>CM077080.1:172711952-173311952 GCA_039513925.1 Platanthera zijinensis | reverse complement strand
AATTCTTGAAGAGTTCAAAAAGGCTACTGCAGGGATGACTGGAGCAAGAGCAAAAGAGATGGAAGCTTTTGATCAAAAACTAAAGGAAGCTATAGCTTCAGTTCAATCTGCCATCACTACATCTCAGAAGGAAATATCTGACAAACTTCAAAAATTGAAACCATATTTTAAAGAAGGTGTGAATTATCTAGATGGCCAGATCAGATTTCAGAAGGATGATCTAAGAGATCATATTACCAGAGAAGTCATAAAGGGGGAGAGGTTGTTAGTTCATGCTGGCTCAGAGCACACCAAATGGGTGACAAATAGTATTCGAGCCACATTGGGATATCCACCTTTGTGTGATGATGATATGGTGGCTGAGTCAGGAATTCAAACAGGTCTACTTGAAGTCAATCAACCTGAGATTGCCCAAGTCATTTACCCTCCTCCTGATTTTGATATGATTAATCAGCAAGTTCAGGATATGTATAGTCCTCCAAAGGAGGTTACCAAGGCTGTTATTGAAAAAGTTGATAAGCCTGATGCCAACTTGAAAGAACAGCAAGATGCTCTACTATCCAAGAAAAGATTTAGAGAGCAGGCTGAACTTAAGCCAGATTTTGAGCAGTGGAGCCCTACTTCAAGAAATATTATACTAACTGCATGGAAGGCTGCAAAGGACCAAGAACATGAAAGAGGAAAGTGGTATAATGAAATGGAATGGCAAAAGTATGAAGCTAGGCAGGAAGCCATAGTACAGTTCAGGAGAAAAGCCAAGCTGGGAAGGATGCCACCAGATGCTCAGGAGCCGAGCAAGTACTTTCCAAAGCCCTTTCATTACTTTGAAAGGCAAAGGCTAAAGGAAGAAGCTCAGAAGAAAGATGAGCTAAAAGGCAAGAAGCCTACTGAAGTTGCTGAAGCTCCTGTGAAGGCTCAAATCCAATCTGGCAAAGGAATTGTGATAAGAGAGCCGGATCAGTCTTAGTTCTAAGTTCTTTCAAATGTTTTGTAATGTTTTGATCATTCAATGTAAACATCTATAGTCAAATATTATCAAGTTATAAACAAAATTTTGTTTGGAATCATATATTCATGTTCACTCTGTGATGAATTGTTAATATTTTGTTTATATAAAATATTCCTGTAATGTCATACATCATCATATTATTTTTGTTATAAGTGGTGTATATCATTAACTAAAAGGGTTATGACTTCTCCAAATAGGGGGAGATTTTTGGGTACATTGGAAAATGTGTACCTGATTTGAAGAAGCCTAACTTAGCTTAATGATATACATCAAGGTGTATTTGATGTTGTTTTAAGTTGACATGTGCAGGTGAAGAAGTATTAAAGAATACAAGAAATTATTCTAAGTCCATGTGTCGCCATCTGAAGAAACTGGGTCGACACTTCAAAATAATTGTGTCGACACTTGAAGGAAGCTGTGTCGACACAGAGAAAGATAGTCGACCACATTTGTGTCGACACTGGGAAGCAGTGTCGACTCACAGAAAGATAGTCGACCACATGTGTGTCGACACTGGGAAGTAGTGTCGACTCACAGAAAGATAGTCGACCTCAACTATGTTGACACCTGAAGGCAGAGTCGACACATACTGAGTTCTGAATCTACAACAACTGTGTCGACACACAGGCCTTGTGTCGACACACTGCAAAGTCAAGACCAAGTTATTTTCTGAAGAAAGATGAAGTGTTGAGTCGACACAAATTCTCTGTTTCGACTCATTCTCAAGATGAAGTTCTGAAGAAGCAGTGTCGACTTAAAGGCAAACTAGTTGACATCATCAAAGGCTGTGTCGACACCAAAGTCACTTGTGTCGACACATATAGACAGTTGGTCTCGACACTTTCTGACAATCTGTCTCAACACTTTGCTGTCCAAGACTAAGGCACAGGATCTGTTTGAAGACTTGACAGCTGTGGGTTATGACAGGTTAACTGAAGCTGTCAGACTTGTCAGAAGTTAGTAAGAAACCGGATCAGCCGGTTACCATGAAGAAGATCTATAAATGGACAGATTCAGAAGAAGAAATATACATATAATATACAAGAGGAAATTAATTCTTAATCAACACATCAGTTAAGAGACAAGTCCTCTCTTCAAGAAAGTGCAAGGCATTAAAGAAGATCTTCATCAGAAGATCTAAGAAGACGATCTCAGGATCAGTCTAAGTAGAGTTCTTTCAAGAATTCAGAAGTATCATCAAAGGTGTTGGATAGAGAGGGATCCAGCCACTTGAAGAAGAAGAAGGAAGCCATCATTGGTTTCTCAAGAAGCTGTTTGGAAATCAACTCAGCTAAGTTCAGATTCAAGAAGCTTTGAAGAAAGCTCAGATTCAGTTGATTTCATCAGCTGATCAAGAATTGTCTTGTTCTTTTCTCTCTCAACAAAGGCAAGACATTAAAAACTTCTTTTCTAATTTCTGTAGGATCTGTCAATACAGATCTGAGTTGTAAGCCAGTGTTATAAAGGCTGAGTGTAGGAGAGTTGATCTCTGAGTGGTAGGGCTGTTTGCCTGAGTGTAGGAGAAGGTTCTTCTCTGAGTTGTAGGATTTGTGATAAGACTGAGGTAGGGATGTTGAGCCTGAGTTGTAGGAACCTTTTCAGGTTCTGAGCTGTAGGATCTGTGGATCTGAGTAAAGAGGAAGTTTGGCCGAATCTAGCATACTGCCAGATAGGTGAAGAGGGAAAGTGGATGTACCCAGATCTTAGGGAACCACTATAAAATAGTGTGCAATCTGTGATGGTTAAATTTCTGTGACTGCTGTGCTGTGTGTTTTAATTCTGTAATTGAATTCTGCCAAAAAGTGTTAACAAGCATTAGAACCTATTCACCCCCCCCTCTAGGCGTTTAGGTTGTCTTGAAAGTAAAACTATCAGTATACTTCCTCTTTCAGATTCCCGTTGAGGAATGCTAACTTCACGTCCATTTGGTAGACCGTGAAGCTTTTGAGGGAAGCATATATAAGAAATAACCTGATCGCCTCGATCCAAGCCAATGGAGCAAAGGTCTCATTGAAGTTGATCCCCTCTTCCTGTCTATATCCTTGTGCTACAAGTCAAGCCTTGTTGTTGATGATTACTATGTGTTCGTCAAGCTTGTTTCTGAATATCCACTTGGTGTCAATCACGTTCTGTCCCTTGGGGCTGGGTACATCCTCTTAGACTTTGCATCGTTCAAACTGGTTGTGCTCCTCTTGCATTGCCATGATAAAAGATGCGTCCTTGTTTGCCTCTTCCAATTTCATTGACTCAACCTGCGACAGAAAACTTAGATGCATAATATTATTAGTTGTACCTCTTCTAGTTTTGATGCCATCGTCTGGCTCTCCTATTATTTGATCAGCTGGATGATCTCTTAGGTGTTTGAACCTTAGATTCCTTGCTCTCACTCCAGTAGGCTCTACAATATCTGGTGCATCCTCTGTAGGTTGTGGAAATTCTTCCTCTAGCGGTTCTTCATCCACCAATCCTGGATCGATGAACTTGACTGAGCTTGGAGCTTATTCCTTGATAGCTTCATCCAAGCTTAGCTCCTTGAACCTGGTATTTGCATCTGCACCAATAACACCAGACGAGATGCTATGGAGCATCCTTGTCTCATAAAATACAACATTTATGGACTCTTCTACCACCAGAATTTTCTTATTTAAAATCTTATATGCCTTATTATGCCTACTATATCCTGCAAAATGCCTTCAAAATATTTTTCGCTAAACTTTGTGCGGTAATACTTCCCATTATTAAGTACAAAGCATTTACTTCTAAAGATTCAAAAGTAGAACATAATCGGTTTTCTACCCTTCAATAGCTCATAGGGGGTCTTCAATAACTTTTGTTGATGAGTTCTCTATTTTGCACGTGACAAGCCGTGTTGACTGCTTCAGCCTAGAAGTACTTCGGAAGTGAAGCGTCGTTCAACATGGTTGTACATGCTTCAATTAGGGTTCTATTCCTTCTCTCAGCAACTCCATTTTGCTGTGAAGTGCGCGGGGAGAAAATCTCATGAAAGATACCTTGACTTTCACAGAATTCTTGTCATGACACCAGACTTAAATTCTGTTCCGTAGTCACTTCTGATTTTGACCACTGAGCAGTCTAATTCGTTCTGAATTTGCTGTACAAAATTAGTGAAAGAATCGAAGGTGTCTGACTTGTGTTTCAAAAAGAACACCCAAGTAAAATGCGAGTAGTCATTAATAATTACTGAAGTATATACCTTACCTCCTAAGATGTGAATAGGCATAGGACTGAATAAGTCCATATGAAGCAAGTATAAGCTTCGTAAAGAATCTTTTTCAACAATACCCATGAAGGTAGCCCGTGTCTACTTACCCATTTGACATGAGTACATGGACTCTCTTTAAGGCACTTAATATTGGGAGCATCACACACTAAGTTGTGAGAAAATAGCATATTTATAGTTTTGAAATTAATATACGCTAATCTCTAGTGCTATTAGTCACAGAGAGGCGCACTACTTTTAGCCATAAAACACACTGGAGTAGAATTGTCTATGCAAAGAAAATTCAAATATAAAATAGTTCTGCTCTGAGTTCTTGTTAAGACCGTTTCAAAATTTGCAGACGATTTTATCATACACATGTCCTTATAGAACTCAACGATGTAGCCTTTGCCACATAGCTGACTTAAAATTATAAGATTATGGTGTAATCCTTCAACAAGCTATGTTTGTGAAAGAGACTACGCCATTGGAAATCATACCTTAACCTTTTGTTGTTCCCCTGTCTGACCCTCCAAAGATCACTTTTGGTCCGTCTTCGACTGGGGTATACTCAAGTAAAAGTCTTCTTGTCCCGGTCATGTGCCGAGCATCCACTGTCCAAATACTAGATTGGATTTTTGGTGGCCTTTGGATATACCTGTAAAAACAAATCATTTTACTTTAGGAACCCAATCGTATTTGGGTCCTTGGTTCCTGGTCAGCCGAACACCACTAGGAACATTAACATTGCGAGTGGTTGGTCTCGCATTACTAACTCGTGGGGTTATAAAATTAGTAGGATTATACCAATAATCTGTGCCTAAATGGCCAATCTTGCCGCAACACCAACAGTCAAACCTGTTGTAACTTTTCTTGTACTCCTAATTTACCTTTTGGAGCTGAGGTCTAGAATGGTCAGCATCCTTAGAGGTGTAGGCCTCTTTGTTGCCACATACACAGGAGCTCCCCATCTTTTTAGCCTTAGGCACATCATATTTAGCTTTTGGTGTGTTCTTATTATTATGGCCATGTACATACGGACCATAACTCTTCATTTGACTTCTTCATAAGGTGCTTTGAACACGCTGGCACCAAAGTCACGGGGAAGGGTCCATCCCTGGTATCTATTCTTCGGCTCTACATAAGTAGGCCTAACATAATGACCATAGGATGACTTCAGATCACACTTGTTTGTCGGGAAGATTACCTTCCTAAACGAGGATTAATCCATGGGTGCCTTCCCCTTTTCCTTGGCACTAGCCTTCCTTGCAGCCTTACCCTTTCCACCGATGTGGCCAAGACCACTACCCTTCTTCTGAGCTGAAAACTCATCAATGAGAGGGAGAACATTCTTCGGCTTGGAGTAACTCTCAACGAGTTTTATCTCCACCGCGAGCTTTTCTTCCAGCTCATCAAGATATTTTTCTTTCATACTCAATGTCTCAACGGAGCCCTTGAGTTCCTCTTTCAAGGAGTGGACTTCATCTCTTAGAGGAAGTAATTTTGCAATTTCTTCCTTCAGATTAGTGTCCACTGCCTTGAGGGAGGCAATCTCCTTTAACTGCTTTCGGACTACCTTAAGACATTTTTCGAAAGCCTTTAATAGGTGCTTGTGTTGAGACATCAATTCTGATTCGTCCTCATCAGAAGAATAGCCTTCACGCCTATTGGTGGACGTTTCAGACTCAGAGAGTATGGTGTGTGAATTTGCCTTCCCGTGGTACTCAGAGTTGCCCACTTCCTCATCTAATTGTGTCATAAGCCCGAAGTAGGCTTCCTTATTTTCTGAGCTAGACTCACTCAAGTCACTGTTACTGAGAGTCATCGACTTCTTATCTACGAAGCTCTTTTCTTCTTTTCTCTTTCCCTTGAAGGATCTCTTTTCTTACTTCTTGGAACCATCCTTCTTCTTGTAGGGACACTCCGCAATCACATGTCCTAACTTATTACAACAATAATAAACAATGTCAGAGGAAAACTATTTGTTCAGTTTTGATTTATACCTATACTTCTTGTTGTAGATTTTTGTCGTTCCATCAACATAACGATGTGATCTCCTTGAGTTTGAAAAGGATGACCGATTTTTCATTTGTCTCCTCTTGCTCAATAGTTTCTTGAACTGTTTGGAGATTAGAGAAAATTCTGCATCCGATAGCTCAGAGCCAGACGTGATTGGCTCAGAGTCTTCTGGAGTATCAAGAGCTCGTGTCCTTACGGGTGACACAGCTTTAGACTTTCTCGACCCTTCAGCCTTTAGATCCACTAACTTTTCTCTTCTAGAAGTTCTGTTTCTTTGCTCCTCCTTCTTCTTAGTGTTCATCTGGAGTTTGTAGGAGAGAAATTTGCCAAACAGGTTCTGGGGGTCGATTTCCAGCAGTTTCCCAAATTCCCTAATAGAAATAACTTTGGTATCCCAATCCTTAGTCAGGGATCTTAGAAATTTGTCATTGAGCTCGCCGTTAGTGAATGCGCGACCATAGTTCCTGAGGCCGTTGGCGATCTTGAATTTTTTTTTTGAAGGTGTCAGTAATAGAGTCACTTGATCCTTGCTTAAACGCTTCGTACTCTTGATTCAGTAAAGATCTTCGATCGTCTCGAACTTCCTCAGTCCCATCCATCAGAACTACTAAGCAATCCCACATTTCCTAGACAGACTTGTAGTGGAATAAGTTTTGGAGCATAGAGTCGTCCACTATGCTTGTAATGATATTCTTTGCTTTCTTATCCAAGGATACCAAAGCAATTTCATCCTTCGTTAAATTCATCATTTTCTTAGGTATCATAATTGCCGGATTCAGAGCTGAAGCTTGAGTAGGTATATGTGGCCCTTCTTCCACTATCTGAAAAATTTTGTGATCCGCAGCTTCCATGAAAAACCTGACTCTTTCTTTCCACATGGGAAAGTTCTCTTTCGTGCATACAGGCAGCTTCATAAATGACATGTCCTTGCTTTTATCCATGGTGAATATGCGGAATATCTAAACGCTAGATCAGGAATCTTGTTCAAGGTGTTAGCCTTATTGAACAAAATGCCCCTCTGATACTAATTGAAAGTATCTAGCGTCTACCTAAATCACCTAGGGGGTGAATAGGTGATGTTTGTATCTTTTTGCGGAATTAAAAATCACTTAAAAATCAAGCACACAAACATAGAGATTTTATAGTGGTTCCCCGAGTTGAGTACGTCCACTTTCCCGCCTCTCCTATCTATCACAAAGGGCTAGATTCAGCTACTTCACCAAACTAAGATTTCATCAAATATTACACCTCGGAGCCGCAAATCCTACAACAAGGAGACGACTCTCCTACAACATGATCCACAACTGGATCTACAAACTCGATCCACAAATGGATCTACTCACTCGATCCACAGACGGATCTACAGACTCAGAGAAACTTCTCCTACAAGAGTAAATAAATGTTACAATAATTATTACAATTAATCTTTTACAAGATCTGAAAACTTCAATCCTCCATTCTTCGAAAAAGGTTGATCTTGATTTTACTTGAGAATAATGGGAAATCTGAAATCTTCCGGAGATCTTGAAACTTGCACCATCAATCGACACGATCTGGAGAATTGTTGATCTGAAGGAGATAATCGATCCAGACACGTATATCGATCATGATCTATTGTACACAGCAAGTTGACGAGCGGCCGATCGGAAATCGCAAAAACCTGGAGAGAGAAGCCCAAAGCTTGTCTATTTTGGAAAGTTCTTGTCGATTCAAAATGTTAGCAAAAGCATGATTAGGATGGAAGAAAATATCCTTAGGTATTTATAGACATCCTCCTTCCAATGGTATAAAAGAAATTTCTAAAAATGAAAGGCGGAATTTATTGTCCATGGCCGACAGAAACCCGTCACGGGTTTTTGAAATTTTTGGAAAAATGACTAAGTCAAATTCGTCGAGTATCATATTGATATTCGTCGAATACATCTTGATATACGATGAAAATGACATAACCAAAACATCCCAGGCCGGCTGTATACTCGACACGACGAATTCGTCGAGTATCACCAGGCATACTCGATGAATTTATCGAGTATCGATCAACAGACTCAACGCCTCATATTCGACGAATTAGATTTGGAAAAATCTAGAGAAGTAGTGTCGATTGGACTCGAAAAACTTGACGTGTATCACTTAGCATATTCGACGAATTTGGCGAGTATCGTTAGATACATTCGACGAATTCGGCGAGTATGCACAATGATACTCGATGAATTTTACTTAATAGATTTTTTCACTTATCCAAAGAATTTACCCTAAATATATACGACAAATTCGATGGGTATTGGTAAGTATACTCGACGAATTTGACGTGTATCAATGATGATACTCGACGAATTCGACGTATATGCTTAACCATACTCGCCGAATTTTACTTAGGTAAAATTTCTATTTTTCCTGGGTCTAACCCTTGACCATCCTTGAGCCTTCTCTTGTACTTGGGATATAAGTACACCCCAATAGAGATATTACACGTGAGTCAACACATTGTCCTACACAATGAGGAATTACATTGTGTAGTCCTGTATTTACTGACCCACTGTAACCTGACATTGGTGTGTACTTGTCATTATAGACCTATAAGTGCATAACTAAAAGTAGCATCAAATACAATCTCAATTCATCTTAGCTTGACCGAACCCTTCTTCAAATCAGGGTTATTGTGGATACAGAACCCAACAATTCTGACATTACCAAAGTCTTCCATTATGGATCCTCTCACAAGGTTTATAAATTGGAGATAGTATTTGCTTTCATTTCTACATTATTGTAGTGTTCTTGGAGCCCTTGCTTGGAGTTCTTGTGGTTTTGGCATCGCCATGTCTCCCGCTATGAAGGTTAGTATTATAACATTTTTTGTGAAATCTTTTAAGCCCTGATGAGTGGGTGGAACTAGTGCGCTCGACAGAGGGCACGAATGGTGGCTTAAATGTGAGCGTGTATGCGAAGGGGCCCATTTGAGGCGGAGCTGACGTGGGGAAGCACAGAGGAAGCGGTGCACGGCGCAACAGAGCCCTAACTAGGGCGTGGGTGGAGGATCCCTCACGGTACTAGTGGACAGCCCCCACGCGGAGGTCGCCCGTGCTGGTGAGTCCATGGGGGTTGCCTGAGTGGGGTCGTGGGAGCGCAGGGGGGGTGGGGGTCCGCGGGCGTGCACGGGATGCGTGCAGGGGCACGCGCCTGGTGCCTCCCTGGGTGCCTGCGTGGGGCCTCAATTGGGAGCGAGTGCGGGGTCGCACACGCTCATGTAAGGCCGCGAGCACGCGTACGGGGCCTCCCATGCGAGGGCCGAGTCCACGCCATAGGCATGCAGGCGTGCATGCGGGGCTGTCCGCGGGCGCGGGTGCATCCTGCACAGGCATGCGTGGGAAACCCCCATGCAGGCGTGCACGGGCGCTCCCTGCGTGGGCATGTGTGGGCTACCCCCGTTGCACATGTTTGGGCACTCGTGTTCATGTGTGGTGGCGTACCTACCTTGGGGCTTATAGGCATGTGTGTGTTGTCTTTGCGGGAGAGCAATGCGTCGTTCTGAAGAGATTTTTCATTTTTGTCACTTTTGTTCTAACGTCTATCTTTTTGTAGGTGTCAATTGGTGGTGTTCCAAAAAGTTCGATGTGCCTTCCCTCGACTCGGAGCCTTTACCGAGTGAAAGTTTGGAGGAAACGCTTTGGGATTTCAGCAAACGTGGAGGGCGTGTTCCTTTCCATAATTGAGTGCATTCATAACCTTCCTCCAGGTTATTTTGTGATTATAGAGGGATGTCTGAAGGGGATCTTTTTGTTCCCTCATATTGAGGAAGCCATCACGGTCTTCCAGTTCTGCGGCATTCCGGTTACGGAACTGCCTAGTGGGATTGACAAGGATCATTGGTTTGCATTGCTCCTTTCGAGAGCATAGCTCCCATATGTCGGTCCATCTTTTTCGCAAATGGTGTGAAGTTTGCCTTGGTCCCAACGACCGGATTGAGTTGCGAATAAAAAAGAGGTGGCTGGCATTTGAATACAATATCGACTACTTTCATTGGGGAACACTTTTTGGATTTGTCAGGAATCTATAGAAGTTGCCTGAGATTTTGCGGGAGCTTCCGGAGCGCTGCTGCCGTCTTGAGGGACAGGAGTATGACCTTCCCCTCTCTTTATCTTTGAGGATCCGTGCAAGCTAAGCGCCGCTCTTTATAAGATCAGTGCGCTCGTCATCAAGAAAAGATTGTTTCTTATAGACCTTTCAACGGACATGGAGAGGAGCTTTGTCATTCCACTAGAACCTGGTAAGAAGAGGAAGCTGGAATTTTCGTAGAAGTGGGGGAAGGTGGGTCATCCTCTCCTGCCCCCGAGGCTATTGTTAAAGTCATGGATGACTGTCTGGACAACCCGGTCATTGATCCACCGCCTGCCGAGACCGAGGATTACCCGAAGCTGCCTATGGTCAAGCCAGTTTCTCAAGAGGATCCCAAGTTGTTGTTTGTGGAGAAGGCTATGGGGCAGGAATACTTTTCTTACATAGCACTTCTCCCAAAGGTACATTGATTTCCCCTATTATTTTCCCATCTTTTGTTTGTTTTTGCTCATTGAGATATTTTATCCCTTATATTTGTAGTTAGATGAGATAAATAAGATCGTGCTTTCCTTGGGTGTTATAAAAATCCTCTGAGAATTCTCTAAAGGGGGGTGAATAGAGATTTAAAAATCTTCTCAAATAATTTCAGTTATCCTGGAATTTGCACTCACATAGATTTCAAATCAGAGATTATTCACAACTCAACGCAACACAAAAATAAAGTAAGAAAGAAAGTCATAAAAACAGAATAAACCAAAGAAATAGTGGAACCTAAAAATCTGGGTACATCCACTCATCTAACACCTTGATATAAATACACTATCACGGTGCCTGAGTCTTTTGATAAGGAGATTTGTAGAACCAACAACTAGATCTTTTGGTAAAGAGATCTTGCAGCACTATCATCATAGTATTTTTATAAGGAGACTCTTAGAACCACAACCTGAATCTTTTGAAGAGGGATTCTAAGAACTCCTTACTCAATTATTATAAAAGAGATAGAAAGAGATTGAGAGAAGGTATCGAAGAAAATGTCTTTAAGATGAGTACTCTCAGTAAGAATTCTGAGGGTGTTTTGGCACTAAGTATTCTGGATCCCTTTGATATGGTGAACCCCTTACTGGAGAAAAATTAACTGTAGTTATGAGCTTTGGATCCAAGGATCTCCTTTGGTTATTCTTTTTGAATGTCTGTTGTAGCACTAACAGAGATGATTGAAGAAGATGAAGATGATTTAGAGTTGTCGGCTCTGTATTGTATTCCCTATTGTATCTTCTATCTATCTTTCTTCTTTTTGAGATCTAAGAATCATCATTTTGAAATACTTCCTTTTATTGATTTCTTTCAAAAAGAATGAAATAATCACTAAGGGTCTGTTCGTTTGCACGGAATTGAGTTCCTGGAATTAGAATTGAACATGTTGGAACACCCTATTACTAATTTGGGCAAGGATCACTATGTTTTTCTTAGGAAACCAGTTTGACCTAGATGTATAGTTAAAAAGGTCAACATTAGAATGTGTTTAGGGCTTAGAATTTAGGTTTGAAGCTGCCCCCAGGACCATTCAAGGAATCAGACTTAAAGCTGAGGCAAAGACAATTATCGTCGAGCTTAGGTCGACGAAACATCGAACTCCATTCGACGCTCTCTGAGCTCAACTCTGCTAAATCGTCGAGCTCCGGTCGATGATCTTCGAGCTCAGATCGACGATCTGTCTTCAGCTTGTCCTTCAGGTCGCTGAGCTCCGGTCGGCGATCTTCGAGCTCAGGTCGACGTTTTCTGTCTGATGTTCATTCCAATCTCTGAGCTCAGGTCGACGATCGTAGAGCTCAGATCGACATTTTTCCTGAGAGATCGACGACTTTGAGGATTCAAATTCAGTCAGCTTTTGGAATGATTTTCAAATTCTCTCAGCATTTATTTCAAGAGATCTGCTAGTCATTTTCATTTATTCTGGAGCAAGTTTCAAGGGATTTATCAGAGAATGTTTATTGGACTTTCCTCCAGAAGACAAAACATTTATGGAAGGCATTTATTGACGGCTAACGGCTATCTTGGATAGAGGATCTTCAGAGAATAAATCATTTTTTTTCCAGTCTGATAGAGATACATAACAAGAGACTACACAAATATAGACAGACTACAACAAGAAATTCTCAGTACAGATTCACAGGATAGTGAGATCAATTCAAAAAAAAATCAAGTGATCAATCCTGGAGAATTAGTTGGCATACTGAAAAGTGATCATAACTTCAACATCAAGGACTCCAGACAATTCATATTTCAGCCTCTGTTGAAACCATCTTCTGCTGGAGATCTGAAGCTTCTGAAGACCTATCACCATAGCAAAGCTCTCATCTTTCTCAGGGGGAGCTTTGACAACACAATCAACCCACTAAGTCTTCTCTCAGTGATTGAGACAGAGAAGACAACTTCACCTATTTCTTTTTTTTTTCTGCTGTAAAAGGGTTATCAAAACTCCCTTCAAAAGTCTTGATTCTGGTTCTAAGAACTGAGTCAAAACTAAGTGGTGGCAAGACACCTGATCAAAAAATCTAGTGTGGTTTTTGAGCACCTTATCAAAAGCTCATTGGTGCCCAGGACACCTGATCAACTCATCCTACAGTGGATTCCTACCAAGGGTGGTAGAAGAGTGGATGTACCCAGGTTTTTGGGGAACCACTATAGTTCCTTGTGTCTTCTGGTTTCTTGTGAATATTCTTTGTTGTGTGCTGTGGTTTTTATCCTTACTGCTTTAGTTTTATTTCTACATCAAAGCACATTACACCTATACATAAATTAAGCCTTTACTGATAAGTTTTTTTTTAATTGTAAATTTACTTTAAAATACTCTATTCACCCCCCTCTAGAGTTAAGATAGATCTTACCCTCACTTTCAATTGGTATCAGAGGGAGGTTGGTTGTTCATACAGGCTAACACCTGAACCAAAAGATCCTTGATAAGATCAATCTTTTAAGAGGGTTATTTTCATTATATTTAATTTTATATAAAGACATGGCACAGAACAAAGATTATGCAAGCACCAGGCCTCTAGTGTGCAATCTATCCAAGTTTGCACTTTGGAAAGCAAGGATTAGACTATATATGAATTCTATTGATGAAGACATATTTAATTCTGTTTTGACAGTATGCCCAAGTCCACCAGCAAGCTCAAGTATAAATGCTGTTCCACCTCCTTCGGGAACATATGCTGAAATAAAGAAGTGGAAGACTGCAGATGCCAAGGCCATGAACATCTTAGCTCAGACAATGTCTGATGAGATATTTCAGAAGGTAGCTGAATACAACTCAGCCAAAAGAATTTGGGACAAGCTCTCTGAAATTATCTCAGGATCTGCTGATGAAAGGAAAGACAGGAGATCCTATCTTATAAGCCAATATGAGAATTTCAAAAAGGGAGAAGCTGAATCAGTGGCTGACATGTACAATAGACTAAGTCTGATTGTCAATGAGTTAAAGACTCTGGATAAAGAAATCTCATTGACTGAGCTGAATGACAAAATCCTAATGTGCTTCCCCAGCACTTGGGATTCAAGAATCTGGCCAATCAAAGATGCCAGAAGTCTAAATGAGATTACAACTGAAGCTCTCCTGGGCAAGCTCAAATCTTATGAGTTGCTTATTAAAAATAGAGAAGAAGAACAGAAGGCTGCCTCACCAGCCACAAGGAAAGATAAGACCATAGCCTTCAAAGCTACAGAAGAGGAGCCTGAAGATAAAGCTACAGGAAATGATGAGCTCCTAAGTCTACTGGCCAAAAGATTCTACAAAATGGCCAGAAAAGACTTCAGAAAGAGATCATACAAGGGACATGATAAGCCAAGGTATGATAAATCAAATAACAATAAAGAAATTATATGTTTTGGTTGTAGGAAACCAGACCATATTGTGCCTGACTGTCCAGAAAACAAAAACAAGGACAAGAAAGATAGAAGGGAAAGAAGAAAGGAGAAAAACTTCAAGAAGAACACCTCAGACAAACCCTCCTACAGCAAGAACACACATACAAGGAAGGGATTTGTTGCTGAGACATGGAGTGAAACTGAAGAGGACTCTGAAGCCTCATCCAGCTCCAGTGATGATGAGGATGATGCTGATGAAAAGGAATTCTGCATGATGGCTATTAATGCCTCACAATCAAATTCAGAAGCAGAAGAATCAGAGTCAGACTCAGAGATTCAACCAGAATAAGATCAGGTAATCAACTCTTTTGATTTCAGCTCTGAGGACTTTAAACATGAGTTTAAAGTACTATGCCTAGATATGTTAGAATCTGAGAAGGAAATCATCTCCCTCAGGAATCAACTGTCTGAGTATAGCACTTTAAAATCAAAGAACCTCAAACTCTCTGAAGAGTTAGAATGTTATAGGGAGCAGATAGCTTCACTGAAAAGTGAACTATCCAAGGCCAAGCAATTTGAAGAATCCCTTAATGGGAGAAGTATCAAATTAATGGACATCACAAGCACAGTGAACTCAAGATTAAATAGTACACTGGGCTTGGGTGCTTCATCTAGCCAACCCATAGTATTATCAACCCCAATCAAATTTATCTCTGATAAAGGGAAGAAAGTTGTAGAGGTAGCTAGGAAGAATGCAGATTTGCCAAAGAAAAATATAGTTCAACAGAATGCGTCGAACAGAGATCGACGATCGTCAAACGGCGCTCGACGATCCAAGAAACGATCGTCGACCTTAGCTCGACGACACCTGAACTCTAAACTCTAGGATAATCGATCTTCGAACAGAGATCGACGATCTGACCCAAGATCGTCGACCTTAGCTCGACGATCGTCGAACAAAGATCAGGATTTTGAACAATCCTTCAAAGGTACATCTGGATTCAATCTTAGAAGTCCTACATCCAAAGGTTTCAACCCCTATACTGAATGGATAGTACCTCATAGGAGATACCATCCTGAAGGTTATAAGAGTCAACCTGGGATGTCTTTCATTTCTGAATTTAAGGGATATCAACCTAGGCCCAAGGTAAACTGGGTTAAAAACATATAAGTTGTTTATGTGCAGGTGAAGACCTATCCAAGATCAAACCAGCCATGGTATCTGGATAGTGGGTGCTCAAAGCACATGAAAGGGAACAAGGACAACTTCACATCCTTTAAAGCCAAGCTTGAACCCAAAGTAATCTTTGGTGATTCAAACTTTGGAACAACAAAAGGATATGGTGCAGTCCAAATTGGAACAGTCACCTTCAAGAAAGTAGCTTATGTTGAAGGACTCAAGCACAACTTGATAAGTATCAGTCAATTGTGTGATGAAGGATATCAAGTGACTTTCAACAAAGCTATATGCAAGGTCAAGTCAGAGGACAACACAACTGTGTTGACAGGTAACAGAAGAGGTAACATTTACTTAGTAAATTTTCATTCATCTAAAGTAGATATTTGCCTGTTCAATTCCATATCTAGACCTAATATTCTATGGCATAAGAAACTAGGACATATTAACCTTAGAACCATTACTAGGCTATCCAAGGACAACCTTGTTAGAGGACTTTGCAAGGCCTGTCAATTAGGCAAGTAAACTAAAAATAGTTTTAAATCACATAACAAGAGTGACTCACCTAGGATTTTGTATCTGTTACACATGGATCTTTTTGGACCCATTACAGTACAAAGCCTAGGAGGGAAATCCTACACTTTAGTGGTTGTAGATGATTTCTCAAGATTCAAATGGGTGTTCTTTCTGAGGAAGAAGTCTGATAACTTCAAGTGTCTGATAGAGTTTCTCAAATGCATACAGATTGAGTTCAACACTCACATTGCCCTAATCAGAAGTGATCATGGGACAGAGTTTGATTCTCTTCTTATGCAAGAGTTCTGTCAGAGTGAAGGGATCAGGCATATATTCTCAGCTCCTAGAACTCCTCAACAAAATGGGGGTAGCAGAAAGGAAAAATAGAATACTAATTGAATCTGCAACTACATTATTGGCAGATGCTCACCTTCCCCGGTCCTTTTGGGCTGAGGCAGTGAACACCTCCAATTATGTGTTGAATAGAAGTCTAATACATAAACTGAAGGGCAAGACTCCCTATGAATTGCTCAAAGGGAAGAAACCTAAAGTAGACTATTTTAAAATCTTTGGTTGCATTTGTTATATTCACAACAATGACAAGAGATATATAGCAAAATTTCAAGCAAAAGCTGATGAAGGAGTGTTTCTGGGATACTCCATGATCAGTAAAGCTTATAGGGTTTATAATAAAACTACTCTAAAAATAGAAGAATCTGTTCATATTTCTTTTGATGAAACTAATATGTCTTTCAAGGAGAAGAATGCTTCTACCATAGAACATTTGCAGGTACCTTCTCTAGCTAAAGACTTAGACAGATTACAAGTTACTCAACAGGATGAAAGTAGTGAAGATGAAGAAGCTGCTCCACATCTGGAAGAAAATCCTCTTGAAGAGCCAGTTGCTGTTCCACAAGAGGAAACAACAGCATAGGTTGGTGAACAATCAACACCACCTGTTGACTTAGTAACATCAAGAGATCATCCAATCTCCCAAGTGATTGGAAACATCTCAGCTGGTGTGCAAACCAGAAATCAGGTCAATCAAAACCTGATGCACACTTGCTTTCTCTCTTAAATTGAACCTCAATCCATTCAAGATGCAGAGCAAGATCCACACTAGATCATTGCAATGCAAGAAGAGTTGCATCAATTTGAAAGAAACAAAGTCTGGGAACTAGTGCCTAAGGCAAAGGATCATTCCATTGTTGGAACAAAATGGGTGTTCAGAAACAAACTGGATGATCAAGGAATTATTGTAAGGAACAAGGTAAGGCTAGTTGCTCAAGGATATTCTCAAGAAGAGGGGATAGACTATGACAAGACCTTTGCACCAGTTGCAAGGTTAGAGGCCATAAAAATCTTCCTGGCTTATGCTGCTCACAAGGGATTCAAAGTCTACCAAATGGATGTGAAGAGTGCTTTTCTCAATGGGGAGATCAAAGAAGAAGTCTACGTCAGACAACCCCCAGGTTTTGTCTCTGCAACTCATCCTGATTATGTTTTCAAACTGCATAAAGCATTATATGGTCTAAAGCAAGCTCCTAGAGCATGGTATGAGACCCTAGCATGCTTTCTTCTGGAAAATGATTTTATTAGGGGGAGAGTAGACCAAACTCTTTTTATTAGAACCCATAAGTCCTATACCCTACTAGTACAAATTTATGTAGATGATATTATATTTGGTTCTACTGATTCAAATTTGTGCAAAAAGTTTTCCAAGCTTATGCACTCTAAATTTGAAATGAGTAGCATGGGTGAGCTATCCTTCTTCTTAGGATTGCAAGTCAAACAACATGCTGAAGGCATATTTATTTCTCAAACCAAATATGCAAAAGAATTGGTTAAGAAATTTGGGATGTCTGATGCATCATGTATGAAAACACCCATGCCTACCAATGCTGTATTGGATGCTGATGAACACGGGAAACCAGTTGATCAGACAACATATAGAGCAATGATTGGCTCTTTATTGTACCTTATAGCTAGTAGGCCTGATATAATGTTTGCTACATGTATATGTGCTAGATTCCAAGTTAGCCCTAGAGAGTCACACTTAACTTTAGTAAAGAGGATTCTTAGGTATGTTAAAAGCTGTCCAAATCTAGGTCTCTGGTATCCAAAAGATTCAGCATTTGACTTAACTGGATTTTCAGATGCTGATTATGCTGGATGCAGAATAGACAGGAAAAGCACCAGTGGAACTTGTCAGTTTCTTGGTGATAGACTTGTCTCATGGTATTGTAAGAAATAAACATCTGTGTCAACCTCAACTGCTGAAGCTGAATATATGGCTGCAGGCAGTTGTTGTTCACAAATATTATAGATACAAAACCAACTCCTAGTCTATGGTTACAACTTAGAGAAGTCTAAAATATTTTGTGACAACACTAGTGCTATTTCCATTGCACAAAATCCAGTCCTCCATAGTAGGACAAAACACATAGAAATTAGGCATCATTTTCTAAGGGATAATGTTGAGAAAAATAAAATTGAACTTCAATATATCCCAACTGATTTGCAAAGGGGAGATATTTTCACCAAGCCCTTGGATGAAAAGAAACACAACTTCTTCCTCAATCAGTTAGGCATGTTAGATGGAGGAAGCCTAAAATAAATTACAAGATTTTGAAAAGCTAAAAACAGACCAAGACTAGGCTAAAAACTTACCTCTTTTTGTGTCTGTAGGATAGTTTCTGTCTCTAAACTACGCTCGGCGTTTTCCCCAGAAAGCGTCGAACGGAGATCGACGCTTATCCGAGAAACGTCGAACGGAGATCGACGTTTTCCCAAAACATCGACCTGAGTTCAGAGGGTGTCAGATAGTTGCATACTATCTCTTTCAGACCTTCGATTGTTGAACTGAGATCGACGTTCTCTCTAGATCGTCGAACTGAGATCTACGATATTGAAGACCTTTCAGCTTCCATCAGGAGTCCTGATCGTTGAACGGAGATTGACGATCCTTCCTTTTTCGCGTCGAACCCTAATATAAAATCATTTTTCGACCGCCGCTCGTCGTTTACGCTTTCATACTCTCTGCAACTCTTTCCCTCCAAACTTTCTACACTTGGTCGTGTTTGCTCAATCTTTGCAGGTACAGATGGCCGCGTCAGTTGCTGCTCTTTCAAACATGAAATTTGAACAGGCTTCGACATCAACATGAATTCTTTCGATTGAAGCGACCAGAGATTCAAAGACATCTTAAATCTTTTCCGAGAACAACAGTTAGTTCAGATAATGTCCACCAGAGTGAAGATTGCAGCAGACGAAATAAAAGAATGGTGTCTTTCTGCCATAAATGAGAATGAGAATTCTATAGTCGGCTCGATCAAAGGGACTCAGGTACCATTGTCCCCCGCACTACTAACAAAAGTTTTCAGCCTCAGTACTGGAAATGATTCTATTGATTTGTCTGGAGAAGAGTTTGATTCTATGCTAGATAGAATGGGTCACTCTACTGTGAACCCTAATAAATTGCTGAAAAAGAATTTATCTATTGAGTTTCAATTTTTTGCTGATGTGGATGGGAAAGTTCTTCTGACAAAGCACTCAGCTCATGACACTATCTCAAGATACAAGTTCTGTTTAATGGGAGCATTGGTTGTCAAGAAACATCTGGATTGGGGCTCCATCTTCTTTAATTTGATCAAGAAGAAACTCAGCAAAAGCTGTGTAAGCTTTGGGAGGATCTTAGGGGTTTACCTGCACTCCAGGTGCCCTGAACTGCTGACTTCAAGTGGGATGTACATCAATGCATCCAAAAGACTTACCTGTGCCCTTTTCAGCAGATGGGATAGGCAGATTACCAACCCCAACAGGGCTGCTGCAACATCTGCTTCAGGCACAAGGACTTTCTCAGTCACTCCTCCTCAGATCTCTGCCCCAGCAGAAGATTTGCCTGCTTATCCTCTTCCTCCAGCTGTCTCTACCTCAGTCACTACACCAACCTCACCACCAATCTCCACCATAGCCATATCCTCCCCCATTACAATCTCATCACCAATCTCACCTCCTCCAGCCACTACCTCAGAACAATTCCACCCTTTGTTCTACTATCCACCTGTCACCACTCCATCATTTTCTCTCTTGGATGACTCCTTCATGGATGAATCTCCTCCCACTCCACCTGAGCTTCCCTCTACATCCTCCTACCAACAACTTCTACAGGACATACTCTCTCAAACATCCTTCACCCCATCCTTTTTCCCTACCATCTCATCCATCTCCAACCCAGTTACATCAATCTCAACACCTCCTACTCCTAGGCCATCCATCCCTACACCTCCTACCTCCACATTCTCCATTACATCAGCTCCAGCCAACATCATTCCAGCCACTTCCACTCCTACCTTTACTCAAGCGCCTCTTGAGCATGTAGATCTCTCAGCCTTGGCAGACAGGCTATATGAGTTGCTAGCCCCAAAGCTAACCTCATTACTAGAGACCACCTTGGCTCCACTCCTGAAACATGTTCAGTAGCTGTCTACCAAGCTTTCTCCCTTCCTCTCCTCTCAGGAAATCCCTTCCTCTGGGTGCCTTGATCCAGTTGCCACTGAATCCATGAAGGGGGAGATGCCTTATGAAGCTCTGGTTGTGCCTGAGGCTGCTGAAGGTTCAATTCCTGCTCCTGTCTTTGCAGTGGATCTTCAGAGTCTACTATCAGTATTTGATTCTGTGTATTTTAGTTCTCTGCTAGTGCAACAAGTTGAAGATCTTACTAAGGCCATTGTGCCTATCTCAGTATGTGATCCCAGCCTGTTTGCCTCTTATGTCAATTCTTTCAAGGCTGTGGATGTTATTGCTTCCATCTCTATTGCTGCTGCTACTGCTTCCATTGAATCTTCTGATATTGAAATGTTGCTTATTGTTGATGATACTGCTTCTAAAGAACTTGCTACAAATCTGGAAGAATCTGCTCCTACTGTTGCTCCAACTTCTGCTCCTGGTGCTGCTCCAATTTCTGATGCTGCTGCTGTTCCTGCTCTGACTCCTGATCAATTGAAACAACAAGAGAAATATATAAAGAGCATTGATGATTTGTATGATAGACCCCAAAGTTCAGAAAGTGATCAGTTTCACACTGAATCTGATGACTCATCTGGTACTATTGCCAAGAAAAGGAAGGTCAGAAGCAAGGCCATGATGAAGGTTCCTCCTGCTCAAGCCAAAGATGCCAATGACATTCCATACTATATTCTGCATGACTGTCCAATCTCTGAGCCCTGGATGTAGTTCTCCAAAAATCAATTAAAAGCTATGAAGAAAAGAAGAAAATTAGATAGATATGAGAAAGGATCTTCTCGGTTTCAGCCTCCTCCTCCTCCTCCTCCAGATTCAGGATCAGGTGGAGGCTCAGCTTCTCAAACCCCAGCTTCAAAGCAAAGTTCCTCCCAGTCCTCACAAAGATATCATCCCAGGGGACAATGCCAAAGGGGTTATCAGTCCAGAAGGGGACAGTATAGAGGAAATCAAAGAGAACATAGATTTCAAGCAAAGGAAGGACAAAGGCACATGGACTCAACTTTAGGTCCTTTCCCTTATAAACTCAGAGAAAATCTTGATACTAGAACTCCTACTGCTTTAAAAACTGTCAATAGATATGAGCCTGCAGTTCCTTTTGAAGATCCAGAGAATAATCCATTATCATGGACTGCTAGGATGAAAGAACTTGCTGCTTTAGATCAGCTGAAGAAGGCCAGAGAACAAGGGAAAGACACTTCCAATATTACTACTTTATCATATCAGAGAAAAGTAGAACTGGAAAGGTATGCATCAAGAAAATTCTTTGACCCAGTGGACTACATGAAATTGCATCCTGAGGCTGTGGTTCCCAGGGCTAGATCTCAAACCTCCTTAGGTGCAGAGGATGATAGAAGGTCAAAGAAGGAAGCTCTTAATCCCAACAGGGAAATTCTATTTAAGAAAGGAAGTGAAAAGAAGTAATATCCGTAAGCAGACAGTACAATCATTCTGAACATTTGCTGATATTCCATATGACTGCTGCTTTGTTGCTTGCTCTGTTCTTTTGTTTTAGTTTATTGCTCTTCTGTATGTTGTTGTTGTTGTTTTTATTTCTGAGATCTGTAAATAGTAATCCTAACCCAAATAGGGTGAGATTGTTGAAACACCCTATTACTAATTTGGGCAAGGATCACTATGTTTTTCTTAGGAAACCTGTTTGACCTAGATGTATAGTTAAAAAGGTCAACATTAGAATGTGTTTAGGGCTTAGAATTTAGGTTTGAAGCTGCCCCCAGGACCATTCAAGGAATCAGACTTAAAGCTGAGGCAAAGACAATTATCGTCGAGCTTAGGTCGATGAAACGTCGAACTCCGTTCGACGCTCTCTAAGCTCAACTCTGCTAAATCGTCGAGCTCCGGTCGACGATCTTCGAGCTCAGATCGATGATCTGTCTTCGGCTTATCCTTCAGGTCGCTGAGCTCCGGTCGATGATCTTCGAGCTCAGGTCGACGTTTTCTGTCTGATGTTCATTCCAATCTCTGAGCTCAGGTCGATGATCGTAGAGCTCAGATCGACGTTTTTCCTGAGAGATCGACGACTTTGAGGATTCAAATTCAGTCAGCTTTTGGAATGATTTTCAAATTCTCTCAGCATTTATTTCAAGAGATCTGCTAGCCGTTTTCATTTATTCTAGAGCAAGTTTCAAGGGATTTATCAGAGAATGTTTATTGGACTTTCCTCCAGAAGACAAAACATTTATGGAAGGCATTTATTGACGGCTAACGGCTATCTTGGATAGAGGATCTTCAGAGAATAAATTATTTTTTTCCAGTCTGATAGAGATACATAACAAAAGACTACACAAATATAGACAGACTATAACAAGAAATTCTCAGTATAGATTCACAGGATAGTGAGATCAATTCAAAAAAAAATCAAGTGATCAATCCTGGAGAATTAGTTGGCCTTACTGAAAAGTGATCTTAACTTTAACATCAAGGACTCCAAACAATTCATATTTCAGCCTCTGCTGAAATCATCTTCTGCTGGAGATCTGAAGCTTCTGAAGACCTATCACCCTAGCAAAGCTCTCATCTTTCTCAAGGGGAGCTTTGACAACACAATCAATCCACTAAGTCTTCTCTCAGTGATTGAGACAGAGAAGACAACTTCACCTCTTTCTTTTTATTTTCCTGCTGTAAAAGGGTTATCAAAACTCCCTTCAAAAGTCTTGATTCTAGTTCTGAGAACCTTGTCAAAACTCAGTGGTGGCAAGACACCTGGTCAAAAAATCTAGTGTGGTTTTTGAGCACCTTATCAAAAGCTCATTGGTGCCCAGGACACCTGATCAACTCATCCTGCAGTGGATTCCTACCAAGGGCGGTAGAAGAGTGGATGTGTTGGAACACCCTATTACTAATTTGGGTAAGGATCACTATGTTTTTCTTAGGAAACCAGGTTAACCTAGATGTATAGTTGAAAAGGTCAACATTAGAATGTGTCTAGTGCTTAGAACTTAGGTTTGAAGCTGCCCCCAGGACCATTCCAAGATTTCAGAGATAGAGCCAAGTCTAAGACCTTTTTCGTCGAGCTCAGGTCTACGAAACGTCGAACTCCGTTCAACGCTCTCTGAGCTCAACCTAGCTGAATCGTCCAGCTCCGGTCGACAATCTTCTAGCTCAGGTCGACGATCCTTCTTCACTTATTCTCCAGGTCACTGTGCTCAGTTCGACGATCTTCGAGCTCAGTTCGACATTTTCTGGCTGATGATCATTTGAAGTCTCTGAGCTCAGGTCGACGATCGTAGAGCTCAAATCGACGTTTTTCCTGAGAGATCGATGATCTTAAGGATTCAAATTCAGTCAGACTTTGGAATGTGTTTTTAAATTATCTCAGCATTTATGTCAAGAGATCTGCCAGCCGTTTTTATTTATCCTAGAGCAAGTTTCAAGGAACTATTCAGAGAATGTTTTACTGGACTTTCCTCTAGAAGACAAAATCTTTTATGGAAGACATTTAATGTCTGGTTAACGGCTATCTTGGACATAGAATCTCCAGAGAATTAAAAATCTTCTTCTTCTTTTCTCAAGTAACAAGACACACAGAGATACAGACTGAGACAGACAAGAAAGAAAAAGAAGAAGTGATTCACAGGATTCTCTGATCAACACAAGAAAACTCAAGTGATCAATCCTGAAGAATTAGCTGAATAATTTTGTGTACTCAAAAAGTGATCACAGCTTCATCCCAAGGACTCCAGACAATTCATCTTTCAGCCTCTACTGAAACTATCTTATGCTGGAGATCTGAAGCTTCTGAAGACCTATCAACCTGAAGTAAAGCTTCCTCTCTTGAACTAGTCAACATCTTATGGGGAGCTTTGACAATACAAATCCACTAGTGCTTCTCTCTTTGATTGAGACAGAGAAGACAAATTCACCCTCTTTATTTCTCTTTTCCTTTCACTCTGTAAAAGGGTTTTCAAAACTCCCTTCAAAAGTTCTGAGTCTGGTTCTGAGAGCCTTGTCAAAACTCAGTGGTGGCAAGACACCTTATCAAAAAAATCTAGTTTGGTTTTTGAGCACCTTGTCAAAAGCTCATTGGTGCCAGGACACCTGATCAACCCTTCCTGCAGTGGATTCCTACCAAGGGTGGTAGAAGAGTGGATGTACCCAGGTTTTTGGGGAACCACTATAGCTCCTTGTGTTTTTTTGGTTTGCTTGTATGTTTTCTTTGCTGTGTGTTGTGCTCTTCTTTTTACTGCTCTTTTAATTCTATAGCAAGGCACCTTACACCTATATATAAATTAAATCTTATAAGCTTTGTAAATTGTGAATTTACTTTAAATAAACTCTATTCACCCCCCCCCCCTCTAGAGTTGAGATAGATCTTACCCTCACTTTCAATTGGTATCAGAGCCAGGTTGGTTGTTCATACAGGTTAACACCTGAACCAAAAGATTCTTGATAAGATCAATCTTTTAAGAGGGTTATTTTCATTATATTTAATTTTATATAAAGACATGGCACAGAACAAAGATTATGCAAGCACCAGGCCTCCAGTGTGCAATCTATCCAAGTTTGCACTTTGGAAAGCAAGGATTAGACTTTACATGAACTCTATTGATGAAGACATATTTAATTCTGTTTTGACAGTGTGCCCAAGTCCACCAGCAAGCTCAAGTATAAATGCTGTTCCACCTCCTTCAGGAACAGATGCTGAAATAAAGAAGTGGAAGACTGCAGATGCCAAGGCCATGAATATCTTAGCTCAGACAATGTCTGATGAGATATTTCAGAAGGTAGCTGACTGCAACTCAGCCAAAGGAATTTGGGACAAGCTCTCTGAAATTGTCTCAGGATCTGCTGATGAAAGGAAAGATAGGAGATCCCATCTGATAAGCCAATATAAGAATTTCAAAAAGGGAGAAGCTGAATCAGTGGCTGACATGTATAATAGACTAAGTCTGATTGTCAATGAGTTAAAGACTCTGGATAAAGAAATCTCATTAACTGAGCTGAATGACAAAATCTTAATGTGCTTCCCCAGCACATGGGATTCAAGAATCTGGCCAATCAAAGATGCCAGAAGTCTGAATGAGATTACCACTGAAGCTCTTCTGGGCAAGCTCAAATCCTATGAGCTGCTCATTAAAAATAAAGAAGAAGAACAAAAGGCTACTTCTCTAGTCAGAAGGAAAGAAAAGACCATAGCCTTCAAAGCTGCAGAAGAGGAGCCTGAAGATAAAGCTACAGGAAATGATGAGATCCTAAGTCTACTGGCCAAAAGATTCTACAAGATGGCCAGAAAAGACTTCAGAAAGAGATCATACAAGGGTCATGATAAACTAAGGTATGATAAATCAAATAACAATAAAGAAATTATATGTTTTGGTTGTAGGAAACCAGGCCATATTGTGCCTGACTGTCCTGAAAATAAGAACAAGGACAAGAAAGATAGAACAGAAAGAAGAAAGTAGAAAGATTTCAGAAAGAACAGCTCAGACAAACCCTCCTCCAGCAGGAACAAACATACAAGGAAGGGATTTGTTGCTGAGACATGGAGTGAAACTGAAGAGGACTCTGAAGCCTCATCCAGCTCCAGTGATGATGAGGATGATGCTGATGAAAAGGAATTCTGCATGATGGCTATCAATGCCTCTCAAACAGATTCAGAAGCAGAAGAGTCAGAATCAGATTCAGAAGCTCAACTAGAAAAAGATCAGGTAATCAATTCTTTTGATTTCAGTTCTAAGGATTTTAAACATGAGTTTAAAGTACTTTGCCTGGATCTGTTGGATTCTGAGAAGGAAATCACTTCCCTCAGAAAACAACTATCTGAGTATAGCACTGTAAAATCAGAGAACCTCAAACTCTCTGAAGAGTTAGAATGCTATAGAGAGGAGATAGCTTCACTAAAAAGTGAACTATCCAAGGCCAAGCAATTTGAAGAATCCCTTAATGGGAGAAGTATCAAATTAATGGACATCACAAGCACAGTGAACTCAAGATTAAATAGTACACTGGGCTTGGGTGCTTCATCTAGCCAACCCATAGTATTAACAACCCCAATCAAATTTATTTCTGATAAAGGAAAGGGTGTTGTAGAGGTAGCTAGGAAAAATTCAGATCTACCAAAGAAAAAGAAAGTTCAACAGAAAACGTAGAGCAGAGGTCGACGATCGTCGAACAGAGATCGACGATCTCAGGCTGAAACGTCGAACTCAGCTCAACGTTTCCTGAACTCTGAACTCCCTCATAGTCGATCTTCGAACGGAGCTCGACGATTTTCCCAAGATCGTCGAACTCAGGTCGACGATCGTCGAACGCAGTTCAGAGCTTTGAATCTTCCTTCAGAGGTAAACTCAATTCAATCCTAGAAATGCTTCATCCCAAAAATTTAACCCTTATACTGAATGGATAGTACCTCCTAGGAGATACCATCCTGAAGGTTATAAGAGTCAACCTGGGATGTCTTTTATTTCTGAATTTAAAGGTTATCAACCTAGGCCCAAGGTAAACTGGGTCAAAAATATGTAAATTCTTATCTATGCAGGTGAAAATCTATCCAACATCAAACCAATTATGGTATCTGGATAGTGGGTGCTCAAAGCACATGACAGGGAATAAGGACAACTTCACATCCTTTAAAGCCAAGCTTGGACCCAAAGTAATTTTTGGTGATTCAAACTTTGGAACTACAAAAGGATGTGGTGCAGTTCAAATTGGAACAGTCACCTTCAAGAAGGTAGCCTATGTTGAAGGACTCAAACACAACCTGATAAGCATTAGTCAGCTGTGTGATGAAGGATATCAAGTGACTTTCAACAAAAAAAATATGCAAGATCAAGTCAGAAGACAACACAACTGTGTTGACAGGTAACAGGAAAGGTAATATTTACTTAGTAGACTTTCATTCATCTAAGGTAGATATTTGTCTGTTTAATTCCATATCTAGACCCAATATTCTATGGCATAAAAGACTAGGACATATTAACCTTAGAACCATTGCTAAGCTATCCAAGGACAACCTTGTCAGAGGACTGCCTTCTGTCCCCTACAAGAAGGAAGGACTCTGCAAGGCTTGTCAATTAGGCAAGCAAACTAAAAGTAGTTTTAAATCAATTAACAAGAGTGATTCACCTAGGATTTTGTATCTGTTACACATAGATCTTTTTGGACCCATTGCAGTACAAAGCTTAGGAGGGAAATCCTATACTTTAGTGGTTGTAGATGACTTCTCAAGATTCACATGGGTATTCTTTCTGAGGAAGAAGTCTGATAACTTTAAATGTTTGACAGATTTTCTCAAATGCATTCAGACTGAGTTCAACACTCATATTGCCCTGATCAGAAGTGATCATGGGACAGAGTTTGATTCTCTTCTCATGCAAGAGTTCTGTCAAAGTGAAGGGATCAGGCATACTTTCTCAGCTCCTAGAACTCCTCAATAAAATGGGGTAGCTGAAAGGAAAAATAGAACCCTTATTGAATCTGTTACTACATTGTTGGCAGATGCTCACCTACCTCTATCCTTTTGGGCTGAGGCAGTGAACACATCCAACTATGTGTTGAATAGAAGTCTGATACATAAACTGAAGGGCAAGACTCCCTATGAATTGCTCAAAGGGAAGAAACTTAAAGTAGACTATTTTAAGGTTTTTGGTTGCACTTGTTACATTCATAATAATGACAAGAAATATCTAGCAAAATTCCAAGCTAAAGCTAATGAAGGAGTGTTTCTGGGATACTTCATGATCAGTAAAGCCTATAGGGTTTATAATAAAACTACTCTAAAAATAGAAGAATCTGTCCACATTTCTTTTGATGAAGCTAACATGTCTTTCAAGGAGAAGAATACTTCTACCATAAAACATTTGCAGGTGCACTCTCTAGCTGAAGACTTGGACAGATTACAAGTTACACAAAAGGATGACAGTAGTGAAGATGGAAAAGCTGCTCACCATCAGGAAGGAAATCTTCTTGAAGAACCAGCTGTTGTTCCACAAGAGGAAACAACAACACAGGTTGGTGAACCATCAACACCCCCTGTTGATCTAGTAACAACAAGAGATCATCCAATTTCTCAAGTAATTGGAGACATCTCAGCTGGTGTGCAAACTAGAAATCAGGTCAACCAGAACCTGATGCACACTTGCTTCCTCTCTCAAATTGAACCTCAAACCATTCAAGATGCAGAACAAGATCCACACTGGATCATTGCAATGCAAGAGGAGTTGCATCAATTTGAAAGAAATAAAGTTTGGGAACTAGTACCTAAGCCAAAGGATCATCCCATTGTTGGAACCAAGTGGGTGTTCAGAAATAAGCTAGATGATCAAGGAATCATTGTAAGGAATAAGGCAAGGCTAGTTGCTCAAGGGTACTCTCAGGAAGAATGGATAGACTATGACCAGACTTTTGCACCAGTTGCAAGATTAGAAGCCATAAGAATTTTTCTGGCTTATGCTGCTCACAAGGGATTCAAAGTCTATCAAATGGATGTCAAGAGTGCTTTTCTCAATGGGGAAATCAAAGAAGAAGTCTATGTCAGACAACCTCCAGGTTTTATCTCTCTAACCCATCCTGATTATGTTTTTAAACTACACAAAGCATTATATGGTCTCAAGCAAGCTCCTAGAGCATGGTATGAGACCCTAGCATGTTTTTTGCTGAAAAATGATTTTGTTAGGGGGAGAGTAGACCAAACTCTTTTTATTAGAACCCATAGGTCCCACACCCTACTAGTGCAGATTTATGTAGATGATATTATTTTTGGGTCTACTGATTCAAACTTGTGCAGAAGATTCTCTAATCTAATGCATTCAAAATTTGAAATGAGTAGCATGGGTGAGCTATCCTTCTTCTTAGGATTGCAAGTCTAACAGCATGCTGAAGGCATATTTATTTCTCAAACCAAGTATGAAAAAGAGCTGGTTAAGAAATTTGGTATGTCTGATGCATCATGTATGAAAACACCCATCCCTACCAATGCTGTATTTGATGCTGATGAACATGGGAAACTAGTTGATCAGACAACATATAGAGCAATGATTGGCTCTTTACTGTACCTAACAACTAGCAGGCCTGATATAATGTTTGCTACATGCATTTGTGCTAGATTCCAAGTTAGCCCTAGAGAGTCTCACTTAACTTTAGTAAAGAGGATTCTTAGGTATGTTAAAAGCTGTCCAAATCTAGCACTCTGGTATCCAAAAGATTCAGCATTTGACTTAACTGGATTCTCAGATGCTGATTATGCTGGATGTATAATAGATAGGAAAAACACAAGTGGAACTTGTCAGTTCCTTGGTGACAGACTTGTCTCTTGGTTTTGTAAGAAACAAACATCTGTGTCAACTTCAACTGCTGAAGCTGAATATATGGCTGCAGGCAGTTGTTGCTCACAAATCTTGTGGATACAAAACCAACTCCTAGACTATGGTTACAACTTAGAGAAGTCTAAAATATTTTGTGATAACACCAGTGCTATTTCCATTGCACAAAATCCAGTCCTCCATAGTAGGACAAAACACATAGAAATCAGACATCATTTTCTAAGGGATAATATTGAGAAAAACAAAATTGAACTTGAATACATCCCAACTGATTTGCAAAGGGGAGACATTTTCACCAAGCCTTTGGATGAAAAGAAGCATAACTTCTTCCTCAATCAGTTAGGAATGCTAGATGGAGGCAGTTTAAAATAAACTCCAAGATTTTGTAAATCTAAAAACAGACCAAGACTAGGCTAAAAACTTCTCTCTTTTTGTGTCTATAGAATAGGTTTTGTCTCTGAACTGCGCTTGACGTTTCCCAAGAAATCGTCGAACGGAGATCGACGATTTTCTAGAAATCGTCGACCGCAGATCGACGTTTCCTGAATCGTCGATCTGAGTTCAACGCCGTCGTTAGCTCCAGGCTTCCATTCTTTTTGTCCATTGGTCGTCGAGCGGAGCTCGACGCTCGACAATATCGTCGAACGGAGTTCGACGTTATTGGAGTCTCTTCAGATTCCCTCAGTAGCCCAAATCGTCGAGCTGAGTTTGAAGTTTTGTCGAACTGAGCTCAACGATTTTCTGTTTTTGCGTCGAACCCTAATATAAAATCTTTTTTCGGCCGCCGCTCGTCGTTTACGCTTTCATACCCTCTGCAACTTTCTCTCTTTCCCTCCAAATCTTCTACACTTGGTCGTGTTTGTTTCATTGTTGCAGGTACAGATGGCTGGATCAAGTGCTGCCATTTCAAAGATGAAATTCGATACAGGTTTGGATATTGATATGAATTCGTTCGATGGAAGTGATCAGCGATTCAAGGACATTCTCCACCTCTTTTGAGAACAGCAGCTATCTCAGATCATGACCACCCGAATGAAGATTGCTTCAGAAGAGATAAAAGAATGGTGTTTTACCGCGACAGATGAGAATGAGAATTCTGTCATCGGCTCAATAAAAGGGACTCAGGTACCATTGTCCCCGGCCCTTCTGACTGAAGTTTTCCTCCTTAGTTCTGGAGATGACTCCATTGATTTATCTGGAGAAGAGTATGCCTCTATGCATGATAGAATGGGTCACACTGCTGTGAACCCTAACAAACTGTTCAAAAAGAATTTGTCTATCGAATACCAATTTCTGGCTGATGTGGTTGGCATAGTGCTTCTGGCAAAGCACTTAGCCCATGACACTATATCAAGATATCAATTCTGCTTAATGGGAGCACTGGTTGATAAGAAGCATTTAGACTGGGGATCAATCTTTTTCAGCTTAATCAAGAAGAAACTGAACAAAAACCATGTAAGCTTTGGGAGAATATTAGGGGTTTACCTGCACTCCAGGTGCCCTGAGTTGCTGACCTCTAGTGGGATGTTCATCAATGCATCCAAGAGGCTTACCTGTGCCCTATTCAGCAAATGGGACAGACAAATCATCAACCCCATTAGGGCTGCTGCAGCACCACTTGCTTCAGGCACCAGGACTACTCAAGTCACTCCTCCTCAGGTATCTGCCCCAGCAGAAGAATTGTCTGCCTCTTCCTCTCCTCCTCCAGCTGTTTCTATCCCAGTCACCACCTCAACCTCTCCTCAAATCTCAGCTTCTTCCCCCATTCCCATTTCCTCACCAATGTCACCTCCTCCAGCCACAACCTCAGAAGAATTCCATCCTCTATTCTCTTATCCAACTTTCACCACTCCATCATTTTCTCTTATAGATGACTCCTTTATGGATGATTCTCCTCCTTATCCTCCTGAGCTTCCCTCAACATCCTCCTATCAACAACTTCTTCAAGAAATCCTCTCTCAACCATCCTTCACCCCATCCTTTGACTCTTCCATCTCATCCATCTCCACCTCAATAACTTCTATCTCCACTATTCCTCCTTCAGAGCCATCCATCCCTACACTTTCCTCCACCACATCCTCCATCCCATTAGTCCCAGTCACCCCCATTCTAGTACCTTCACCTCCTACCTCTGTTCAAGCCCATCTTGAGCAAGTAGAGATTTCAAACCTGGCAGACAAGTTATATGTGTTGCTAGCCCCTAGGCTAACCTCACTGCTGGAGACCTCCTTGGCTCCACTCCTGCAACATGTTCAGGAGTTGTCTACCAAGTTATCTTCCTTCCTCTCTTCCCAGGAAATCCCTTCATCTGGGTGCCTTGATTCAATTGTCTCTGAACCAAGGCAGGGGGAGATGCCTTATAAAGCAGTGGATGTGCCTGAGACTGCTGAAGGTTCCAGTTCTGCTCCTATTCTTGCTGTGGACCTTCAGAGTCTGCCCTCTATTATTGGTACTGAATATTTCAGCTCTCTGCAAGTTCAACAATCTGAAGACCTCACTAAGGCCATTGTGCCTATCAATTACTGTGATCCCAGCCTGATTGCCCTATATGTAAATTCCTTCAAAGCTGTGGATGCTGATATTTTAAGTGCTGCTGCTGCTGTTACAACAAGTCTACTTTCAGAAGATACTGAAATGGTCTCTATTGAGGATACTGCTGCTGCTAAAGAACTTACTACCTACCTAGAAGAATCTGAATCTGTTTCTGCTTCAATTATTTCTACTTCTGCTGTCTCTGCTCCTGTTATTTCTGCTGCTACTACTCTAGCTCTTACCCCTGATCAAATCAAGCAACAAGAAAAGTATATAAAAAGCATTGATGACTTGTATGATAGACCACAAAGTTCAGACAGTGATCGTTTTCAAACTAAATCTGATGATTCCTCTAATACTATTGCCAAGAAAAGGAAGGCCAGAAGCAAGGCTATGATGAAGGTTCCCCCAGCTCAAGCTAAAGATTCAAATGACATTCCATACTATATTCTGCATAACTGTCCTATCTCTGAGCCCTGGATGCAGTACTCTAAGAATCAAATAAAAGCTATGAAGAAGAGAAGGAAGTTAGACAGATATGAAAAGGGATCCTCTCAGTTTCAGCCTCCTCCTCCTCCTCCTCCAGATTCTGGGTCAGGCTCAGCTTCTCAAGACCCAGCTTCCAAACAAAGTTCCTCCCAGTCTTCTCAGAGATACCTTCCTAGGGGGCAATACCAAAGGGACTATCAGTCCAGAAGGGGTCAGTATAGAGGAAACCAAAGAGAGCATAGATTTCAAGCTAGGGAAGGACAAAGGTTCACAGACTCTACTCAAGGTCCTTTCCCTTACAAGCTTAGAGAAAAAGTTGAGACCAGAACTCCTACTGCCTCAGAAACTGTTAACAGATATGAGCCTGCAATGCCATTTGAAGACCTAGAGAACAATCCATTGTCATGGACTGCAAGGAAGAAAGAATCGGCTGCACTAGATCAATTGAAGAAAGCAAGAGAGCAAGGAAAAGATACCTCCAATATTACTACTCTGTCAGAACAAAGAAAAGCTGAATTGGAAAGGTATTCTTCAAGTAAATTCTTTGACCTAGTGGACTACCTGAAGCTGCATCCTGAGGCTGTGGTTCCAAGGTCAAGAGCTCAAACCTCCTTAGGTGCAGATGATGACAGAAGGTCAAATAAGGAAGCCCTTAATCCTAACAGAGAAATCATATTTAAGAAAGGAAATGAAAAGAAGTAACATGTGTAAGCAGACAGTATAATCTCTCTGAACTTTTGCTGAAATTCCTTTTGCTTGCTGATATGATCTCTTGCTCTATTATTTTGTTTGTTGCTCTTATATATGTTGTTGTATCTTTTATTTCTGAAATATGTAAATAGTAATCCTAACCCAAATAGGGGGAGATTGTTGGAACACCCTATTACTAATTTGGGTAAGGATCACTATGTTTTTCTTAGGAAACCAGGTTGACCTAGATGTATAGTTGAAAAGGTCAACATTAGAATGTGTCTAAGGCTTAGAACTTAGGTTTGAAGCTGCCTCCAGGACCATTCCAAGATTTCAGAGATAGAGCCAAGTCTAAGATCTTTTTCGTCGAGCTCAGGTCGACGAAACGTCGAACTCCGTTCGACGCTCTCTGAGCTCAACCTAGCTGAATTGTCCAGCTCCGGTCGACAATCTTCTAGCTCAGGTCAACGATCCTTCTTCACTTATTCTCCAAGTCACTGAGCTCAGTTCGACGATCTTCGAGCTCAGTTCGACATTTTCTGGCTGATGATCATTTCCAGTCTCTGAGCTCAGGTCGACGATCGTAGAGCTCAGATCGACATTTTTCCTGAGAGATCGACGATCTTAAGGATTCAAATTCAGTCAGACTTTGGAATGTGTTTTCAAATTATCTCAGCATTTATGTCAAGAGATCTGCCAGCCGTTTTCATTTATCCTGGAGCAAGTTTCAAGGAACTATTCAGAGAATATTTTACTGGACTTTCCTCTAGAAGACAAAATCTTTTATGGAAGACATTTAATGTCTGGTTAACGGCTATCTTGGACATAGAATCTCCAGAGAATTAAAAATCTTCTTCTTCTTTTCTCAAGTAACAAGACACACAGAGATACAGACTGAGACAGACAAGAAAGAAAAAGAAGAAGTGATTCACAGGATTCTCTGATCAACACAAGAAAACTCAAGTGATCAATCCTGAAGAATTAGCTGAATAATTTTGTGTACTCAAAAAGTGATCACAGCTTCATCCCAAGGACTCCAGACAATTCATCTTTCAGCCTCTGCTGAAACTATCTTATGCTGGAGATCTGAAGCTTCTGAAGACTATCACCTTGAAGCAAAGCTTCCTCTCTTGAACTAGTCAACATCTCAGGGGGAGCTTTGACAATACAAATCCACTAGTGCTTCTCTCTTTGATTGAGACAGAGAAGACAACTTTACCCTCTTTCTTTTTCTTTTCCTTTCACTCTGTAAAAGGGTTTTCAAAACTCCCTTCAAAAGTTCTGAGTCTGGTTCTGAGAGCCTTGTCAAAACTCAGTGGTGGCAAGACACCTTATCAAAAAAATCTAGTTTGGTTTTTGAGCACCTTGTCAAAAGCTCATTGGTGCCAGGACACCTGATCAACCCTTCCTGTAGTGGATTCCTACCAAGGGTGGTAGGAGAGTGGATGTACCCAGGTTTTTGGGGAACCACTATAGCTCCTTGTTTTTTCTGGTTTGCTTGTGTGTTTTCTTTACTGTGTGCTGTGCTCTTCTTTTTACTGCTCTTTTAATTCTATAGCAAGGCACCTTACACCTATATATAAATTAAATCTTAAAAGCTTTGCAAATTGTGAATTTACTTTAAATTAACTCTATTCACCCCCCCTCTAGAGTTGAGATAGATCTTACCCTCACTTTCAGGATGTACCAAGGTTTTTAGGGAACCACTATAGTTCATTGTGTCTTCTGGTTTCTTGTGAATATTCTTTGCTGTGTGCTGTGGTTTTTATCCTTACTGCTTGAGTTTTATTTCTACATCAAAGCACATTACACCTATACATAAATTAAGCCTTTACTGCTACGTTTTTTTTTAATTGTAAATTTACTTTAAAATACTCTATTCACCCCCCCTGTAGAGTTAAGATAGATCTTACCCTCACTTTCAGAACAACTAATTTCAATTTTATCGTTCGTTTGCAGGCTTGACTTTGGAATTGAAATTTTAATGAACTCCGTGGAATTCATTTTGAACTAAAGACAATTATTTCCAATTTATATAATAATGGGACAATTCTAACCAAGACACATTTATTGCCCAAGCGCCCATTTTTTCGCCCGACCCCCATTTTTCGCCCGGTCACCTGTGTTTTGCCCGGGCGTACGTTTTTTGCCCGGACGAGCGTTTTTCGCCCAGACGCGAGTTTTTTTCGCCCGAGAGACATGTTTTCACCCGGGAAACACGTTTTTCTCCCAAGCCCACATTTTTTCGTTCGGGCAACCATTTTTGCCCGTTTTTTGCCCGGGCGCACATTTTTGCACGAGTGAGTGTTTTTTGCCCGGGCACGAGTTTTTTGGCCCATGCACGCATTTTTTTCCTGAGCGCGCGTATTTTCGCACAGGCGCGCATTTTTTCGCCCGGGGGCGCATTTTTCGCACTTGCACACATTTTTGGCTGACACAATTTTTTTTCCCGGGGCGCGTTTTTCGCCAGGGGGCGCGTATTTTTGGCTGACTCCAGTATTTCGCCCGGCTCAAGTATTTTTCTCCCGACGCAAGTATTTTTCGCCAAACATAAGTATTTTTCCCGGGCGTGCATTTTTCGCCCGGGCGCGCGTTTTTTCCTCGGGCGCGTATTTTTTGCTCGGGCGCAGGATTTCGCCCGGGCACCGATTTTCGCCCGGGCGCCCGTTTTTCGCCCGTGTGTGTCACAACCCTTATTTTATCCACATTAAAAGATATATCAGAGTAGGGAGTAGACAAGCGTCGTGATACCACGTCACGCAAGGGATAACTACAGACACTCCGACGGGCTCCAACTCTACTTTTTATAAGAAATTCATAAGTTGTTATGAAAGAGATCCAATTTTAAGTTAAGTTGGTCGTATACCTCGGCTCAGTGGATCAACTAGTCCACTAGAAAAATATAATTATACGCTACGGAAAATACTTGATTAAATTGATTTAACATCCTACATGATTATAAACATCCCCGGAGGACAACTCATGTTATGCAAGACTCTAGATTTATTATAAGTATAAAAATAGTCTATATGTTAACTAGAAGATAGTATCTTAGTTTTTAGAAAGATGACATGTATGAAATACTAGTAGTAATAATTTTTATAAGTTAAAATATCTAACATGCAACCTAGCTTAAAGCATCCCCAGAGAGAAAGTAAAAACAACCATAAAAATAGGCAAACTAGTAGCTTGGCAAAATACTTAGCATCCCAAAAGAAAACCAATAGTGGCGTCAACAACCTAACACGAACCCACTGGAAAGTATGTATGTCTGTACAAACAAGGAAACAATCGAAAACTACCTTACAAGGGTGAGGAAAGCCTCTACAACAAAGCAGTCCACTAGCAAACTCCCAAACCTAGCCGCACAACCGGCTACTGCCCAGAGCCTGAGGCATTCAAAGAAAGAACACCTCAGCATGAAAATACAAGTTGCAAAAGGAAGCAATTAGATAGTAATTGAGTATAATTAGAAGGGGTTACCAAACCCTTACTATGAGAAATGCTGACAACCTCAGATAATAAAATCGTTAAAAGAGACAAGTGAAAAAAGTGCTCATTACTAAAGTAAGCAAAATGCACCAAGTACAATAATTTACCATGCTTCGCTCAAACCTGTAGAAGCAAACAGCCAACGAAAAGCCAAACTGTAGAAGGAAAAGGAACTATACAGTCCTAAACATGTCATTCATTAACACTGGTAAAACCATGGATCTGAGTTGGCGACCAAAACGTCTAATATCGACTACTAGACCCAAATGTCTCAGAGGCACCACGGTCGCGGCCACAAGGTCTAACACACCTAAAACAGCCTGTAAATAGAGACATAAAATAAACTACCACATGCAATGGTTCACGAAACGACGTCTAATTGGCGACCCTTTATCCACTGCCGACCTAGCCATTAAAACATAGTCTAAGAACCTAGCAGAACCCAAATACCAAAGTTTAAACACTTCCCACGATAAAAGGGATAAAATACACAAGATAAACCCTAAGAACAAAACTTGACAAATCGGGCCAAAAACAGCGAAAAATTCTGTCTTGGCTAATTCGGCGAGTATACCCGACGAAGCACGACGATACTCGATGAAATCCGATCACCGTACCTCTGGAAATTGCCGGCCGAAAACACGCCAAGCCCGCCGAACTCCTCTCTTTCGCGAAACAGTGTCGTCGGGTTAAGGAAGATGATGAATAGGAATAGGGTTGATGCGACCTTATTCTATTTATACTTATCAATATAATATAATATATATTATTAATTAAATAACGTCAAACGACCAACCAATCCAAACGACCTCGGATTTCTTCGAAAATTGCACTGTAGCTAAATACCGACGCTACGAATCCAACGACGAAGTAGAAATCAAAATCCGACAAACCAAACTCGAGCAAACACCTCTTGAATTCAAAACACAAGCATTCCCAAAAAGGCTCCACCGAGTCACCAAAACAGACCCGGCTCGCGAGGAAATCTTGTAAACAGGCTAAAACCACCCCACACTGAAAGCCTAAAGGGCAAAAACCACGCTCTAACAACGACACATGCAAAACACGCGTTAACGTAACGCCCTGACATCAAAAATATGCAAATAAATGAAATAAAGTAAACACCGAAAAATAAGGGGCGTTACAGCCACTCCCCCTAAAAGAAAGTTTCGTCCTGAAACTTTACCCACAAAAACTCCTACTACAGAAGGAAAATAACCAAGGTTTATCGAATACATACCAAATATAACTACTAAAACAGATGAGGATGAGACTCCCTCATAGATGACTTCAACTCCCAAGTCACGCTCTCCACGGCTTTGTTCTGCCACAAAACTTTAACCATGGGTATTGTCTTCCTTCGCAATACCCTATCTTGAGTATCCAAAACATGAACAAGTACCTCTACATAAGAAAGGCTAGGCACAACTTGGGCATAGAATCAAGAACTTGCTTGTCGCTAAAAACACACTTTCGCAATTGGCTCACATGAAACACACCGTGCACACCATTAAAACTTGCGGGGAAATCAAGACTATACTCAGCTACACCAATTCTCTCTACAACTTTAAAAGGTTTCATATACCTTGGGTCCAACTTATGGTTCTTACCAAACCTGTTTACACCAGACATCGGGAAACATTAAGAAACACCATGTCCCCTGCAGCAAACTCCAAATCGGTCCTACGCCGATTGGCATTCTTCTCATAGCGCTCTTGAGCTATCTGAAGCTTCTCTCGAATAAGCCTTACAGAAACATCCATCTCTTATAATGCTTCAGGACCCAACAATGGTCTCTCACCAACCTCAGCATAAAACAAGGGAGTTCTGCAAAGCCTCCCATATAGAGCCTTAAACGGGGTCATCTGTAAACTTTCTTGATAACTGTTATTGTATGCAAACTCCATTAATATCAAATGCTCGTCCCATGCCCCTCCGTGGTCTAAAATATAACATCTGATCATATCTTCCACGATCTGATTTTCTCTCTCCATTTGACCATTAGTCTGCGGATGATAAGCAGTGGAATACCTCAAATCGGTACCCAACCCTTCCTGTAAACTCTTCCAAAAGCGAGACATGAACCTAGAGTCTCGATCCGATACAATACTAACAGGAACTCCATGCAGCCTGATAAACTCGTCTAAGTATAACTCAGATATCTTCTTCATGGGGTAATCAATCTTAAAAGGAACGAAGTGAGCACACTTCGTCAATCTATCCACTATAACCCAAACAGAATCATGCCCTTGGGGAGATCTCGATAAACTTTTAATAAAGTCCATGGAAATACTCTCCCACTTCCAACATGGACTCTCTAAGGGCGTTAACTTGCCACCAGGCCTCCCATAATCAGCCTTAACTTGCTTGCAAGTAAAACATTCTGATATAAATTTAGCTATATCACCCTTCATCCCATACCACCAGGCAATCTACTTCAGATCTTGATACATCTTAGTAGAACCCTGGTGGTAGGCAATACTGGAACCATTAGCCTTGCTGTATAACTTAACTATAATATCCTTAATAGGGGGGGTACAAAATCTATCGCGGTACTTCAAATTACCCGCGTCATCAATCGAAAAGTCTTGCAACTCCCCTTTCTCAATTCTATTATAAACGTGCAACAAATCAGGATCTTCCTTTTAGTCTAGCCTTGTAAGTGAAATCCATGAAGGCTCTACAACCACCAAACAGCTAGGCGAGTCACAACTACCAACCAAAATATTCATCAGGAAAATTTCTCAACTAGAGAATCCATAGAAGGTTAAAAAATTTTAGCTGTCTTTCTACTCAAGGCATCGGCTACCACATTAGCTTTGCCCGGATGGTATTGGATCTGAACATCATAATCTGCAACATACTCTAACCATATCCGCTGTCGCAAGTTCAATTCCTTCTTAGTGAAAACATACTTTAAACTCTTATGATCCGTGTAAATCTTACACAATGCGCCATATAATAGATGTCTCCACAGCTTTAGGGAATAAATCACAGTTGCGAACTCTAAGTCATGCGTAGGGTAATTCCTTTCATGAATCTTTAACTGCCTTGACCCATATGCTATTACTTTGCCCTCTTGCATCAACACGCAACCAAGTCCCATATGTGAAGCGTCCACATAAACAACATACTCTATCCCTTCGGTAGGCAAGGTCAACATGGGAGCAGTGCACAATCTCCTCTTCAATTCTAGAAAAGCTTCCTCGCATTTATCGCTCCACACAAAAGCTACATTCTTCTGCATCAGTTTATTCAATGACATAGATAACGTAGTGAAACCCTCTACAAACCTTCTATAATAGCCAGCCAGCCCTAGGAAGCTCCTTATCTCTTTGGGAGTGGCAGGCCTTTTCCAATCCATAATAGTAGCTATCTTCTCTAGGTCAATAGAAATTCCGTCCTTATTAACCACATGACCCAAGAAAGAAACCTGAGGTAACAAAAACTCACACTTGCTCAGCTTAGTAAACAACTTATGATCCCTCAAATCTGACAAAACTAACTGCAAGTGCTGGGCATGCTCCACAGCACTGCGGGAATATACCAAAATATCATCTATAAATACGACAATGAAACGTTCTAGAAAATCCTTGAACACTCTGTTCATCACATCCATAAAGGCAGAGGGTGCATTCATCAAACCAAAAGACATCACCAACAACTCGAAATGTCAGTGTTGGGAACGAAAGACAGTCCGTGGGATCTTCGTCTCACGAATCCTTAACTGGTCAAACAAATCATCTATTCTCGATAGGGGATACTTGTTCTTGATAGTCACCTTGTTTAGTTCTCTATAATCAATGCAAAGCCTCATCAATCCGTCCATTTTCTTTACAAACAAAATGGGAGAACCCCAAGGCGAAGAACTCGGACTAATAAAACCATTCTGAAGCAACTCATCCAACTGAGCACGCAACTCCTCCAGCTCACGCAGGGCCATCCTGTACAGCTCCTTAGCAATAGGACGGGTACCCGACTCTAGATCTATGATAAACTCCTTGTCTCTCTCAGGCGGAAGGCCAGGAAGATTATTAGGAAATACATCAGGAAACTCAAGCACCATAGGAATCTCCTATACACGTTGTAAACCAACCACGGTTTTCAAAACTAAAACCAAATAAGCAAAATAGCAAGAATCTAAAAGCTTTCGAGCACTTACTGTAGAAATAATCAGAGAACTCTGGTGCAGATAACCATAAACACTCTTGGATTGATAGTTGTCCATCTTGAAGTCCAAATGCTTAACCTTACACTGGTTAACAACATCATATCTGGACAACCATTCCATGCTTAAGATTAAATCAAAATCTTCCAGGTCTAACACCTTCAAATCAGCAACTCCTAGAAAATTGCCTAATAGAATCAGACAACTCTGAATACCTTGGTCGTATACCACTGAATCACTAGAGGGAAACTTAACACTAAACACATCACCAACGAGATCAAGGGTCAAACGATGATGCTCTACAAAGGCCCTAGCCACGAATGAGTGGGTAGCATCGGAATCGAAAAGGACACGCGCCCAACGGTTCTTTACCTTAAACTTTCCTATAAAAATTGCATACGCAACTAAGGGAACAAACATCGAAACTATAATTACAAGCTAAAAGATAAAACTAGATTAGGATCTAACTTGAGATAACTTGTGTAGACGTATGCGATTCCTCCAAAGATATCACATTCAGCTTGCCCTTTCCCTTATCCAATTGCTGCAGATGTGGCAAGGCCTGAAGTGGAACTGGATGCAGTGTGGGCTGAAATTGCGGGCACTTTACCTTTAAATGTCCTTCCTGTCCACACTGATAGCAGACTCTTTTCCTTCTTCAACAGTGGACAACATCATGCCCCTTTTTCTTACACATAGAACAAACTAAATCTCCTTTAGGAGCACTCTGAATCGCATGCACTTGCTCCTGCTTCAGAGCTCCTATCCTTTTGAAACACCTCTCAAACGGATGGCTTAACTGGCCAAATAAACAACATAACTCCTTGAATTTCTTATGCAAAGTAGAACCATATTCCTTGGAGTTCTTACCCTCATCCGATTTCCTCTTATCTTTTCTCATTTGCTTACCTTGATTCTTCGCATTGTCGATTGCTTCGATCTTCAGGGCAGCTTCCACAGCTTCAGCATAGCTTTCGAATCCATACGCACAAGCCAGCTGTTGGATGTCACTCCTCAAACCACCCATAAAATATTTAACTCTATTGGTTTCCGAGGTTACAAAGTCAGGGGCAAACCGGCTCAGTTTGCTAAATTCAATCTTTTACTCACCAACTGTGAGTTACCTTTGCTTCAAGTGAAGGAAATCATTCATCAGGCAATCTCACTCGACCGATGGCAGAAACTTCTTCAGCAGCAACTCCTTGAAACATACCCAGGGACATCCATCCTTCATATTCTCCTTTTCTCTCAACCACCAGCTCTTTGCCAAACCATTGAGCTGATACGCAGCGACCACCACTCATTGGTCATTAGAAATTTCCCGAGTATGAAAACATCTCCTCGATTGCAATAAGCCAATCGTCCAAAGCCTTATAATCTGCTCTACCATGATAATAAGGAGATCCTAATCACTGTAAATGCGAGATAAAATTCATCTCTAGTGGCAACAAAATCGAGGGTACCAGAGGATCAGGAAGAATATGAATAGCCAGACCCACCGCAGGGTCCTGCACTCTCAGCAGCTGTCCTGATACAACCGATAACAATGCTTGGATCTGTGATTGCATCTCCACCATATGTCTAGACAAAGTCTCATTATTATGCCGCAGACTTTCGATCACCGCTTCGCTCTGCACACTAGAAGACTCGCCCTCTGACTGGGGATCTGACCTAGTCGCTACATGCATAGGTTCCATTCTAATAGAACAACAAACAACTAAATCAAAACCTAGCTCAACCACTAGCACCAAACAATATAGTCTGGGCAAATCATACTTAAGTACTTGCTCATACTGCAAACTTGCTATGGGATTTTCAATAATGATGTCATGCTTAACTTACGATGATATACCGTCACCATATTAACTCATGTGCATAGACCATGAATGCATGAATTTTTATTCCTTTTACTTTAAAACCATGTGTGTACGTTTGTGATTATGTAAATCTTTAGCTTGGCACGCGTGCTGATGCATTGTTATGTCATGTATGTTGTGCTATGCATTCTATAAAAGTCCTTAGTGCATGTTATGAGTGGCGTACACATGAAATTTTATGCATCCCATACTAAATAATATCGCATGCGACAAAAATAAAAATCTAATGTGCATTCATGTGATGATTGTTATGCATCCTATACTACATAACAATGACACGTTACTTCCTATGAGGATCTATATACAAACACATATTATGCATTCCATACTACATAATATGACCAGTCTAATTCTTATCATGCTTATGAGTGTAGTGTTCATGCTTCGGCTAAGATGTACTGATGACATATCAGTGTGTGTGTGAAATGACACTAACAACTAACACTAACTAGACATGGTTGCTCGAATAACTATCAAACAACCCATCCCTCTAATACCAACTGTCACAACCCATATTTTCTCCAAATTAAAAGATATATCAGAGTAGGGAGAAGACACGCGCCGTGATGCAACGTTACACAGGGGATAACTGCAGATGCTTTGGCAGGCTCCAACACTACTTTTTATAAGAAATTCTAAGTTGTTATGAAAGGGATCCAATTTTAAGTTAAGTTGGTTGTATCCCTCGGCTCAGTAGATCAACTAGTCCACTAGAAAAATATAATTATACGCTATGGAAAATACTTTATTAAATTGATTTAACATCCTACATGAGTATAAACATCCTCAAAGGACAACTCATGGTATGCAAGACTGTAGATTAATTATAAGTATAGAAACACGAACCCACTGAAAAAGTATGTATGTCTTTACAAACAAGGAAATAGCCGAAAACTACCTCATAAGGGTGAGGAAAACCTCTATAACAAAGCAGTCCACTAGCAAATTCCTAAACCTAGCTGCACAACCGGCTACTGCCCTTAACCTTAGGCATTCAAAGAAAGAACACCTCAGTAAGAAAATACATGTGGCAAAAGGAAGCAATTAAATAGTAATTGAGTAAAAATAGAAGAGGTAACCAAACCCTTACTATGAGAAATGCTGACAAACTCAACTAATAAAATCAACAAAAGAGACAAGTGAGAAAATTGCTCATCAGTAAAGTAAGAAAATGCACCAAGTGTGATAAGTTACCATGCTTCGCCCAAACCTACAGAAGCAAACAACCAATGAAAAGCAAAACTATAGAAGGAAAAGGAACTATACGGTCCTAAACATGTGAATCATTGACACTAGTAAAACCACGGATCTGAGTCGGCGAACAAAACGTCCAACATCGAACTAACAGACCCAAATGTCTCTGAGGCACCACGGTGGCGGCACAAAGTCCAACACACCTAAAACAACCTATAAACAGAGACACAAAACAAACTACCACGTACAATGGTTCACGAAATGACGTCCAATTGACAGTCCTTTATCCACTGCCGATATAGCAAGTAAAACACAGCCTAAAAACCCAGCAGAACCCAAATACCAGAGTCTAAAACTTTCTACAATAAACGGGACAAAAATACCTAAGATAAACCCTAAGGACCAAACTCGACGAATAGGGCCAAAAATAGCGAAAAATTTTAAGTCCTGGCTAATTAAGCGAGTATACCCGACAAACAACGACAATACTCGACGTATTCTACATTACTCAGCGAAAATGAAATAACGATACTTGACAAATTCCTATGATATACGTTGAATTTTCCTTAGCAATCCTACGATATTCGACGATTGACGTTACTCGACGAACTTCTCAGCGATTCTCGACAAAAAATACTTAGACTAGCAAACCCATACCCAGTGAATTAACTTGCTTCAACGCAGAGCCTTACTCGAAGAATCTCTCTGTGGTCTCGACACGCCTCAATTGACGAACTAGGCTACTATATCCGAAGAATTGAAAATTCTCTATACCTATACTCGGCAAATGGACTTAATGAAACTCGACGAATCCTTCTTCAAAATACGCCAAATTTCCCTTAACCCGAAATCCTATTCTTCATGCCTTGTCCTAATATTTACCCTAACCTAGGGGTTCTTTCCTGGTCCCTCCTACACTACTCCTACTCTCTAAAGGAGGAGGAAAGATAAGAAGGTAGAGACTAGTAATGGACGTGCATGGGGAAAGAAATCCACTTGCCTCGAAACCTCGGAGAAACGTCGCCCGCTCGCACCGTAACAAGGATCGGACGTGAAAAGGCCCTAACAACTATTACTGAAACTTTTGGAGGGAGAAAGGAGTCAAAACCTCAAACCCTAACTCACAAAAATCAGAGAAACGGGGAAAACTAACAACGATCGCGTAGCCCTTGCTGAGAGCTTTCCAAATCTCTAATCTTTTGATGAATCCGACCATAGGAGCTCTGGAAATCGCCGGACGAAAACACGCCAAGCCCGCCGAACTCCTCTCTTTCGTGAAATAGCGCCATCGGGTTAAGGAAGATGATGAATAGGAATAGTTTTGACGCGACCTTATTTTATTTATACTTATAAATATAATATATATATTATTAATTTAATAACATCAAACGACTAACCAATCCAAACGACCTCAGATTTCTACGAAAATCGCCCTGTAGCTAAATACCGATGCTACAAATCCAACGACGAAGTCAAAATCGAAATCCAACAAACCAAACTTGGGCAAACAGCTCCCGAAGCCAAAACACAAGCATTCCCAAAAAGGCTCCACCGAGTCACCAAAACAGACCTGACTCGCTAGGGAATCTTGCAAATAGGCTAAAACCCAGCCACACTGAAAGCCTAAAGAGCAAAAACCATACTCTAACAATGACACATGCCAAACACACGTTAACATAATGCCCTGATGTCACAAATATGCCAATAAAAGGAATAATGTAAATATCGAAAAATCAGTGGCATTATAGGGTGCGACTTTTCTCCAGGATGCACATGTTTATCCTGTGCACGCGTTTTTCTCCCGGGCACGTATTTTTTGCATGAGTGCATATTTTCTTTCCCGGGCAGCCTTTTGTTGCCCGGACACACATTTTTTCTCCCGAGCATACGTTTTGTCGCGCTTGCGTATTTTTTTTGCCTGAGCACGTATTTTTTTGAGCACGCTTTTGTACCCGAGTGCACATTTTTATGGCTAGATGCACATTTATTATAATATATGTGAAAAAATATTATCTTCTTCATAATATTTTCAAATTCTTAGATTGAATTTTATTTAACAAACGAACAAAAGAATTGATCAATTCCACACTATTCACTAATATTGTTTATTAGGCGAACACTGTAATTGGAATTAGTTGCCAATATTCAATTCTACAATATTCATCAATATTCAATTCCAATATTGAATTCCAATTCCATCAAAATAAACAGGCCATAAGAGAAACATTCTAAAACAGGTCTTCAAAATCTCGTCAATCATCTTAAAGTTTCTTGCAAATATTGTTTTAGGAATTCCGTAGAGATCTCTTTCCATAACTGCTCTTTTAATAGTTCTTAAAATTCAAATATATACTATAAGTATGATCTTCAAATAATCATGGAATAATTCTTTTGAACTTTCCTTTCTAATTGGATATCAATGCTATGTTTAGTTCTTATTGAAGGTGAACCAAATTCTGCCTTAAAAGAAGATTTTATTAATGTAACTTAGTAATCCACATTACCTTGACTTCATATCGACACTTGCGTCAACTTCTTCTTTAGAGATGCATAGACTTAATTTCAGAGAATGCATCGAATACCATTCAAAGTTATATCAACTTCCGGTGGATGTTGCGTCAACTTCTAGTTGACGCATATTTGCCTTGACTGATTTTCTTCTCAATTTCATCTTGCGTCCTTCAGCCTTTAATTATACTTACTACCTATGACTGTTAATGACCAGATTACAATCCTAATACAACATGGGGAATCACTTAGAGGAAATTTGCTAAGTTAAATCCAGGATTTTCCCAAATAATCTCCACCTATTTAGCTTAACAAATTTTACATGAGATTATAGTGATTTATAGTACAAAAAGATAAAAAAAAATATGAAGTATGGACATAAAGAATGTAAGCTGGCAACTGAATTTTTTTACAATAAATAGTGTCTCTTCATTTTTGTCATAGATTTTGTAGTCAATTCCAATAGTGATGATATCTCTTGGATTCTTTCATTCTTATTTAACTTTAAGGTCATTTGAAATGAACTCCTAAGGCTAATAGTATAACGGCCTCCCCAGCCCACGGCTCGAAAGGACGGCCACTGGCACCCCCAACATCCAGCTCGAAAGGGTTCAGCCTCAATAAGGTCTACAGACCATGCACCCCAAAGCCTCTCCGTGCTAGTTTCTTTGCCACGACGCATTGTTCAGGCATGGTCTCGAACCCGCAACCTCCTTGATAAAGAGACTTCAAACCACTCCTCATCACCAATTGAGTCGTAGCTCAATTGGTGATGAGGAGTGGTTTGAAGACTGTTTATCAAGGAGGTTAAGGGTTTGAGACCTGGCCTCAACAATGCGTCGCGACCAAGAAACAGATGCGTAGAGGCATTGGGGTGCATGGTCTGTAGAACTTGTTGAGGCTGAACCCTTTTAAGCTTGATGCTGGGGGTGCTGACGACCGTCCTTTCGAGCTATGGGCTGGGGAGGCCGTTACAAAAAGTGCACTTTTTTGTAATGGCCTAGGCCCGACTCCACCAAGGGAGACCTAGTGGGACCCAGCTGGCTCCGTTAAAGGACTATAGCCTGTACACCCCAAAGCCTCTTGCGCCTATTTCTCGGCCGCCTGCATTATTGAGGCCGGGTCTCGAACCCGCAAACCCCTTGATAAGGAGTTTTCAAAACACTCCTCGTCACCATCTGAGCTGCAGCTCAGTTGGTGATGAGGAGTGGTTTAAAGACTCTTTATCAAGGAGGTTACGGGTTCGATACCCGACCTCCATAATGCGTCGCGACCGAGAAATAGGGCGAAGAGGCTTTGGGGTTTATGGGTTGCAGCCCAGTATCAACGCTTGGCAAGGCAGGTAGCTGTGGGCCGGATCGTTAAATAAAAAGTGCACTTTTTTGTAACGATCCGGCCCACGGAAACCAGCTGACCCGAAGTGTCGATACAGGGTTACAACCCAAGCACCCCAAAGCCTCTCTCAGCTATTTATCGGCCGCACGCATTGTTGGTGTTGGGTCTCGAACCCGTAACCCTTCATAAGGAGTCTTAATACCACTCCTCAGTACCAACTAAGCTACAGCTCAGTTGGTGATGAGGGCTGTTGATGGTGCCTTGTTAAGGAGGTGCTGGGTTCGAAACTTGGCATTCTCAAAAACTTGCTGTGCTTAGAAACAAGCCAAAGAGCGGTTGGGTGGCACGGGCTGCAGCCCTGTAGCGACGCCGTGGGGTAGTCTAAAGGGCGTAAACCCGTTTCGTTACATAAAAAGTGCACTTTTTGTAATGATCCGACCCACGAAAACCAGACGACCCCTAGCATCGATACATGGCTGCAACCACAGCACCATAAAGCCTCCTTATGAAGGGTTGTGGGTTCGAGACCCAATGCCAATAATGCGCGCGACAGATAAACATGCACGAGAGGCTTTGGGGTGCTTGGGTTGCAGCTCTGTATCAACGCTTAGGGTCACTGGTTTCCGTGGGCCAGATCATTACAAATAGAGTCCACCTCAATAGCTAACCACCCACTCCCCCTCAACTATATAGAGAGATGAAGAATCATTAGTCTTGATATATGTTGTAAAAATCCCCTCTTGTAACACAAGACACGTTCGAGGGGAGCCTTATGCCCAGACCAGTCGCCTTGCGGTAGTATCAACACACAGGTTAATCTGTTCCACAAGACGCCTATTCTGTCAGCTAAAACCAATTTCACATTGCCAACCCAACAATAATAGAGAAACTACAGAAGTCATAATCCATAATAAGTAATAAAGTCTAAACAAAATATTTTATAGGAAGCTACCAAAGTTCATGCAAATATCATAGTACAAAATGCCCAAAAGGGCTACAACAAATGCTCAAAACCTCACATTTGTAATCGAGTGTAATATAGACAACGTAACATTAGACTGTAAACCCAAACCCTCCTGAAATATAAGACACGGCTGATGGGAGTCTTATGCTATGAACAGCCGCCTTGCGGTAGTATCAACACATGGGCTAATTTGTACCACAAGTCACCTATCATGCCGGCTAATTTCCAATATCACAATGCCAACCCAACAAAAGAAGACACAAAAGTCATAATCCACAAAAGTAAATATCAAACATTAATACAACATAATAAGAAGATACACCAGCTCTGGTAATATCAGAGTACAAGAATACGCCCAAAGGGCTACAACAAGACGCTCAAAATACTCACATCTGTCACTAAGGGGAGTGAAGGTATCGTAGTGTTAGGCCCTGTCCCCCTGGCTTGGCCGCCCTATTTTACTGGATGCTGCTGCTGCTCCGTCAATAGGGTGTCCTCCTAAAAAGTAGGTGTAACAACCGTTAGTCATAAAGACTAAGTGGCTTCACATACTCTCACCCCGACGACTCTCAGGCACTGTGTGGAAGGAAGAAGGGGGAGACATAACATACACAGTAGTATAACAAGAAAGTGACCAGATGTATTAATAATCAGACATTTACATTATCAGTTCAGTTAGAAGATAAGCATTAACAAGGAGTATCATCAAGAGTACAAAGTGCAGCTATACAAGCATTGCAACTAATGGCAGAAACGTAAGATATGAATTGAAATCAACCTTTAAGGATGCCCATACAAGCTTATAAGCTAATGGTCTAGTACAATAAAAGTAACTCATCATATAAATGAGTCCATATTAATCTATATGATGAGGATCTTATGTTGTGCAATTCAATGCAATGTAATGAATGTATGATGTCACACCCATGCTTACACATGCACTCTGATTGCTATGTTGAAATAGACCCTAGTTCCCACTTTTTGAGAGGTAGTGACCCTCTCAGGCATCACACGTCGTGGCCAAATGGTGATAGTGGAGCGGGCATCTCCACTACTAGGCGAGCATACACACCACCAGGTCTAGGCCTTCATACACCTAAATGATAACAACACCAACAACGGAGCTTCTGTATACTACAACACAGAAGGGGTCTTGGGTAGATGAGCACCAAGAGCCCAGCCCAACTAGCCTAACATATCACAGAAGGGGGTCTTTGGGAAGTAAACACTAAAGAGCCCAGCCCAACAGCCTAACAGGCACGGAAGGTGTCTTAAGAAAGAAAGCACCAAAGAACCAAGCCCAATCGGCCAAAGTCTATCTGCCAGCTTCCGTCAGTATGACCATCGGTAAGCCCGAAGACCTGCCACAAGAAATCCTCAACTCAGGATTATTCAATAATCGTGTATCGACATACACTCGTGCAATCCTTCAGTACCAATGAGCTAAGAAGTTCCCAAGGATTTCCAACCACGTCATTATACAATACAACCTAGGATATAACATATCCTACCATTACCATCAATTTCTCAAATAAGTGATAAATTAAATGGTTAAGACAACCCAAATCCCCCGAATATTTCTTCCATGTGTCATGGTTAACGTCTTGATCATTTACACAAAATTTCGGTTCATTCAAATCATCATGACAACCATTTACTACCCAATAATTTATAACATATTATTCGCAGTTCTCATCATGTATATATATATATATATATATATCAAAATTAAGAAACTAAATAGATATATCCATATTGTCATCAAGCATTTATCTACTAGTATTTCCAAAACTTTCGATAAGTAATTTTAGAAAAATTCATGAGCTATCCAAATCTTTACATTTACTTCACAGCTTACGGAAACTGGACTTCCTAGTGCTACATACAACCATAAGTTAAGTTTAACTACATTCCGGAAAGGTATTTCCAAATCCTATAACTTCCTTGTAAAGTCCTAGGTCTAGATCAAAGTCTATCACACCTAAAATCGGGTTTGAACCCGGCTGTACAGATGTGGACAGAATCTGTTCTTTAATTATGACTTAATTTATTTTCAGGTTAGCAAATTTGAATTCACTTTCAGGGAGATACAAAGCTCCCCAGAAAATGTGCAATCATTCATTGGAAAGGTCTATCCAGGGGCTACAACATTCATGTTGAGCCTGGTACCTGAATCTGACCGGATCATGACAAAAAATGGGCTTGAAGTCCATCACATGCACAATACAGATTTTTGTCTAAGTTCTAGAAATAAATTCCTGCACGAACCTTAAAGTCAGATGAACAGTAGTTGTTAATCGTCTTTCTCCATCCAACATACAAGGTGAATTTAGCTTCTCTCTGCCTTTTCTCCCTCAATAGACCATCGTTCTTCACGAAATCAAGTGAGCCGCCTTCGTATTGAAGAGAGGAAGTGATTGAAGATATTTTCGTGGCAATCGATGCCCTAGAACGAAAGTTATAGCGTGATATTTTCCTAGGAAACTCCATTAAACTTCCAAATTCAAACTCTCCTTAGTCGACATTTCTCCTAATTTCAGCTCTAAAGATCAAGCACCAAGGGAAACGGTATGAAGCTCACCAGATTTTCGGCCATGCATCGAGTTCTCCTTCTTAGTGACATGGCGTGTTCGACTCCGATGACCTTGCTTTGTTCTTTCATTCTTTCAGGGAGGAGCAGTCGGCACGATGAAGAGGAAGAAGAAGCTCCTTCTCATAAGTATAAAGTTGAGGGGACAGATAAACTCGACTGATTTGACTAAGGGTTAATTGCTCTCATGCCTTGGAATGACTACCACGCCACATGTCACCCTCCTATTGGACCAAACCTAGTTATATTCTAAAAATAAGACTTTAAAGAGGCTTATCTACCATTCTGTACAAGTTCTGAAACGCACCTTAGTCCTAAATCGGCCCATACCTCTTCTCCAGGCGGTAAATAATGAAGACAACATCAATGAACTTTGCCAAGTCAATTGAGTACTCTCATCAATTTGTCGAGTTTACTCGATGTATTTCTCGAGATAACAAGAAGGGTTCGTCGAGTCCTTTTGATCAGTTTGAGTCCTTTCGACCAGTTCGAGTCGTTTCGACGAGTTTGTCGAGTCGTTTCGCCGAGCTCGCCGGGCCGCATTGCCGAGCTCGCCGAGCCGCACTGCCGAGGTTGCCGAGCCGCGCAGCCGAGCTCGCCTAGCCGTGCAGCCGAGCTCGCCGAGCCGCGCCGCCGAGCTCGCCGAGTCGCGCCGCCGAGCTCACCAAACCGCGCCACCATGCTCGCCGAGCTCTCCGCGCCGCCGAGCTCGCCGCTCCGCCGAGCTCGCCGCACCGCCGAGCTCGCCGAGCCGAGTTGCCGGGCTCTCCAAGACGCATCACCGAGTTCGCCGAGCCGGGTCGCCGAGTTTGCCAAGCAGCATCGCCGAGTTTGCCGAGCCGCGTCGCCAAGTTTGCTCGCCGAGCCGCTTCACCGAGTTTGTCGAGTCCTTTCGACGAGTTTGTCTGGTCCTTTTGACAAGTTTGAGTCATTTCGACGATTTGTCGAGTCCTTTCAATGAGTTCTTCGAGTCATTTTGACGAGTTTGTCTAGTCCTTTTGATGATTCATTTAGTCTACTTAAGATTTCTCTCATTATATCTTGGTCTACCAGTCTCTCAAGGTGACACAAAACACGCACGAGGGGTCTAAATAAAAATAGGATGTTACAAATCCTATAAACAAATAAAAAAAATTCGTCTCCAAAATTGAGGTTAAGTCTACGGTTAACAAAGTATGAGGAATAAAAGGTATGTTTTGAATTTAACATGGGGAAACAATCCAAGGTAGCGTTGCTGCATAAGGTCCATAGGCTCCCAAGAGTATTACTCTTTCCCATTGTTGGACCACAGTACCATTACCAAAGGAACACTTTTTCGCCTCAGTATTCGTACTTTAATATCTACTATCCGCATAGGCTCTAGCGGGACAGATCTATTAGAAGCCATAGGGCCAGACGTGGTAGTGACATACAGCTCAGGCCAAAGTAGCGCCTTACGAAGGGAAGACGCATGAAAGACATCGTATAAGTTCTCATGTTCTTGTGGATGCTTCAGCCTATAAGATAAGGGATCGATCCTCTCCAAAACAGTATAAAGCCCCATATATCGCGGGCTGAGCTTCTCCCTTCCACAAATACGTGACACCTCATGCATCAGCCTAATCTTTAAGAATACCTTATCACGCACTTAGAATTCCACCATCTTGTGTTTCACATCATAGTACCTCACCTGCCAGCTCTGATCCTCTAGCAGGCAGTCTCGAATCAACCTAATCATAGTATCGATGTCATTGATATACTCTACCTTCAATGCATTAGGATACTCATCCTGGACCAAACGATAAAGGCATTCTGCACATCCTACCATAAAGTGCCTTAAAGGGCGCCATCCTGATGCTTGCTTGGTGACTGTTATTATTTGGAAACTCTACCAATGGTAGAAGTCTCTCCCATGGCTCTCACCCGAACTAAAACGCATAGCCAAAGCAATTCCTCCATTGTATTGATAGTTCTCTTAGACTGGCCGTCAATCTGAGGATGAAAATCCATGTTGAAGGTAAGGCGAGAGCACAAATATGCCTGAACTGCACTCCATTTCTTAGAGGTAAACTGACCAAGACAGTCCGAGACTATTTTATTGGGCACCCCATGATAACTAATGAACTGTTCCAAAAAAAGATGCACTAATACATCAACATGTGCTTCCTTCCTCATCAGGATAAACCTGGCATTCTTTGTTAAGTGATCTACTATCACGCAAACTAAATCATTCCTGGAGCGAGATCGGGGAAGGCCGTGAATAAAATCCATGGAAATTTCCTTGAACTTCCACTCCAGAATGGGCAACCACTGCAATAATCCACCAGAGCTCTTACACTCCACATTCACTTTCTGATAAGCCTTGCAATGCGTAACATAATATGCGACATCTCTCTTCATTCCTGGCCAAAAGATAGTCCTCCGCAAGTTAGTGTACATCTTGGGAATTCCAGGATGCACCGAATACTTGGTGCAATGGGCCTCTCTCAAGATGTCGTCTCGAATCCCACCACCTACGGGTGTGTAAAGTATGCCATGAATATGAATGAGGTCTTCTTTTAGCATGTACCCCTTAACTGATCCTCCCACAATTTCTTAAACATAGGGGCCAAAGTAGCATCCTTCCCTCACTCTGCCCGGACCCGATCTCGAATGTCATAAACTATACTCATGGTGGCTAGGTACTCCATATATGCCTCGGGACAAGCCTTATACACCAGCATAATCTCCATCTCTTTAAGTAATCGAGCCAACTTTATAGCCATTAATCGGGACTCGGGGCTCGACGCGGGTGCCTTCCTGCTTATAGCATCCGCCACTAAGTTCGCCTTCCTGAGGTGGTACTTCAATGTAAACTTATAATCACATATAAACTCCAGCCACCGCCGCTGTCTAAAGTTCAAATCTTTCTGGGTGTGGATGTATTTCAAGTTCATATGATTAGAAAAGATCTTGCAGTAGACTCCATATATATAGTGCATCCAAGTCTTCAGAGAGAAGACCACTGTTCCCAACTCTAATTCATGCATTGAGTAATTCACTTCATGATTCTTAAGTTGTTTAGAAGCATATGTAATCACGTGCCCATGCTACATCAATACAGCCCCCATGCCCTGATAGGATGTATTAATATAGATCTAGAATTATTCCTTCCCTGTTGGGACGGAGAGGTTTTGCACGGAGGTAAGACACTACTTCAACAATTGGAATGCAGTTTCACACTTAGGTGCCCACACAAAAGGTACACCATTCATCAACAAAGCAGTGAGGGGAAAGGCGATCTTCGAAAATACTTCCACAAACTTATGATAATACCCAGCAAGTCCGAGAAAACTTCACACATTGGTCGCTGACCTCAAATGCCACCGCTCCTTCACGACACGCACCTTTGCTGGATCTACTGCTAATCCAACTCCACTAACAATATGGCCCAAGAAAGCAACTTCTCGGTGTCAAAACTCACACTTGTTGAACTTAATAAACAAACTGTGCTCCTTCAGCTTCTCCAAAATAAATACCAAGTGTCCTGCATGTTCCTCCTCTGTCCTTAAGTAGACAAAAATGCCATCAATGAATATGATGACAAATACATACAAATACGGCTCAAACACCCTGCTCTTTAGGCTCATGAACATAGAGGGGGCGTTTGTGAGTCCAAAAGGCATCACAATAAACTCATATAAGCTTTATCTCAAACTAAAAGCTGTTTTCTGGATATCTTCTTCCTGCATCTTCAACTGATAGTACCCCGACCACAAATCTAGCATGGAGAACTAATGCGATCCCACCAGCTGATCGAATAGCTCGTTGATCTGGGGCAAGGGATAGGTGTTCCACACCATCAGTCAGTTGAGCTCCCTATAATCTATACATAATTGTAGTGATCTATCCTTCTTCTTAACGAACAAAATAGGGGCTCCCCAGGGTGATGAATTGGGACGAATAAACTCTTATTCCAATAACTCTTGCAACTAAACCCTAAACTCTGCTAGTTCTTTTGGGGCCATCCTGCAGGGGGTCCAAGAGATGGGGTTTTCACCCGACACTAGCCTAATCTGGAAGTCTACTTCCTTAGGCGGGGGTAAAACATATAGCTTTTCGGGAAAAACCTCAGAAAAATCTCGCACCACTAGTACATTCTTTATGCTAGCCACAATCTCCCTCAACTCAAAATGATATCATGAACACTTCATCCCCCTGTTGATAGGCATATCATAATAAGTTTGACTACAAGATACCTGCAATGATGTCCTACGGGTTCCTCTCTTGAGTCATATCAAAAAAAAACACCAGCTCTCGAGCAAATCTAGGGTTCCTACCTTACGGTCCTCGTACTTGACCACATACTTGTCCTAGATTAGCTGTTGGAGGGAATACAGGATGATTTGGAACACTCCGAACAAGCTGCGGGAAGAAAAGCCGAATGTGGCTTCGCTGGTGATAATGGAAGCAACCTTCCCTGAAGTGCTGCCTGGGCTGCTAATATGTAAGATTCTACTGGGATAGGGGGTAGTGCTAACTGTGGGGCCAAACACTCCATTCTAAAATTATGATAGAAACATCCACCATCTCCTCCTTGGTTTCCTCCTCTACCTCTAGCAAGCTGCCTCCTCCTACTAGGCCGTGCCTCCATTATATCTTTTACTAGTCTCTTCCCACTAGCCTGGACCCCAAGATGGTCCTCCTCCAATCATTTCGCCATGTCTATAATCTGAGCAAGGCTCGAGTCAGCTATAAACAAAAGAGCCTGCTTAGAGGGTCTCGCAAACCTTTGTAGAATAACTTCGCACTACCGCGATCATCCAAGTCATAGGATTTAATAAACCTGGCAAGGTGCTGAAACTCCCATTGGTACTCCACAACTGATTTAGATCCCTATTTTAGCACCAGAAACCTTTCTTTGAGTTCATCACAAGTAGTGGAGGGAACAAAATGCTCTAAGAAAGCACCGGGGAACTCAGTCTAACTAATGTTGGTGTAAACACATCCTTCGAAAGTGGAGCCCATTAAAGACTTCCACCACCTCTTAGCGTACGGCTCTAGGACGGATATTGCTAAGGTGATAGCCATGCTGGCTTGGCATCATATTTTGGCCATCAAATCCTACACAGAATCCAACCACTCCATCATGCGAACAACCGACTCTGTCCCGTGATAAGAAGGAGGAGAAAGAGCTTAGAATGTGTTCAGCCAATTTGAGCCAGGGGCTTGCTATTGTACCGGGACCTGTTGAGACCTGAAGGCATCTAAAATTCCAATTAATGTCTGCCCCAACTTCGATTGTTGGAAGGGACTAGGGATCGGAGGAACGGGAATGCCTGTACTTGGTTCTGTATGTACCGGGATCTATGCACAAAAGACAAATTTAGGGTTAGGTTGGCTAACATATGATAACGAGTGGACATACTTAGCGTGAATCTCAAATGGGCATACCATTGCTTCCGCTAACTCAGTTTGTAAGCAAAACAAATAATCAAGTGGGGGGGGGGGGGGTAACACCACTGTTCAATGAATTCATTATCAAAGGATCTGTGCAATCTGATACCAATTGTAAAACACCCCTCCCGAAAATACAATATATGACCGAGGGGAGTCTTATGCCTGGAACAGCCATCTTGCAGTAACATCAACACACGGGCTAATTTATACCATAAGTTGCCTATCCTGTCGGCTAATTTCCAAAGTCATAATACCAACCAAACAAAAGATAAGGACATAAAAGTAATGATCCACAAAAGTAAATGTCCAAAATTAATACAACATAATAGGATGCTATACCAACTCATGTAATATCAGAGTACAAGAATTTGCTCGAAGGGACACAATAAGACGCTCAAAATGCTCACATCTGTCACTGAGGGGGGCGAAGGTATTGTAGTGTCAGGACCTGTCCCCCTGGTTTGGCTACCCTCTTGCACGGGGTGCTGTTACTCTGTCAGTGGAGTGTCCTCCTAAAAAGTGGGTGTAGTAACTATTAGTTATAAAGACTAAGTGGCTTCACATCCTCTCACCCCGACGAATCTTAGGCACCGGGCAGAAGTAAGAAGGAGGGGACACAATATACACAACAGTATAACAAGCATGTGACCAGATGTATTAATAATTGGACAGATATCTTACATTATCAGTTCAGTAAGAAGACAAGCATTAACAAGTAGTATCATCAAGAGTATAAAGTACAGCTATGCTAGCATTGCAACTAATGACAGAAACGTAAGACCTGAATTGAACTCAACTTATAAGGATGCCCATACAAGCTTATAAGTTAAGTGTCTAGTATAGTAAAATTAACTTATCATTTAAAAGAGCCCATACTAATTTATATGATGAGTATCTTATACGTTGCAATGTAATGCAATGTAATGAATGTATGATGATGCACCCATGCTTACATATGCACTCTCATTGCTATGTTGAAATAGACCCTAGTTCCCACTTTTTGAGAGGTAGCGGCCCTCTCAGGCATCACACATCGTGGCCAAACAATGATAGTGGAGCGGGAATCTCTACTACTAGGCGACCATACACACTACCAGGTCTAGACCTCTATACACCTCAATGCTAACAACACTAACAACAGAGCTCCTGCGTACTACAACACAAAAGGGGTCTTTGGTAGATGAGCAGCGAGATCCCATCCCAACTGGCCTAACAAAGCATGGAAGGGGACTTCGGGAAGTAAACACTAAAGAGCCCAGCCGAACAACCTAACATGCACGAAAAGGGTCTTTAGAAAGAAAGCACCAAAGAACCCAGCCCAACCGACCAAAGTCTATCAAGCAGCTTTCGTCGGTGTGATGATCGGTAATCTCGAAGACCTGCCACGAGAAATCCTCAACTCAAGATTATTCAACAACTGTGAATCAACATACACTCATGCAGTCCTATAGTACCAAAGAGCCAAGAATCTCCCAAGGACTTCCAACCGCGTCCTTACACAATACAACCTAGGATATAACATATCCTACCATTACCATCAATTCCTAAAACAAGTGATTAATTAAGTGGATAAGACAACCGAAATCCCCGGAATATTTCTTCCATGTGTAATGATTAACAACTTGAGCGTTTACATAAAATTTCGGCTCATTCAAATCATCATGACTACCATTTACGACACAACAATTTATAACATATTATTGGCAGTTCTCATCAAGTATATATATATATATATCAAAATTAAGAAATTAAGTAAGGAAATCCATAATGTCAGCAAATGATTATCTACAAGTATTTTCAAATCTTCTGATACGTAATTTTAGAGAAATTCATGAGCTATCCAAATCTGTACATTTATAATACAGCTTATGGAAATTGGACTTCCTAGAGCTAAAGTCCACCAAAAGTTAAGTTTAACCCCATTACAGAAAGTTATTTCCAAAGCCTACAACTTTCCTGTAAAGTCCTAGGTCTAGATCAAAGTCTATCATACCTAAAAGTGGGTACGAACCTGGTTGCGGAGATCTGGACAGAATCTATCCTGTAATTACGGCTTAAATTATTTTCAGGGAAGCAATTTCGAATTCACTTTTAGGGAGCTACAGAGCTCTCTAGAAAATATGCAACCACTCATTGGAAAGGTCTTTTCAGGGGTTAGAACTTTCATGTTGAGCCCGAGACCTGAATCTGAGCGTATCATGCCTAAAATGAGTTTGAATTCTGTCACATGCACAATAAAATTTTTTGTCAAAGTATTAGAAATAAATTCCTGCACAAACCTTAGAGTTAGAAGAACAATAACTATTCATCCTCTTCCTCCAACAAACATACAAGGTGACTTTAGCTTCTCTCCTGTTTTTTCCATCAATAGACCACCATTTTTCACGAAATCAAGTCTGTCGCCTTCAGATTGAAGAGAGGAAGTGATTGAAGATTGTGGCGAACAACGCCCTAGAACGGAAGTTCTAACGTGGACTTATCCTAGGAAACTCCATAAAAATTCTTAAGTCACTTAAGTCGACATTTTTCCAGATTTCAGCTCTAAAGGTCTAGCACCAAGGGAGAGGGTAGGAAGCTCACCAGATTTTTGGCCATGTATCGAGTTCTACTTCTTGGTGGCATGGCGTATTTTACTTCCGATGACCTTGCTTCGTTCTTTCATTCTTTTAGGGAGGAGCAGTTGGCATGATGAAGAGGAATAAGAAGCTCCGTCCCGTCAGAATAAAGTTGAGGGGAGAGAGAAACTCGACTGATTTGACTAAGGGTTAATTGCTCCCATGCCTTGAAATGACTACCAGGCCATGTGTCGCTCTCTTAATTGACCAAACCTAGTTATATTCTAAAAATAAGACTTTAAAGAGGCTTATCCGCCATTTTGTACAAGTCTTGAAATGTATCTCAGACCTGGATCATCCCATACCTCTTCTCTAGGCCATAAATAATCAAGACAACATGGATGAATTTCGCCAAGTCCATTCATCGAGTACTATCGATGATTCGTCGAGATTACTCGACGGATTCGTCGAGATAAAAAGAAGGGTTTGTCGAGTCCTTTTGATCAGTTCGAGTCTTTCCGACGATTCGTTGTGTCCTTTCAATGAGTTCGTTGAGTCATTTCGATGAGTTCGTTGAGTCGTTTTAACGAGTTTATCGCAGTTTTTCAACGAGTTCGTCGAGTTATTTTGATGAGGTCGTCGAGTCCTTTCAATAAGTTTGATGAGTTGTTTCGATGAGTTCGTTGAGTCTTTCGATGAGTTCGTCGGGGTCTTGGGATGTAAACACTAAGAGCCCAGTCCAACTGCCCCAAAAAGGCACGGAAGAGGAAATATGCACCGGCCCAAAGAGCCCAGCCCAACTGGCCTGAGTCTATCTACCATCTTTCGTTAGTGTGACGACCGGTAAGCCTATAGACTCACCGCAAATAATCCTCTCACCACGATCATAATGCACCGAGTATTAACATACACACCATGTAAGTCGCATGTACCAACATGCTAAGAAGCACCCAAGGGCATCAAACAGCGTCCTTACATAATGCAACCTACGATACAATATAAGGTGGTGTGTTGTCATAACACCTCGCAACAGTGCAAGCAAATCATGGGAATAATATTTTTAAGGATCCTACAGTGTCACAACCCGTATTTTCTCGGCAAAAGGTGAAATATCAAAGTAAGGAGAAAACTCGCGTCATGATGCCACGTTGGCAGAGGATAACTGTAGATATTCAGGCGAGACCACAACGAAACACTTTTTGAAGATTTATGAGTTATTTAAGAAAAATCAAGTTTTAAGTTAAGAAGTTAGCCGTATCTCTCGGCTTAGTGGATCAACTAGTCCACAATTAAAAATATGGTTGTACGCTGCGGAAAATACTTTGATTAAGTTGATTTTAACATCCTACATGAGTATAAATGTCCCCGAAGGACAACTCACGATATGTAAGACTCTAGAGTTATAATAAGTGTAGGAAAAGTCTTTACGCTAACTAGAAAGTAGTGTTTTAGTTTTGAAAGAGATAACAAGTGTGAAATTCTAATAATAAAGTTTTATAAGTTAAAAATATCTAACATGCATCCTAACATAAAACCTTCCCAGAGAGCAAGTACAAACAGCCAACAAAAAAACAGGCAAATCGGCAGCTTAGCAAAGTACTCAGCATTTCAAAAGGAAACTACCAGTGGGCGCCAACAACCTGACATGAACCCATTTGTGAGCATGTATCCTTGTACTAAAGTAAACATCCCAAGAAAAATATACCTCATAAGGGTGAGGAAAACTCCTGCAACAAGCAGTCCACTAGCAAGCTCCCAAACTTAGCCGCTCAACCAGCTACTGCCCTGAACCTGAGGCATTCAAAGGAAGAACACCTCAACAAGAAAAATACAAGTGGCAAAGGAAAATAATCAGGTAAAAGTGCAAAATAAGAGATGGGTTTACTAAACCTGAGTACAAAATGCTGAAGACCACAACTGGATAACCAAATAATTATAAACACAGTAAAATCAGTAGTAAATGAGTCAATTAAGTAATTGCACTAAGTGCGGAATGAAGCCATGCTTCGATAATATCTGTAAGGATTAGAATAAAAAGCATAGATTGATCTAAGAATCTAACTGAACATAAAATAGCTCGAATAAAATATGAACCATTGACACTTGGAAAAAACAACCGGGCGGAGTCGGTGAACAATTGTTCCAAACCAGGCTCCCAAGCCCAAATGTCTCAAAAAACACAAAGGCCCGTAGGTGGTGGCCACTTTTACAAACCAAAACCAGCAATCCTCAGAAAAAAAAGACCAAACATCCGCCAAGTGCAATGAAACCGGCATCCAAGTTGGTGGTCCTTTATCCACTGCCAACCTTCATAGCTGAAGAAAACATCAGAACCTACCCAAATCCCAAGTTCCAACCTTAAGATAAACTAAAACCATTCCTAAAACCATCCTAAGTACTAAACTCCGTCGAATTGGACAAAAACGGTGAAAATTACCAAGTCCATTGATAGTTCAACGAGTATACTCGACACACACGATGATACTCTACGAATCGACAAAAAGCACTTGGCTTATAAAATCCACCCAGCGATACTCGATGAATCGACTTGATTCGGCGTGTACACTCGACTACCCCAACGATACTCGCCGAACTCTTCAATGATACTCGCCGAAAAACACATAGACAGATAAACCCATACCCGACGAATCATACCTTAACGGTCTCGGGGATACCCGCCGAAAAAAACTTTGGCAAAAGAAGTACCCTTACTCGACGAATCACTGTACTCGGCAAATCACTATACTTGATGAATCATATACTCGATGAATTCTATACTCGACGAATTCTATACTCGACGAATACCAATAGAGTCGACACTCGACGAATCCTATACAGCTATACCCAACGAATATCTTACCTAACTCACCAAATCGGACTTAACGATACTCGACGAATCCTTTTACGACATGCGCTGAATTTTCCTTGGTTCCTAAACTAAATTTCTAGGTTTTGTCCAAAAATCAAGATCTAGCCTAGAGGGACATTTTCATGCTTCCTACTCTACTCCTAACCTCTAAGGGAGGAAAATAAAGGAGTGGGATAAAATCAAAACGATCAAGCAAGGGAAGAGATCTACTTGCCTCAAAACTTTTGAGAAACGTCGCCCGCTTGCGTCGCTTCAAGGATCGGCTGTAGGAAGCCCTAAGAAACGTTTCCAGAAACTTTTGGAGGAGAAAAGAGGTCAAAATCTCAAACCATAACGTACAAAATTCGAGGAATCGGGGAAAGCTTACCACAATCGCGAAGCCCTCGCCGAGATTTTCTAAATCTCTACTCAAATGCCAAAACCGACCACCCGAACTCCCGATTTCGCCGGCCGAAAGCTCCGCTCCGTTCGTCGAATGCCTTCCGCAAAACAAATACCGCCGTCGGGTTGGGGAAGATAATGTAAAGTAGAGTTTTCATTTATTATGTATATATATAAGTATTATAATAATAATTTAATTATTTATAATAAAATATTAGATTACAATCATTATTAATAATTCAAAACGATCCAAAGTCCATAACAACTCGGAATTTTGCGAAATTCGCACCGTAGCTAAATACTGATGCTACGAAACTAGCGACAAAGTCGAAACTCAAATCAGACAAACTAAACTCGGGTAAACACCTCCCAAAGCCAAAACACAAGCATTCCAAAAAAGGCTCCACCGAGTCACCAAAACAGACCCGACATGTAAGGGAATCTAGCAAATAGGCTAAACCCAGCCACACAGAAAAACTCAATGAGCAAAACCACACTCTAACCACGACACAAGCTAAACATACATTAACGTAATTCCCTGACGTCAAAATTACACCACTACAGGACTAAAAATGAACACCGAAAAATCAGCGACGTTACAACCACGCCTCCTAACAAAAAGTTTTGCCCCGAAACATAACATAAACAGGATCAAATCCCAATCAGAATAAAAGTAGACATAAGAAAACAGAGAAAACACTTACCAAAACATCAGGAGAATAGATGAGGATGAGCCTCCCTCATAGCTGACTCCAACTCCAAAGTCATGCTTTCCACATCTTGGTTCCGCCACAAAACTTCAACCATCGGTATTGTCTTCCTTCACAATGCCTGATCTTGAGTATCCAAGACACAAACAGGTACTTCCATATATGAAAGGTTAGGATCCAACTGGGGCATAGAATCTAGAACTTTCCTGTCGCTTACCACACACTTCCGCAATTGGCTTACGTGAAAAATATCATGCACACCAGGAAAACTTGCGGGCAAATCCAGCATATAAGCTGACACACAAATTCGTTCAACAATTTCAAAAGGTCCCACATACCTCGGCTCCAACATGTGATTATTACCAAACCTTTTAACTCCAGACATCGGGGAAACCTTAAGGAACACCATATCCCCAACAACAAACTCCAAATTGGTCCTACGCTGATTGGCATTCTTTTCATATCGCTCTTGATTTATCCGAAGCTTCTATCGAATATGCTTTATAGAACCATCCATCTCTTCTAATGCTTCAGGACCCGACAATGGTCTCTCACCAACCTCGTCCCATAATAAAGGAGTTTTATAATGCCTCCCATGTAGAGCCTCAAACGGGGCGATCTGCAAAATTTCCTAATTATTGTTTTTATAAGCGAATTCCATCACTCTCAAACGCTCATCCCACCCTCATCCATGGTTCGATATATAATATCTGATCGTATCTTCTATGATCTAATTTACTCTCTCCGTTTGACCATTAGTCTGCAGATGATAAGCAGTGGAATACCTCAAATCGGTACTCAACCCTTCTTATAAGCTCTTCCAAAAGCGAGATGTAAACCTGGAGTCTCGATCCGATATAATACTGACAGGCACTCCCTGTAACCTAATGGCATCATCAAAATATAATTTAGCTATCTTTTTCATGGGGTAATCAATCTTAAACGGCACGAATTGAGCACACTTTGTTAATCTATCCACAATAACCCAAACTGAATCGTGTCCACAGGGAGATCTCGGCAAACCAGTAATAAAATCCATTGAACACGTTGATCATATCTCCCACTTCCAACTTGGAATCTCTAAGGGCATTAACTGGCCCCCAGGCCTACCATGATCGGCCTTAACTCTCTTTCAAGTAAAACATTCTGATACATACTTAGTTATATCTCCTTTCATAACATACCACCAAATGATCTGCTTTAGATCCTTATTAATTTTTATAGAACCAGGGTGGTAGGCAACATTGGAATTATGCGACTCTTTACTCAACTTAACTCAGATATCCTCGATTGCAGGAATGCAAAATCTGCCACAGTACCTTTATATACCCGCGTCATCAATCGAAAAGTCTGGTAATTCCCCTTTCGCAGTCTTGCTATAAAGGTGCATCAAATCAGGATCATCCCTTTGATGTAGCCTCGTTAGTGAAATCCATGAAGTCTATAATACTTCCAAACTGCTGGATGAGTCACTGCTCCGAACCGATATATCCATCAGAAGAAATTCTTCCACTAGCGAATCCACAGAATGGTTTAAAATCTTTGCTGACTTCCTACTCAGGGCGTCGGCTACCACATTAGCTTTGCCCAGATGGTATTGAATCTCTATATCATAATCTACCACATATTCTAAAAACCTCCACTGGTGCAGATTCAATTCCTTTTGACTGAAGACGTACTTCAAACACTTATGTTTGGTGTAAATTTTGCACAAAGCGCCATATAAAAGACGATTCCATATCTTCAAGGCGTAAATCACAGTTGCGAACTCTAGATCATGCGTAGGGTTATTCCGTTCATGAGTCTTTAACTACCTCAACCCATACGCTATCACTTTGACTTCTTGGATCAACACACACCTAAGTCTGACATGCGATGCGTCCACATACACAACATACTCTATCCCTTCGGTAGGCAAGGCCAACACTAGAGTAGTGCATAATCTCATTTTTAATTCCAGAAAAGCTTCCTCACACCTATATCTCCACACAAAAGCTGCGTTCTTCTGCGTTAGTTTAGTTAAAGGCGTAGACAACATAGAGAAACCTTCTACAAATCTCCTATAATATCCTGCCAACCCTAGGAAGCTCCTTATATCTTTGGGAGTGGCAGGCCATTCTAATCCATGACAGCAGCTATCTTCTCAGGGTCCAAAGAAATTCCATCCTTATCAATCACATGGCCCAGAAAGGAAACCTCAGGGAGCCAAAACTCACACTTACTTACTTGGCATACAACTTATGTTCCCTCAAGGTAGACAAAACTAGGCGCAAGTATTGAGCATGATCTTCAACACTGCAGGAGTATACGAAAACATCGTCTATAAACACAACCACAAAACGGTTTAGGAAATCCTTAAATACTTTGTTCATCATATCCATAAAGGCGGAGGGCGCATTAGTCAATCCAAAATACATCACCAAAAACTCAAAATTCCCATGCCGAGAACGAAAAGTAGTCCACGGAATATCTATCTCGCGAATCCTCAACTGAAGGTAGCCTGAATGAAGATCAATCTTTGAAAACACCGAGCTACCTCCCAGCTGATCAAACAGATCATCAATCCTTGGCAGGGGATATTTATTCTTGAGGGTCACCTTATTAAGCTCTCTATAATAGATGCAAAGCCTCATCGATCTATCCTTTTCCTTTACAAATAGTACGGGAGCACCCCATAGAGAAGAACTCGGCCTAATAAAACCATTCTGCAGCAACTCATCCAATTGAATACGCAGATCCTCCAGCACACGCGGGGCCATATGGTACGGCGCCTTAGAAATAGGACGGGTACCCGGCTCCAAATCTAAAACGAACTCCACGTCTATCTTGGGTGGAAGACCAGGAAGATTATCAGGGAAAACATTAGGAAACTCGTGCACGACAACAATCTCCTCAACTCACGGCAAACTATAATCGGTCGCCAATGTTGGAACCGATGTTTCACATTCCCTGTGTTTGAGAATATCAAATCCCCGGTTGTATTTGATCATGATGTATGTTTATAGAGTGTGCAGGTTGTCAGGTGTAAGAAATAGAGAAGGATCATATGGATGCTACCTCCAGGCGCTAGCTCTACCACACCGCGCTAGCTCTACCGCGCCGCGCTAGCTCTCGACGAGTTTTGAAGGTAGAAGGTCGAGTCTCTGGGCTACTGCCAGGCGTTAGTACTACCGCAGGGGCTAACACGATGATTTATTTGGACCTAGCGCACTGGATGGTTTCGGTGCTATCTCTCGACGAGTTTCGAAAGCAGAACGTCGATACTTCGAGCTACCGCCAGGCGTTAGTACTAACGCAGGCGCTAACACAACGATTTGTTTGGACCTAGCACTCTGGATGGTTTCGGCGCTAGCTATACAGCGCTGCGCTAGGTCTTCGACGAGTTTCAAAGGCAGAAACGTCGAGCTCAATACTACCGCCAGGCGACTGGATTACCGCAGGAGGTAAGTTAACGATTTATTCGGTCCTAGTGATCTGAAAGATTTTGGCGATAACACCTACCGCGTTGCACTAGCCTTATCAAACGGATGTTGCCTTTTCAGGAGCATCGCAGCCTATGTTACCGCACGGCAGTAGGCCCTACCCCGCGGCGCTAGCTCAAATGAAAAGGTAAAAGATCATTTCGAATATTATTTTCCAATTTTGGAGGATAGTTGGCACAACAAGCGCGCAAAACTACCGCAGGCACTAGTCTTACCGCCGGCGGTAGCCTGTTTTCATGAAGATGTATAAAATCCATTGTGTTTCCTATTGTCATGATGGCTCCAAGACGAATTTTGACGAAGGGTTTCTGAACTCCAGATTTTTGCCGCCTCCTTGCGCTCGTCTCCACTTGTCTTTGTCAAAGTTAAAGGAAGCCTTCTCCCTCCCATTTGTGAACGAAGAACTCCGGCAATCCAGAATCTTCATCGACCACTGAGAACTGACCGATTGCTAACCAACAAAGATCTCAAGAACTTTCCATAGATCGCACACCGGAGAAGTCGTCAAGGGGGAGAACTTCATTTTCTTATCATCTTTACTTTTAATATTTGTACTCTTTTTCTATTTTCTATTTATTTTTTGGCGAGGAAAATCGACCGGAGAGGGTCATCGGAATTCAGGAAGGATTCCGCGGTAAATAATCCCGGGATTAGGGACGTCTAGATCGGAGGATCTAGCGGGGCTCTAAGACCCTTCCTTGTGTGGAGGTGAACAGTTGGCTCTAAGACTCTCCCTTGTGTGGAGGTGAAAAGTGGGCTCTAAGACCCTCCCTTGTATGGAGGTGAAGAGTGGGCTATAAGACCCTTCCTTGTGTGGAGGTGAAGAGTGGGCTTGAATGTCTTTCCTGGATGGAAAGGGTGAGAGCCAACCGATAATAGTTTGGTCGGTATATAAACCAAAAGAATCTTTATTCTCTTCGTCTCTGATCTTCGACGCCACGAAGATCAAGTTTTGATGTATACTTGATGAGTTGTAAATATACCTATATTTTTGTATTTTATTTAAGTTAATTTTGTTTATTTTTTGTCTTTTTATTAAGTTTTGTTCAATAAATTGCCTATTTTTGAAAATATTATTTCTAACTTAGCCTTATTTTTATTCCAGAAAAATTCCAGAAAAATTCCAGAAAAGTCAAAAAATTGACTGACACGCCCGTGCCAAGCTCGACACGCCCGTGACACGCCCCCCGACGATCGCCGGCCACAGGTTGCCAGCTCGACGTTCGGCGATGATCCACCAAGCTCGACACGCCCCAAGACACGCCCGTGTCAAGGCGTGACACGGGCGTGACTTAGCCACCTGGCCCGACGTGATGCGCGCGACTTTGCGGCCGGACCGCGCCCAGATCGACCTCCCCGACACGCCCCAGTCACGCCCGTGACTGACACATGTCACGCCCGTGACCTAGGGCGTGACCGCCACGTTTTCAGCCGAAGTCAACCTTCCAGTCAAGTCACCCGATCAGCTCATGAATAGTGTCGACACGCCCCCATGTCACGCCCTAGTCACGGGCGTGACCCACCCGAAATTTTGCCTATAAATAAGAGCTTCCAGGAAGCTTATTTTGTCCACTTTTTTGACCACTTTGCTTAGGGGAGGTGCTGCCCAATTGGATTCCATACCTATGTAAGGAGAATTTCTCCCCCCTCTCTCTCTCTTAGTTTGTATTAGGGTTTTTACTTCAATAAAATATGAATTTTTCTCTTTTAATTTGTATGAATAATCCAATTGAATGCGCCTACTTAAGCAATTTTTCATTCATCTTTTTGTATTTCTTTTATGTTTTTATCTTTTTAGCCTTCGTAACTTAGTTAGATTTAGGGTTTATCGGCATTTCTAGCCGTTGTGCCGTCCATTTAAATTTCATTTTCTGCACTTTTTTAGATTTAGCTTTTCTCCTTTTTCCTATATTTTCATTCATAAGGCTTTATAAAAACTCATCTAAAACTATTATTTTTTAACTTAGGCTCTTTAGGGTTGTAAAACTTTTTGTCCTTTTTGTTTTATTTTCACTTTTTAGGAGTTTTTATAAAAATATAAGAATGAAAATATAGTCGTTATAATTTTTCGCTCACTTCATTTTAGCTTTTTAATTTCAAAACTTTTAGTCCGGTTAATTATTATTTCATCTTTTTATGCATTTCTACCGCATTCTAGCGGAAGAAATGCAGTTGTATTAATTTTTCGAGTACTTCCTTTTTGCGTTTATTTGCAAAAAATTTTCGCTCCGGTTAATTTTTATTTTCACTTTTTATGCATTTCTACCGCATTCTAGCGGTAGAAATACAGTCGTTTTAATTTTCTGAGCACTTTGTTTTTCTTATTTCTACAAGTGTGTGTGCGTGTATGAGTTAGGTTTTACTGCTTTATTTCATTTCTGTAGAGTGCGTGTGTGCGTATGCATTTATTTCCGCCTACTCGTTAAGAGTTAAATGGCGCTTTGCTTTCATTTCCCGCCCACTCGTTTGAGTGGGACTTGTCTTTTTACTGCTTTCATTTTCTTCCTACTCACTTGAGTAGGAAAACTTTGTGTGGGTGCGTGTGTTTTCTTTTCTGTAGAGTGTGTGCGTGTGTTTTCTTTTCAAGTAGAGTGCGTGTGTGTATGAGATAGATTTACTCCCGCCAACTCATTTGAGCCGGGACTTGCAATTTTATCGCTTTCTCAATTATGTAGAGTGCGTGCGTGTAGGAGATAATTTTACCGCTTTATTTATCGCTTTCTTCAATTCTGTAGAGTGTGTGCGTGTGTGCATTTATTTCCGCCTACTCATTTGAGTAGGTCTTGCTTTATTTAATTTTCTTTATGGTTTTGAAGTGTGCGTGAGTGCCTGCATCAATTAGCTTTAAATTTATCTAATTGTCCTATTTTTCGTGTTTTCTCTTATAATTGTTCAGTACTTAATTTAACACTCACGCTTCACCTAAAAACATAAAGCCGTCCCCATACCGATGAGTGGCTAATCTCTTTTAGCCCTCGGCATCGAAGAGCATTGGGACATAAAAAATGATTTGAAATAATTAAAAAACTTTATTTTTAATTTAATTTAAGGACTTAAGGTTTACCCCGGGTTAACGACGCATAGGACCACATAATCGATGTGTGGGCTCTATTTCCGTTATCCATACGCGACGCCGAGAGGCTGTACGTATGGACCGATCCCCCTTGGGTAAAGAGAACTGCGTACGCCCCCTCGAAAGAGGAGAAGCGTAGTTCTGCCGGATTGGGTTCCCCACCCAATAGCGGGGTTCTTAGCGTAAAGCGGGCATTAAGAGGAATCCTTCGTCGGTCTAACGATCGGTCGAATAGTCTTAATGTTTAGGTGAGCAATATTCCTAGAGATAAGTGCGCTCATATTTTCGGAACCTCCACGGCCAAGTGCCTTTTATTAAATTAAAAACAAAGTTTAATAATTATTAAGAATTGTTTTAGTCTTAATCCGATTCGATGCCGAGCGTTAACCCGTCATCGAACTAATTTAGCAAAATTCCGCTTTCTTTCTTTCCGCTTTAATTAAACTAAAAAAAATCCCACCTTACTGTTAGTAAGATAATAGTGTTCCTGGAAGAGTAGATATAATCAACGCGTCCCCGAGAATAATACGACCTCGGTATTTTCCCGAATACCGAGTACTACTTGCGATAGGTGCGCTTGCCTCCTTTCGTTAGAAAACTCGATCTTCTAACCGGCCCGCGGAATCTGACCATTTTGAACCAACCACAGTAGGTCTCTGTTCCGCGGCTATCAAGTTTTTGGCGCCGTTGCCGGGGAATCCGGTTGTTATATTGAATCCGGGAATCTATTAATTTTACTTTATTTTCAAAAAAAAAATTTTTTACAAAAAAAAAATATATCCTTCCCCCTTTTCGTTTTTTTTTCAGGGTGTATGACCCGTGGACAACCTTCGAGTTCTGAAAATCTTGAATTCGACCCCGAGATCGACCGCTCTCTTGCGCGTATCCGATCTCTCCGTCGAATTCCCTTTTTAGACCCCGCAGAATCTATCGGAGAACCCTCTTCTTCTTCTATGGCCGACCCGAATAATGCCCAACCAGTCGAGCGTACTATGTCTTATTACGCTCGACCCAATTTGGATGATACGGGGTCGAGTATTGTTCGGCCCGCTGTGGCCAACAATAATTTTGAAATTAAGTCAAGTGTGATTCAGATGATCCAAAATGCCGTGCAGTTCGACGGACAGCCGGATGAGGACCCCAATAATCACTTGTCTAATTTTCTTGAAATTTGCGATACTTTTAAAATTAATGGCGTCACTGATGACGCCATTCGTTTGCGCCTTTTTCCCTTCTCTCTTAAGTCCAAGGCTAAGGCGTGGTTACTCTCCCTCCCGCGGGGATCCATCACGTCCTGGGCGGAATTGGCCGAAAAATTCCTTACGAAGTATTTTCCGCCCGCGAAAACTGCAAGACTGCGGGCGGACATATCTTCGTTCGTCCAAAACGACTCCGAGTCTCTTTACGAGACTTGGGAACGCTTTAAGGAGTTTCTCCGCCGGTGCCCGCACCACGCTCTGCCAACGTGGTTGCAGGTACAATTTTTTTACAATGGACTGAATAGTCAGACGCGTCAAATGATTGATGCGGCTGCCGGGGGCACTCTGAATAATAAGACCCCCGAGGCCGCCCAGGCCCTTTTCGAGGAAATGGCGGTGAACGCCTACCAGTGGAACGTCCCGCGGGCGCGCCCTAAGCAGGCGGGCATTTTTGAAGTGGATGCCACCGCTCAGCTAGCCCTCCAAGTGGAAAGGCTGACTAAGCAGGTGGCGGAGATGTCTGTTTCCTCCTCCACTCCGCCTTGTTTTCTCCCCCCCTCCAACGTCTGCGTGGTCGACGAATTCGTGGACTACATGGGAAATCCGGTGCGTCCCTCATTTCAAAACAACCCTTATAGTAGCCACTATAATCCGGGTTGGAGGAACCATCCGAATTTCTCCTGGAGCAACCCGAACAACGCGCAGCGTCCCCCTCCCCCTCCTTTTGCGCCGACGCTTCCTCCTCCCCCTCCTATGAAGTCATCCCCGGTGGAGGAAAATTTTAATCGTTATGTCGCGTCCAACGAGTCTAATATCCGGAACATCACCGGATCGCTAAAAAATTTAGAACTCCAGGTTGGACAGCTGGCGCGACTCATGTCAGAACGCGCCATGGGGGCACTGCCAGGGAACACGGAGCCCAATCCAAGGGAAACCGCCAACGCTATAAACCCTCCGTAGCGGTAAGGAGGTGGTCGATCCAAAACGGATCGATCCTCAGGTACATATTTCACCTCCGACCCCTCTTCCCTCTTCTTCGATTACGCAACCCTTACCGATTTTTAACGATAAAACTATTTTAAACAAGGCGTTTGATGGCGCGCCCCCTCCACCTCTACTTGGAGACGATGCTGACGATGATGTGGTTGATCCGGTTGCTGAGGCGATTCAACTAAAGGACGTGAGGCGTCACGATGATGCTAGCGGAAGGCTACGTTACAACCTCCGCCCGCGGCGCGCAACATTCGGCGCACCGCATTAAAACATTTCCCTTTTCATGCTTTATTATTTCTATTTTAGGAATATAAAATTATCCAAGTTTGAAGTGATAATTTTATATTCAATATTGCACTTTTTATTTTTGCATTTGGACAATATTTTTATTTGGTGTGCATTTAACCATTTGGATGGATGAGATTACATCTCCATCATGAATGGTTAAAGCTTGTTTGTAACTCCTATATAAGGAGGCCTTTATTATGAGATAATTAGAAAAGAATTGAAACCTAAAATCCCCTTTGAGGAATTTCGGCCAAGAGGAGGAAGTCTCCTAGCCGCCGCCCCTTCCCCCCCTTTTGCTTGTGGTGTGAAGCCGCCGGCCCCCCTTGCTCCCTCCATCCGTTCGGTGCGACTCCGGCGCGGCTTCCTTCGGTGCGACTCCTTGGAAGAAGGTTGCAACCCTTCGGTGTGACGCCGGTGGATCCGTGGAGAGAGTGATTCTCCCACAGTTATCTCGTGTGAATGTTCTCCGATTGGGTAAAATATCTCATCCCTCCTTGTGTGATTTCTTCTAATTAGTTGTGGTGGATCGCAAATCGTTTTATCCGTTTTGTTAAATCAATCGCTGCACTTTTCATTTCGAAATCGCTGTTGCTAGGCTTTTTATTTCCGGATCGGGTGGATCCTATTTGCCGGAGCGGATCTAGGCCTATAGCCTTGGTTTTGCTCCCAAAAAGGTTGGCAATCTTTATGTTAATTTGGGGAACGATCCGACTCAAATTTCGATCGCTATTTTCGAGTCGACCAATCCTCCTTGTTATTTTTATGCACTGCGTTTGTGACGAGGAAATATTGTGGGCGATAGGTGCTGTGTAGGTGCGGTAGATCTAAGGCGATATTGGGCGAGGAGTGAATTATTTCCGTAGAGATCTCCGATTCCGGACATCCCTACATCAATTTGGTATCAGAGGCGGTCGTTTCAACTCCCAAGTTGCAAACATCCTCTCTGCGTTCTTCGTTGGTTGATATGAACATTCAAAAATCTGAAATTTTCGGTTTGGTCTGCATTTAGTAAATCCTTCGGAATTTTAAAACTTGTCAAAAAAATCTGAAAAAATTTCTGTAGCTTCCTAACCTTATTTCCAGCAACATTAAAACAGAAAATTTTTCGATTCGTCCTCGTTAGATCAGCCTGCAAATTGGAAACGTCGTAATTCTGTCTAGTTGGTCTGCAAATAGCGGGCTGAAATCTTTATTTTTCAGCGAAATTTCAAAAAAAAAAAGTTCAAATCTCAAAATTAAAATTTCAAATTTTAAATTTTAAATTTAAAATTTTCAAATTTTCAAATTTTTTTTTTCAAAATTTAAAATTCAAATTTGGAATTTTAAATTTCAATTTTTCAAAATTTAAATTTCAAAATTTAAAATTCATATCTGAAATTGAATTTCAAATTTCATATTTCAACTTTCAAATTTCAAAATTCAAAATTCAAATTTCAAAATTCAAAATTCAAAATTCAAAATTTAAATTTCAAAATTTCAAATTTCAAATTTAAAAATTCAAAATTCAAAATTCAAATTCCAACATTTCAAATTTATCTCAAAATTATAAAAAAAAATAATAGTGGTCTGCAAATACCGACCTAAAAATGTTATTTTTTTCCCTCAAAATCAAAAACTTAGAATTTCTGGTATTTCTCCATCTAATTATTAGTATGAAAATAAATAAAAATTTATTATTTTTCATTCAGTAATTATTTTTATTAATTAATTTTAAAATTTAGTATTTGGTGTGCCAATAGCCGGCTAAATTTTATTTTCTGCAATAAAAAAAATCTGAAAAAAAATTAATTAATAATCCTTATAATTTTCTTGCTCAGAAAATAAAAAAATATGCATATATCATTTTTTGAAACTAGCGGGAATAATTAAATCTTTGAGATTTAATTAGGGCCAGTTTACTTTTCTTTGCATGTGCACAAGTATCGAATCGAGTTTTCTCTCCGGTTCTCACTAAATGGCCTATGACATATATGCTTCTCGGTTAGACTATTCCTATGCTAAGGATATGGCTAGACACACCCCTAGGGCACACCACATTTATCCTACTTATGATGGTTTAGAGTATCCCCAAAATTTTAGGGGCTGGCTTAAGGGATTAGAACAATATTTTAATTATCACTTATGGGATGACTACGAAAAGGTTAGCTTTGCCCGAGAGCGATTAGTAGGTCGGGCCCGATTATTTTGGTTAAACGAAGAGCGTCGTGTTGGTAGCTATCGTTATGCTTGGCCGCACATGCGTAACCTCCTCTCGGATCAATTTGATCTCGCCTACCTGCGCACTAATAGCACCACACCCGTTAGTAAGAATAGTTACAACACTAGACCCGTATCCGCTTATAGGAGTGACCCTACGCCTCAGGATATATCCTATCCCCAGAGAGGTAGTATTACCCAGAGTGTGCCTAGTCCCACCTATAGAAAACATAAGCCATTCCGACCCAAAAATTTGAACTCGAAAGAGGTTACTATTAGGGTGCTTGCTTCCTTAGCCTCGACATCTAAGCCCTCTGATATAGTGACTGATACCTCTGAGGATGCTTACGTGGATATGGAATCTCTGAAAGATGAAATTAATCAGCCAGATGAGAGTCTTCCTTCACTTACGATAGTGCCCGACTCTCCTGTTGAACCTGAGGATGTGATTAGGACTGCGCCCGTCACTGAGGATGAGGCAAGTTTCACTGACGCTTTTAGTGACGTTGAGGAGATTGGTTACCCTAGTGACCTGGAAGAGGATTTCTCCCCCGAAGAATCATCTCCAATCCCCTTCGACGATAATTTAGTCATGGAATCTTCTGTTGACCCCGAGCCAGTAGACATTTCGGTTGAGTCGGTAGAGTCATCCGATGCTGAGAGCTTACATGTCACTGATTTAGGTGATGACTTGCTAGGATCCGACGTTATATTGGTTGACCCAGGATTATTAAAGGTTTCTACGGTATTGGTAGAGTCACCTTGGGATGGATGTTCAGTTTGGGATAAGCTTAGTGTGATACATCCGGGAGTTAGTCCTTTGACGTTATTATCGCCGCTTGGAACGCAAGCTAATTATTATACTCCCCTGGATTCGATTTGCCCATCCCCCTATTCTTACTTAGACGATGTCCCCACCTCATGGGAAGAATTATGTTTGGATGACGATAGCACTGAGGGCCCAACTGACTTTTCTTTGATGATAGCCCCTTCGCCTGAGGCCCAAGTTAGTTTGGAAATTTTATCGGATACGAATTTGCCTACTATTGGGACGATCACTGTTTCTGACTTAAGTAAAATTTCTAATGATTTGGTGGATTCATTCTGGGGCGAAACGTTAACTGAGGATGAGTTTTCAGTGAGGACGAATCCACTATTCGAGTTTACTTTTGATTTTAAAGGCTTGCAACCGGAGGCGTTCTCTTGGACGCTTAATCCATGCTTTGACGTTGAGTGTGACTTGGTTCCCCCTACGGAGTCAACCCTGTCAACTCTCCCTCCGGTTCCCTCAGCTCGAGTAGATGATTTAGTCATTTCTAGCCCTTCATCTTTAGAGAAGTTTATTATTCCCGCCATCCCGTTAAACTTACTTAGAAGGACGTGGGCGAACGTAGTTGATGACGAACATTTTCTGCTGACTATTTATTATGATATTTTTAAATCAAAAATTAATTTTAAATTTAAAATGAAAACGTTGGAACCCACTACGTTAATTTTTGAATTTAAAGCACATGTGCCACCGGACATAATTCCTTTATTTTATACTATTAATTCAAGTCATGTGGCACATGGGTTCTCCCCTCATGGTTTTAATTTTATTAGGCGCATTTTTTATTTCTTGACCCTTCTAAATGTGTCCTTTAAATTACTTGCGAGGTTGTTTCGAATAGTCTTCCACCGTTATGTGAATGGTTTGGTTTTTGTTAATCGAAGCTTGGGCAGTCTTCTTAGATGTCTTGTGAGTGATCACAAGAGCACTTGGGATCTTCTCCTTCCCCATGCCCAATTAGCCTACAATAATTCCAAGAATAGGTCTACGGGTCTGTCGCCGAATGAGATTGTCCACGGTTATAAAGCTCCTGTGCCGCTTGACTTGGTGCCGTTGCCTCCAACGTACAAAGCAAGTCAATTTGCACAATCCTTTGCCCAACACATCCATGATCTACATGCACGTATACGGGCCACTTTGACGTCACAATACGACTCTTATCAGGCGCACGCTAATTTATATAGGAGAGTATCAAACTTTAAAATTGGCGATCTGGTTTTAGTCCGTTAGTTCCCGAACGCTTGCCAACTGGCACCGTAAAAAAGTTAGCACCAAAGCGCGCCGGCCCTTTTCGGATTAATAAGAAGTTAGGTGACAACGCTTTCGTTTTGGACTTGCCTGCTGATTGGGGTATCTCCCCCATTTTTAACGTTTCGGATTTAACGATCTTTGTGTCGCCACCACAAGAGTTGATTTCTTTGACGTCTTCTTCTCCCACTTTAAATTCTCATGGGTTGGGGAGTGGTAGAACGGATGATCTCTCTCTTACGGTCCCCACAGGTATATCATCGGATGGTACGTTGCCTTCTTTCTTGCCTACTGCTAATATGTTCCCCAGGTTCCCACGGACATTTTCCACTCCAGAGATGATACTTGATGCTGAGCATGTTACCACTGCTGATGGCGACACCCACCGCTTCCTCATCCGTTGGCGTGACCGCCCCCCTTCGGATGACTCTTGGGTGCTCGAGTTGGAGCTGCAAAGTTTGGATGCCGATCTTCTTCGCCGCTACCTCTTGGACCACGCAACAGAGATGCGTGATTTTGAGCGGGGGAGGATTGATGGCGCGCCCCCTCCACCTCTACTTGGAGATGATGCTGACGATGATGTGGTTGATCCGGTTGCTGAGGCGATTCAACTAAAGGACGTGAGGCGTCACGATGATGCTAGCGGAAGGCTACGTTACAACCTCCGCCCGCGGCGCGCAACATTCGGCGCACCGCATTAAAACATTTCCCTTTTCATGCTTTATTATTTCTATTTTAGGAATATAAAATTATCCAAGTTTGAAGTGATAATTTTATATTCAATATTGCACTTTTTATTTTTGCATTTGGACAATATTTTTATTTGGTGTGCATTTAACCATTTGGATGGATGAGATTACATCTCCATCATGAATGGTTAAAGCTTGTTTGTAACTCCTATATAAGGAGGCCTTTATTATGAGATAATTAGAAAAGAATTGAAACCTAAAATCCCCTTTGAGGAATTTCGGCCAAGAGGAGGAAGTCTCCTAGCCGCCGCCCCTTCCCCCCCTTTTGCTTGTGGTGTGAAGCCGCCGGCCCCCCTTGCTCCCTCCATCCGTTCGGTGCGACTCCGGCGCGGCTTCCTTCGGTGCGACTCCTTGGAAGAAGGTTGCAACCCTTCGGTGTGACGCCGGTGGATCCGTGGAGAGAGTGATTCTCCCACAGTTATCTCGTGTGAATGTTCTCCGATTGGGTAAAATATCTCATCCCTCCTTGTGTGATTTCTTCTAATTAGTTGTGGTGGATCGCAAATCGTTTTATCCGTTTTGTTAAATCAATCGCTGCACTTTTCATTTCGAAATCGCTGTTGCTAGGCTTTTTATTTCCGGATCGGGTGGATCCTATTTGCCGGAGCGGATCTAGGCCTATAGCCTTGGTTTTGCTCCCAAAAAGGTTGGCAATCTTTATGTTAATTTGGGGAACGATTCGACTCAAATTTCGATCGCTATTTTCGAGTCGACCAATCCTCCTTGTTATTTTTATGCGCTGTGTTTGTGACGAGGAAATATTGTGGGCGATAGGTGCTGTGTAGGTGTGGTAGATCTAAGGCGATATTGGGCGAGGAGTGAATTATTTCTGTAGAGATCTCCGATTCCGGACATCCCTACATCAGCGTTGCCCTACCCGCATAAGTTAGATAATGAGCGAGTAAACGCGCAATATGAAAAATTTATTTTATTACTTAAACAAATTCATATTAATGTTCCTTTTTGCGAGGCTATCTCGCAAATGCCTAAATATGCGAAATTTTTAAAAGAACTACTTTCTAATAAACGCAAACTCGAGGATATTTCGCATATATCTCTCAACGTTGTCTGCTCGGCGGCTCTTACTAGTAAATTGCCCTTAAAACAAAACGACCCGGGACGGTTTTCCATCCCGTGCCTTTTTGGCAATGTATTAGTAAAATACGCCTTGGCAGACTTAGGCGCGAGCATTAATTTGATGCCGTTCTCGCTCTTCCTGCGTTTAGGTTTGGGTACTCCTGCTCCTACCAATATGCGCATCCAACTAGCGGATCGCTCGGTTAGGTTCCCCATCGGGGTTGTTGAGGATGTCCTTGTCCGAGTAGACAAGTTCACCTTCCCGGTGGACTTCGTCATCTTGGACATCGAGGAAGACGCCAACGTACCAATAATACTTGGTCGCCCTTTCCTCGCGACCTCACATGCGTTAATTGATGTAAGTAATGGTCAGCTTCTCCTTCGGGTAGGAGACGACCAAGTTACTTTTTCTATTAACTCCTCTATGGAAGACTCGTCGCCGAGCGACGATTTCTGCTATTCTTTAGATTCTTTTTATGGAGATAGTTCTTCCCCGGTTTTCGAGTCCGATTTTTTAAACGAAAATATATTTTCGCTCGAAAATTTTTATTGCGATGAGGACGAGTCTACGAACATGCCTTTTGAACCAATTGGTTCGAAAGACATTAGCACTAAAACCTCACTAGAAGAACCGCCCATCCTAGAACTCAAACCATTACCCGAATCCCTAAAATACGCCTTTTTGGGGAAAAATGATACACTCCCGATAATCATTTCTTCGTATTTAAGTGATTCGGAGACCTCCGATTTATTGGAGGTTTTTCTTAAACATTGCCACGCAATTGCGTGGCAAATTTCTGACCTAAAGGGGATTAACCCTTCTTTCTGCACTCACAAAATTTTCTTAAACGATAATTGCCGCAAAACCATTCAGCCTCAGCGACGTCTTAACCCAAACATGAAAGACGTCGTGAAAGCTGAGATAATTAAATTATTAGATGCGGGGATTATTTATCCCATTTCTGATAGTGCGTGGGTTAGTCCCATTCATGTCGTGCCCAAGAAGGGCGGTCTAACCGTAGTGGCGAATGAGCACAACGAGCTCGTGCTAACTCGTACTGTTACGGGTTGGCGCGTGGTCATCGATTATCGCAAACTTAATGATGCCACCCGCAAGGACCATTTCCCACTACCGTTCCTTGACCAAATTCTCGAGCGTCTTTCCGGTCATCCTTTTTATTGTTTTCTCGACGGTCTATCGGGGTTTTTCCAAATCCCCATTTCCCCCGAGGACCAAGAGAAAACAACTTTTACTTGCCCCTTTGGCACCTTCGCCTATCGAAGAATGCCATTTGGCCTCTGCAATGCGCCGGCTACATTCCAACGATGTATGCTAGCAATTTTTGGCGAGCTAGTAGAAGATATTATGGAAATATTTATGGATGACTTTTCTGTATTCGGATGCTCTTTCCCGAATTGTCTTCGTAATCTCGATCGTGTCTCCAGCGATGCGAGGACACGAATCTTGTTTTAAATTGGGAAAAATGTAACTTTATGGTTCGAGGAGGTTTGGTCCTCGGCCATAAGATTTCGAGTAAGGGGATAGAGGTCGATAAGGCCAAAGTTGAAATCATAGAAAAACTTCCTCAGCCGACAAACATAAAATCCATTAGGAGTTTCTTAGGCCACGCGGGCTTTTATAGGCGTTTCATTCAAGATTTTTCAAAAATAACAAAGCCGCTTACTCACCTCTTGGAAAAGGAATCACCTTTTGTCTTTAGTAGCGATTGCGAGTCTGCTTTTAATTTTATAAAACAAAAACTTATTAATTCTCCGATTCTAGTGGCCCCTAATTGGTCCCTTCCGTTCGAAATCATGTGCGATGCTAGTGATATTGCCTTAGGCGCCGTTCTTGGCCAACGCGTAGAAAAACATTTTTGATAGTTTAACTTTCAAGGCAGCCTAAACACCTAGAGGGGGGGGTGAATAGGTCCTGCTTCTTTTTCTAAAACTTCTAGACAGAATTCAATTTATTAACTAATACAAAAACACAGCAATCACAGAAAACAACACATCACAGATTGCACTATGTTTTATAGTGGTTCCCCAAGGTCTGGGTACATCCACTTTCCCCCTTCACCTATCTAGCTGTATGCTAGGTTCGGCCAAACTTCCACTTATCTCAGATCAATAGATCTTACAACTCAGAACCCAACTGGTTCCTACAACTCAGGCACAACTGCCCTACCTCAGCCTTGCCCCAAGGCCTACAACTCAGAGAATATCCTTCTCCTACACTCAGGCAATCAGCCCTACCACTCAGAGTTCAACACTCCTACACTCAGCCTTTATAACATAGGCTTACAACTCAGATCTGTATAAACAGATCCTACAGAAATATAGAAAAGATTGTTTTAAATTGTCTTGCCAAGTTGAGAGAGAAGAGGCAATGACAATTCTTAATCAGCTGATGCAATCAACTGTTTCTTAGCCTTCTTCAAAGCTTCTTGAAAATGTACTTAGCTGAGTTGATTCCAAACAGCTTCTTGAGAATCCACTGATGGATTCTTTCTTCTTCTTCAAATTCTGACTTGATCTCTCTCTGTCAGCACTTGAATGATTCTTCAGAATTCTGGTTAGAACTCTTCTTAGATCTATCCTTAGATAGTCTTCTTAGATCTTCTTGAGAAGATCTTCTTAAGTGCCTTGCACTTTCTTGAAATGATTTGGATCGGAATCCTTCTTCAAAAGTTCTGGAGTTAAGAATTTCTTCAATGTTGAGAAGGTTATTTCCTTCTTCTGAATATGTCTATTTATAGACTTCCTTCATGGTAACCGGCTGATCCGGTTTCTAACAGTTCTCTGACAAGTCTGACAGCTTCAGTTAACCGGTGGCAACCCACAGCTGTCAAGTCTTCAACAAGTCCTGTGCCTTAGTCTTGAACCACAGTGTGTCGAGACAGTCTGTCAGAAAGTGTCGAGACCATCTGTCTATTTGTGTCGACACAATTGACTTTGGTGTCGACACTGCCTTCAGTGATGTCGACTAAGTTGCCTTTGAGTCGACACAGCTTCTTCTGCAAACAATTTGATCTTGACTCTTCAGTGTGTCGACACAAGTCCTGTGTGTCGACACAGTTGTTGTAGAATCTTAACTTCAGTAAGTGTCGACTTAGCCTTCAGGTGTCGACACAGTCTTCTTTTAACTCTGCTTCAATGTGTCGACTCAATCACAATGTGTCGACACATTCTGCTGTTGTAGACAAACTTGTGGTCGACTATATTCCTTGAGGTCGACTATGTTCTTCTGTGTCGACATTTTTTTTCAATGTTGAGGTCGACGCTTTCCTTCTGTGTCGACACTTTTTCCCAGAGTAGTGTCGACTTACTTCTTCTGTGTCGACACATTTTCCCAGTGTTGTGTCGACAACTTTCTTCTATGTGTCGACACATTTTCCTTTGTGTCGACACTTGGACTTAGAATTTTCCTGTAAACTTTAACATTTCTTTACCTGCACATGTCAACTCAAAACTACATCAAATACAACATGATGTATATCATTGAGCTAGGTTGGGCTTCTTCAAATCAGGTACACATTTTCCAATGTACCCAACAATCTCCCCCTATTTGGAGAAGTCATAACCCTTATAGCCAATGATATACACCATTTATAAATAGTATAAAATGATGATATATGACAATACACAGGGATACTTAATTATAAACAAAATAATAAGAACATCATGGATAAAACAATCTATCACAGATTTAACAAAATTTTGTTTATTACTGGGTAATGTTTGATTACATGGTTTTTCTTTGACTGATCACATTACATCATTACAAAACATTATGAAAGAACTAAAACATTATCAGGATTGATCAGGCTCTCTAATAACAATCCCTTGGCCAGATTTAATTTTAGCTGTCACAGGAGCTTCTGATTCTTCAGCCATCTTTTTTCCCTTAAGATCAGCTTTCTTCTTAGCTTCTTCCTTGAGCCTTTGCCTTTCAAAATAGTGAAAAGGCTTTGGGAAGTATTTGCTTGGCTCCATAGCATCAGTTGGAAGTCTTCCCATCTTAGCTTTCCTTCTGAATTGTACAATGGCTTCTTGTCTTGCCTCATACTTCTGCCATTCCTGCTCATTGTACCACTTGCCCCTCTCATGAACTTTATCTTTGACAGCTTTCCATGCAGTGAGTATTATATTTCTGGAAGTAGGACTCCACTGCTCAAAATCTGGCTTCAGCTCAGCCTGCTCTCTAAATCTTTTCTTTGACAGTAGAGCATCTTGCTGTTCTTGCAAATTTACCTCAGGCTTATCAACCTTTTCAAAGATAACATTTACAACTTCCTTTGAAGGACTATACATATATTGCACTTGCTGATCCAATATATCAAAATCTGGAGGGGGGTATATGACTTGGGCAACCTCAGGTTGGTCACCTTCAAGTAGTCCTGTTTGTAATCCTGACTCAGCCACCATGTTATCATCACACAATGGTGGATATCCCAATGTGGCTCTTATGCTATTGGTCACCCATTTGGCATGCTCAGAGCCTGCATGAATTAGCATCCTCTCCCCCTTTATGGCTTCTCTTGATACATGATCTCTAAGATCTTCTTTCTGAAATCTTATTTGGCCATCCAAATAATTCACTCCCTCCTTGAAAAATGGTCTTAATCTTTGAAGCTTTTCAGATATTTCCTGTTGAGAGGTTGTGATGGCAGTCTTAACAGATGCAATTGCAGCCTGAAAATTCTTATCAAACTCTGCCATTTCTTTGGCTTTATCTGCAGGCATCCCTGGAACAATCTTCTTCACCTCTTGAATGATCTCATTATGAGATTCAGTTAAATTGTCATTCATTCTTATTTGATTTTCCAGAACATAACCTTGCTTCAAAACAATATCATCCACCTTTGTAGAGATAGCCTGCTGTTGTTTAGCCAGATAAACTACAGCATTGCCACCCTTGTGGAAGCAATCTGTCATTTCAGTTTTATTCAAGTTGACTTGAAATTGGATAGATTTGATATCTTGGGCTAAGTCAAACTGCAGAGTTTTGTTTCTTTCATCAACATATTTCTCAATGGCCACCCTGTGGTCATCCAATTTCACCTGTAAATCCACCAAGAACTTGTTATAATCAACTTCAGGAGGTGGAGGTGGAGGTGTTGTCTGTAAAGCCTGCTTATAAGTTTTGCTTCTTCTTTTAAATACAACCAGTTTTCTTCTCTTAGCCAACCTGGCTTCTTCAGTCTCAGATTCAGAAGTACTCTCAATGTGAACTCTATCTGCTTCAGTGCCATGTTGCTCAGTTTCAACATGTACTGGCTCCCCCTCAATTCTTTGCTCCTCCTCTATTTCTTGAACTTTTTCAATCTCTTGAACTTTCTCCACTCCTTGTTCTAGCTCTATGTCAAGAGGCTGCTCAACATCTTGGTCCTCTTCTATTCTATCAGTAGCTATGTCATCATTTGGAAACAACTCATCCAGAGTGTATTCCTTTTGAACTGGAGCATCTGAAGATAAGTCATTAGGTGCATCCTTGTGCACATTCTCAGGCAGCTGCATATCTGGAGTAGGAGAAGACACATGCTCCCCCTGAACCTGTTAAAAAAAACTTTTAGAAAGTCTTTTATAGTAAAATATATTTGCTCCCCCTACACCTGAACCACTTGTACCTGAGCAGGGGTAGAAACATTTTGAGCAGGAGATTGAACTGGCTCCCCCTGCATCTGTGCAGATGTATCTACTTGATGAACTATAGAGGAGGCAGGTTGTTCTTCACTCTGTATCCTTAGTGGGTCCTCTTGTTGTTGCTCAGTCTCATGAGCTAGAGAAGGGGATTTCACAGGGGTGTCTGGCCTGCTCTCTTCAGGCACATCCTTAGACAGCACCCTTTCCCACCTGGAGAATAGTCTCATGTCCATCCTTCTCATATGATTGATTTTAGATCCTGGCAGTTGCTGCATCACTTCAGGGATTGCTCCATTGAGATATAGACTTATGATCCTAGCCATGTTAGGCTTCTTGATCCCTTCTTTAATCTTGTCAAAGAGGACTGCTGACCAATCAGTAGGGATTGTAAAGACAATCCTGGTCATAAGGCTGAACATATAGGCAGAAATCCTATCATGTCCACCTGTCTTGCAGAGAATTACCTTGCCAACAACTTCAGACAAGAACTTCCCTTGCTGATTCATACCCTTTCTATTGAATGCAGCTCCAATCTTCATGCTTGAGTCCAGGCCACACCATTGTAGGGCTTCCCTTGTCTTAGAATTGGAACCTCTTCTTCATTCTCAACTACTTGTAATTGGAATATCTTTCTCAAACCCCTGTGGGTAATCTTAATCTTAGTCCCTTGAACAGTGGACTTAATCTTGAGTCCAGTAGAATGGACTGATGCTGAGATAAAGAACTCATGCACCTCCTTCTTCCAGATCTTGGACGGTTCAGAGACCAAGAAATTCTAACCCTGAGTTGGAGAGAAGGGTGATAACCCCTTGAACATCGGGCGGCGCATCTGCAAACGCCTGGCGCACCAACTCATAGCCTTCATTGATGTTATCTTCAATCCTTGGCGCCATTGTTGTGTCGAGAAAGCTTGAGAGAAGAGAGAAAGAAAGACTGTCGACACAGGGTTTGAGTTTCGAAAACCTTGAAAGCGTGTCGACACAAAGAGCTTTTTGACCTATTTATAGCTTCTGTTGAAAGAAGTTCAAAAGGCGCCAAAAGACAGTCTAAATGTGTCGACACAGACGGAATGTGTCGACACAAGCTTCTATTAACTCGACATTTCTTCATTCTACTATGTGTCGACACCAATTTGTGGTTATGTCGACACCTTGGATATATAGTAGAAAGACAGAAATTCTGTGTCGACACTAAGACAAGTGTCGACACATATTTTGTAAGTGTCGACACCATAATTCTGGTTGAGTCGACATTACATTCCTGGTTAAGTCGACAATAAAACTCTTAAGTGTCGACACATATTCTCTGTGTCGACACAATATTTCTGACTTGTCGACATAATTTCTCTGAGTCGACACATTATTACTGAATGTGTCGACACATTCTTACTTAGCCAATTTCTGTAACTTCAATGTGTCCTTTTTAACACTTGATTATTGTTGTTACTACTTTTACTTACTTATTAACCATTTCAATAGCATTGTTAATGATTTTGTTTAATACATTAATCAATGGTTAACATACCTAATTCAATTTTGAATTTATTGAATTTGGTTTCATCTAAAGGCTTAGTAAATACATCTGCTATTTGATAATCTGTTTTTACAAATTCCAATGAGATGTCACCTTTTTCTACATGTTCTCTAAGAAAATGATATTTGATTTCTATATGCTTAGTTCTACTATGAGAAACTGGATTATTAGCAATAGAAATAGCACTCTTAGAATCACATAAAAGGGGTGTTCTACTTACCTGAATACCATAATCTTTAAGCTGGTGCTGCATCCATAATAGCTGTGCACAGCAGCTTCCTGCAGCAATATACTCTGACTCAGCTGTGGAAATTGCCACACTAGTCTGTTTTTTACTACTCCAAGATATTAGTCTTCCTCCCAGGAATTGACAAGTACCTGTAGTACTCTTTCTATCCTCTCTACATCCTGCAAAATCTGCATCTGAATAGCCTGTTAGTTGAAAATCTCTATTCCTAGGGTACCAAAGACCTAGAGTAGGAGTGCCCTTTAGATATCTCAGAATCCTTTTTACTGCAGTATAATGAGATTCTTTAGGGCAGGCTTGGTACCTAGCACAGACACATGTTGCATACATAATGTCAGGTCTACTAGCAGTGAGATATAGTAGTGACCCAACTATTCCTCTATACAATGATTCATCAACAGGTTTACCTGCCTCATCTTTGCATATTGGCATACTTGTGCCCATAGGAGTTCTCATGGAGGAGGATGACTCCATACCATATTTTTTAATTAATTCCTTGGTGAACTTAGACTGGGATATGGACAATCCATCATCAGTCTGTCTTACTTGGAGTCCCAAGAAGAACTTAAGTTCTCCCATACTGCTCATCTCAAACTTCCCTTGCATAAGTTTGGCAAACTTTTTACAAAGGTTGTTTTCAGTAGATCCAAAGATTATGTCATCAACATAGATCTGGACTAAGATGATCTTTCCTTTGGATTCCCTAAGGAATAGAGTTTTGTCTATCTTTCCTCTTGAGAATTTATTCTCAATGAGGAAGGTAGACAGGGTTTCATACCAAGCCCTTGGAGCTTGTTTTAACCCATACAAAGCTTTCCTAAGCTTGTACACAGAATCAGGTTTAAGAGGATCTACAAAACCTGATGGCTGCTCTACATATACTTCTTCTTTAAGATCACCATTCAGAAATGCTGACTTTACATCCATCTGGTATACTTTGAAGTCTTGGTAGGCTGCATAGGCAAGGAACATTCTGATTGCCTCCAGCCTTGCTACTGGAGCAAAGGTTTGATCAAAGTCAATCCCTTCTTCCTGCCTGTATCCTTTTGCAACCAATCTTGCTTTATTCTTTATTATTATTCCACTTTCATCTAGCTTGTTCCTATAGATCCACTTAGTCCCAATTATGTTGTGGCCTCTTGGTTTAGGAACAAGCTCCCAGACCTTGCACCTTCTGAACTGATTCAGCTCCTCTTGCATAGCATCAATCCAGTGCTGGTCTTGGATAGCTTCTTCAAACTTCTTAGGTTCCATTTGAGACAAGAAACTAGAATGCAAAACTGTGCTTTGATTTCTGCTTCTAGTTTGCACTCCTTGTCTTGGATCACCAATTATCTGATCAGTAGGATGATCTCTTAGATATCTTATAGCTGGAGGTAGATTCCCTTCAGGTTGAGCATCTCCAGCTTCTTCATTCTGCTGTTCCTCTTGGTTTTCATCAGCTTCCATTATCTCTTGTACTCCCCCTGGACAGCAGCCTTCATTTTCCAATGCTCCCTCTTCCTTTGAAGCTTCAGCAATGGAGAGCTTGTCCATCTTCTTGCTTATACCTGTTGAGTCATTTGATCTACAAGACAATTCACAATTGATTAATCTTGTTTCATCAAATACAATATGCACAGATTCTTCAACAACTTGAGTAGTTAAGTTGAAGACTCTATAGGCCTTACTATTTGTGCTGTACCCAACAAATATCCCATCCTGGGATTTGGCAGCAAACTTAGTCAAATAAGACTTACCATTGTTAAGTATATAGCACTTGCAGCCAAAGATCCTAAAATAGGATAGATTTGGTTTTCTGCCTTTCACAATCTCATAGGGAGTCTTTCTGTGGCTTTTGGTGATAGAAGCCCTATTGATGACATGACAAGCAGTGTTAACTGCCTCAGCCCAAAAATATTCTGGGAGAGAGGTGTCACTCAATAGAGTTCTACCAGCTTCAATTAATGATCTATTCTTTCTTTCAGCAATTCCATTTTGCTGAGGTGTTCTAGGTGAGGAGAACTCTTGGAAAATCCCAAAGTCTATACACAAGTTTGTCATGCTTTCAGATTGAAACTCAGTACCATGGTCACTTCTGATTTTGACCACTGTACTGTTCAGTTCATTCTGAATTTGCTTTACAAACTTAAATAATACACTTGGGGTTTCAGATTTTTGTCTCAGAAAGAACACCCATGTAAATCTAGAATAGTCATCTACAACCACTAGTGTGTAGACCTTCCTACCTAGACTGTGAACTGGCATAGGACCAAAAAGATCCATATGCAAGAGGTATAAGCACCTCACAGAATCCTTGTTTTCAAGGCTTTGAAATGAGGTTTTTGTCTGCTTGCCCTTTTGACAAGCTGAGCATACCCCTTCCTTTATACACTTAACTTGAGGCCCATTCCTCACTAGTTCTTTACTAAAGAGTTGGCCAATTGTCTTGTAGTTTAGATGAGCCAATCTCTTGTGCCACTTAACACAATGAGAAGCATTGTCATCAGCTACAAGACAAATGGGGGATGCCTTATTCTCACATTCAAAATTAAGGCAATACACATTTCTCTTCCTATACCCAGTCAATATGATCTCTTGATCACTTGACCTTTTGATATGACATCCATCCTTACCAAATGAAATGTCATATCCTAGATCACTCAGCTGGCTTATGCTTATTAGATTATGTTTCAAACCTTTTACATAGGCCACTTGGGTGATAGTAATTAGGTTTGAAGAGATGTTACCAAATCCTTTGATGACTCCTTTTTCAGATCCACCAAAGATCACTTTATGTCCATCTTTGACAGATGAATACTCCTTCAGCAGCCCCTTTGTTCCAGTCATGTGCCTGGAACAACCACTATCCAAGTACCATATAGGGGCATGGTAACTTGGATTCACCTGCAATACAGAATTACTTACCCTTAGAACCCAAGTAAGTCTTGGGTCCTTGGTTCAGGTTAGCCTTAATAAAGTTATCATAACCTCTTCTAACAGGTAGACTCTTATTCTTTATAACACTTGTGTTATACCAGCAGTCCAATGCAAAATGACCCCTCTTGCCACAGCACCAACATTCAAACTTATTGTATCTAGATCTAGATACATCCTTGTCAGAAGCATTTCTGTTCATTGCTGGTGCTGTTGCAACTTCTCCTGCTGGTTTCTTAAAACCATAGGGCTTATGACCATAGGTAGGCCTGCTTGCCTTAACACCCTTGTTCTTCAGAACATTTGTCTTGATATGATCCTGAATGTCTTCATGATCATATATGTTAGAAGGCACTTTCTTCTTACCAAACCTTATGGGGACTGAAAGGTTTAGTGGCTGAATAGGGGCTTTGCCTTTCTTTTTGAATCTGCTAGCCCTGGAGTTACCCTTAAATCCTAATCCAGCCTTACCCTTCTGAGTGACAAATTCATCTATCAAGGGTAAGACAGATTTTGGCTTAGAGTAACTAGCCACTAAATCCCTTTCAATTCTAAGTCTGTCCTCCAGACTCTTTACTTGATCATTAGTATAATTAATTGTGCCCATCTGAATAATAGTTATATTTTTCAGCTTGGCAATTTCAGCTAACTTTTGATCAAGGACTTTTTCTAACTCAGCTGTTGTAACCCTTAGATCAGCAATTTCCTGAGCCTGTGATTTAACCAGGTTCTTGCTTTTCTTAAGGGCCTGCAACAAGTCCCCATACTTGTCTATCAATTGATAGACATCTCCTTCAGATCCAGATGCATCTTCATCACTTGATGCAGATGTAGCTGATTCTTCACTTGTACTACAAACAAATGTACTGGAAGGACTGTTTACCTCATTAGGACCAGACTGATTCTGGCATAGGTCCTCTTCTGATCTAGTCATCAAACCCATGCATTGATGTTCATTGATGGAGTCTAGCAACTGCATAAACTCCTCTTCCTCAGATGCAGCATATAATCCAATATATGCTTCAGCTTCAGATCCTGATTCTGAAGTTGACTGGTCTGACAGACTTTTATCTTTCTTTGCTACAAAGGATTTCTCCTTCTTGCCTTTCTGATAAGTCTTCTTCTTTTCTGAAGATTCCTTCCTTTTGTCAGGACAATCAGCCACTACATGTCCAGGCCTATTGCAACAATAGCAGACAATCTTTGAAGTAGTGGCTTTGCTGGGCTTTGACCTGCTTTTCTCTTTCCTAGATGACCTTCTTTTCTGATAATAGTCATCTACTTGCTGTGATGATGAAGGCCTAGACTTCCATTGCTTCTTTTTCAAGAACCTTTGAAATTGCCTAGTGAATGCAGCAAAGTCTGCATCTGAATCACTGCTGACTGAACCCTTATCTGAATTTTCAGAACTACCTTCTTCAACTTCCTTAGGAGGAGATGGTGATTTCCTCCTATTCTTTCTGGTGGCTTCAGCATTAAATGCCACAGTCTTTTCTCTATGCTCTCCTCTTGAGTTTCTTTCCTCCTCCTTCCTTACCATAAGTTGCATTTCATAGGATAGCAACTTTCCAAACAGAGTTGGAGGAGATATCTCTGCCAATTTTGCCACTTCTCTTATGGCACAGATCTTTGTATCCCAATCCTTTGATAAGGATCTTAAGAATTTGTCATTCAGTTCATAGGTACTGAAGACTCTTCCATAGGAAATTAGCTCATTCACAATTCTATAGAATTTCTTATAGCACTCAGTTATGCTATCAGATTTTCCTTGTCTAAAACTTTCATACTCCTGATTTAGCATAGATTTTCTGTCCAGCCTTACTTCTTCTGATCCCTCCATGTAGACAATCAATGTGTCCCACATCTCCTTGGAGGTCTTGCAGTGAATCAGATTCTGAAATGTTGAATCATCTATGGCACTGACAATTATGTTCTGTGCCCTTTTGTCCATGGTTGCCAAGATGATTTCATCCTTGGTCATTTCAGAATAAGTCTTTGGTGTTTGGATATTTGCATCAAGAACAGATATCTTCATTGGTATGAAGGGGCCTTCCTGTACTGTGATGTAAATCCTTGGGTCAGATGCTTCCATAAACAATCTGACTCTTTCTTTCCAGATCCCAAAGATTTCCTTCTTGCATATGGGTAATTTCATTGACCCTAGCTCCTTATGATTCTCTCCAGAACCCATCTTCTTGATTCTTGATTCTGCCTATCAGATCTACCTCAGACTGTTAAGTCCTTTTTGAGGAACCTCCCTCTGATACCACTTGATAGTTTAACTTTCAAGGCAGCCTAAACACCTAGAGGGGGGGGGGGGGTGAATAGGTCCTGCTTCTTTTTCTAAAACTTCTAGACAGAATTCAATTTATTAACTAATACAAAAACACAGCAATCACAGAAAACAACACATCACAGATTGCACTATGTTTTATAGTGGTTCCCCAAGGTCTGGGTACATCCACTTTCCCCCTTCACCTATCTAGCTGTATGCTAGATTCGGCCAAACTTCCACTTATCTCAGATCAATAGATCTTACAACTCAGAACCCAACTGGTTCCTACAACTCAGGCACAACTGCCCTACCTCAGCCTTGCCCCAAGGCCTACAACTCAGAGAATATCCTTCTCCTACACTCAGGCAATCAGCCCTACCACTCAGAGTTCAACACTCCTACACTCAGCCTTTATAACATAGGCTTACAACTCAGATCTGTATAAACAGATCCTACAGAAATATAGAAAAGATTGTTTTAAATTGTCTTGCCAAGTTGAGAGAGAAGAGGCAATGACAATTCTTAATCAGCTGATGCAATCAACTGTTTCTTAGCCTTCTTCAAAGCTTCTTGAAAATGTACTTAGCTGAGTTGATTCCAAACAGCTTCTTGAGAATCCACTGATGGATTCTTTCTTCTTCTTCAAATTCTGACTTGATCTCTCTCTGTCAGCACTTGAATGATTCTTCAGAATTCTGGTTAGAACTCTTCTTAGATCTATCCTTAGATAGTCTTCTTAGATCTTCTTGAGAAGATCTTCTTAAGTGCCTTGCACTTTCTTGAAATGATTTGGATCGGAATCCTTCTTCAAAAGTTCTGGAGTTAAGAATTTCTTCAATGTTGAGAAGGTTATTTCCTTCTTCTGAATATGTCTATTTATAGACTTCCTTCATGGTAACCGGCTGATCCGGTTTCTAACAGTTCTCTGACAAGTCTGACAGCTTCAGTTAACCGGTGGCAACCCACAGCTGTCAAGTCTTCAACAAGTCCTGTGCCTTAGTCTTGAACCACAGTGTGTCGAGACAGTCTGTCAGAAAGTGTCGAGACCATCTGTCTATTTGTGTCGACACAATTGACTTTGGTGTCGACACTGCCTTCAGTGATGTCGACTAAGTTGCCTTTGAGTCGACACAGCTTCTTCTGCAAACAATTTGATCTTGACTCTTCAGTGTGTCGACACAAGTCCTGTGTGTCGACACAGTTGTTGTAGAATCTTAACTTCAGTAAGTGTCGACTTAGCCTTCAGGTGTCGACACAGTCTTCTTTTAACTCTGCTTCAATGTGTCGACTCAATCACAATGTGTCGACACATTCTGCTGTTGTAGACAAACTTGTGGTCGACTATATTCCTTGAGGTCGACTATGTTCTTCTGTGTCGACATTTTTTTTCAATGTTGAGGTCGACGCTTTCCTTCTGTGTCGACACTTTTTCCCAGAGTAGTGTCGACTTACTTCTTCTGTGTCGACACATTTTCCCAGTGTTGTGTCGACAACTTTCTTCTATGTGTCGACACATTTTCCTTTGTGTCGACACTTGGACTTAGAATTTTCCTGTAAACTTTAACATTTCTTTACCTGCACATGTCAACTCAAAACTACATCAAATACAACATGATGTATATCATTGAGCTAGGTTGGGCTTCTTCAAATCAGGTACACATTTTCCAATGTACCCAACAATTTTCATCCTATTTATTACGCTAGCAAGACGCTCACTTCTGCACAAGTGAATTACACGACGACGGAAAAGGAACTCTTAGCCGTCGTTTTTCGCTTTCGATAAGTTTCGCTCGTATCTTACGCTATCTAAAGTTATCGTTTTTACCGATCACTCCGCCCTTAAATATCTATTAGCTAAAACCGACGCGAAGCCCCGCCTTCTTCGATGGATTCTCCTCCTACAAGAGTTTGACTTGGAGATCCGAGATAAGAAGGGCGCGGAGAATCTAGTGGCAGACCACCTCTCCCGTTTAGACAATCCGGGTGCGGAAGCGCTCGTCGAATCTGAAATAAATGACAGATTCCCCGAGGAACGCCTTCTCGCCATTCGTTCATCTTCGTCATCTTCGCCTTGGTTCGCAGATTTTGCGAACTACTTAGTCGCGCGGGTACTTCCAAAAGATTTCTCAAGTCATCAAAAGAAGAAATTCTTTTCCGACTTGAAAAATTTCTTTTGGGATGACCCTTTTCTTTTCCGTATCTGTGCGGACCAAGCGGTTCGAAGATGCGTCGCGGGAGTGGAGTGCACACAAATATTGAGGCACTGCCACGAGGGTCCGGCCGGGGGGCACTATCAAGCCAACCGGACCGCTAGGAAGGCGCTAGAGGCGGGCTACTTTTGGCCCACTCTCTTCAAAGACGCGCACAATTTTGTGCGCGCATGCGATAGCTGTCAGCGGTCGGGTAACATCTCACGTCGCGACGAGATGCCCCAAATATGTTTTTAGAATGCGAAGTCTTCGATTTATGGGGCATAGATTTTGTTGGCCCCCTACCTCCTTCTTATAAAAATTCTTATATTTTAGTGGCGGTCGACTACGTATCACGGTGGGCGGAAGCGCAGGCTCTCCCCACCAACGATGCGCGAGTCGTCATCACATTTCTAAAAAAATTATTTTCTCGCTTCGGCACGCCTCGCGCTATTGTTAGTGATAGGGGAACGCATTTCTGTAATGCTCTAATGGCTAAGACGTTAGCTAAATACGGAGTCACACACAAGCTTGCCACCCCTACCACCCGCAAACAAGTGGCCAAGTTGAGGTAGTAAATCGAGAAATAAAACGCATATTAGAAAAAACCGTTTCACTTAATAGGAAAGATTGGTCCGCTAAGCTTGACGACGCGTTATGGGCGTATCGTACGGCGTACAAAACCGCTACCTGTTGTACCCCGTTTTGATTAGTCTATGGCAAAGCGTGCCATTTACCCGTAGAACTGGAGCACCGCGCACTTTGGGCATTAAAACTCTTAAACCTCGACTCTAACTTAGCCGCTCAGAATAGAAAACTGCAACTAAACGAGCTCGATGAATGGCGTGCGAACGCTTACGAGAGCAATAAGTTCTATAAGGAGCATTCTAAGTTTTATCACGATCAAAAAATTAAAACCCCCAAAATTTTTTCTCCGGGCGATCTAGTACTTCTTTATAATTCTCGTCTTAAACTTTTTCCTGGCAAACTCAAATCCCGTTGGTCCGGTCCCTTCTTAGTTGAAGAAGTATTTCCATATAGGACCGTACTCGTCTCCCACCCGGAAAAAGGCTCGTTTAAAGTAAACGGTCATCGATTAAAGACTTACATAGCGGGCGACCCTGTGATCGAGTATAGCGAAACCATATCCCTCCTCGACTTATAATCCCGCCACTATAGTCAAGCTACGCGACTATAAACAAAGCGCTCCTGGGAGGCACCCCACGTCTATCTTTTTTACGTCTTTATTTATTACGTTTTCTATTTTTCTAATAACTGCAGGGTTTCTAAAAGGCTTCCCCGAGCGCGGATCAGGGACGTTTTCTGCCCCCCTCTTTTTCCCTTTTTGTACATATACCTGCTGTCTTGTTCCTCATGCTTGGCATACAACATTGGGGACAATGTTGGATCTAAGTATGGGGGTGTTTTCATATTTTCGTACTTTCTTTTTAACTTACAAAAAAAAAACAAAACAAAACAAAACAAAAAAAACAAAAAACAAAACAAAACTTCAAAAAAAATTTTATAACAAAAAATTTATAAAATCCAAAAAATTTTAATTAAAAATTTTTGAAGTTTCATTTTTGAAACTTTGTCTTATTTTTAACTCGGTCCGCGAGATCCGGCTCATCGAGCCATCCACATAACGAGTCATCTCGCGGCTACCTAGTTTGTATTTCTGTAAATATTCTTGTATATATTTTTGTAAATAATTTTTGTAAATACTTATTGTAAATATTCTTTCTCTTTCCCCTCTCCCTTTTTTCCCTCTCATACTTGTAAATATTTTTTTTATTTTTCCCAAATTTTTGTAAATAAAATGAAAACTTAATTAAAAATACAAAAAAAAAATTCACAAAATTTTAAAATACAAAAAAAAATTAAAATTAACAAAACTTAAAAATCAAAAAAAAATTTCGCTTTTTTTTCTTTCTTTTTAGTATGTATATATTAAAGATATAACAACAAAATTACAAAAAAAGAGCATAGCTTCAAAAAACAACAAAAAATTTTTTTTTTGAAACAAATAAATCAAACATTTCATTCTTGAGTTTCTTGTTATCCAAAACTTTCGTTTTGAGTTTATTTATATGCGAATTTGATCAATTCTTTGTTCACTATTCGTTTGTTAATTATAGATTGAAAAATCTAAATAGCCGGGGTTAAGTTTTAAAGAATTTATTATACTTTGTTAAAAATAGGGGACTCGCTTTAGGCACTACTTCTAATTTTTCATAGATAGGAGCATTTGTACCATGTTAGAAAATAACGACTATAGAATTCAATTATGCTTGCTTTTAGCTTTCTGAAAAATTGGAACGTACAATTTATAAAGGTTGCTCTCAATTATTTTTCAATTAAAAATCTAGTTCTCTTTTCTCCCCTTACCTATCCTATCATAACCTACTTGGTATGATAAAATTATTTCCCCAAAAAGATCTTATGTCAATGGGAATAAGATTTCATTCCGTAAACATAGGCACCCAATAAATTAAAAGATTATACGTTACGGAGTAAGAGGATAAAATTCATTACTCCAACACATATACATTGGGTTATTTTTATTTTATGAAGAAGAAAAAAAAATTTTATGTTAAGGAAAATAAGATTTCGTTTTCCTTTAACATCCAAATCAAAAAAATGGAGGTTCGAGAAAAAATAACCTCGCCTCAAAATCCAAGCATCTTCATAAACCAACATCAACCCCCCTTAGCCAATTTCATGACTCTAGAATTAATTCAAAAATCTTTTTGAGAGCATAATTCGTAAATTACATTATTTCCAATAACACTCCTATAAGCTAAAGTTCGTATAAATCCAAACTATTTTCTGTTAATCTAACCAATACAACTATTGCTTTCTATTTGATTACATCAAGAAGTCTTTTGGCCAAAACTTTTGCCCTGTTTAAATCATCTAAATAATTTTAGGACTTAACTCTTATACCCCGTATATTTTTATTTGATCTCTCTTATAATTAATTTAGCGGTAGCAGAACTTAGGGTTTTTCATTATTCCTTATAAGTTCACCTCAAACTTTTGCTCTGGAATAGCAAAAGCTTAAGTATGGGGGTGTTTGATGAGTTGTAAATATACCTATATTTTCGTATTTTATTTAAGTTAATTTTGTTTATTTTTTGTCTTTTTATTAAATTTTGTTCAATAAATTGCCTATTTTTGTAAATATTATTTCTAACTTAGCCTTATTTTTATTCCAGAAAAATTCCAGAAAAATTCCAGAAAAGTCAAAAAATTGACTGACACGCCCGTGCCAAGCTCGACACGCCCGTGTCACGCCCCTCGACGATCGCCGGCCACAGGTTGCCAGCTCGACGTTCGGCGATGATCCACCAAGCTCGACACGCCCCAAGACACGCCCGTGTCAAGGCGTGACACGGGCGTGACTTAGCCACCTGGCCCGACGTGACGCGCGCGACTTTGCGGCCGGACCGCGCCCAGATCGACCTCCCCGACACGCCCCAGTCACGCCCGTGACTGACACATATCACGCCCGTGACCTAGGGCGTGACCGCCACGTTTTCAGCCGAAGTCAACCTTCCAGTCAAGTCACCTGATCAGCTCATGAATAGTGTCGACACGCCCCCATGTCACGCCCTAGTCACGGGCGTGACCCACCCGAAATTTTGCCTATAAATAAGAGCTTCCAGGAAGCTTATTTTGTCCACTTTTTTGACCACTTTGCTTAGGGGAGGTGCTGCCCAATTGGATTCCATACCTATGTAAGGAGAATTTCTCCCCCCTCTCTCTCTCTTAGTTTGTATTAGGGTTTTTACTTCAATAAAATATGAATTTTTCTCTTTTAATTTGTATGAATAATCCAATTGAATGCGCCTACTTAAGCAATTTTTCGTTCATCTTTTTGTATTTCTTTTATGTTTTTATCTTTTTAGCCTTCGTAACTTAGTTAGATTTAGGGTTTATCGGCATTTCTAGCCGTTGTGCCGTCCATTTAAATTTCCTTTTCTGCACTTTTTTAGATTTAGCTTTTCTCCTTTTTCCTATATTTTCATTCATAAGGCTTTATAAAAACTCATCTAAAACTATTATTTTTTAACTTAGGCTCTTTAGGGTTGTAAAACTTTTTGTCCTTTTTGTTTTATTTTCACTTTTTAGGAGTTTTTATAAAAATATAAGAATGAAAATATAGTCGTTATAATTTTTCGCTCACTTCATTTTAGCTTTTTAATTTCAAAACTTTTAGTCCGGTTAATTTTTATTTCATCTTTTTATGCATTTCTACCACATTCTAGCGGTAGAAATGCAGTTGTATTAATTTTTCGAGTACTTCCTTTTTGCGTTTATTTGCAAAAAAATTTCGCTCCGATTAATTTTTATTTTCACTTTTTATGCATTTCTACCGCATTCTAGCGGTAGAAATGCAGTCGTTTTAATTTTCTGAGCACTTTGTTTTTCTTATTTCTACAAGTGTGTGTGCGTGTATGAGTTAGGTTTTACTGCTTTATTTCATTTCTGTAGAGTGCGTGTGTGCGTATGCATTTATTTCCGCCTACTCGTTAAGAGTTAAATGGCGTTTTGCTTTCATTTCCCGCCCACTCGTTTGAGTGGGACTTGTCTTTTTACTGCTTTCATTTTCTTCCTACTCACTTGAGTAGGAAAACTTTGTGTGGGTGCGTGTGTTTTCTTTTCTGTAGAGTGTGTGCGTGTGTTTTCTTTTCAAGTAGAGTGCGTGTGTGTATGAGATAGATTTACTCCCGCCCACTCATTTGAGCCGGGACTTGCAATTTTATCGCTTTCTCAATTATGTAGAGTGCGTGCGTGTAGGAGATAATTTTACCGCTTTATTTATCGCTTTCTTCAATTCTGTAGAGTGTGTGCGTGTGTGCATTTATTTCCGCCTACTCATTTGAGTAGGTCTTGCTTTATTTAATTTTCTTTATGGTTTTGAAGTGTGCGTGAGTGCCTGCATCAATTAGCTTTAAATTTATCTAATTGTCCTATTTTTCGTGTTTTCTCTTATAATTGTTCAGTACTTAATTTAACACTCACGCTTCACCTAAAAACATAAAGCCGTCCCCATACCGATGAGTGGCTAATCTCTTTTAGCCCTCGGCATCGAAGAGCATTGGGACATAAAAAATGATTTGAAATAATTAAAAAACTTTATTTTTAATTTAATTTAAGGACTTAAGGTTTACCCCGGGTTAACGACGCATAGGACCACATAATCGATGTGTGGGCTCTATTTCCGTTATCCATACGCGACGCCGAGAGGCTGCACGTATGGACCGATCCCCCTTGGGTAAAGAGAACTGCGTACGCCCCTCGAAAGAGGAGAAGCGTAGTTCTGCCGGATTGGGTTCCCCACCCAATAGAGGGGTTCTTAGCGTAAAGCGGGCATTAAGAGGAATCCTTCGTCGGTCTAACGATCGGTCGAATAGTCTTAATGTTTAGGTGAGCAATATTCCTAGAGATAAGTGCGCTCATATTTTCGGAACCTCCACGGCCAAGTGCCTTTTATTAAATTAAAAACAAAGTTTAATAATTGTTAAGAATTGTTTTAGTCTTAATCCGATTCGATGCCGAGCGTTAACCCGTCATCGAACTAATTTAGCAAAATTCTGCTTTCTTTCTTTCCGCTTTAATTAAACTAAAAAAAATCCCACCTTACTGTTAGTAAGATAATAGTGTTCCTGGAAGAGTAGATATAATCAACGCGTCCCCGAGAATAATACGACCTCGGTATTTTCCCGAATACCGAGTACTACTTGCGATAGGTGCGCTTGCCTCCTTTCGTTAGAAAACTCGATCTTCTAACCGGCCCGCGGAATCTGACCATTTCGAACCAACCACAGTAGGTCTCTGTTCCGCGGCCATCAATACTCATCTTGTACTATTTTTCATTATTGATTTAATGCAATGAAATTCTTTTCTCTGTGATTGTTTTTGCGTGTGAAATTTATAAATTCAATAAATGTTCGCAAACCTTATTCACCCCCCCCCCTCTATGGTTGGCCACTAGATCCAACAAGTGGTATCAGAGCAAGGTTACTTCCAATAGGCTTAATAACCTGAAGTAAGATGGCCAACACTGTGCACGCTTTAACTGAGGGACAAGGTGTGAGTCGTCCTCCACTCTTTGTGGGGAGTGACTATAGTCACTGGAGGACACTAATGAAAATTTTTCTGATGACTCATATCATGGATGTATGGGCCATGGTAGAGACAAAGTACACTGCTCCCGTTATCACGGTTGGTGATACCGTACTTGAAAAACCACGAGATAAGTGGGATGACGCAGATAGGTTAAGATGTAGAAATATTGCCAAGGCCATGAATGCTTTATTCTACGCCTTGGACAAAATTGAATATAATAGAATCTGCAACTGAAAAACTGCTTATGATATATGGAGACTGCTAGAGCTTTCTCATGAAGGTATATTGCAGGTTAAGGAGTCAAAGCTGTTCCGACTCAAATCTGAATATTAACAGTTCCAGATGGGGATCGATAAGGATTTGGACATGTACACGCATTTCACCAATATCGTCAACTCTTCAAAGTCTCTCGGAAAGAACTTTCCAAACTGTGATCTGGTGAGGAAGATCCTGCGATCTTTACCTCCACGCTACAATCCTAAGGTGAATGCGATTGCTGAGTCTCATGAAATCAGCACCATGGAGATCGAGAGCCTCATCGGAAACCTCAAAACACATGAGGTGGAACTAAAGATTCAAGAAGAGAAATATCCCAAGGATATGAAGAAGAAGGGACTGGCACTAAAGGCAGCACGTGAAAGAAAAGCTGTGGAAGATTCTGAGGAGGATGAGGAGGAAAGTCTCTACGTCCGAGAGTTCAAGAAATTCATGGAGAACCCTAAAAAACAGGGACAGTTCAAGAAATTTCTGAAGAAACGAGTTGGAGAAGGTAGGAGGTGGAACAAGCCAGGGAAAGATATAAAGAGCGACAATGAGAAGTCCTAGCCGGAATGCTATCACTGCCACAAACCTGGACACCTGAAGAGAGGCTGCCCGAGACTTCAGAAGGAAGAGAAGGGGAAAGAAAGCTGATACAAAGGAAAGAAGAAGGTACAAAAGGAGCTTACTTGGGATGAGAATGTATCTGACAATTCAAGCACCTCAGATTCAGGGAGTGATGATGAGGCAAATCTGTACCTCATGGAAAGAGCTAAGAAAAATCTAATGATGAATCCAATGTCCAAAGTGACACTGAGGTAACCACACCTACATACTCTGAAATTCTTCAAATTTATGAAAATTTAGTTGATGAATTAGAAAACACGATTTCTGCGAAAAAGGCCTTAAGAGCCGAAAATAATAAAATCAAAAAGGATTTAGAAAAATAAAAAAATGAAGTAATTAGAACCGGCAAAGAAAAGATCGAGTGTCTAGAGTTTTCTCACTTGATGACAATGATCGAAGATCAAAAGGCGAGTCTCTCCAAGTCGTCGGTGAGAACAACTAGTCTCATAAATGAAAAGAACGTCTTAGAGAAGAGACTCTAGTTATCTATTGCCAAGGTAGAGGAAGGCAAGAAACATTTTTCTAATTGGTGTGTGATGTTTGTGACTGAGAACACCTCCTTAAAGAAGAGGATCCATGATCTTGACTGCGCTATCCAAAAGTTTTGAGTAGGCCAAAAATAATTAAATATGTTGTTGGGTGCACAGTGTCATGGATCTGGGAAATTTGGACTAGGATATGGAGGTCCAACATCACCACCGAGCGGAAATCGTTATTTTTCTATGCTCAAGCCCAACGCTCATAAACCGAAAGATAAGCTGAAAAATTATGGAGGGTTATCTCCTTCCTCAAGCAAAAGATCAAGCAATGTGATAAAAGCAGCATCCACATCTTATATCTCGTGTGCAAACTGTCATAAGTTTGGTCACACATCTATCTCATGCTAAGGAAAGGTGCCACAAAAAATTCGCAAGTCATGCTACCAAAGTCTTCTACCTATGTTATGGTTGGGACAACTTGGGTAACCAGAACTTTACCCTAATCTTCTACTTAGGTATGTTGGAAGGCGAAGGACACGAAGAACGTGTTGTACTTGGACTCTGGGTTCTCCAAGCACATGACGAGAGATAAAGGAAAGATCCTTAGCCTGGAAAAGAACATTTGGAGATAATAACAAAGGAATGATGTTGGGAATCATCACTATAGGTAACAAGTTATTTTCTATTTCAAATGTTCAGTTTATGGATGGATTAAAGCATAATCAGATTTCTATTAGTCAATTGTGTGATAAAGGTATAGATGTTATATTAGAGTCGTCCTCAAACACGTGCAAACTTATTGATGCCAAAACTTCTAGTGTACTGCTTGTCGCTCATAGAAATCATAACGTGTACACTGTTAGTTTTGACGATATTTCTGCATCTAATTTGAAATGCCTTGTGACAAAGAATGATGAATTAGATCTTTGGCATAGGATACTAGGATACATTGGTAGCAAGCTTATTGTTAAACTATCATGAAAGAAACTCATACGAGGCCTCCCCAACTTAAGCGGTAGTTTAAATGTTCTGTGTGCTCCTTGTCAAAAAGGGAAATTCATTAAAAACTCATTCAAAAGAAAAACTGAGATTTCCACGACTAGACGTCTTGAACTCATACACATGGACTTGTTCAGACCTCTTAGTACATGTAGTCTAGGTGGGAAACTGTATACCTTTGTCATCATAGACGATTTCTCACACTATTATTGGACAATTTTCCTTGCGAACAAATCTGACACATTTCATGAATTCTCAAACCTGTGCACGAGACTTCAAACTGAGAAGGAGCTTAAAATTAAATGTATCAGATCAGATCATGGTGTGGAGTTTGAGAATGAGGACTTCTCAAACTTGTGTGACTCCTTAGGTATTAAGCACGAATTCGCAGCCCCTTGAACTCCACAGCAGAATGGGGTTGTTGAAAGGAAGAACCGTACTCTTTAAGAATTAGCTCGCACGATGCTCACAGAGTTCAGTCTACCTCGTTATTTCTAGGCTAAAGAGATCAACACAGTAATTTATGTGATGAACCGTGCCATACTTCGCCCTCTTTTAAAGAGAACTCCCTATAAGCTATATTTCGAAAGGAAACTGTCAGTATCATACTTTAGAATTTTTGGGTGTCCATGCTATATTCTAAACACAAAGGACCATCTAGGAAAATTTGACGAAAAATCCGATCTAGGCATCTTTCTAGGATACTCGAGCAAGAGTCGTGCCTATAAGATCTACAATAAGAGGACCTTAATGGTTGAAGAATCGACTCATGTACATTTCGAGGAAAATACTCAAACATGCGAGCCTAAGGCGAGTGAAGAGGAAGTTGAAGAGAACGTACCAATTAAGAGTAACAAGGAGTTGGTGAAACACAGATAATAGAACAAGGATATAGGCCTCCTAATAACTTATCTTTCTCAAAGCAACATCCTCGTGATCTAGTCATAGGAGAGCCATCTCATGGAGTTAGAACCCGGTCCGCTCTTCATGAGTCTTTTTCAAACTTGTGTTTTCTCTCGGATATTGAACCCAAAAATGTCTCGGAAGCCTTAAGAGATGAATCATAGTTTTTGGCGATGACTGAGTAACTGAGCCAATTCGAGCGAAGTAAGGTATGAGTGTTAGTTGAACGTTCGGATAACCATCCAGTCATAGGTTTAAAATGGGTTTTCAAAAATAAATTCGATGGTTAATCTAGGATAACTAGAAACAAAGCTCATTTGGTGGCCCAAGGGTATTCTCAAATAGAGGGTGTGGATTTTTAAGAGTCGTTTTCCCCGGTTGCTCGTCTTGAGTCCATTCGTATATTTTTAGCATTTGCTAGTTATAAGCGAATTAAATTATTACAAATGGACATTAAGAGCGCCTTCCTAAACAGACACATTAAGGAGGAGGTGTATGTCGAGCAACCACCCAGTTTCATGAATGCCGCCTATCCAAATCATGTTTATAGGTTGGTGAAGGCCCTGTATGGATTGAAACAAGAACCCCGTTCTTGGTGTGATAGGCTCACTACCTTTCTCTTAGATCATGGCTTTTGGATGGGTTGTGCGAAAACAACTCTTTTTGTTCAAACCAAGAATTCAGATATTATTATACTTCAAATTTATGTTGATGATATAATTTTCGGGGCAACAAATGAGAAGCTGTGTGAAGAAATTATCATTTTAATGAAATCTGAATTTGAAATGAGCTTAGTAGGAGAACTCACCTATTTCCTAGGATTTAAGATTTTGCAATGACAAGATGGGATTTTTATTAACCAATCAAAATATATTAAATATATGCTTGTGCGTTTTGGGTATGAGAATCTAAAATAAGTCAAAACTCCTATAAGTGCATCTCTTAAAGTAGGTAAAGATGAGAGTGGGATTTCTGTGGATCAGACTATGTTTCGAGGTATGGTAGAATCACTGCTATATTTGAGTGCCTCTAGGCCCGACATCACTTTTGTAGTAGGGATGTGTGATAGGTATCAAGCTGACCCTAGAGAGTCTCATTTGAAAGCTATAAAATATATCTTTAGGTACATTATAGGCACACAGAACCTTTGACTTTGGTACCCTCATTCTATAGTTTTTTTCTTCACGGGTACTCTGACTCAGACAATGCCAGATGCTCTCTCGACTGCAAGAGCACTAGCAGTACATGCCATTTCCTAGGCCCGACACTAGTCTCCTGGTCTAGTCGCAAACAAAACTCGGTTGCTCTATAAATCGCTGAGGCCGAGTACATTGATTTAGGAAGCTGTTGCGCTTAAGCATTATGGATGTCTCAAACGTCAGAAGACTTTGGCCTCACATGTAGGAATGTTACACTTTGATGTGATAATAAGAGTGCCATGGACTTAACATATAATCCAGTGCACAATTCTCAGTCGAAACATATTGACGTGCTTCATCATTTTATTCGTGATCATATAAAAAAGGAGAACGTGAGTGTCGTCTTTATTGGCACCGATGACCAACTTACGGACATCCTAACTAAACTGCTTCCTGATGCACATTTTCTCTACTCCGACTCAAGCTTGGCATTCTTGAACTCTTATCCTAGTTCTATATGTTTTTTATTGTTACTTTCTTGTGTTTGCATGTTTCATTTTTGTTTGTTTGTTATGTGTGTGTGCATGTTGTATCTTTATATTTTGTTTGAACCGTTTTTTTTAAAAAAAATAGTATTAATTTTTTTTAAAAAAACCGTGTATTCCTCCCTCAAAAAAAACAAAAAAAAAACAAAAAACTGCTGAAAAAATACAACGCATGACTGGGGCTCACATGACTGAGACTTAGACCATAACGCGTACGCACAATGTATGAGTTTAGACGGTTAATCTATCCAAACAGTGTTCGTCCGGTCATTGTGGGCTGAATTTATAAGTGCTTAGCTATTGAGTGCGACATTACATGTGCGTGTAAGTTGACTATGCCTCTAGGTATGTGTGAGGATTTAGATAGGGAAATGACTTCACTATTCACACATCCCTATCCGGAGCACTCATGAAAAAATTATAGATCTACATGTCATAACTCGTGACATTGTATCTTAACGCGTTAGAAATATGTTGAATAATCAATGTCACGACACACATATGCTTTATTGAGATTAAAACTGCGGGCAAAATCTTAGTGCTAAAATATTATGCCTACAAGTTAAAGTGTATCTACCTAAGTGGGTAGATTTCGATTGACTTGGGGTTCCATTTATTCAAAAGAGATAAATGTGATAGCTCAAAACAACAATAAAAAATAATATGTTGGCTATAATATCACATGAAAAGACCCCCATAAGTACTACTCACTCCTCCTGATAAGTATTTTTGAGCATTGTGAGGATGAGCACCTTGGATCAAAAATCTGTTTCGATCTTGTGCATAGACCAAACCTTATGCTTAGTTCCCCTAATTTAAATCTCGGTATGCCTTAGGTAGACATGTGACGTGATCATTCACTTTATTTCTCTTGGGGTTAGCATTTTATCGGATCGATATAAACATGTAAACTATGATATTTCTAATTAGTGTTTTCTCTTTTTTGATGCTACACGTTCACATGTAATTGCCTTATTAAATGCTCCCATGCATAAGAATTGGACTGAAATTGCACTTTATGTTTTGTGCATAACACATGCTACCACTCGATTTACACACGTGACGTATACAATGTTTGTTCAACATGATTTACCTCATAACTCATTTAACATTATAGTCGTTCTCATTGTGTGCTTAGTTTAGTCTGTGCTGTCCAATTCATCTGAAATCCAAAACATGTTTTTATCTATCTTACTCTATTCTCTGACCCGCACGTCTCCAATTCTCTAATTTGCTTTTATTTTTGGGTCCCCTCTATGCTTATTGTTTCAAAACTTACCGGGTGTGTGCACTATCTATTTTTTGTCTAAATCGTCATCATATCTCCTATTTTTCATCCTGCATGTCGTGTAGGCCTTACCCGCCTTTTGATATTATCAAAGGGGGAGAATAAATTGGTTCATGAGTTTGGTCATGAGTATGCATCTTGGGTTAGGAGAGGTTAAATGTCGGGGGAGCATGGTTCAATTTTGTGCACATAGATAAGGGGAGCATCACATAGATAGGGGGAGCAGTTCGAATGTGTAGAGCCATATATATACTGCAACCTGATGTTAGATTATAATTCCTATCTTCTATATATACTCTATCCCATATATTATTTATCATGAATGAGATTTGATATTATCAAAAGGGGGAGTTTGTTGGAACTGATGTTTCACATTCCCTATGTTTGAGTGTAACACCCCAAAAAGACCCCAAAAGACTCAAAATGATTTTTGAGGTACAGGAAATTTTACACGGCCTGGGACATGGGCGTGTCCCAGGGCATGTCGGGTGTACACGGCCTGGGACACGGGCGTGTCCCAGGGCGTGTCACGCAAATAAAATTGTGGCCCGAGTCAGAAGATTACACGGCCTTGAACCAAGCCTTGAACACGGGCGTGTCAGGTTGGACACGGGCGTGTCCAATGCCGTGTTCCGACCCGTGTACTGCTTGCAGCTCGATGAGGCAAGTGTGACACGGGCATGTCAGGCTCGACACGGGCGTGTCGTTGACCGTGTTCTGGTAAACCTCAGTCGGTATGAACCGCTTAAGGGAACACGGCCTGTGACACGGGCGTGTCACAGGCCGTGTCAGCCAAAAAATTGGGTTTTGGGCAAATCGTGGCCGTTCAGAATTCTCTCTTTTGATCCAAGGGCTCAGGTGGTTTCCTGGCTGGATTTAGTCCGTGAAGGGCTGATGAAGAGTCATTCTTCATTTTGCTTAAGGAAGAGAGAAAGAGAGAGGAGGAAGAAGAAGGAGGAGGAGATCAAGCCACCGGCGGAGTTCCCGTGGTCCGATTCGTGATCCGAAGCCGGCGTTGTGAAGGCAAGGCTGCTGCGATTCTTTCTCACCGGCTAGTTTTCGATGGCTCCCAAGAGATCGACAAGGGTAACGATCTCCCTTCTTGGACATGTGAAGTCCTTCTTTTCTGCATTGCATAGGGAAAACCCTTCCCCGCGAGTGTGCGGTGGGTTGTGGTGTCCCTTGGCGTAGATATGTGAAGTCCCCCTTGTTAGAGGCCGGAATTGGAGTACGGCTCTAGGCATGCTGTGTGAAGCCCATCTAGATATGGTCTGGATTGGTGATGCTTGTTTGCATATCGGAGAAGGCTCCGTGATTATGGCTTGTGATGCCTTGTTCCTACCTGTTGCTTGGTGCGGCAGGAAGTACTGGATGATGTCCAGGAAATGAAGAGGGTTGGATGCAACTCTTGTGGCCGTGTGTTGCCACTTTATGAGCGGTTGAGTCGTTGGGCTGCAACCCGATGAAAAGGCAGATTGCCGAACAGGAAAGGTGAAACCGACCCGCGCCTATAAATAGCCATTGATACTTCCGTATTCAAGGTGGCACGGTGACTTGAGCAACGGGGGGTGGCTGATCTGTACCTGCGTTAGGTCCGTCCGACTTGGAAGCCTGGTTATAGGTTTTGTTGGAGCGCCTAATGAGAGTCTTAGGCCCGCGCGCCGGAAAGACTAGAATGCTCAAATACCGTGTAGACGGTGGTGTTGACCCTGGTATTCCGGTACACCGAAAATGTGCCCTGAGTGCACGGACTGTCGGGCCGTGTGGCCGATAGTTGTGATGGCTTGAATGTGCCTGCGCGCACATAGTTGCTATATGATGCCATGCTTTGCAGGGAAAGAATGCTAATGCCCCGAGAAAGGGGTAAGATTGTTATAATTGGGTCAGCTGAATGCTGACCGTTGCATTGTTTGCCACCGGTTGGGTGGATTATTCCCGTGCAGGTGCTGGAGAGCCAAGTGGTAGGTGAAGGGCTGAAGCCCTACTGCTGTTGCTGCTGCTGCTGCGGCTAGCCCATGAAGGCTAAGCGAATGTTTTGTTTGTTCTCTTTTACTCATGTATGGCCGGCCTGCGCGCCGAGGTTTGTAAATCATGTTATATGGAAGAGGAACTGTAAGGACTTAAGGCCAAACTCTATGTATTTGTGTACATTCTGTGATATATATAAAGGTGGTTTATATATTGGACATTCCTGGTTAGAGTTCAAATTACTACTTAAAGCTTCCGCTAGAATGCTCTGAGTTAGGATTCGTGTTTGGTTTGGTATTATCCTGTGACCTCACCGTCTGTTTGTGGCATATAGTGTGGGGCCCCGGCCGGACCTTCTACTATACGTCATCTAACGGATGGGGTCGTTACATTTTGGTATCAGCTTCGTTCGGTCTTCCTCTATCGAATTCGTGGACGAATTCTTTTATGGGGTGGCGAGCACGTGTTTATGCGCCCTGCTGTAACACTAATGAACTCTGGAATGTCCACTAAGGAATGTACAAAATCTTGTTTGAGGAATCTGCGCGTTCCTTTTTGTGTTGTTTTGCTTGCATACGTTCGCTAATGTGTGTCTTGTCCACCTATAGGTGACGCGTAGTGGTGCTGGGCAGTCTGAGCCCCAGCGTTCTGATGAGAGTGCGGCACCAGCTGAGGTGCCCACACCTCCTCCATCTGCGGAAACTGTTCGTTTAGTTGCTGAGGCTCTATTTGCCATGATTCAGCCGACCGGGCGAGCGCAGCCGGCAGTCGAGCCAGTTCGTGTTGGTGTAAGACCCGAGCCGATTGAGGCTGTAGATCCACTAGCAGCTGACCGACAGTTGAAGCAATTCATGAGCTTCAGTCCTCCTACGTTTGCGGGAATGGGATCCCCAACGCAGGCGGAAGATTGGTTATCGCGTGTCAAGAGGATAATGACAGCGATCAGGGCGGAGGAAACTCTAAAGGTCACCTTGGCCACCTTCATGCTTGAAGGAGAGGCGCGGTTGTGGTGGGACGAGGTTGAGGTACATCATTTGGCGGGCAGGCAATTAACACAAGTGTCGATTGAGGAGTTCTCTCGAATATTTCTGGCGAAACATGTCCCAGCGGCGCAACGCATTGCTATGGAAAATGAGTTCCAACGGTTAAAGCAAGGGGAAGATAGTGTGGATATCTACTTGCATGAGTTTACCAGGTTGGGACGCTATGCGGGTACAATCTTCGCGGATGACCAAAGGAAAACGAATCGGTTCTATGAAGGATTGCGGGATGAGTTGCGATTCCTGCTTTTGAGTTCAGTGAACCAAGGGTTTCAGGCGTTGGTTGATACTGCGTGTGCGTTGGAGAAGGACATGCGGCGGGTGCAAGGGAGCAAGGGCTTAGTTGTGTCAACGCCAGAGGTACAAGCACCTCGCCCGAGCAAATCGTTTTACCAGAAGAAAGGGGGCAAGAGGTCCAAGCCGTCTGGGCAAGTGACTGCGACCGTTGTGTCAGGAGCGACATCAAGGCCGGATTCTCGTACATGCTATAACTGTGGCCGGGTGGGGCATATAGCCCGTGACTGTCGGGTGGTTCAGCCCAAAGGGGAAAAGAAGGCGGGTGCGTCGTATGCTGAGAAGGGCAAAGCGGTGGTTGATTCCTCTGCGTCTCAGGCACAGCCCCGAATCTATCAGCTTGGCCAACAGGAAGCGATTAAGCAAAGTGACGTCGTCACAGGTACGAGTTGAGTTAGCTTACTTGCTTATGTGCTATTGGTTTTTGGTTATGTATAGCTTGTGCATGTGTGTGTGCTGCAGGCTTTGTCCTGATTCGGAATAATTTGGCGAGAGCCCTGTTTGATACGGGTGCTTCGCATTCTTTCCTGTCTAAGGATTTCGTATCTCGCATTGGGGCACCAAGTCATGTGACGGTGGATAGTACAAGGGTGCTATTGCCGAATGGCTGTATGATGCTTGCGGATAGGGCTTGCGATGTGGTTGTGCAAATAGGAAGTCAGGATTTCGGTTTGAGTGCAGCTGTGCTACCGTTGTCGGAGTTTGATGTGATCTTTGGTATGGACTGGCTCTCGGAGCAGCGTGCCTTTATTGATTGCAACTCCAAGGAGATTACACTAGGCCAGAATACCGGACTTGTGACGAAGTTCGCTGGTATGCGAGGAGTTGGCGAGACTCTGTTGTCTGCACTCCAAGTCATCAATGCTGTTCGGAAGGGCGCGGAGTTATTCTTCACGCTAATTCAGGCTGTTGAGCCAAATGCCAGTGTCGGTGAAGTACTAGTTGTGTCAGAGTTTGCCGATGTGTTTCCTAAAGATCTTCCTGGGTTACCACCCCAGCGGGAGATTGACTTCTCTATTGAGTTGGTGCCAGGTGCGAAACCTGTGGCCCGCTCTCCGTATCGCATTGCGCCAAAAGAGATGGCTGAGTTGAAAGTCCAATTGCAAGAGTTGTTGGAGCAGGGATATATACGCCCAAGTATGTCACCTTGGAGCGCGCTTGTTCTCTTTGTGAAAAAGAAAGATGGTAGCTTACGATTGTGTATTGACTACCGCGAATTGAATAAGCTGACGGAGAAAAACAAATATCTGATCCCGCGGATTGATGACCTCTTTGATCAGCTGGCAGGATCAACGGTCTATTCCAAATTGGATTTGAAATCGAGATATTATCAGCTGCGGATTAGGGAAGGTGACATTCCCAAGACAGCGTTTGGAACACACTACGGTCATTATGAGTTCACGGTAATGCCCTTTGGCCTATGTAATGCGCCTTCGGTATTTATGGACCTAATGCATCGAACGTTCCAAGAGTACTTGGATTTGTTTGTTATTGTGTTTATCGATGACATCTTAGTATACTCTCAGTCGGAAGAGGATCACGCAAACCATTTGCGGTTGGTCTTGCATACCCTGAGGAGGAATAAGCTTTTTGCCAAGTTCTCAAAGTGCGAGTTCTGGCTCTCTTCAGTAGCCTTTTTAGGCCATGTGGTAAGCGGAGAGGGTATCGCGGTGGATCCGTTGAAGATAAGTGCCATCCGAGATTGGCCAGTGATGTCTTCAGTGGCCGAGGTCAGGAGCTTCCTTGGACTTGCGGGCTACTATAGACAGTTTGTGGAAAACTTCTCACGGATTGCTTTACCTCTGACCACGCTGACGAGAAAAGATCAAAAGTTCATTTGGACGCCAGAGTGCGCGCGAGCTTTTGAAGAATTGAAGAGTCGTTTGACCACGGCGCCTGTGTTGACATCGCCATGTGGTACCGATGGGTATGAGATCTATAGTGATGCTTCCGGGAGCGGCTTAGGCTGCGTTCTTCTGCAGTTTGGTAAAGTGATTGCTTATGGCTCGCGCCAGTTGAAAGTGCATGAGCAGAATTACCCCGTCCATGATTTGGAGTTGGCGGCGGTAATCTTTGTGCTCAAGTTGTGGCGACACTATCTATATGGCGTTAAAGTGGATATCTATACAGATCATAAAAGCCTAAAGTATTTGTTGGATCAGAAGGATCTGAATATGCGACAACGAAGATGGATGGAGTTCCTTGGGGACTACACCTTCGAGATTCACTATACTCCCGGGAAGGGAAAGGTGGTCGCTGATGCTTTGAGTCGAAAGACTCCGGTATGGGCAAGCTGGTTGTAGAGGCATGATCAGCGTTTAATCCAGGAATTGGAAGCATTGGAGATATCTTGTGTTGACAAGGGTTCGTCAACCGATGCATGTTTGAACTGGACGGAGGTGCAATATGACCTTACGGACAGAGTTCGGCGAGCAACGGAGCTTGATGAAAGCCTCTAGCGCTATGCAAAAGATGGGCCGGATGACCAATTCTCTTGGGATAACGGTTTGTTAAGAAGAAATGGTCGAGTGTGCGTCCCGAGTGTGGGTAAATTGAGGGAAGAGTTGATGTATGAAGCTCACTTTGCAAAGTACTCAGTTCACCCAGGGAGCACAAAGATGTATAAAGATATGAAAAAACTGTTCTGGTGGCCCGGATTAAAGAAAGATGTCGCACGTTATGTGGTTGAATGCAACACCTGTGCGTTGGTGAAAGCAGAATGCCAGAAGCCTGGCGGTTTCCTGAAGTCGTTACCTATTCCGGAGTGGAAGTTCGATGATATTTCGATGGATTTCGTGCATGGGTTGCCGAGATCTCAACGCGGTCATGATTCAATCTGGGTGATTGTGGACCGGTTGACAAAAGTGGCGCACTTCCTTCCAAACAGAAGAGACGATTCAGTGGAAACCTTGGCCAAGCTTTATGTGGAGTAGGTTGTTCGACTGCACGGTGTTCCTCGGAGCATCGTTAGTGACTGTGATGGGCGGTTCACATCGAATGATTGGCGGGTCGTTCATCAAATGTTGGGTACAAAGTTAGCGTTTAGTACGGCCTTTCATCCCCAAACGGATGGCCAGACTGAACGAACCAACAGGACGATGGAAGATATGCTCCGCATGTGCGCCCTAGACTTTGGTAAGAGATGGGAAGATTATATATTTCTTGTCGAATTTGCCTATAATAATAGCTACCAAGCGAGTATTGGTATGGCGCCATTTGAAGCTTTATATGGTCGGAAATGCCGTACACCGTTAGCTTGGGCAGAAGCAGGCGAATCTAAGCTGAGTGGGAAAAAGGAAGTCGAAGAAGCTACCTCGCTCATACGCTCTATTCGGGAGAGGCTATTGATAGCCCAAGATCGTCAAGCAAAGTACTACAATGCCAAACACCGGAACGTGGAATTCGCGGTGGGTGATTGGGTATATTTGAAGATCAAACCCTTCAAAGGCGTGTCCAGGATTCGGCGTTTGAAAAAGCTAAGTCCGAGGTATCTTGGTCCATTTGAGGTGGTGGAGCGAGTTGGGGAAGCGGCTTATCGACTAGCACTTTCAGCAGACTTGGGTGGATTACATGATGTGTTTCACATCTCAGTCCTTCGTAAGGCGGTGAAGGATCCAGCTCAAGTAGTGGAGAATGATCGGGTACCGGTCGAGTATGGGCTAACGACGAGGGTTAGACCCATTCGGATCGAGGATCGAGACGAGAAACAGTTGCGGAACAAAGCGATCGGGATGATCAAGGTCCGATGGGACAATTGTGTCCGTGAAGAGCTAACATGGGAGCGAGAGCAGACCATGCGAGCTGAGTTTCCCGAGTTATTTGTATAAACTGTAGACCGTGTACTTTTTGTTATAACATAGTTATAGCATTGCTGGTTCTTGTTTCCTTGCCGTGCAAATTTCGGGACGAAATTTTGTTAAGGGGGGAGGGTTGTAACACCCCAAAAAGACCCCAAAAGACTCAAAATGATTTTTGAGGTACAGGAAATTTTACATGGCCTGGGACACGGGCGTGTCCCAGGGCGTGTCGGGTGTACACGGCCTGGGACACGGGCGTGTCCCAGGGCGTGTCACGTAAATAAAATTGTGGCCCGAGTCAGAAGATTACACGGCCTTGAACCAAGCCTTGAACACGGGCGTGTCAGGTTGGACACGGGCGTGTCCAATGCCGTGTTCCGACCTGTGTACTGCTTGCAGCTCGATGAGGCAAGGGTGACACGGGCGTGTCTCAGAAATGACACGGGCGTGTCAGGCTCGACACGGGCGTGTCGTTGACCGTGTTCTGGTAAACCTCAGTCGGTATGAACCGCTTAAGGGAACACGGCCTGTGACACGGGCGTGTCACAGGCCGTGTCAGCCAAAAAATTGGGTTTTGGGCAAATCGTGGCCGTTCAGAATTCTCTCTTTTGATCCAAGGGCTCAGGTGGTTTCCTGGCTGGATTTAGTCCGTGAAGGGTTGATGAAGAGTCATTCTTCATTTTGCTTAAGGAAGAGAGAAAGAGAGAGGAGGAAGAAGAAGGAGGAGGAGATCAAGCCACCGGCGGAGTTCCCGTGGTCCGATTCGTGATCCGAAGCCGGCGTTGTGTAGGCAAGGCTGCTGCGATTCTTTCTCACCAGCTAGTTTTTGATGGCTCCCAAGAGATCGACAAGGGTAACGATCTCCCTTCTTGGACATGTGAAGTCCTTCTTTTCTGCATTGCATAGGGAAAACCCTTCCCCGCGAGTGTGCGGTGGGTTGTGGTGTCCCTTGGGGTAGATATGTGAAGTCCCCCTTGTTAGAGGCCGGAATTGGAGTACGGCTCTAGGCATGCTGTGTGAAGCCCATCTGGATATGGTCTGGATTGGTGATGCTTGTTTGCATATCGGAGAAGGCTCCGTGATTATGGCTTGTGATGCCTTGTTCCTACCTGTTGCTTGGTGCGGCAGGAAGTACTGGATGATGTCCAGGAAATGAAGAGGGTTGGATGCAACTCTTGTGGCCGTGCGTTGCCACTTTATGAGCGGTTGAGTTGTTGGGCTGCAACCCGATGAAAAGGCAGATTGCCGAACAGGAAAGGTGAAACCGACCCGCGCCTATAAATAGCCATGGATACTTCCGTATTCGAGGCGGCACGGCGACTTGAGCAACGGGGGGTGGCTGATCCGTACCTGCGTTAGGTCCGTCCGACTTGGAAGCCTGGTTATAGGTTTTGTTGGAGCGCCTAATGAGAGTCTTAGGCCCGCGCGCCGGAAAGACTAGAATGCTCAAATACCGTGTAGACGGTGGTGTTGACCCTGGTATTCCGGTACACCGAAAATGTGCCCTGAGTGCACGGACTGTCGGGCCGTGTGGCCGATAGTTGTGATGGCTTGAATGTGCCTGCGCGCACATAGTTGCTATATGATGCCATGCTTTGCAGGGAAAGAATGCTAATGCCCCGAGAAAGGGGTAAGATTGTTATAATTGGGTCAGCTGAATGCTGACCGTTGCATTGTTTGCCACCGGTTGGGTGGATTATTCCCGTGCAGGTGCTGGAGAGCCAAGTGGTAGGTGAAGGGCTGAAGCCCTACTGCTGTTGCTGCTGCTGCTGCGGCTAGCCCATGAAGGCTAAGAGAATGTTTTGTTTGTTCTCTTTTACTCATGTATGGCCGGCCTGCGCGCCGAGGTTTGTAAATCATGTTGTATGGAAGAGGAACTGTAAGTCCTTAAGGCCAAACTCTATGTATTTGTGTACATTCCGTGATATATATAAAGGTGGTTTATATATTGGACATTCCTGGTTAGAGTTCAAATTACTACTTAAAGCTTCCGCTAGAATGCTCTGAGTTAGGATTCGTGTTTGGTTTGGTATTATCCTGTGACCTCACCGTCTGTTTGTGGCATATAGTGTGGGGCCCCGGCCGGACCTTCTACTATACGTCATCTAACGGATGGGGTCGTTACATTGAGAATATCAAATCCCCGATTATATTTGATCATGCTGTATGTTGATAGAGTGTGCAAGTTGTCAGGTGCAAGTAATAGAGAAGGCTTATATGGATGCTACCGCCAGGCACTAGCTCTACCGCGCTACGCTAGCCCTCGACGTGTTTCGAAGGCAGAACGTCGAGACTCCGGGCTACCGCTAGGTGTTAGTACTACCGCAGGCGCTAACACGATGATTTATTTGGACCTAACGCTCTGTATGGTTTCGGCGCTAGCTCTACCGTACCGCGCTAGCTATAGACAAGTTTCGAAGGCATAACGTCGAGACTCTGGGCTACCGCCAAGCGTTAGTACTACCCCACGCACTAACGTGATGATATATTTGGACCTAGAGCTCTGGATGGTTTCGGCGCTAACTCTACTGCACCGCGCTAGGCCTTCGACAAGTTTCGATAGCAGACACATCGAGCTCAGTGCTACCACTAGGAGAATGGATAATAATAGACGGTAACTTAATGATTTATTCGGTCCTAGCGCAATGGAAGATTTTGGCTGTAGAACCTACCGCAAGACGCTAGCCTTGTCAAATGGATGTTGCCTTTTTCAGGAATGTCGCATTCTATGTTACCGCACGGCGGTAGGCCCTACCGCGCGGCTCTTGCTTAAATGAAAAGGCAAAAGATCGTATCAAAGATTATTTTCCAGTTTTGGAGGACAGCTTGCACAACAAGCATGTGAAACTACCGCAGGCACTAGTCTTACCGCCGGTGGTAGCCTGTTTTCATGAAGACGTATAAAAGTCATTGCGTTTCCTGTTGTCATGATGGCTCCAAGACGAATTTTGACGAAGGGTTTATGAACTCCAGATTTTGGCCTCTTCCTTGCACCTGTCTCTACTTTTCTTCGTCAAAGTTGAAGGAAGCCTTCACCCTCCCATTCGTGAATGAAGAACTTCGGCGATCCAGAATCTTCATCGACCATTGAGAACCGACCGGTTGCTAGCCAACAAAGATCTCAAGCACCGGCAGCAGATCGCACACCGGAGAAGTCGTCAAGTGGGAGAACTTCATTTTCTTATCATCTTTACTTTTATTCTTTGTACTCTTTTTCTATTTTCTGTTTAGTTTTCAGTGAGGAAAATTGACCAGAGAGGGTCGTCGGAATCCGGGAAGGATTCCGCGATAAATCATCCCGGGATTAGGGACATCTAGATCAGAGGATCTAGAAGGGCTCTAAGACCCTTCCTTGTGTGGAGGTGAAGAGTGGGTTATAAGACCCTCCCTTGTGTGGAGGTGAAGAGTGGGTTCTAAGACCCTCCCTTGTATGGAGGTGAATAGTGGGCTCTAAGACCCTTCCTTGTGTGGATGCGAAGAGTGGGCTTGAACGCCTTTCTTGGAGAGAAAGGGTGAGAGCCAACCGGTCATAGTTTGGTCGGTATATAAACCAAAAGAATCTTTATTCTCTTCGTCTCTGATCTTCGATGCCATGAAGATCAAGTTTTGATGTATACTCATCTTGTACTGTTTTTAATTATTAATTTAATACAATGAAATTCTTTTCTTTGTGATTGTTTTGACGTGTGAAATTTCTAAATTCAATAAACATTCGCAAACCTTATTCACCCCCCCCCCCTCTAAAGTTGGCTACTAGATCCAACAACCAACATTGACACCAAACAAGTAAAACATCCGAAATTTACCAGCTTCTGAGCACATACCGCAGAAATAATCGGAGTCACTTGGCGCAAAAAACCATAAACAATCCTGGGTTGAACATTGTCCATCTTGAAGTCCAGGCGTTTAACCTTGCACTGGATAATAGCATCATACTCTGATAACCAATCCATGCCAAGAATCACATTTAAATCTTCCAAGTCTATCATCTTCAAATCAGCAACTGCTTGAAAATCGTCAAACAGAATCGGACAACTCTGAATGCCTTGGTCCGATACAACAGAATCACTAGAAGGAAACTTGACACTAAATGCATCGCCAACAAGATCAAGGGTCAAACCATGATGCTCTATGAAGGCTCTAGCCACAAATGAGTGGGTAGCACCGGAATCGAACAGAACACGCGCCCAGCGGTTCTTAACCATAAACTTTCCTATATAAAATCGTATACGCAATTGTAACACCCCAAATTTGACAGGAGAAATTTTGTCACTATTGTTGTGTGATACTGGGTATCGCCTGATGGCGATAGCGACGCAGAGTTCTGTCGAGACGCACTCGACGCACTCAACGCATTTAACGAATCGTCGAAATGATATCGCCGGGTGGCGACAGTGGATATCGCCAGTCGATAGTGCCGCGTGGTGTGAGACACGTATCAGATTGGCTGTTAAGTGGCTAATGCGCGGTGGTTGACCTGGGTCAAAGCGGTCAAAGAGGTTAAATCGATATCGCCAAGTGGCGACAGTCGATATCGTCAGGGAATAGCGCCATAGTTGACAAGTCAACTCAAATCCTAGCCTTAGCTTTGTTTTGTATAAGAGATCATGTGGCTGGGATTAATCCCGAATCCACTTAACTAGAGAAGAATAGGAAGGATGTTTCATTCTTTTTCTCTCTCTCTCTCTCTCTTCATTTCTTGATGTTCCTTGAGCGAAAAGGAAGAAGAAGATAAGGAAGCGATGGGCTGAGCTTTGTGAGCTTGCTGAAGGAGATCTTGTGGTTGGATGCCAAGTCCGAGGATAGATCCGCAAAGAGGACAGCAACATGCTCCTTTCCATCTGCATAGAAAAGCTTCGCCATGGCTCTGAAGAGAACTACAAGGCTAACGAGTTTCTCCCAGAGAAGTGAAGTCCCCAATATGCATACTTGCATGGATCCCCTCACCAATAGGTGAAAAAGGGTGGATTCCACATTAGCTGACTTCCTAATAGGGCGTCAGCTACAAAATTAGCTTTGCCCGGGTGGTATTGAATCTCTACATCATAATTTACCACATGTTCTAACAACCTCCGCTGGCATAGATTCAATTCCTTTTGAGCGAAGACGTACTTCAAACTCTTATGATCGGTGTAAATTTTGCACAAAGCGCCAAATAAAAGATGTCTCCATATCTTCAAGGCGTAAATAACAGCTGCAAACTCTAGATCATGCGTAGGGTAATTCCGTTCATGAGTCTTTAACTGCCTCGATCTATCACTTTGCCTTCTTACATCAACATGCGCCCAAGTCTGACGTACGATGCGTCCACATACACAACATACTCTATCCCTTCGGTAGGCAAGGCCAACACCGGAGCAGTGCACAATCTCCTTTTTAATTCCAGAAAAGCTTCCTCGCACCTATCGCTCCACACAAAAGCTGCGTTCTTCTGCGTTAGTTTAGTCAAAGGCACAAACAACGTAGAGAAACCTTCTATAAATCTCCTATAATATTCTTCCAACCCTAGGAAGCTCCTTATCTTTTTGGGAGTGGCAGGCCTATTCCAATCCATGACAGCAACTATCTTCTTAGGGTCCACAGAAATTCAATCCTTATCAATCACATGGCCCAGAAAGGAAACCTTAGGGAGCCAAAACTCGCACTTACTTAGTTTGGCATACAACTTATGCTCCCTCAAGGTAGACAAAACAAAGCATAAGTGATGAACATGCTCTTCAGCACTGCGGGAGTATACATGAATATCGTATATAAACACAACCACAAAACAATCAAGGAAATCCTTAAATACTCTATTCATCATATCCATAAAGGCAGAGGGCGCATTAGTTAATCCATAAGACATCACCAAAAACTAAAAATGCCCATGCCGAGAACGAAAAGAAGTCCACGGAATATCTGTCTCGCGAATCCTCAACTGATGGTATATGAACGAAGATCAATCTTTGAAAACACCGAGCTACCACGCAGCTGATCAAACAGATTATCAATCCTTGGCAGGGGATATCTATTCTTTACGGTCACCTTATTAAGCTCTCTATAATCGATGCAAAGCCTCATCGATCCATCCTTTTTCTTTACAAATAGCACAGGAGCACCCCATAGAGAAGAACTTTGCCTAATAAAACCATTCTGCAGTAACTCATCCAATGGGTACGTAGCTCCTCTAGCTCACGCGGGGCCATACAACATGATGCCTTAGTAATACGATGGGTACCCGGCTCCAAATCTATAACAAACTCCACGTCTCTCTCGGGTGGAAGACCAGTAAGATTATCAGGGAAAACATCAGGAAACTCGCGCACGACAGCAAACTCCTCAACTCGCGGCAAACTATAATCGGTCGCCAACACCGACACCAAACAAGCAAAACATCCGGAATTTACCCGCTTCCGAGCACATACCGTAGAAATAATCGGAGTCACTTGGCGCAGAAAACCATAAACGCTCCTAGGTTGACCATTGTCCATCTTGAAGTCCATGCGCTTAACCTTGCACTGGATACCAACATCATACTTGGACAACCAATCCATGCCCAAAATCACATCGAAATCTTCCAAGTCTATCATCTTCAAATCAGCAACCGCTAGAAAATTGCCTAACAGAATCAGACAACTCTGAATGCCTTAGTACGATACAACAGAATAACTAGAAGGAAAGTATACACTAAATGCGTCACCAACAAGATTAAGGGTCAAACCGTGACGCTCTATGGAGGCTCTAGACACGAAATCAAGCAGAACACGTGCCCAGCAGTTCTTGACCTTAAACTTTCCTATATAAAATCGTATATGCAACTAGGGAAACGAACGTCGAATTATAACTATAAACGGAAAACAAGGAATCGGTTAGGATCTATACTGTAATAACTTGCGAAGATGTCTGAGCTTCCTCCAAATACACCACATTCAGCTTGCTCTTCCCCTTGTCCAATAGCTGCGGCAAAGGCAAGGCTTGGAGTGGAACTATTTGCAACGGGGGCTGAGCTTGTGGGCACTTTGACTTAACATTTCCCTTCTTCCCACACTTGAAGCAGGTCCTATTCTTATGCCAACAACGAGCAGCGTTATGCCCCCTCCGCTTACATGCAGAACAAACCAAATCTCCTTTAGGAGCACCCTAAATAGCATGCACCTGTTCTTTCTTATGGGCTCTTAATCTCTGGTAACATATTTCAAACGGATGGCATGTCCGGCCACAGAAACTGCATATCTCTTTGATTCTTTTCCCTAAAGTGGTACCTGATTCTTGGGAACTCTTACCCTCACCGGCCTTCCTCTTATCCTTTATCATTTGTTAACCTCGACTCTTGGATTTATCAATCACCTCAACCTTCAGAGAAGCCTCCACAACTTAAACATAGCTTCCAGATCCATTTGCACTAGCTAGTTGCTGGATGTCATTCCTAAGACCACATAGAAATCGTTTAACTCGGTTCGACTCTGAAGACACCATGTTCGGGGCAAAATGACTCACTTTGTTGAACTCCACCTCATATTCTGTGATAGTAAGCTATCTTTGGTTAAGGTGTAGAAAATCATTAATCAGACGGTCTCTCTCTACCGAAGTCAGAAATTTTTTCAGCAGCAACTCCTTGAAGGATTCCCATGAGCATCCATACTTCAAATTTTCCTTCTCCCTTAGCCACTAACTCTCAACAAGCCCCTTTAGTTGATACGCAGGGACCATCATCCTCTGGTTCGCTAAAATTCTCGAGTAAGAAAACATCTCCTTGATGGCTATTATCCAATCATCCAAGGCCATAAAATCTGCCCTACCATCATAAGTAGGGGGTCCTAGTCTCTAGAAGTGCGAGATAAATGTCATCTCTGGTGGCAACAACACCCGGGGAACCAGAGGAACAGGGGGAACAGGAACAGCCTGACCCACAACAGGGTCCTGTACTCGCGGCATCTGTCCTGACATAACCGTTAACAATGCTTGGATCTGCGACTGCATCTCTGCCATCTGTCTGGACAAAGTCTCATTACTCTGCCGCAGACTTTCATTCATCTCTTCACTCTGCGCACCTAAAGACTCGCCCTCTGATTGGGGAGTCGACCTAGTCGCCACATGCTTAGGTGCCATTCTAACAAAATAATGAATACTAATCAAAACCTAGCCCAACCGCTAGAACCAAACAACATAGTCCAAACAAAACATACTTAATTTCTTGCTAAATCAGCTACTTGCTCTGGGAATGTGCAATGCCTCCATCCGTCACATGGAAAATAATAGAGGGTCTGGCCGGGGCCCCATGCCATATTTCACAGACAAACGGAGGAATCACGTATTAATATCAAAATTACTTTCTACTCGCATCTTAACTCAGAGCATTCTAGCGGAAGATTTTAACTCTCAAGAACACATCATATTGAATGTCCACTAAATATATAAACAACACATTTATATATATCACCAGGAATGTATACATTCACAAACGCTCAAGGCCTTAAGGCTTTACATGTTTCTCTTAAAAGATGTGGTTTCATACATCAACACGTAGGCTGACCACACATGAAAATATAATTCTTCACACGACCCTCAAGGGTCTATAAGCAGTAAGGGCATCAGCCCACTCAATCCAATTCAGCCCGTCAGCACCTGCATATGGACATCAACCCCAAGGGTGATAAACAAAGCAATGGTCAACATTCAGCCGACCAATTATAATGACCCTACCCCTTACCCGGGGCAGTGGTTCCTTCCCTGTGTGCATTGTAATCACAACATATATATTATTATATATCAACAACTGCTCTCACACACATCATCACAAATGTCGGCCTCAGTACGAGATGCTTCGTGCACTCAGGGCACGCTTACGGTGTACCTAATTATCCTTGGTATCACTAGCGATTTGAGGTTCTTAACTTGTTGGTTATGGGGCATTAGTCTACTACAACACGCATGTTGGAGACTCCCTTGCCGATCCCAATCATAGGTGTTAACCTCACGACAACAATTGAGAATTTTAGATCGACCCACCATTGTAGTGTAATAACCCGGGATTTGGCCCGCAACCCCCATTGCATTGCCACCAATCGATCTCTCATAACGCATGTACAGGTCAGCACTTTCCCGTTGCTCAACTCGTCACTAGCGCACATCTTGACGTGAGCCGTCTTTCCCTTTCCTGTTCGGCACAAAGCTCACTCTGAGCACACGATATAAGGAGCTCGCATAGAGCTTCCTGGGTTTTTTTTTGATGTACTCACAATTCACAGGCACCCTCACAAACTCCATAAACTACTCGTTTCATACACGGAGTCTACTCTGATTCGCAACATAAACATCACCAATCCAGAACAACAGTCTGGATGGGCTTCACACAGTATGCCTATTCCATACTACACATTTCCGGATCTAGATGCAACTCAACCATGGATATCAATTATCAACCCACTGGAATCACTTACGCTTTCCACCTCTTGGTGGAGGATTCCATGCACAAGCATAAAGGAGGACTTCACTTGTCTAAGAAGGAGATCATTACCCTTGAAGATCTCTTTGTAGCCATGGAAAACTAGTCAGATGAAAAGCACCGCAACGGCCTTTCCTCCACAGATCTCGACTCGGCTCATAATTCGGGGCTCTGAAGCTCCACCGGCGGCCAGATTCCTCGTCCACCTCCTTCCTTGCTCTCCCCACTCTCTAACACTATAGAAAGAGAAAAGCCTTTGATAAATGAGAGTTTATCCCTCAACTCCCAGCCTTATAACAGCAGGGAGACTCCTGGACCGTCAGATCCTAATTAAAGGAAATGAACAGCCATGAATCGCCCTGAAACTCAATTTCCTGGGATGAACTCAGCATGTGACACGCCCGTGTCACAGGCCGTTGCCTTATGCGTCAAAGCAATCGACTCTGCCAGACTAGACACGGCCCTGTGATATGCCCGTGTCATAGGCCGTGTGCCAGACACAGCTTCAGACATGCCTATGTCAAGCCTGTGTTTAACAGCCCTCACAAACCTGGCCAAACACAGAGAAGGACACGACCCTTGACACGCCCGTGTCACAGGCCGTTTGCCCAACTCGACTTGCCTCTTGAGGATCGTCGAGTGCATTTCATCGAGATCATTTCGTCGAACTCATAGTACACGGCCCTAGACACGCCCATATCACAGGCCATATGCCCCACTCGAGACACACTCGAGTACACAGAGTAGGACACGGCCTTGGACATGCCCGTGTCCCAGGCCGTGTTGCTCAGCCTACACATCCCACTCATAAATGATATTTTTGGGTGTTATAATTCTCCCCCACTTAAAGAAATTTGGTCCTGAAATTTAGCTCAGTTGTAGACACCAACATAACCACTTCTTTGTTGCACTTTTTATAGAATGACCAGGTATAGAGCTTAGAGGCCGAAGCTTATCTTGCCCTACGGCATCGCACAAAGACAGGTCTTTAATAAACATATTGTTAAAAATACATATAATATGTACTTTATTACATCACGAAGATAGCAAAGTGCACTCTTTATTGTATTTCCGCTCATCCGCATCCCTCATACTACGCTTTATGTCCTCCTGTAATTCCAAATTATACACGCGAGGATGTTGTACTTCACAAATTGAGATTTGCGGCTCCTATAATTCGAGATTGTACACTCGAGGTTATGCTTGGGATGTAGATGACTCTGTCACTACCTTGCCCTTTTTCTCATAAGACGCACCTATCTTTTTCTCACCCTTTGGAGGGTCACACCAACAGGAATGAGCTAAATGTCACTGCTTCCCACAATTAAAATATATACGTGTCTCAACACGTCCTTGCCCATTTGTTGCTCCTGATGTAACATTCGAAAGAGTTTGTTCAACAGTCCTGAACCTCTTCTTGTCTTGTTTCCTAAACTCTGATTGATCTGACGTAGGCACTTTGAACTTCGGTTTTTCCACCGCCAAGTTCTTCTTGTCCTGAACCCGTTTTAAATCCTTCTCAAGCGCACGATCTGTATCTACTAATGCTTGGAAGCCTTAGTTCACCGAACTCGGGAGAACCAACCTCAGCTCATCACGAAATCCCTCATATAACCTATTTGTCTTCCGATCCTCCTCAGCAAAAGTAGACCCCGCATAGTGCCCCAGCCTGGTAAACTCATGCAGGTAAGTATCAACATTACAATCACCATGCACCAGATATTGGAAAACATTTTCCATTACAATTCGCTGCGACACTAGCAAATACTTTGACCAAAATAACCTTGAGAATTTCTCTATCGATATCTCCCCTAGTCCTTTTCCTGCCAAGTTGTGCAATTCCACTTCATCCCACAAAAGCCTCGCCTCTCCTTCCAGCAGGAAAGTGGCTAAGGTAACATTCTGCCCCTCCTAAGTCCTAATTGCTGTTAGAATCCTTTTCACTCTTGCAAGCCAGTCCTCGGCCTACGTTGGGGAACTCGCCATTATAAATGTAGGTGGACTAAAACTCATCAACCATTTCAGTTGCTCGTAGCTGCTTGTTCGTCAATCAGAGCCTCAACACGCTCCTGCCTCGCACCAAGCTGTATTGGCACCACTACAGGCCTTGCCTGCCCAATAGGCTGTGCATTTAGTGCTGCGAGCACCGACTCAGTAACTAATTATACGGTCTCTGCCGAGGGAGGAGGTGTGGGTGCCTCAGCTGGTGCCACACTCTCTACAGACTGTTGGGGATCTGACCACACCGCACCACTCCTCGTTACATATAAGTGTACAAAACACAATTAACGTCCATTCCATAATGGCAAACATACCTAGTATACACGCTCACGCTCCTCAAATACATATATTGCATTCCTAGTGGACATTCTTGAGTTCAAATATGTTATCCCTACTAAACCCTATCCTTTGATACCAATTTGTAATGCCTCCATCCGTCACATGGAATATAACAGAGGGTCTGGCCGGGGCCCCATGCCATATTTCATAGACAAACATCGGAATCACGTATGAATATCAAAATTACTTTCTACTCACATCTTAACTCAGAGCATTCTAGTAGAAGATTTTAACTTACAAGAACTCATCATTATGAATGTCCACTAAATATATAAATAACACATTTATATATATCACAAGGAATGTATACAAACACAAACGCTCAAGGCCTTAAGGATTTACATGTTTCTCTTAACAGATGTCGTTTCATACATGGGCACGCAGGCTGGCCACACATGAAAATATAATTCTTTGCACGGACCTCAAAGGCCTACAAGTAGCAAGGGCTTCAGCCCGCTCAATCGAATTCATCCCATCAGCACCTGCATATGGACATCCACCTCAAGGGTGATAAACAAAGCAATAGTCAGCATTTAGCTGACCAATTAAAATGACCCTACCCCTTACCCAGGGATGTGGTTCCTTCCCTGCATGCATCGCAATCCCAACAAATATATTTATATATCACAACAAGTGCTCTCATGCACAACATCATCACAAACACTGGCCTAAGTACCAGATGCTCCGTACACTCAGGGCACGCTTACGGTGTACCGAATTATTCTTGGTATAACCACCGATTATAGGTTCTTAACTTAGTGGCTATGGGCCATTAGTCTACTACAACACGCATGCTGGAGACTCCCTCGCCCATCCCAATCAGAGGTGTTAACCTCACGACAACAATTGAGCATTTTAGATCAACCCACCATTGTAGTGTAATAACCCGGGATTTGGCCCGCAGCCCCCCATTGCATTGCAACCAATCGATCTCTCATAACGTAGGTACTGGTAAGCACTTTCCCGTTAATCAACTCGTCAATAGTGCACATCTTGACGCGGGTCGGCTTTCTCTTTCCTATTTAGCACGCATCTCACTCAGAGCACACGACACAAGGAGCTCACACAGAGCTTCCTGGGTATTTTGGAAGTACTCACAATTAACAGGCACCCTCACAAACTCCGTAAACTACTCATTTCATACACAGAGTCTTCTCTGGTTCGCAACATAAACATCACCAATCCAGACCAACTGTCCGGATGGGCTTCACACAGCATGCATATTCCATACAATATATTTTCGAATCTAGATGCAGACTCAACCGGGGATATCAAATATCAACCCACTGGAATCACTTACGCTTTCCACCTCTTGGTGGAGGATTCCATGAACATGCATAAAGGAGGACTTCACTTATCCAAGAAGGAGATCGTTACCCTTGACGATCTCTTTGGAGCCATGGAAAACTAGTCGGATGAAAAGCACCACAACAGCCTAGCTTGCCTCCACAGATCTTGACTCGGCTCATGATTCAGGGATCTGAAGCTCCATCAGTGGTCGGATTCTACCTCCACCTCCTTCCTTGCTCTCCCCACTCTTTAACACTATAGAAAGAGAAAGGCCTTTGATAAATGAGAGTTTATCCCTCAACTCCCGGTCTTATAAGAGCAGGGAGACTCCTGGACCGTCCGATCCTAATTGAAGGAAATGAACGGCCACGAATCGCCCTGAAACTCAATTTCTTGGGCTGAACACGGCGTGTGACACGTTCGTGTCACAGGCCGTGTTCCTTAAGCGGTAAATAAACCGACTTTGCAAGGCCAGGACACAGCCCCATGACACGCCCGTGTCACAGGCCATGTGCCAAACACGGCTTCGGACACGCCCGTATCCAGCCTTTGTTTAATTGCCCTCATAAACTTGGCCAAACACAGAGAAGGACACCGCCCTGGACACGCCCGTGTCACAGGTCGTGTGCCCCACTCGAGACCCACTCGAGACCCACTTGAGACCCACTCGAGTACACAGAGCAGTACATGGCCTTGGACACACCCGTGTCCCAGGCCGTGTTGCTCATCCTACACAGCCCACTCATAAATGAGATTTTGGGGTGTTACAGAATATCAATCACGATGTCATGCCTAACTGAGAATGATACACCTTCATCCTACTAACTCATGTGCCTAAACCATGAACGTATGAATTTCTTATTCTTTTTTACTCAAAACCGTGTGTGTACATGTGTCATCATGTAAATCTTTAGCTTGGTACGTGTGCAGATGTAATATTATGTCATGCATGTTGTGCTATGACATCTAAAAAAGCCTTAATGTATGTTATGAGCAGCGTACACATGAAATGTTATACATCCCATACTACATAACATCGCATGTAATGAAAAAAGAAAACGTGTTAATGGGCACCCATGTGATGATTGTTTATATCCCATATTACTTAACCGTCACATGTTGCCACCTATGGTGGATCCATATACAAACACATATTATGTATCACATACTACATATTATGCATCATATACTTCTTATCATGCTTATGAGAGTAGTGTTCATGCTTCAGCCAAGACGTACTAATGACACATTGGTGTGTGTATGTAATGAAACTAGACGACTAACATAGACCTGAGATAGTTGTTCGACCAATTGTCCAACAACCTACCCCTCTAATACCAACTGTCACAACCCACATTTTCTCCGCAAAAGGGTAAATATTAGAGTAAGGAGAAAACATGCATCATGATGCCACGTCGGCAGGAGATAACTGCAGACATTCAGGCGAGACCACAACTTAACACTTTTTGAAGATTTATGAGTTATTTAAGAAAATCCAGTTTTAAGTTAAGCAGTTCGCCGTATACCTCGGCTTAATAGATCAACTAGTCCACGATTAAAAATATAGTTATATGCTGCGGAAATTACTTTGATTAAGTTGAATTAACATCCTACATGAGTATAAACGTACACGAAAAACAACTCATTTTATGCAAGACTCTAGATTTATAATAAGTATAGGAAAAGTCTTTACGCTAACCAGAAAGTAGTGTTTTAGTTATGAAAGAGATGGCAAGTGTGAAATTCTAATAATAAAGTTTTATAAGTTAAAAATATCTAATATGTAACCTAGCATAAAACCTTCCTGGAGAGCAAGTAAAAATAGCCACAGAAAATAGACAACTCAGCAGCTTAGCAAAGTACTCGCATTTCAAAAGGAAACCACCAGTGGGCGCCAATAACTTGACATGACCCCACTAGTGAGCATGTATGTCTGTAGTAAAGTAAACAACCCAAGAAAAATATACCTCATAAGGGTGAGGAAAACTCCTGTAACAAGCAGTCCACTAGAAAGCTCCCAAAATTACCCGCTCAACCATATATTGCTCTGAACCTGAGGCATTCAAAGGAATAACACCTCAGCAAGAAAAATAAAAGTGGCAAAGGAAAATTATAAGGTAAAAGTGCAAAGTAAGAGATGGGTTTACCAAACCCGAGTACATAATGCTAAAGACCATAGCTGGATAACTAGATAATTATAAGTAAAATAAAATCAGTAGTAAATGAGTCAATCGAGTAATTGCACCAAGTGCGGAATGAAGCCATGCTTTGACAATATCTACAAGGATTAGCATAAAAAAGCATAGATTGATCTAAGAAGCAAACTGAGCATAAAACAGCTCGAATAATATGTGAACCATTGATACTTGGCAAAAAAAATTGGGCGGAGTCGGTGACCAATTGTCCCAAACCAGGCTCCCAAGCCCAAATGTCTCAAAAACACAGAGGCCCTGCGGTGGTGGCCAATTGTCCAAACCCAAACCAGTAGTCCTGAAAAACAGAGACCAAACATCCGCCAAGTGCAACGATTCACAACCGATATCCAATTGGTGGTCCTTTATCCATTGTCAACCTTCATAGCCGAAGAAACACCAGAACCTACCCAAATCCCAAGTTCTAACCTTAAGATAAACTAAAACCAGTCCTAAAACCATCTTAAGGACTACACCCGCCGAATTGGACAAAAATGGAGAAAATTACCAATTCCACCGATAGTTTGGTGAGTATACTCGACACACACGATGATACTCGACGAATCGACGAAAAGGACTTGGCTTCGAAAATCCACCGGGCGATACTCAATGAATCAACTTGATTTGGAGTGTACACTCGACAACCCCAACGATACTCGTCGAACTCTTCAATGATACTCGCCGAAAAACATATAGACAGATAAACCCATACCCGACGAATCATACCTTAACGATCTCGGCGATACCCTCCGAAAAACACTTAGGCAAAAAAAGTACCATTACTCAACGAATCACTATACTTGACGAATCACTATACTCGGTGAATCATTATACTCGACGTATCACTATACTCGACAGATTCTATACTCGACGAATACTAATAGAGTCGACACTCGATGAATCCTACACAGCTATACCCGATGAATATCATACCTAACTTGCCAAATCGTACTTAACAACACTCAACGAATCATTTTACGACATGCGCCGAATTTTCCTTGGCTCCTAAACTAAATTTCTAGGTTTTGGCCAAAAATCAAGATCTAGCCTAGAGGGACATTTTAATGCTTCCTACTCTACTCCTAACCTCTAAGGGAGGAAAACAAAGGAGGGAGATCAAATAAAAATGATCAAGCAAGGGAAGAGATTCACTTGCCTCAAAACTTTGGAGAAACACTGCCCGCTCGCACCGCTTCATGGATCAGCCGTAGGAAGCTCTAAGCAACGTTTCCTGAAACTTTTGGAGGAGAAAGGAGGTCAAAATATCAAACCCTAACGTACAAAATTCAAGGAATCGGGGAAACCTTACCACGATCATGAAGCCCTCGCCGAGTGTTTTCTAAATCTCTACTCAAATGCTAAACCCGACCACCCGAACTCCCGATTTTGTCGGCCGAAAGCTCCGCTCCGTCCGCCGAACGCCTTCCACGAATCAAATACCGCCGTCGGTTTGGGGAGGATAATGAACAGTAGGGTTTTTTTATTACGTATATATATAAGTATTATAATAATAATTAATTTATTTATAATAAAATATCACATTATAATCACTATTAATCATTCAAAACGATCTGAAGTCCATAACAACTCGGAATTCTACAAATTTTGCACCATAGATGAATACCGATGCTACGAAACTAACGGTGAAGTCGAAACTCAAATTCGACAAACCAAACTCGGGCAAACACCTGCTGAAGCCCAAACACAAGCATTCCCAAAAAGTCTCCATCGAGTCACAAAAACAGACCCGGCTCGCAAGGGAATCTTTTAAATAGGCTAAACCCAGTCACACAGAAAACTTAATGAGCAAAACAACACTCTAAACATGGCACAAGCCAAACATGCGTTAACGTAATGCCCTGACGTCAAAATTATGCTGTTACAGGAATAAAAATGAACACCGAAAAATCAGGGGCGTTACATATAGGACAACCTATGTCTTAACAATATGGTTAGATCATCACCTTACATATGCCCCATAATCTAATATGCCATTTTCGTCATCTTTTATCTCATAAAATTACTAGGGATAATTATAATTATAATAACACAAGCTTTTGAATGTGATACAATCAACTAATAAGTATTAATTTGAAGGATCATACAATATCTATATTCATTGAGATTCATACAATTGATCAATGTTGAAGCCGGGAAAATCACTAGTCCAAAATTCAGATCAAGGCTATCTAAGATTACCGGTTCAGCGATTAGGCTTGACGGCTAACTACCTAGGATGCAGAAATAGCCAGGCAACAAAAAGGATCCTAGGTGTTGTGGTTGGGAGGTCCAATCACGTACCAGGATGCTTAGAAGAAGCTTCCCCTCCATAACCAAAAATGGCCGAGCAAGGTATGAGGTAGATTCTAGCTGGTGACTAAGTCAAGGTAGTGACTAATATGGATAGTCTTTAGCTCGTGACCTATCTCTCTAAAGAAAGGATCCAAAGGCTCAGCTCGAAGTCTAGGAAATAAGGTGCTTGAGATCGTTTGTGAGATTCCGAAGTCCATCTCCTCGTACCCCTGGGGTCCTATTTATAGGCAAATCCAAGAGGAGGGGGGTATTATTTATATCCCCACCCCTAGCAACTAGGCGACCTCTTGGGGGAGCTCGCTCAAGACGGGAGAGTAAATGGCCTAGTCATCTACCTGAAAAGTATGCGAGGGGAGCCCGCAATACTTGCCCAGGCCTTATGTTGTCTTGCGTGTTGACTCTGACTTCTGTCTTGACTTATTGACTTTGACTCTTGCTTACTTCGATCTTAAGGGGTCCACCCTCGACAAATATTGGTTTTACAGTCAAGTCTATCATTTTAAACATTCCCTCAAAGCTTCAGCCCATTCAGACGTCATGGTAATTATTTATGACACAAATATTTATAAAACTATATGTCAATGTCCCAACAAATACTTATCCTAAAATTATGAAACTCAGTAGGGGTTATAAAAATATCATCAAGTACGTGACTACCAATTTTTATAAGTATCAGATGATTATTTTAAGAGAAATTCAACAAACATCAAATCTATTTGTTTAATGATATGGATTACAAAAACTGGATTTATCAGAGCTACAGAACATGAACAAAATGTACAACCACTCGTTGGAAAGGACATTCAGAGTGCTACAACTTTTATGTCGAACCCAAGACCTGATTTTAAATAGATCATGCCTAAATATTGGCTTGAAATCGGTCACGCGTACAAAACAAATTTATTTCTATTAATATAATAAAATTTCAGTACGAATCTTAATAACAAATGAACATCATCTGGTTATCTTCTTCCTCCAGCCAAAGTACAAGATGCTTTCAACTTTTCTCCTCCATTTCTCCCTCAAAAGAAAACCATTCTTCACGGAATCATGTTTGTCATCTTCACACTAAAGAGAGTAAATGATTGAAGATATTATCGTGATGATGGACGCCCTAGAACAAAAGTTCTAGCATGGTCTCTTCGTAGAAAAATCCATTAAACTCACCAAAGTCAAGCTCTCTTGAGCCCAACATCTCTCTTTATTTCAGATATAAAGATCTGGCACCAAGGGAGAGCGGAGGAATCACGCCTAATTTAAAGCCATAGAACAGGTTTGTCTCCTTGATGTCATGATGGAGGTGGCCTCCGGTGATCTTGCTCCGATCTTGGTTCTCTCAAGGAAAAATGTTTTGCTCAATAGTTGAGGAGAGGAGAAAAATCAACTCTCGAATGAGGGAATAAGGCTCAAGGTCAAAGGCTTAAGGTGGGAGAAAAAGGTGGCTAATTTGAGTAAGAATTAATGGATGACATGTTTGTTATACTTTGGAATGACTATCCAATCCAAGTGTCACCCTCCTATATGACCAAACTTAGTTATAACATAAAATAAGATTTGGAGGTGATAAGTGGCCTTTAATACGCCTCTTATGTAGGTCCCGAAAATATTCCCTTTTCCGGGTCAGCCTACTATGCTTCTTAGACAACAAACAACAAAACAATGCACATGAACTAGGTGTCGAGTCCAAGCATCGAGTTCACTTGACGTCACTCGACGCAGGCGTCGAGTCCAGTCGACGCAGGCGTCGAGTACAATCGACACAGGTATCGAGTACAATCGACGAAGGCATCGAGTATAATTGATGCATGTGACAAGTCTACTCGACGACACTCATGCCATAGGCATCGAGCCCACTCTTTCCCAACTCATGCTTCATATAACATAAAGCCTGGCCATTAGGGCACCCCGGAGATTCTAAGGCTCACCGAGCCCGAGTCAACTTGTTTGACACAAAAACATGTACAATGGGTCTAGCGCAAATCAGGATGTTACATATATAGTGTCCATTGATATCTCTAGCTCTAAAATTTCATCATTAGCAATATTATCATCCTAAAAGCAATCCCTAAGAAAGACCAGATTCTCCCCCTTCTTTTTATTTCTCTAAAGTCTCGACATTGCCTAGATCAAGATTATTATTTTGGAAACAATCCCTGAGCTTTCCAAGACTCTCCCCCTTATTTAGATAATTAAAAATGATTAAAAAGACCTTTGCAGTGACATGTGATTAATTCATTTTGTAATAGTAGTTTCTGATTTAGTATTCAGCACTTGATTATAGAAAGAACCTTAGACTTATTTTTTAGTATCAATATTTAAATTTTCATGACTTGAGTAGGTTCCCACTGAGAAAGTAATATGAAGCACAATATTTTCCTTTGGGTCTGTCTCCCGCTCTGTCCTTTATGCTGATTTGCTTAATCTCAATAGCTAAAGGATCTTTTTACAAAAAATTGTATTGCTGGAAGTTGATTTGCTCAATCTCAATAGCTAAAGGATCTTTTTACAAAAAATTGTATTGCTGGAAGTTTCCTTCCCCTTAGAAAATTGGTTAGCTCCTTAAAAGACTATATCCATGAACTCATCTCTTTTAATATTCCTCCTTTAGTTGTCCCAACAGTTGCACATACATGCCTTGTTTGATGATAAATATTCTAAGAAGATACTATCATCATCCTTCTTATCAAATTTGACAAGATGGCTCTTTTCATTAGTTATTACGTAACAGGTGCACCCAAATGTCTTAAAGTATGATACTATATGTGTTTTTTTCTAGAATTCCTTATTGTGATTTTGATCAGGCAAAATATAAGTTGATTGTATTTGACTATTGTCATTGTTACTTTTCAGATCAGATGAACGATGAGTTAATTCTGAGTGATTAATATCTTTGTAGTTAAATGAACTAAAAATCTCATTGACTTTATCAAGTATATTCATAAGACTTATAAAAATGATTTGCTGATACTGAGAGGACCCAACTTTTGGTATTAATCATTGATGGTGATAAGGCTCTATGATTTTAACTTTTGTAAAGACCGCTAGATATTTACAATCAAGTGTGTTGAAAGAAATATTGATTGTGGAGGTATCAACACCCAACTCAAGATACTTAATCTCTTTGATAGATTTTCAGTTATCTTGTGTGGTTGCTGAATTCTACCATTTAGAATATCCTCAAAGGCTTTTGACTTGGATATTTCAGTCTTCAGATTTATGTTTTCATGTTTTAGATTTTGTAGTTCTATTTTAATTTATTATTTTTTGTTTTAAGTATATTTTGTTCTATACATGAACTTTCTTGAAATGTCTATTTTTTATACTTATTTCTTCTTGTATATATTTTATCAAAGTTTCTGATTGGACTTCCACTTGGCAAGAATTATTTGTAGAAAAATTGTTAGAGTCATCATTATCATATAATGTAATAGAATCGTGTTGCAAAGAGCTTAATACCTCTTCTTCCTCTTCAGGAAGTCCTAATGCCATCATATAGAAGGCTTTTTCCTTGGCTTCTTTTTCATCTTTTGAGCTTGTGCTTGGTGTTGGATCGTGAGGCGTCCTTAGAGGGGGTGGGGGGTGAATAAGAGTTAACAAATTTTTATTTCTTAAACAATTTTGCTCGGTGAACTAATTGCAGAAATAAAAATTAATTTTTCATAAACAAAGATAAACACTTAGAAAATCCTATGAATATAAATGATGATATTTTATTTCATAAATGTTAAAACAGAGTACAACGTATCTCTATAGAGATAGAGATCAAGGCTATTAAAAAAATAAACTTTTTGATTTCACCAGTCCTTCTAACAAGAACCGGCCGGCTATAGCGTATCTCTTCCTAGATCTTACTACTAGCCTCCCCTAGATCATACCACAATTTAGTCGATGCACACAAGGCAGCAAAAACTTCTTAAGTCATAAAAGGACCTAGACGCCACACACAAGCCGGTGATTCTCTCCTAAGCCACACACAGACCAAGACACCACACACAAGGCGGCGATTTACTCTATCAATTACAATGAAGAAATGAAGAATAACAAACACCAACTTTCAGAATGAAAACTCCTTCTTAATGAAGCACTTGAAGATGCCGACGAATCCTTATTATGGTTGCTTCAGATGTCGTGTACGAGTCGTCTCTTTTCCGCGCTTGAACCTTCTTGGGAAGATGGAGTTTTTCTGGATGTTTGAGCTCTCTAAACAGGATTCACGGGAAGGAACACTCCAGAAATTGAAAGCCGTGATCTACACAGAAAAATGAGCCTCTTTTATATTTTAGAGATATCGTTTGGCGACATTAGATATCGCCTACAAGCGATATCCAATCTGGCTGCCACGTGTCCCATGGATTCAAAACATCTGCGGGATGAATCGGTCATGGCCAATCATGCGCTATCATCTGAGCATTATTTATATCACCGGGCGATATCGAGTGTAACTGCACTCTATAGAGATAATGTTGTAACTGTCCATTGTGTTGTCACCTTTTGGCAATAGTTGATATCGCCAGGCAATATCACCTTGACACCTCTATTCAAACCCGAATAGAAGCCCAAATGATTGTAGTGTTAGACCTGTCATATCTATACATCATAAACACCCTATGATCAAATACAAATGAGATTTGTTATTAGCAAACTAAGAAGCGTGGAACACATGCTCCAAAAATCTCCCCCTTTTGATAATAACAAATCTACTTAGAAATAAATCATGAATGGCCTATAAAGTGATAGAAAATGTGGTTTAGCAAGATGAAACATTTGTATGTGCACAAACTCCTCTTGGATGTAACTCCCCCTATATGTGTACTCCCCCTAAATAGAAGCTGATGGAACCATTGAATTTTGTTTAAGTTGTAATTTAAAGTAATCCTAATCAAGTAATCCTAAGGAATGGTTTCTCAGAATATTCTCCCCCTTTTGGTATTATCAAAAGAAAAGCAGAGTGATTGCGGAAGCTAAACTCAAAAAACCACAAAGAGAAAAATCAAGTGTAGAACATGTGAAACAATATATAGTGATGAGTAATGTGAGTGAACACAAACATTGGTGAATTCATACAGTTATATCATTGTTATATACACTAGTGAATATAATTAGAATCATTTACGATCAAATTCTCATGAGAAGAAATGTTAGAGATGATAATGTAGTGTATAAGTGAAAGTTAGAGGAAAAATCCATATGTAGAAACTTAAAACGTACATGAACACGGAAATGTTAAAAAACCTAACCAAGAAATTTACACAATTAGACGTACTTGTACCCAAGAATTTAGAGCACAAAGATTAAACTAATAGACATATAAAGTTTACATGAGGCACTTTACAATTCTGTCCAAGGTGCTCAACCTCACAATTCTTATGAAGACGTAGTGCTTGGTGGAGGTTCCTTGTCAGTTTTTTTTGTTTTTTTGTTGTATTATTTTTTTGTTGTATTTTTGTCTTCTTCTTAAGAAGAATAAACTGCTTCTGTTAGGCTTGACATAGGACACCGAATTCACTTGTGCGACAATATATGATAAGCAAATATGAATTGTGCAAAGAAAATAAGGATAAAGCAATAATTTCATCATGACTTTTCAGTGTTTATGGTAGAACACTCACAATTCACAAAGGCGATAATGATAAATACATATGAAAATTTTCACAATTGTGTGTGAGAGAGAATTATCATAAATAAAATATATCTCATACTTAAAGGTATGCGAAAACAATTTCTCAATTAAAATATACTAGGAGAGTTGTATATACAAAATGATAAATAAAGTTTGAAGAGAACACATTGTTAGAGCTAACCCCATATAATAGAATATGCATTGTACAACGTCTAAACAAGATTAAGAGATTACGTGTAGCACCCAAAATTCCAATTTGGAGTTCAGGCTAGGTGGCCCGGCCTGGGACACGGGCGTGTCCCAGGGCATGTCAAGCTTTGGGTACTCGAGTAGATCTCGAGTAGGACACGAGTGGGCCTCGAGTGTGTATCAAGTGAGGCACACGGCCTGGGACATGGGCATGTCCCAGGGGGTGTCCTTCACTGTATATTTCGCGAGTTCTCAACACATTATAGTCGACGATTGTCGAGAGGTAACACGGCCAGGGATACGGGCGTGTCCCAGGCCATCTCCTACTCGGGTTGATAACCGGTCTGTGTCAAGTGTGGCATACAGCATGTGACTCGGGCATATCACAGGGGAGTATTTGGCATATGGCCAAGTACACGGGTGTATGCCTTCGTCATTTCCTTCTTGGGACAGTTGGTGCTGTGTCGATTGAGGGACATGCCCCTCAATACGGGCATGTACCTAGTGACACAAGCATGTCAGGTGCTTGATACGAGCATGTCTAAGCCCGTGTCCTAGTCTAGATTGAGTCAGTTACTTAGCAGCTTAGGGAACACGGCCTTTGACACGGGCGTGTCACAAGCCGTGTCAGCCTAGGAAAGTTATTCCAGGGCAGATCATGGCCGTCCATTTCCTCCTAATCAGATCTTATGGTCATAGATCCTCCCTGCAGTTATAAGGCCAAGGAATGAGATGTATTTTTCATTATACTTGGGATCAATCTCTTTCTAAGCTAAGAGAGAAGGGAGAGCTTGGAGGAGGAAGAAGGAGAAGGTTTCTGGCCGCCGGTGGAGCTATATCGGTATGACTCGAGGTCCGAGACTAGCGTTGTGAAGGCAAGGCGGTCGCGGTGATTTCCAACCAACCAGTTTTCCATGGCGCCAAAGCGATCGTCAAGGGTAACGATCTCCTTCTTGGACAAGTGAAGTCCTACTTTATGCATGTGCATGAGATCCTCCACCAAGAGGTGGAAAGCGTAAGCGATTCCAGAGGTTGAGTCTGCATCTAGATCCCTAACTGTGTAGTACGGAATAGTCATGCTATGTGAAGCCCATCTTGACGGGTAGTCTAGATTGGTAATGCTGCGAAATGGAGAAGACTCCGTGTATAAACCGAATAGCTTGTGGAGATTGTGAGGACGCTTGTTAATTGTGGTAAGGAAGCTTTGCATAGCTCCTTTGGTTGTATGCTCAGCATGAGCTGTATGATGGATTAGAAAGTGGGACTGTGTGCCTGTGTTATAAGATGGATTGCGGGTACCTCTGAGTGGGATGGGCATGAGAGGTCTTAAACAGGGGTTTGGAGGCTGATGACCATGGCCAACAAGTTAAGAACCTCTGAGTGGGTGGGCCACCCAACAAGTTCATTGGTAGGATCGTTGTGAGCTGTCGTTCGGTAGCACTGCAAATGGGGGGATGTGGGCCTTCCAGGCATGTTGCACTACGTGCGTAGGTTGATCTATAGTGCTCACAGTCGCCGTGAGGTGAATGCCTCTGAGTGGGATGGGTGCGTGAGGTCTCTGACGTGTGTTTGGAGGCTTATGCCCGACCAACAAGCTAATAATTTCTAATCATTGGTGGTACCTAGAGGATTTCGGTGCACCGTTATTGTGCCCTAAGTGCACGGATTGTCTGGAACGAAGGCCGGCATTTGTGATGATGTTGTGTTATTTTATGATTGCAATGCATGTAGGAAAGGAACCATTGCCCCGATAAGGGGTAGGGTCGTTATAATTGGTCATCTGAATGTTAACCGTTGCTTTGTTTATCACCCTTAGGGTGGACGTATATATGCAGGTATTGCCCTTGCTGGTGCTGACTTGGATTAAGCAGGATGAATCCCTTGCTGCTGCTACTGCTTGTAGGCCCTTGAAGGCCGTGCGAAACTTTGGATTTCATGTGTGGTCGGCCTGCGTGTCGATGTATGAAACCATATTTTGTAAAGAGAAACATGTAAGGCCTTAAGGCCGTGAGCGGTGTGTGCTTGTAAACATTCATGGTGTTATATATAAATTTTGTATTTATATATTTAGTAGAAATTCATTGGTTGAGTTCTTGTAAACTATAAACTTCCGCTAGAATGCTCTGAGTTAGGATGCGAGTAGAAAGGTTTTTGATATTCACAAGTGATTCCGCCGTTTGCCTGTGAAATATGGCGTGGGGCCCCGACCGGACCCTTTGTTATATTCCATGTGATGGATGGAGGCGTTACAAAGTGGTTTCATAGGTTCGAGTTTTTGGTAGGGATCACATAATTGAACTCAAGAATGTCCAATAGGATTGTGAGTGTGTATATGAAGCCTGTTTGCCGTTTTGGATTGGACGTTAATGATGTCTTATTCACTTATAGGTGGCAAGGAGTGGAGCACCAGATGAGGTGCCCACATCTCCTCCTTTGGTAGAGACGGTCCGGTTGATCGTGGATGTGGTTTTTGCGATGATCAAGGCCCACCATGAGGGACATGTACACCTAAGGGCAGGAGCACCGATCCCGCCGTTGAATATATCTCTGATCCAAGGACCATATATGGTCGAGGAGTATTTTCATGCATTTGTTGAGTTGAGACAACATGTAGAGTTTGTGTTTGAAAATGAGGAGACTAAGACCAACAGATTTTACGATGGTCTGCGCGATGAACTGCGACGTTTATTGGTGGGTCCAAAGTTGCTTGGATTTGGTGCCTTGGACATGGCAGCTAGATCTGTGGAAAGGGGCTTAAAGAAGTTTAGAGGAAGGCAAGGTGTCAATGTGCCAAACCTTACAAATGTGTCAAAAGCATATGATCATACGTGGAATAAATAGTTACGTCTGTTGGAACCAACCACTTCCACCATCATGGGAATAAAGAAAAGGTATGGTCCACATGTTTATTTTTCTTGTGGGAAGATGGTGCATCGTGCCCAAAAATGTTATTATGGTATGACAACAAGGGAAAAGAAAGCTAAGACTGAAGTAGTTGCAGGGTGACCTCAAATTATCTGCTACTCGTGTGGCAAGGAAGGACATAACGCCTAAGACTACAAAAGTGGCCCTTATACAACACAAAGCAAGAAGGGAGAGCCTTTATGTCTGTTTGTAATTATGTACCTTATATTTTCGAGTCCGTAATAATGTATATGATCTTTGTTTTGCCCTATGACCTAATCTTGGTAGCACCATTACGCGTGGATTGACATGGCCATGGTGCAAAGAGTGATTATGGGTGGAAAGGGTGATTCTGGGTAGAATATAGAAGCGAATTCTAAAGGACGCGGACGAGCAGAAACAAAGGAAGAGTCTACTTTCTTTTTTTCTTATTATATGTTTGTGTGTTAAGGACTTTTTTTGTGCGATGTCATGGGGCGAGGAACCCCGGATGGTTTTGTATAAACGTGCAATAAAGGATTGGTTGTGTTTGAACTAAATTTTGGGATGAAATTTCTATAAGGAGGGGAGGGTTGTAACACCCCAAATTCAAATTTGGAGTTCAGGCTAGGTGACACGGCCTGGGACACGGGCATGTCCCAGGGCGTCTCAAGCTCTGGGTACTCGAGTAGATCTCGAGTAGGACTCGAGTGGGCCTCAAGTGTGTCTCAAGTGAGGCACACGGTATGGGACATGGGCGTGTCCTAGGGCGTGTCCTTCACTGTACGTGTCACGAGTTCTCGACACAGTGCAGCTGATGATCGTCAAGAGGCGACACGGCCAGGGACACGGGCGTGTCCTAGGCCGTGTCCTGCTCAGGTTAATAGTCAGGCTGTGTCGAGTGTGGAACACGGCCTGTGACACGGGCATGTCACTGGGGCGTGTTTGGCTCATGGCCAAGGACACGGGCTTTTGCCTTAGCCGTGTCCTTCTCAGGACAGTTGGTCCTTTGTCGATTGAGGGACACGCCCCTCAACACAGGCGTGAACCTTGTGACACAGGCATGTCAGGTGCTTGACACAGGCGTGTCTAAGCCCGTGTCCTGGTCTTTATTGAGTTGGTTCCTTAGCTTCTTAGGTAACATGGCCTGTGACACGGGCGTGTCACAAGACGTGTCAGCCCATGAAAAGTAATTCCAGGGCAGATCGTGCTCGTCCATTTCCTTCTAATTGGATCCTGTGGTCCAAGCTCCTCCCTTCAGTTATAAGGCCAAGGAATGAGGTGTATTTCTCATTATACTTGGGATCAATCTCTTTCTAAGCTAAGAGAAGGGAGAGCTTGGAGGAGAAAGAAGGAGAAGGACTCCGGCCGTCGGTGGAGCTACAACGGTCCGACTCGAGGTCCAAGACCAGCGTTGTGAAGGCAAGGCCATCGCGGTGATTTCCAACTGGCAAATTTTCCATGGCACCGAAGCGATTGTCAAGGGTAATGATCTCCTTCTTGGACAAGTGAAGTCCTACTTTATGCATGTGCATGAGATCCTCCACCAGGAGGTGGAAAGCGTAAGCGATTCCAGCGGTTGAGTCTGCATTTAGATCTGGAAATGTTTAGTATGGAATAGGCATACTGTGTGAAGCCCATATAGATGGGTAGTCTAGATTGGTGATGCTGCGAACTGGAGAAGACTTCAGGTATAAACCGAATAGCTTGCGGAGATTGTGAGGACGCTTGTGAATTGTGGTAAGGAAGCTTTGCATAGCTCCATTGGTTGTATGCTTAGCATGAGCTATATGATGGATTGGAAAGTGGCAATGTGTGCATGTGTTATGAGATTGATTGCAGGTACCCTTGAGTGAAATGGGTGCGAAAGGTCTTCAACAAGGGTTTGGAGGCTGATGCTCATGGACAACAAGTTAAGAACCTCTGAGTGGGTGGGCCACTCAACAAGTTCAGTGGTAGGATCATTGTGATCCCTCGTTTGGTAGCACTTCAAATGGGGGGCTGCGGGCCTTCCCGACGTGTTGCACTACATGCGTAGGCCGATCTATAGTGCTCACAGTTGTCGTGAGGTGAATGCCTCTGAATGGGATGGGTGCGTGAGGTCTCCGACGTGTGTTTGGAGGCTTATGCCCGACCAACAGGCTAATAACCTCTAATCGGTGGTGGAACCTATAGGATTTCAGTACACTGTAATCGTGCTCTGAGTGCATGGAGCGTCTGGCATGAAGGTCGGTGTTTATTATGATATTGTGTTATTTTATGATTGCAATGCATGCAGGAAAGGAACCACTGCCCCAGGTAAGGGGTAGGGTCGTTATAATTGGTCACCTGAATGCTGACCATTTCTTTGTTTATCACCCTTGGGGTGGATCTCCATATGCAGGTGTTTCCCTTGCTGGTAATGACTTGGATTGAGCGGGTTGAAGCCCTTATTGCTGTTGTTGCTGCTTGTAGGCCCTTGAAGGCCATGCAAAGCTTTGGATTTCATGTATGGCCGGCCTGCGTGCCGATGCATGAAACCATATTTTGTAAAGAGAAACATGTAAAGCCTTAAGGTCGTGAGAGGTGTGTTCTTGTAAACATTCCTGGTGTTATATATAAATGTGGTATTTATATATTTAGTGGACATTCATTGGTTGAGTTCTTGTAAACTATAAACTTATGCTAGAATGTTCTGAGTTAGGATGCGAGTAGAAAGATTTTTGATATTACAACGTGATTCCGCCGTTTGTTTGTGAAATATGACATGGGGCCCCGACCGGACCTTCTGTTATATTCCATGTGACAGATGGAGGCATTACAAAGTGGTATTAGAGGTTTGGGTTTTGGGTAGGGATCACATAATTGAACTCAAGAATGTCAACTATGAAAGTGAGTGTTTAAATGAATCCTGTTGGCCATTTTGGATTGGACGTTAGTGATGTCTTGTTCACTTATAGGTGGCAAGGAGTGGAGCACCAGCTGAGGTTCCCATACCTCCTCCTTCAGTAGAGACAGTCTAGTTGATTATGAATGTGGTTTTTACGATGATCAAGGCCCACCATGAGGGACATGTACACCTAAGGGCAGGAGCACCGAGCCCGCCGTTGAATATGTGTCTGATCCAAGGACAATATACGATCGAGGAGTATTTTCTTGCATTTGTTGAGTTGACACAACATGCAGAGTTTTTGTTTGAAAACGAGGAGACTAAGACCAACAGATTTTACGATGGTCTGCGCGATGGACTACGACGTTTATTGGTGGGTCCAAAGTTGCTTTGATTTGGTGCATTGGTCATGGCAGCTAGGTCTATGGAAAGGGGCTTAAAGAAGTTCAGAGCGAGGTATGGTGTCAATGTGCCAATCCTTGCAAATGTGTCAAAAGCATATGATCATACGTGGAATAAACAGTTACGTCTGTTGGAACCAACCACTTCCACTATCATGGGAACAAAGAAAAGGTGTGGTCTACATGTTTGTTTTTCTTGTAGTAAGGTGGGGCATCCTGCCCAAAAATGTTATTATGGTATGACACCAAGGGCAAAGAAAGCTAAGACTAAAGAAGTTGCAGGGCAACCTCCAATTATCTGCTACTCGTGTGGCAAGGAAGAACATAAAGCCTGAGACTACAAAAGTGGCCCTTATACAACATGAAGAAAGAAGGGAGAGCCTTTATGACTGTTTGTAATTATGTACCTTATATTTCCGAGTCCGTAATAATGTATATGATCTTTGTTTTGCCCTATGACCTGATCTTGACAACAACATTACGCGTGGATTGACATGGTCATGGTGTAAAGAGTGATTATGGGTGGAAAGGGTGATTATGGGTAGAATATAGAAGCGAATTCTAAAGGACGCAGACGAGCGAAAATAAAGGAAGAGTCTACTTTCTTTTTGTACTTATTATATGTTTATGTGTAAAGGAATTTGTTTATTCGATGCCGTGGGGCGAGGTACCCAGGATCATTTTGTATAAACGTGCAATAAAGGAATGGTTGTGTTTGAACTAAATTTTGGGACGAAATTTCTATAAGGAGGGGAGGGTTGTAACACCCCAAATTACAATTTGGAGTTCAGTCTAGGTGACACGGCCTGGGATACGGGCATGTCCCAGGGCGTGTCAAGCTCTGGGTACTCGAGTAGATCTCGAGTAGGACTCTAGTGGGCCTCGAGTGTGTCTTGAGTGAGGAACACGGCCTAGGACATGAGTGTGTCCCAGGGCGTTTCCTTCACTGTACGTATCGCGAGTTCTCGACACGGTGCAGTCGACGATCGTCGAGAGGCAACAAGGTCAGGGACACGGGCGTGTCCCAGGCCGTGTCCGTCTCGTGTTGATAGTCAGGTTATGTCGAGTGTTGCACACGACCTGTGACACGGGCGTGTCACAGGGGAGTGTTTGGCACACGACCAAGGACACGGGCGTGTGCCTTAGCTGTGTCCTTCTTATGACAGTTGGTCCTATGTCGATTGAGGGACACGCCCCTCAAAACGGGCATGTACCTAGTGACACGGGCGTGTTAGGTGCTTGACACAAGAATTTTTAAGCCTGTGTCCTTGTATGGATTGAGTCAGTTCCTTACCCGCTTAGGAAACACTGCCTGTGATACGAGCGTGTCACAAGCCGTGACAGCCCAGGAAATGTAATTCCAGGGCAGATCGTGGCCGTCCATTTCCTTATAATTGGATCTTATGGTCCAAGCTCCTCCCTGCAGTTATAAGGCCAAGGAATGAGATGTATTTCTCATTGTACTTGGGATCAATCTCTTTCTAAGCTAAGAGAGAAGGGAGAGCTTTGAGTAGGAAGAAGTAGAAGGATTCCGGCCGCAGATGGAGCTATAATGGTCTGACTCGAGCTCCAAGACCAGTGTTGTGAAGGAAAGGCCGTCGCGGTGATTTATTAAGTGCCAACCCACTAATATATAAATATCACATTTATATATATAACCAGGCCAGTTTTCCATACATATAATTTCATACATCGGCACGCAGGCCGGCCACACATGCCGAAGCGATCGTTAAGGGTAACGATCTCCTTCTTGGACAAGTGAAGTCCTACTTTATGCATGTGCATGAGATCCTCCGCCAAGAGGTTGAAAGCATAAGAGATTCAGGTGGTTGAGTCTGCATCTAGATCCGGAACTGTGTAGTACCAAATAGGCATATTGTATGAAGCTCATTTGGACGGGTAGTCTAGATTGGTGATGTTGCGAACCATAGAAGGCGGCCGGAAAGCTCCTCCTCCTCCTCCTCCATCTCCTCTCTTTCTTCTCTTTAGAGAGAGAAAGGCTATAAACTGAATAGCTTACAGAGAGGGAAACGAACGGCCGAGATTGCCCAAAAACCCAACTGAGGATGCTTGTGAATTGTGGTAAGGAAGCTTTGCATTGCCCGGAACACGGCAGCCGACACGCCCGTTTGGTTGTATGCTCGGCACAAGCTGTATGAAGGATTGGAAAGCAGCAATATGTGCTTGTTTTATGAGATGGAAGGCGCCAAAGCGATTGTAACAATCTCCTTCTTGGGTACCTCTGAGTAGGATGGGTGGAAAGCGCGAGAGGTCTTCAACAGGGGTTTGGAGGCTTATGCCGGAGATTGTGAGGATGCATGGACATTGCCCCTTTGGTTGTACAAGTTAAGAACCTTTGAGTTGGTGGGGGATGGGCCACCAATAAGGGTTTGGAGGCAACAAGTTCAGCCACCCAACAAGGTAGGATCATTGTGAGTGGTCGTTTGGTAGCACTATAAATGGGGGGCTGCAGGCCTTCCCGGCGTGTTGCACTACGTGCGTAGGTCGATCTATAGTGCTCACAGTTATCGTGAGGTGAACGCCTCTGAGTGGTATGGATGTGTGAGGTCTCCGATGTGTGTTTGGAGGCTTATGCCCGATCAACAAGCTAATAACCTCTAATTGGTGGTGGGACCTAGAAGATTTAGGTACATCGTAATCGTGTCCTGAGTGTACAGAGCATTTGGCACGAAGGCCGGCGTTTGTGATGATGTTGTGTTATTATATGATTGAAATGCATGTAGGAAAGGAACCACTGCCCCGGGTAAGGGGTAGGGTCGTTATAATTGGTCAGCTGAATGTTGATCGTTGCTTTGTTTATCACCCATGTGGTGGACGTCCATATACAGGTGCTGCACTTGCTGGTGCTGACTAGGATTGAGCAGGCTGAAGCCCTTTTTGCTACTGCTTGTAGGCCATTAAAGGCCGTGCGAAGCCTTGGATTTCATGTGTGGCCGGCCTGCGTGCCGATTTATGCAACCATATTTTCTAAAGAGAAATATGTAAGGCCTTAAGGTCGTGAGCAGTGTGTGCCTGTAAACATTCCTGGTGTTATATATATATGTGGTATTTATATATTTAGTGGACATTCATTGGTTGAGTTCTTCTAAACTATAAACTTCCGCTTAAATGCTCTGAGTTAGGATGCGAGTAGAAAGGTTTTTGATATTCACACGTGATTCCGTCGTTTGTCTGTGAAAAATTGCATGGGGTCCCGGCCGGACCCTCTGTTATATTCCATGAGACGGATGGAGGCGTTACATTACGTAGAGGAGAAGAATAATGGAAATTAACTAAAAACTTGAGATAGGATCAGAAAGGGTAGATGAGTAATTTTTAACTGTCGTCTGACGATATCCGATATTGGCGATCGGCGATAGCATGAAAATATAAAAGCTGCTAGATCTGGACCTAAGGCATCGTTTGGAGATTTTTTTCCTAAAGCTCTGGAGCAGAAGACAGACCTGACACTGGTTAAACCTCAAAATTAAGGTATGATTATGGAAATTTTTGTCTTCTTTCTCTATGATTTGTAGATATAAATGTCTTGTGTAATTAGTTAAGAGATTTCATGAAGTTGTAAAGGAGAAAATTTAGAATTTGTAGGTGATTTCACTAGGTATGGGCATGAGCTTAAAAATTGTATTTTTGAAAGAATATAACATAGATCCACAGGATTGATTAACTGCAAACATAGATCTAGGAATGTAAAGTACACAAAATCTCAAATCTAGGTTTTTTAGAAGAGATTTATAAAAATAATTGAACTTTTGTGTAAGAAGATGATGAATAGTTATTGTGAATTTTTTCTTGAATTTGTGAAGGCAAAGTGGAATCAAATTGATCTATGTGCGAGATCTTGTAAGCAGGTATGTTGAAATATGGAAGTGCACGTTGAAATGGGAAAATGTTACATTTTAGCTATCGCCTGGCGATAGTGAGTGTCGCCTGTTGATATTGGCAATTTAGAAAATAAATGTCTGTGTTATTGTTTAGAGATATAGCTTTAAGTTTTATGGCCAAGAGTATAGGCAGTGACACTCATACTGCGTATCAAACATTTCTAGGGATCGAAAATGCAAACATAAGTGTGGGGAAGGTGATTGAATTTGATCAACTCCGTCATGCCAACATACACGACCTATTGGCCATGGCAGGTATAATGTCAGTTATACTGTCAGACAAGTTTTCTTAAGTTTTAATTAGGGAATTTTACAACCATTTAAGAGATCCGAATTTTATTGAATTGAATGGCAGAGTGAGATCTAAAATTCAAGGAAAAACTATTGAAATAACTTACCATGAATTAAGAGATGTGTTTGGTTTGATTGAGCGAGATTATGTACTAGATGAAGTGGTAAACTACAGGAAAGATAGGGATTAGACCCTTTTGAATATGGTTTTACATGGTAATTCCATAAAAAACCTAATGCAATCAGAAACTACACTCACCTCGGATGCACGTTTGTGCAGGATATCTTGAGACATACGATTATGCTCAAGTCTGGGGATACCAGAAAGATAATGACGTAACTGAGTAATGTAACTTACATGATCCTGGAGAGGGAGCCGTTTGATGTGACAGAATGATTTTATCCATTATTCGGTACACATATAGACTTAAGAATCCTTTGTGGAAGAAACTGAACACATTACCGATGGGTGCAATCATCCAACGTATACTGTATAAAAAATACAATTGGATTTACCAGGAATTTTACATTGATGACTGTGCTCCTACAGTATTCTATACAGGTTCCACTCATACTAGTGCTCGTGCATTACGAGGTGGATCAATACTGAGTAGTGAACCCTCATCAAGAATTAGAAATCCATAACTCCCAAGAGGTGGATCACTACGAAAAGGACTAGATGACTTGTGAGTCATTCGAGAAACATAAGAGGGAAGTGAAAAAGCACCACACAGGAATGCATAAATTTATTAAATTTCTTACAAAGAGCCTTAAACTGAAACGAACTCAAGCAGAGGCGGCATAGTGGGAAAACTCAGTCATGGAGCCTCCACGACACTCAATGTGTCGACCTCATTGGAAACAGATCAGTTGTCAGAGCTCCACTGAAGACCAAGAGGATACCAATGTTGGGGATAGTAGAGATTTCTCAGGTTTTAGACATAAAATGGCTTTTGGGGATATCGCTAGGAGATAGCTAGTATCACCGGGCGATAGTGAATTTTATGTTATTTCCTATTTATATATTCTGTGATGAACAAGTATTTGTAATAATTTCAATGAACTATGATGTGATGTTTGTGAGTTCTTTCTGTAAAATTTTGTTGTAATATGTAAGTTATTTTAATTTTAATTATAATTTTTTTAATGTTTTAATATTTTTTCATATTACTTATGTGAATTCATCAGCTTGAAATGTCTAGGATTCTTAATTCTAGTCTTAGGATTGAAAAATGGGTATTTGAAGTGATTTTGTGAAAATATCCACAAGCGGTGAATCTGTGCTTATAAAATTTACCTTTGTTGAATTTTGTTTTATATGGTCTCTAATGTAATGATGGCGAACATCTATATGTTTAGATCTAGAATGATGAATCGGATTATTAGTCAAATCAATTGCACTTTTATTGTCACACCTTAATTCAATAGTTTCTTGACATATTCCAAAGTCTTCTAAGGTTTGATTCATCCAAAGAGCTTGTGCAGAAAAACTACCTAGTGCAATGTATTTGGCCTCGGTTGTGGATAGGGCAATAAAATTCTATTTCCTACTTGACCACAAAATAAGTGATGAGCCTAGAAAGTGACAAGTGCCACTAGTGCTCTTACGATCTAATGAACATCCATCATAATCAAAATCAGAATAACCATCCAAAATAAAAATATCATTATGTGGATACCACAAACCTATTTTAGAAGTACCAATAAGATATCTAAAAATATGTTTAACCACTTTTAAATGTCATTCTTTAGGATTAGCTTGAACTATAACACATAAACAAACTGCAAACAAAATATCAGGTCTAGATGCAGTTAAATATAAAAGTGATCCTATCATCCTTCTATATAATGTCTGATCAACAGATATTCCACTTTCATCTTTTCCTAGTTTCAAAGAAACACTCATAGGAGTATTTGCTTGCTTTAGATTTTAAAATCCAAATCTTTTCAAAACATCATGAATATATTTAGATTGATAAATAAAAATACCATCATTTTTTTTGTGTAATTTAAAAACCAAGAAAATAAGTAAGTTCTCCTATAGTGCCCATTTCAAATTCACTTTTCATAATATTTACTACATTATCACATAGTTTTTCATTAGTGGCTCCAAAAATAATGTAATCAACATAAATTTGTAAAATTATTAAATCATCATGAACATGGTTAATGAAGAGTGTACAATCACCACTACCCATTTTGTAATCATTTGTTAACAAATATAAAGTCAATTTATCATACCATGCTCGAGGTGCTTGCTTTAAACCATAAAGGCCCTTTTCTAATTTATATACATGATCAGGAAATTTTTCATTAACAAAGCCTGGAGGTTTTTCTACATAAACCTCTTCCTTAATATAGCCGTGAAGAAAAGTAGTTTTTACATCCATTTGAAAAAATTGAAATTTTTTAAAGCTGGCAAATGCAAGAAAAATTCTAACTTCTTCTAAACGTGCTACGGGCGCAAAAGTTTCATCAAAATATATCCCCTCAATTTGAGAATATCTTTTTGCTATAAGTCTAGCTTTATTTCTAGTAACCCTAGATTCACTATCCATTTTATTAAAAAAGATCCACTTTACACCTATAACAAGATCATTTGAAGGTCTTTATATAAGTTTTCAAATCTTATTTCATTCAAATTGACTAAGTTCTTCATTCATAGCTAAAATCCAAGAATCATCATTTAAAGAGGATTTCACATCTTTTGGTTCTATATCAGATATAAAACAAAGGTTTGAAAATAAATGATATAATAGTGAACGAGTACTTACCCTCTTTATGATTCTCAAATGACCAAATCATGAGGGTGATCTTTTGAAAATCTCATTTCACTTGGAGGCACATATTCTTTCACTTCTACATCTTCTTTTTCTTCTTTATCTTCTTCACCATTTTCTTCATCTCCAAGTAATTCATCATCATCCAACCTTAGTGGGAGAAAGGGTTCTTCATCATTACCTGCAGGGTTAGTTTCTATACAAGGAGGAAGTTCATCAAATTTAACGTGAATTGATTCTTCAACTATTTTTGTCCTCTTATTAAAAATTTTTTAAGCTTTACTAATTGAAGAATAACCAATAAATATGCCTTCATCACATTTTTCATAAAATTTTCCTAATGTGTCATAGTAGTCAAAATGAAACATTTACAACCAAAAACTTTAAAATAAGATACATTCGGTATCTTTTGAAAATATTATTCATAAGGTGTTAATTTCAAAAATGGTCGAAGCATAACACGATTAATAACATAACATGCAGTATTTATGGTTTCGATCCAAAATGATTTAGGTAATTTGTTTTTAGATAAAATAGTGCGAGCTAGTTCTTGAAGAGTCATATTTTTCCTCTCTACCACAACATTTTGTTGCGGTGTGCGAGAGAAAAATTTATGTTTAATTCCTAACTCATTACAAAAAAAACAAACATATCATTATCAAATTCACCTCCATGGTCTGAACGAATGCATTTTATTTTTAAATCAAGTTCATTTTGAATGTGTATATATAATTCAGAAAATTCTAAGAATGCATCAGATTTTGACGTTAAGAATATTGTCTAATAGAAACGAGAATAATCATCAATTAAAACAAAAGTGTATTTTTTACCTCCTAAACTTCGTGTCTTAATTGGAACAAACAAATCCATATGAATCAATTGTAAAGGTCTAGTAGTAGAAATAACATTTTTGCTTTTGAATGAGGACTTTGAAAATTTACTTTTTTGACATGGCGAGCATAAAAAAGATAAACTTCCACGTAAAATTGGTAAACCTTTAATTAGTTTATCTTTTGATAATTTTAAAAATAACTTGGCACTAGAGTTTCCAAGTCGCCTATGCCATAAGTCTAACTCTTCATTTTTGGACATAAAACACTTTAAAGACGAATGTGATAAATCATGAAATTTTATCATATAAACATTTTGAGACCTAGGTGCAGTAAGAACAACATTATTTGTTTTGGAATCTAAAATTTTGCAAAAGTTTGTAAACGAGTCAAATAAAACATTTAGATCAATATCACATAACTGACTTATAGAAATTAAATTATGTTTTAAACCTTTAACATACAAAACTGTTGGAGTTGGTGACCGGGCGATCTTACGGTTTCCCTTCAACGGTTTGGCTGCTGGGATGTTGCTGTCTGGAGTCTTAGCGGTCTAGCGGTTTATCGCATGCGACTTAATGACTGGGCGGTCTAGTGGTCTCCCATGGTGACTTATCTCTCTCTCTAGTGGTAGCCGAGCGGTTAGCCCTTCTCATCTAACCGTGCGGCTTGTGCGGGTTGTTTTTTGTATAGTCTCTTAGTCCTATAATTTTTTAGTCCCACCTCTCTAGTTTGTATTCTCTCACTTCTCCTCCATTCTATAAAAGGGAGGCCATACCTTCGTAATATACACAATTTTTTGATAATAACATTTCTGTTAATCCACTTTCGTTTTGTTCTTGTTCGTTTCTAACATGGTATCAGAGCACTCGATCTTTTCTGCCTTATTCGGTTCCTCTTTCTGTCCGCACGGCTAGTTCCTCTCTGCCTGTCTGTTCATACGGTCTATTTTATCATCTTCTTATCACTGCCCTTTGTGTGCGCGGCCTCTTTGTGTGACCTCAGTTCTACTCGTATGCCCTGTTCATTTTTCTGTTGGCTCCTTTCTGTTCGCGCGGTCTTTTCTTCCTTCTGTTCGCGCGGGCTGCTTTATAGCCACTCGACTTCTTTCCCTTTGCTTAGTTCTTCTGCTTGGTCTTGGTTTTTTCTTGCCACTGGTGTCTAACACCGTGACCGCTGCAGCTCTCTTTATCCTAACCACCGTATTTTATCCCTGTTCGCGCGGCTTGTCTCCCGGTTCGCGTAGTTTGTCTCCTTACCGCACGGCTTCCTTGTTTTTCTCCTATGGCTATTTCTAATGCTTCTACCGCCACCACTCTTGTCGCCAATCCACCTCCGTCTCTTCCTCCTACTCTTTCCGGGAACCTTGGCGTTATTTCAAAGCTTGTCGGCTCTAATTACCCGGATTGGAGTATCTCCTTCACATTTCTCCTTCGCTCACAACGCAAACGCCACCCTCTCGTTGATGACCCTCCTCCTCTCACTTCCCCTCTGTTTGATGACTGGGATGCGAGTGACGTGCTTGTGCATACTTGGCTCGCTAACAGCCTATCCGATGAATTCCTTCCTATCATCCGTCATGATGAGACGGTCAAGGTAGCTTTTCTTCATCTTGCTGCTTTGTACTCCAAGGGGGCTCAGACGTCCCGCATCTATACGTTGTATGCGGACCTCTTAGCCCGTCTTACCTTGTCTCCTACTGCTCCCTACCAATAGGTTAAGGATCTCGGGGCTAAGATTCTTCAGAATCGCCCCTTTTCTACAGATTTGGCTCAACAATACAAGCACTTCCAGGAGCTTCTGGTAGTGTTATATCTTCTGCGGCTTCCTGATACTTATGATATGATCCGCCAGCAAATTCTGGGTGAGGCAGAATCTTCTACCTTAGATGCCGCTGCTGCCCACAATGTCGTTGTCACCTCTCTCATTCAGCTCACTCTTCCACCCACTCTTCCTCCACTAGATAATTATGCTCACCAAACTCAGCAGAGTGGCTCTGGTAGCCGCAGTCACCAGTCCAGCGGATGTGCTCCTTACTGCTACCTCTACTCTCACTATGACCGCACCGGCCATAATGTGGATCGCTGCTGGATGAAGCATCCCCATCTTTGCCCCTCGGGTGACTCTTACACCTCCTCTTCCAAGTCATCAGTCTCCGTTGTCACATCATCAGGTAGTGCCCACGTGGTGACTCAAGTTAAATGGCTTATCGACTCTAGTGCGACTAATCATATGACGGAAAATCCTTAGTGCTTCTCTCTCCCCGAACAACATGATCGGTTGCCCCCGGTCCTCATTGTAGACGATTCTCCCTCGTCGGTTCATGGGTCGGGAGTGGTTCATGTTACTCCGTCTCTTCGCCTAGCAGAAACTCTCTATGTGCTCAAGTTTCTGTGCAATTTCTTGTCGGTTTCCTCTTTATGCAAGCAACTTCAGTGCTCTATGACGTTTACTCCGACTTCTAGTTCTTTTTCAGGATCCGAGCTCCCAACGGACGATTGCTACTGGGACTGAGAGTGGAGGCCCTTACTTCCTCGATAACGTTTACGTCTTGTCTTCCTTCTCCTCTTCTTATACGGATCTTCTCCTGTGGTATCTCCACCTCGGTCATCCTCATCTACGGCTTCTACATCAGCTTCTGCCCAACCTCCCTCCTTCCAGTACTTCTCTCAACTATGACGCTTGTCAGCTTGGAAAGCATCACCGTTCCTCCTTCCCGCCGAAGTAAGGTAGGGGTTCTACTTGTCTGTTTGATCTAGTCCACTCTGATGTCTGGGGACTTGCTCCTACCCTGACCATTGGTTGGGGTAGTTCTTATTTTGTTACCTTTATTGATGATTTTTCTAGATGTACTTGGGTGTATCTCTTACGAGATCGCTCTAAAATTTTTGATGTATGGATCTCTTTTTATTAATTAATTAAAACTCAATTTGGTGTTTGTATTATAAACTTTCACTCAGATAATGCTAAAGAATATCTTAGTCATACTTTTACGTCTTTCTATGTGCAACATGACATTATTCATCAGTGGTGTTTATACCTCCCAGTAAAATGGGGTGGCGGAACACAAAAACCGTCATCCTCCTCGATGTCGCTCATACCTTGATGACCCAGATGCATGTTCCTCACTCCTATTGGGGTATTCTATTCTCCTAGCCTGCTACCTCATCAATCGTATTCCCTCCATGGTCCTCCATGGGCATACCCCATTCTCCATTCTGTATCCGGGCAAGGAGCCTTTTCCTCTCCCTCTCTGGATCTTTGGGTGCACTGCCTTTATGCATGCTCCATCTGCCACCCGTGATAAGCTCTCCCCTCGCTCCACCAAATGTATCTTTCTGGGGTACTCCACCACTAAGAAAGGCTATTGTTTCTTTAACCCCGCTCTTCATAAGAAGTTCATCTCTGCTGATGTCACCTTCTTCGAGAATGCCACCTACTTCTCGGATGAATCCTCTCTTCTTCCTCCGACTTCTAATACTCCTGTTGTCCCCTTCGTCCCCCCGTCTCTACTGCGATCTCATCTCCTACACCGTCTCCATCCATGCCTCTCCCTCCACCTCTCTCTCCCTCTTCTCTGCCACCATCTCCCTCCTCTCCGACGCAGTCTCCCTCTACTCTCGGGTCAGCTCTCTCTGCCACGGATGCTCCGGATGCCGAAGGACCCGCCAACCAGGATCTTCCTATTGCTCTTCGCAAAGGGGTGCGGACATGTACCCTATACCCCTTGATGTGTTGTTTCATATGATCTTCTTACCTCTTCTCACAGGGCCTTTGCACTGGCTATCTTTGCCACTTGCCACACCCCGTTCCTACCAGGAGGCCCTTGCTATTCCTCATTCGAAGATGGCCATAGGATGAGGAAATGGCAACCCTCACTGAGCAGGGTACTTGGAATCTTGTTCCTCTTCCCTTTCGGCACAGATGTTGTAGGCTGCCGCTGGGTCTTTGTGGTCAAATTTGGCCCGGATAGGCTATGTGGATCACTTATAAGTCCTCCTTGTTGCTAAGGGAATTACTAAGACCTATGGGGTTTATTACTTTGACACCTTCTCTCCCGTGGCTCGTCTCAGCACTATTCGGGTTCTCCTCTGTGTGGCGTTCAATAGAGATTGTCCTATTTCCCAGCTTGGAATTTCAAGAATACCTTCCTTTATGTTGATCTTCAGGAGGCCGTCTACATGGAGCAACCTCCTGGGTATGTTGCTCAGGGGAGACATGAGTATGCCGGCTGAAGAAGGCAATTTATTGCCTCAAGCAGATCCCTCGAGCTTGGTTTAACAAGTTCAGTGGCATCGTGGCGGTCGTGGGTTTTGCGCAAAGCTCTGCCGATCACTCGATATTCATTCGCAAAACCTCCTCGGGACTGGTGGTTCTTGCTGTTTACGTCGACTATATTCTTCTAACAAGCGATGACCAAGAAGGGGTAGCCTTAACAAAGCGGTATCTTTGTTAACATCTGGTCACGAAATATATAGGCCCTCCGAAGTACTTTCTGGGGATCGAAATCTCTCGGAAGCCTAACTCCTTAATCCTTCTCCTAGCATAAGTATGCTCTTGATCTATTAAAAGAGGTAGGGTTTACTGGAGCAAAACCTGCCTGATGCCCCATGGTAATTGGAGAAGACAAAACCTTGACAGATGATTCGTCTCCTCTTTCAGATATTACACGATACAGACGTCTTGGTTGGTAAGCTCGTATATCTCACAGTGACTAGGCCCGACATTTCTTATGCGGTGGGCAAGGTGAGTCAATTCATGCAAGCTTCCTAGGGAGTGTCCATCTACAGTCCGCCTTGTGCGGATCTTGGAGTATGTCAAAACAGCGCCTGGGAAAGGATTACTCTTTCAGAAGAATGGTCATCTGAGATTTGAAGCATACTCAGATGTGAGTTATGCTGATGTCAAAGGGGATCGCAAGTCCACCTCGGGTTTTTCCACCTTCGTTGGGGGAAATCTGGTGAGCTGGAAGAACAAGAAGCAGTCTGTTGTTTATAAGTCCAGTGCAAAAGCAGAGTATCGTAGTATTGCGCTGACCACTTGTGAGTTTAAGTGGTAACGGGCTCTCATGCTGTATTTAGGAGAGGTTTACAACAATCCTCTACCTATGTTCTGTGATAACAAGGCTGCCATATATATCTCCAAAAATCCGGTCTTCCATGAAAAAAACCAAGCACATTGAGGTCGACTGTAATTTCATTCGTGAAGAGATTTTGAAGGAACAAATTTGCACTCCCTTCATCACTTCTGATAAAGAGCTGGCTGACATCTTCACCAAGCCATTATCCGCCTCGTTTCTTCATATTTGCGACAAGCTGGGCATGATCGATATATATGCTCCAGCTTGAGGGAGAGTGTTGGAGTTGGTGATCGGGCAGTCTGGCAGTTTTCCTTCAGCGGTTTTGTTGTTGGGTTGTTGCTGTCTGAAGTCTGAGCGGTCTAGCAGTTTGTCGCAGGCGACTTGGAGACTGGACGGTCTAGCAGTCTAGCGGTCTAGCGGTCTCCCATGGCGACTTCTCTCTCTCTGGTGGTATCCGAGCGGTTAGCCCTTCTCATCTATCCGCGCGGCATGTGCGAGTTGTTTTTTGTATAGTCGCTTAGTCATGTAATTTTTTAGTCCCACATCTCTTAGTTTGTGTTCTCTCACTTCTCCTCCATTCTATAAAAGGGAGGTCATACCATTGTAATATACAAAATTTTTGGATAATAAAATTTCTGTTAATCCACTTTCTGGTTTGTTCTTGTTCATTTCTAACCTTTAATAAAAAGGTAAACCTTTAATTAGTTTATCTTTTGATAATTTAAAATTAACTTGGCACAAGAGTGTCCAAGTTGCCTATGCGATAAGTCTAACTCTTCATTTTTGGACATAAAACACTTAAAAGACAAATGTGATAAATCATGAAATTTTATCATATAAATATTTTGAGACCTAGGTGCAGTAAGAACAACATTATTTGTTTTGGAATCAAAAATTCTGCAAAGTTTATAGACGAGTCAAATAAAACATTTAGGTCAATATCGCATAACTGACTTATAGAAATTAAATTATGTTTTAAACATTTAACATACAAAAAATTTAATATAGTAAGAGAATTATTACTTACTATTCCAATGCCAATGATCTTTCCTTTACTGTTGTCACCAAAAGTAACTACTCCTCCTTTCTTCATTTCTAGGCTAAGGAACTTTGACTTATTGCCCGTCATGTGTTTTGAACAACCCTGAGTCCAAGTACCACACATCTTCCTTGTCCTTAGCCTGCCAACACACCTAGAAAGAGGACGAGAGTAAAGATCTGGTTATCCAAGTGGTGCCTCCCATAGAATAGGTGGATGCCTTAGGTACCCAGATTTGTTTAACAAAACAATATCCTGTCTTCCTACAGGTGTGAGTTTTGTGTCCAAACTTATTACATTTGGCACACGTAATAAAAGATGTTGAAGGATTTTTCAAAACATTTTGAGAATTCTTACTTGAAGTAGCAGTGACAACATATTTTGTGATTTTATCTGAAAATGATGATTTTTTGAACTTTTTGCTATCACCGGCAATAGTGGTTATCGTCGGGCGATAGCTTCTAGAAGTGTATCTGTGCCCAAATTTTGCTGAACCATAGCATTGGTTCTCCAAAATCATATCCAGTGATTTTCGGTCCACTCCAAACTTTGTAATGGCCATTTCTAAATCACAAACTCGGGCTTTCAAGGCGGTGTTTTCAATGACTAATGTACTGCATGGGTTTGCAAAGGCTTTCTTACTACCTTCTACTTGAGATTGAGAAAATTTTAGATATCTTTCTAAATTCTCTTTTTACTTTGTAAGAGAATCTACATGAGATCGAGACTTAGCAAGATCCTTTTCAAGTTCTAGTATCCTTGTAAAAGAGTGAGAGTTCTCTTGACAAGTCACTTTCTCCATCCCAAGTAATTTTAATTCAGTAGTTAGTTTTTTTGTTTTCTTTTATTAAAATTTTAATTTCAGATTTAAGTAACTTAACTTCTTTTAAGATTTTATCAAAATATTTACAAGTTTTTTGAAATTCAGAATATAAATCATCATATGTTGGAGGAATTACCTCAGTGCCGCTCTAGACACTACACTTGTCGTCAGATGATGAGGCGCTCTTTCCCATCAAATACATGTTGGCCTTCTCTTTAGTTTTTGAACTTGATCCACTCGATTCCTCAGATGTGACGTCATCCCAAGTTTCAGCATTAGAAACTTTCTTATTGTCCTTCATCTTGTTCCTCTTTTCTTTCAGCTCTCTCAAATATTTTTGGCATTTGCTCCTGATATGTCCGATTCTTCAGCGGTGGTAGCATTCAGGTGGTGGACGCTCTTCATCATCCTTTACATCATCTTTTTCTTTTCCTTTCCTATACCCAGACTCTTTCTTGTAGAAGAACTTTTTGAAATAATTTCTTCTTTTAGGGTTTCTTATAATCCTTTTGAACTTTTTCACGAGCAGGCTCTCCTAATCTTCTTATCATTCTCATAAGATTCACTTTCCTCTTCCGTCTTGGATTTTAATACCAAAGCTTTCTTTCTCGGCTCCAAATTATACTCTCTTTGTTGAATCCTTAGTCCACCTCATGAGTTTTCAAATTTCCTATGAGATTCTCAATTTGAAGGGTCTTTAGATCGTGTGACTCTGAGATGGAAGCCACTTTTGGATTGAAATTCAGTGGAAGCGATCTAAGAATCTTCCTCACTAAATAACCATTTGAGAAAATCTTTCCAAGAACCTTAGAGTCATTCACAATTTTGCTGAATCATGTGTACATGGAGTCTATGTCTTTATCAACCTCCATCTTGAATTTTTCAAACTCTAATTCTAATTGGAATAGCTTTGAGTCCTTCACCTGCGATGTACCTTCATGAGTAACTTAAAGTAAGTTCTAAATATCATACGCAGTTTCACATGCACATACTCGGTTAAACTCAGTTCTATGTAACGCACAAAATAAAGCAATCATTACCTTAGCGTTATTTTTACACCTTAGCTTATTAGTGTCATCCCATTTGTCCTTAGGTTTTTCCATAGTGATACTTCCAACTACCGTTATAGCTGAAGTGTAGAATTGTTCTATCATGCCCCATACTTCAATATCTAAGAAAATTAGAAAACATCTCATTTGTGTTTTCTAATAGTTAAAATCCATGTCAATGAATATGGGAGGTCTACTAATCCCTTGCTCCTAAGAAAATACGTGATCATCATGCACCATTACTCCAGATAGTGAAACTAATTTGGAGTAACCTCCTCTGATACCACTTGTTTGATCATGAGGTGCCCTTAGAGGGGGAGGGGGGAATAATGGTTTAACAAATTTTTATTTTTAAACTATTTTTCCTCGGTGAACTAATTGCAAAAATCAAAATTAATTTTTCATAAACAAAGATTAACACATAGAAAATCATAAGAATAAAAATGATGATATTTTATTTCACAAATGTTAAAATTGAGTACAACATTTCTAAATAGAGCTAGAGATCAAGGCTATAAAAAATATAAACGTTTTGATTTCACCGGTCCTTCTAACAAGAACCGGCAGCCTATAGCGTATCTCTTCCTAGATCTTACTACTAGCCTCCCCCTATATCACACCACGATATAGTCGCTGCACACAAGGTGGCGAAAACTCCCTAAGTCGTACAAGGACCTAGATGTCATGCACATGGCAGTGATTCTCTCCTAAGACACTCACGGACCTAGACGCCACGCACAAGGCGGCGATTTCCTCTATTAATTATAAAGAAGAAATGAAGAATGACAAAGAACAACTTTCAGAAAGTAAACTCCCTCTTAATGAAGCCGTTGAATATGCCTACGAATCCTTGTCAGGGTTGCTTCAGATGTCGTGTACGAGTCATCGTTTTACGTGCTTGAACCTTCTTGGGAAGATGGAGTTTTTCTAGATGTTGGAGCTCTCTGGACAGGAAGCATGGGAAGGAACACTCTAAAAACAAAAATTTGTGGTCTCCTATCCGGCTGCCACATGTCCCATGAATTTGAAACTTCTACTGGATGAATCAGTCATGGCTAATCGTGCGCTATCGTTTGAGCGATATCGATATCGCCGAGCGATATCGATTGTAACTGAACGTCATGGAGATAATACTATAACTATCAATTGAGTTGTCGCTTGTTAGCGATAGTGGATATCGCCATAGGATATCACCTTAACTCCTCTATTCAAACCCGAATCAAAGCCCAACTGATTGTAGTTCTAAACTTGTGATATCTGCACATCATAAACACCCTATGATAAAATACAAACAAGATTTGTTATTAGCAAACCAAGAAGCGTGGAATGTAGCTCCAATACTTGGTTCATATTCTTGTTTACTGCATGCACAAGAAAAATCTGTAGATATCTTTATCAGGGAGTCCAACATCTCCTTGGCATATGTGCATTCTGCCACATCTTCAAAAATCACATCACTATGTACAAGGCCTTGGCATTGCTAGACCTATTTTCTACCTCATTGATTTCTTTAGTCCTTTTCTCAATTGTTGACAGACCTATCAAAAGGGATTTTAAAATATCTTCATTAATAGAATCCATGTACAAATTAATTCTAGCCTTCTAGAGTGTGAACTTTTCTAAGTTGCACACTGGAGGTCCTGTGGATGCAAATCGTTTTAAATTATTAGATGATATTATATATATATATATATATATATATATATGTAAGTTTATAACTATTCAGATCTTTTGATCAAGGTGTTAGTCTTAATTTGATCAACCTAACTCTGATACCAATTAAAAGTGTGAACCGTTGTAGAAATCCTCTGAGATTTGTCTAGAGGGAGTGGATTGAGATTTAAAAACCTACTCAAATAATTTTAGTTAAGCTAAGATTAGCACTCAAGTAGATTTCAAAGAAAATATTATTCACAACACAACACAACACAGAAATAAAGTAAGAAATAAAATTAGAAAATACAAAAGATACCGAAGCTATAGTGGTTCCCCAAAATATGGGTATATCCACTCTTCTACAACATTGGTAGAAATACACTAGCTCAGTGCCTGAGTCTTTTGATAAAGAAACTCTTAGAACTAACAACTAGATCTTTTAGTAAGAAGATCTTGAACTACAACGAACAGAGTCTTTTGACAAGGAGACTCTCAGAACCACAACCTGAATCCTTTGAAGATGCATTTTAAAAACTCTTTACTTAGTTAATATAAAATAGTGAAAGAGTTTGAGAGAAGGTGTTGAAGAAAATTTCTTCAAGATGAGTCCTCTCAGTAAGAATTATGAGCATTGTTTGGCATTAAGTATTCTGGATCCCTTTTATATAATGAACCCCTTGCTGGAGAAGAATTAGAAGGAGTTATGAGCTTTGAATCCAATTATCTTCTCTGGTTATTCTTTTTGAATGTTTGTTGAAGAACTAGTAGAGAAGATTGAGAAAGATGAAGATGATTCAGAGTTGTCAACTCTGTATTGTATTCTCTATTCACTACTAGAAAACAGACTTTTGGCAAGGGCAAATTGCCCTGGCAAAAAGTCAAAAACCGTGGCTAAAAAGCTTTAGCCACAGCCTAGCCATGGGAAAATATCGTGGCTAAAGTTGGCGTGGCTAAAAATTTTAAGCCACGGATTGGCCATAGCAAATAGTATTAGCCACGATAAAAAACTACCGTGGCAAATAAGCCAACTATTAGCCACGGTATGAAGCCCTGGCTAAAAGTGGACTCATCATTTTTTAAAAAATATTTGCCACAGTTACAAGCCGTGGCAAATACTAATTTATGTTTTTAAAAAAAAACGCATTCAAAATACTCTTAAAAATATCGTCCAGATAATCAAATTAATACTGCAAAAATATTTCTCAACTAAAATTACCATCTACTAAAATATTTAACAAGTTAGGCGTCCTTCAATTTGAACATTTACAAAAAATAATTTGCCCACCAAAAATAAAAACTCCTATTCATTGTACTGATATTGCATCTTCCTCAGATCTTCCAGCAGCAACACGCATCTTATAAAGAGGCTTCTGCACATCTTTCTCCCATAGAGAGTTGGACGGCCCACCCAATTTCTGGCATCATAGCACGAACAAATGGTCAAATTACAGTTTATGTTTCTAAAATTAGAGTTGCATGGCCTAATGAGCTCAATCTTTCGAACAGGCTTCTTCAAAAACCAGCATTCTCAAATATCTGAAAAGAGCAGTAGAGGAAAAGTAAATTCTTTGAGACTAAAAAAATCGGGCACAACAATTCATAATAATATATTTATAGAGAGATCATGATAACCTGGCTTTTGACCATAGCAGGCAGCTGACCTTCATCTCCAATCAAAATAGCATGTTCAACCACCTTTTACTCGCCTCATGGGACAAGTCATTCTCCTAAAATTACAGCATCACTATAAGTTAAAAAAATACAAGGCATTCCTCTCCCATATGAAGAACAATAGAACAAACAAAACAATATGGGATGGCTGAATCTATACTGCTATTCCCCCTATAATGATTCATTGTTCTGAACAAGTGTGCAAAGAGAATTCAACTAAACAATTCCCCCCATTTATCACTGTTTGAACAAAAACTACTTATCATAACAAAGTTTGAGATAAATACATGCATCACAGCACAAATAATCAAGTAGAATGAAAGAAGAAAGCATGAACTATGAGCATTAGTACTGTAAAGCTTTGTTCTTGATCTAAAAAAAATAGGAAGACTAGTACTGTTTGAACAAAAATAGGAAGAGACTAGCCTTAATGATTAAAACAAGCATGTACCAGTTAAGGTTGATTTTTGTACGAGTAACATCAGAATTCATAAAATTCAAACTTCAAAGAGAATGAAATTTTTTATGAAGATGATGGCGATATGATTATAATGATGATGAAAAAATAATTAGAATGCAAAACCTAAGGATAGAAAGACAATACAATTTGGCGTCGAAGTTAAAACCACCAAGTACCAATCCTCCCTACAAAGAGATGGCGAAATCCAAAAACAATAAAGAACCTAATTATGATAAAAAGCAAGTGCATTATTAGCTCATATAATAAATGTGCATTTCTAATTACACTTTCTCATGCAATCCCAAATAAATTGCATGTTTTGAAGTTCTGTGAGCCTCTTAATTTCTCAGGATTGCATGTGAAATAAGCATAAGGCTTGTGTGAGTAAAATTTTAGAAGGGGAATTTTAGCTAAAGACAAAATCATACTTATGATTTCATGTACAAATGGCATACTGACTTGAAGGCATGCTTGCTTCAATAAAACTTTGCACTACTCTCCCTAATAACTAGTAACTAATAAGTGTAATTAAATGGGATCAAGATTCAAGAACTACAAAGAATTCAACTTCTTGATAAATAATTGATAATATAGTTCATGGACAATCAAAACTCTTTTAAGAAGATTCGCAACACAAAAGAGAGCACAAAAAATAGTTTTTCTTTGCAAAAACAATATCTGGACGGTGTAAATTCATAGTACTCAACAATCCTGAGAGAGTTCATGAACAAATAACAAAAACTACAGAACTATGCATGCACATACTTAAAATTTCAGAAAAAACAGGAATTATCAAAAATACTACCAAGAATGGCCTCTATACAAAGCATGGAAGCATGGATTGTTGTTGTCGTCGACGATAGAGATCTTTGGCGGCTACAACAATCTCGCTGTAGGAGTGTGAAAGGGAGCTATAGAACTGTAGGAGAAACATTCATATCATTATACCATTTATTTTACTTCATCGGTTGAGCTACAGAAGCTCCTGCTGGGCTAATATTTATGCATAAGCACAAGGATTTAAAGATCAAAAGTTAATAAAAATCTGATGAAATTCTATAATATAAACAACTAAGCATTGCTACTACTGAGGATGCAGCTTTTTGCTCTTGATCAAGGAACAAGCAATACCAAACTACACTATATTAGGTGTATCGTCTTAGATACTTCCATGAGTATAATAATTTTCGGGATCTAATTAAGTAAGAATAATGGTAAGTAAAAAAAATGTAATATGTAGAAATTGACATCCAACAAAGCAGTATTTAATTAATTATGCATTGGCACTCAGTACCTCATGAAGAGTGTTATCTCCTCCAACAGCTATGATAGCATCTGCACCTAGTCAAAATGTAAAGCATCAGAAATATTGTATTATCTGTGACAAGTTTACCCACTATTCAAAGGATTGCTTCTCACGATGTAAAAGATGCAGAGTGCCAAACCATGCAGCTAAAGAATGTTGGCATAATGCAAATCAACAAGCACAATATATGGAAAAAGGTAAAGCTCCATTGGAAGATGTTGAGAAAGAAGAAATGTTCTACTCTTGTTTGCAAGCAGCCACGACCTAAAAATGCATTTGGTATGTTGACAATAGTTGTTCAAGTCATATGTCTAATAACAAATCAAAGTTTCTGTCAATTGATGAGGCATATAAGTCTGTTGTTCATCTAGGTGATGGTAACACAATTCCTTTTGAAGGAAAGGGGGTTGTGACTTTCTCCTCACAAGGAGGTACAATTCAAACCATACATGATGTTCACTATGTACCCACCTTAGCTCAAAATCTCCTAAGTGTAGGTCAGCTATTATGCAAAGGATATGAACTTGTGTTTACTTCAAACACCTGTCATATAAAAGAAAAAAGTGCCAGCATTATAGCATCAGCTCATATGATTGAAAACAAAGTGTTTACTCTAGATATGTCCAATCCATCAATCCATGCACTGTCCAGTCATCAGAAGAAACAAGGAGCAGCTATATCAAATTTGTGGCATGCAAGACTTGGTCATGTACATTGGAATGGCTTACAAACTACAACAAAAAAGAATTTGGTAAGGGGCTTACCTGAAGAACACTGGACAAATGAATTTTGTACAACTTGTTCAAAAGCAAAGCTGCATGCTCTTCCCTATCGACGGCTACAACATATTGTATCTAAATAACCTCTGGAGCTTATCCATGCCGACTTATGCGAACATTCCTCCACACCTTCAGTGGGAGGTAAATCATATTTTTTGCTTCTAGTCGATGATTATACACGGTTTATGTGAATTTATTTATTATCACATAAATATAAAGCATTAAATATTTCTAGCTTTACCACACATTCATCTCAATATCCACGTATAAAGCAACAAAAATATAACACATGTAATTTTTATAATGGCCCAACATAATCATCAAATAATATAACAAAGTGGCATTAAAATTCTGAGGCCATCTCTATGATAAATATGCAGGTGCATTGAGAACAACTGTTATAGGCTGCTTTATGAAAAGTGAAATTCATACCTCTTGAATCAGCATGATCTGAAATGTGGAGGTTATATGTTGCTTGCCTCTCCTTTTTAAGACACCACTGAAGAATCAGCTAGCCAAATAGCTATATTTGGATGAATGTAAATGAATTGCTTATAATCAATCTCCAAACTGCACTTGTTAGCTGCATAAGAATGGCAAAATTAAATTTAACATTAGCAGGTGCATTGAGAATTCTTCTCCCTTGCTCAAATCAGGAGTTTAAAATTGGCAGTGGGTATACCTAACACCATCTCATTAATCAGACTAACATACTCATTATAATTGGAGCTCCCATGATTCCATACCCAGAGCAGAGCACACATGTTGTGCCAGTCACCCCATCCTATTCTAGTTTCGCCTTCAATCAAATAAACCACAAGATCGAGTTGGTAATAGCCAAATGATGTAGGCTGAAACCATGCAAGATCTACCAAAATTCCATGCCTGCAAGAGAAGGATTAAAAATAGTTTCATGCCAAGAAAGAACAGGAAACAACAACATCGAAAGGCAACTACGCTGAACTAATCTTAGTTGGGCATTCAATCCAGCAATTGCCTCTAGTACCATACACATGTTGTGCCTTGTCTTTCTTTATATGCCAATGTTGTAAAATATTGGTTTTCTAAATTCTATTCTATAAAATCATTTTAAACATCATGTAAAATTTATTAAGCTCTCATAAGATCCAATGATAAAAGAAATAATAACACAGCTTGAACTATGCAAAATAATTTAACTGATCATTTAACGGATTAATATGATATGAATTCCACAAAAAAGCATCATCAATTTCCGAGCTATTTGCAACAATAACACATTCCCAAAATCTATCACAAAACATCATGGAAATAAATAGAAAAAAGCAGTTCAATAAGGAAATTAAAAAAAGATCAAAACATCGAGTTGATATGATTTTTTTCCATATTGGTAGATCAACACTAGAGCTTTTAATTTGGGTAGTGCATCATCTGTTGAAATTTTGCATCTTCTTGAGCGCTATTTTCATCACCAACCTAAAAAAATTATACATTACAAATATGTTAAACAAGTTAATAATTGAGTAATAAACAATACTACTTACTTGACCAGTGCTAGAAGGTATCGAAGGATTCACCCGACTTTTAGAAGTGGTTGTTGTTGGTGTCAATGGGTAGCTAACACGATCCAAATGAACTTGCACCTCTTATTGTAGGCTTGCCATCTTTTCTTCAATTTGTGCCTCTATTTGTGCCTTCATTTCAGCAATTTGAATATAAACTGCGATTGCATTTCTTCTCGAAGTTGAGTACGGATTGAATCAACTGCATCTTGACTAGGTTGTAAATTAAGATCTTTTTTTCTCATTAATCCCCATGTACACAAACGTCCATGTCCATCCTCTCTCATTACTCGAGAGAAGCAAGAATCTCTATATTCTACGGTGCGCTCCTCCTCAGGCACATTTTCAAGAAGAATGTTCATATCTTCCTGTGATATGAAGATATAAAAATAAGAAATGCTGCCAATATTATATGTATTATTTTAAAATTAGTTATGGAAGAAATAAATCAAAACATACAATGGCCTCCTGAGCTTCAAAATCAATTCTGCCCTTCTTATCTGTCCGTGTTCTTAAAAAACATTAATTCTATCTACATTATCGTTACCTTGTTTCTCCATCTCAAACAATAACAAAAAATAAATTGGCATTGCATATATGTATTATATAAAGATGTTGGATATTTTACCTCCGATCGAACAGAGCGAAATGAGGACCTCCCCATTTTATGGTATCCTCCAAGATGTTCACGATTGATTAAGTTTTGCTTTGATACTGCTTTAACAACTTCTTGCCCCCAATATTGAACTAGAGTTCTCCATTGCCCGGCAATAATACTATCTTGGACAATGGCTAGGCGCTCCTCAGCAGTTGTATATATATCATAATTATCACGCTTAACATGATATTTCCATTCCCTCCACCGCAATCCGACTGAATGCAAGCATCTACTTTGATAATTTAGAGGGACATCTGTATTCTCCTATAATTATTCAATGAAATAAAATTGAGTTTATTTTAAGTGTGGTGTTCGTTAATGTAACAAAAGAAGAAAGCAACATACCTGCACCTCTCTCCATATCGCATCAAGCATGTCATTGGGTATATCCGTCCATCGCGGATATGTGAGTGGCAGTTTAAACCCATTTCTAGCTAAAACCCCAAGTTGGCTAATAAATGGTTGCTCACACTTACCTATAGGGTACCCATATCTATCAAAATCAACATGAAATCGCTCACCTGTCCCCCATGTTGGGATGCCATGTGCAGGGCCTCGACCTCTCTTTTTATTAATACTTTCACGTTCGTCTGAAAGATCTGCATTAAAAATGTCAATAACTTATATATACCATTATAGTGCACAAACAAAAATATTATGATTCCAAATACCTGCATTGTCAAGTGAATGTGATGTGTCAATGGGATGGGAGATTGGTGTAGCATGTGCAGTAGCTTGGGAAACTAAATGTAGAGTGGTGATTGGTTGGGATATTGGTGAAGGATTTATATTATGTTGGGAGATTGATTGTGCGGCGACGGATTGAGAGAGTTGCAACTTTTTAATCATAGTTTGTCCTCGAGTGTTTTTCTTCCCCATGACTGCAGGAAGATCATAGAACAAATTATATTAATCCATCAAATGTAATTTAAAATGACCAAATATAGTAATTTGTCAAATAAAAAAATTATGATTCCAAATACCTTCATTGTCAAGTGAATGTGATGTGTCAATGGGTTGGGAGATTGGTGTAGCATGTGCAGTAGCTTGGGAAAGTGAATGTAGAGTGGTGATGGGTTGAGATATTGGTGAAGGATTTATATTAGGTTGAGAGATTGAATGTGCGGCGACAGATTGAGAGAGTTGCAACTTTTCAATCATTGTTTGTCCTCGAGTATTTTTCTTCCTCATGCCTGCAAGAAGATCATAGAACAAACTATATTAATCCATCAAATGTAATTTAAACTGACCAAATATATTAATTTGTCAAATAAAAAAATTATGATTCCAAATACCTGCATTGTCAAGTGAATATGATTTGTCAATGGGTTGGGAGATTGGTGTAGCATATGCAGTAGCTTGGGAAACTGAATGTAGAGTGGTGATGGGTTGAGATATTGGTGAAGGATTTATATTAGGTTGGGAGGTATAATATGCGGCGACGGATTGAGAGATTTGCAACTTTTCAATCATTGTTTGTCCTCGAGTATTTTTATTCCTCATGCCTGCAAGAAGATCATAGAACAAACTATATTAATCTATCAAATGTAATTTAAATTGACCAAATATAGTAATTTGTCAAATAAAAAAATTATGATTCCAAATACCTGCATTATCAAGTGAATGTGATGTGTCAATGGGTTGGGAGATTGGTGTAGCATGTGCAGTAGCTTGGGAAACTGAATGTAGAGTGGTGATGGGTTGAGATATTGGTGAAGGATTTATATTAGGTTGGGAGATTGAATGTGCGGTGACGGATTGAGAGAGTTGCAACTTTTCAATCATTGTTTGTCCTCGAGTATTTTTCTTCCTCATGCTTGCAATAAGATCATAGAACAAACTATACTAATTCAAAACACATCGCAACTCTATTATAAATCAAACTATATTAATTTAAGATGAACAAAATATAGAAATTTGGCAAGATAAAAATTATGATAAAATACAATATTACTCTTCATTAGTTATTTCGTCGTCAACATCTAAAAGAATATCATCAACAACATCACCATCAACTCCTTCCCTAACCCAATTAGTATCATCATCATGTACACATATTGTTTCATCCAAATGTTGGTTATTGAGTGGTTCAAGTTCAGGTTCAACATCAAATGAATCCCGAGTTGTCAACTTCATAACAACTTCCCAATCTCGATCTAGAGGATCTTTGACGTAACAAACCTTCTCTGCTTGAGTGGCTAATATAAAAGGCTCATCTGTCATTTTTATTTTGTCTATACAACAAATGATTGAAGTTCACAATAGTGAAACTAAATTCATCCAGTTTTTTTCCAACTTGAGGGTCAACCCAATCACACTTAAATAGGATGAATTTAAAATCATTACCATAGTGAATCTCAAAAATGTCCCTTAACCTTCCATAGTACGTGACACCCCCTACATGTGGGTTTTTATCTTTGGAGCTAGCATAGCTAGTTGTACTTGCTTTGAGCACCACACCACTATTTTGGGTAGTTCTTTTTTATCTTTGTACCTTGTGCGATAACGAAATCCATTAAAAAAATATCCATCATATCTCCATGCCCAATTATCCGGACCTTCACTGAGATGCTTAACTTCTTTGCATAGATTGTTATCAGTAGATCTAACCTGTAGAGATAGTCAAACCATGGATGAAATTAATGAAATGATTTATTAAAAATTTGATCTTCATTCGTATATTGAAGAACTTAAATAATGTTTAAACCATAATTGAAAGGATTCATTATGAGCTTTATCAATTTGATGTTCGATCATACGAGGGATTGAATTTTTGAGTTCTTCGATGTGCTTCCTATATAAGAACACATTTTGATATTATAAAAAGTAACACCAAATTAAATTGATGGGAAAAAATAAGACAACTCACGTTCGAAAAGGTGTGATTGCATCTGTGTTTAAAAGAACATGGCGATGCATTTGTATATAAGAAACCTCATCAAGTTGTGTCTTTTTCCCCTTTTTAAATGGGCGACCATTGTCATGTCCTCCATTATAATTTCTATTTTGCAGATTAGATTTGTTTCAATGCCAACAAGATATCGTTCGCAAAAGTTCATGCATTCCTCCATTAGATATCTGTCGAAGTATGAGACCGGGCGGTCTGGCGGTTTGTGTCCGGCGGGTTGATATCCAGACTGTTGCTGTGATGTCTAGCGGTCTGACGGTTCATATCCGGCAGCTTGGAAACCGGGCGGTGTAGCGGTCTCCAACCGCATCTCTCTCCTGCTTTTGGTATTGCCGGGCGGTTAGAATATTGTCTAACCGCGCGACTTGTTCTGGTCTGTTGTTCTAGCCACTCGGAACTGTTGTATAGCTTTAGTCCCACATTGTTAGTTTGTATTCTATCCTCTCTCCTCCATTCTATAAAAAGGAGACCATACCTTTGTAAAAGATATCTTTTTGGATAATAAAAATTCCAATTATTCAAAGTTCTGGCTTGTTTTCTAGTCGTTTGTTCGTTACTTTTAACATTGGTTCGCTACTTTTAACATGGTATCAGAGGACTCGATCTTCTCCTGCTGATTCTCTGCACCCTGTCCGCGCGGTTTGTCCCTTCTTCTCGCGACCTGTTCTCATGGCTTATCTCTTCCGCCTGCTTGCGCCCTGTCCTGCCTGTTAAACACAGCGACCTGTTACTTTGATCGCTGCGACCTGCTGCCTTATTCGCTTTGTTTGTTCCTCCCTTCTGTTCGCGCGGACTATCTTCTAGCCGTTCGACTTCTTTCCCTGCTTGGATCTGCGGCTTGGTCGTGGATTCTCTGGCTACTGGTGTCTGACATCGTGACCGCCGCAGCCCCTCTTCTTCCTATCCGCGCGGCTTGTCTTTTAACCGCGCGGCTTCTCGCTGTTTTCTATCCACGTGGCTTGTCTTTTAACCGTGCGGCTTCTCGTTCTTCTCCTATGGCTCTTTCTGAAACCTTCACTACCACTACTCCTATCGCCACTCCGGCACCACATCCTACTTCCTCTGGCAACCTTGGCACGGTTTCTAAACTTGTTGGCTCCAACAATACGGATTGGAGCATTTCTTTCACCTTTCTTCTTCGCTCTCAGCGCAAACGTCATCATCTCACCGATGACCCTCCTCCTCCAGACTCTGTTGACTTTTATGACTGGGATGCCAGTGATGCGCTTGTCCGCACGTGGTTGGCTAACAGTCTCTCTGATGAATGTCTTCCTATCATACGCCATGATGAGATGGTTAAGACCACGTGGCTTCACCTTGCTGCTCTCTACTCGAAGGGGGCTCAGACATCCCGCATTTATACTCTCTATGCGGATCTCTTCGCTCGCCCTTCCATGTCTCCTGCTGCGGCTTATCAGCAAGTTCAGGCTCTTGGAGCTGAAATCCTCCAGAATCGCCCTTTCTCTGCGGACTTGGTCGAGCAGCACAAACACTTCCAGGAACTCCTGGTTGTTTGTTATCTTCTACGACTCCCTGAGTCATTTGATATGATCCGCCAGCAGATCTTGGGCGAAGCAGACTTCCCACCTTGGATGCCACCGCATCTCGCATCGCTGCTGTCACTTCCCTGCTCCAACGTCCTCTATTGTCCTCCCCTCCTCCACAGGACTCCTATGCTCACCAGGCTCAGCGGTGTGGCAATAGTGGCTGCAGCCAGTCTGGCACGCGCGGTATGTCAAGGTTTCTCTGCTCTCACTGTGGTCGTACCGGCCACTCTGTTGACCGCTGCTGGCAGAAACATCCTCATCTTCGTCCTTCCGGTAATACTTCTTCATCAACCTCCGCCTCCTCTCGGCCATCTGCTTCTGTGGCCACGATCTCAGGTAGTGCACACGTCGTTACCCAAGGTAAATGGTTGATTGACTCTAGTACTACAAATCACATGACCGGAAACCCTCATTGCTTCTCTCTCCTAAAGATGCATGATCGGTTACCCCCGGTTCTTGTTGCGGATTGTTCCCCTTCCCCGGTTCACGGGACGGGCATGGTCCAAGTCACCCCGTCGCTTCGCTTAGTGGACACTCTCTATGTCCCGAAATTCCCGTGCAATTTGTTCTCGGTTACTACTTTATGCAAGCAACTTCAGTTCTCTGTATTATTTACTCCTACTTCTTGTTGTTTTCAGGACCCGAGGACCCAACGGACGATTACTATTGGGATTGAGAGTGGCGGCCTTTACTTTCTCGACAATGTTTCCGCTCTGTCCGCCTTCTCTTCCGCGTCTACTGATCTGCTTCAATGGCATCTTCTCCTTGGACATCCTCCTCCTCGGATTCTTCGTCAGCTTCTTCCCCACTTACCTCAGACCAGTCCTCCGCTCAACTGTGATGCGTGTCAGCTTGGCAAACATCATCGCTCCTCCTTCCCGCCGAAGCAAGGTCGTGGTTCATCCCGCCCTTTTGATCTCATTCATTCTGATGTCTGGGGTCCTGCTCCTACTCTCACCGTTGGTCGGGGTAGTTCTTACTTTGTAACTTTTATTGATGATTTCTCTAGATGTACCTGGGTGTATCTTTTAAAAGATCGCTCTGAACTATTATCTGTATGGCAATCTTTTTACTATATGATTCAAACTCAGTTTTCTTTATCTATTAAAGTACTGCGCTCTGATAATACAAAAGAATATCTCAGTCATGAGTTTTTCTCTTTTTGTATGCAACATGGTCTTATTCATCAGACCAGCTATGTTTACACCTCCCAACAAAATGGGGTGGCGGAGCGTAAAAACCGTCACCTCCTTGATATCGCTCGCACTCTAATGACGCAGATGCAGGTGCCTCGCTCCTACTGGGGCTATACTGTTCTTGTTGCCTTCTATCTCATCAATCGCATTCCCTCTTCGGTTCTCCACGGCCAGACCCCCTTCTCCATTCTCTACCCGGGCAAGGAACCCTTTCCTCTTCCTCTCCGTATCTTTGGGTGTACGGCCTTTGTGCATGCTCTGTCTGCTACCCGTGACAAGCTTTCCCCCCATTCCACAAAATGTGTCTTTTTGGGATATTCGACCACTCAAAAAGGCTATTGTTGCTTTGACCCCGTTCTGCGCAAACAATTTGTTTCCACGGACGTCACCTTCTTCGAAAATGCATCCTACTTTTCCTCTCCATCCCCGCTTCCTCCTGCGGTCTCTTACTCTCCACCATCTCTCAGTGATCCTTCCACGTAGATCAACGTCTCCCCTCCTATGTCATCTCCTCCGTCGTCTCCTTCTCTCTCTATTATACCCCCACCTTCTTCTCCGCAGCCGTCTCTCTCTAGTCCCGGGCCAGCTTTCTCTGCCACGGACGCTCCGGTCCCTGAGGCACAAGACGAACTGGATCTTCCCATTGCTCTTTGCAAAGGGGTGCGGGTGTGTACCCAACACCCGCTTGTGGCTGTTGTTTCCTATGATCGGCTTACTCCCTCTCGCAGGTGCTTTGCTTTGGCTATCTCGGCTACTACAACTCCCCGCACTTACCAAGAGGCTCTTGTTATTCCTCATTGGAAATCTGCCATGGATGAGGAAATCGCCACTCTTAATGAAAGGGGTGCCTGGACCCTTGTTCCTCCACCGATAGGTACTGATGTGGTTGGCTACCGCTGGGTGTTCGTTGTGAAGTTTCGCCCCGATGGCACTGTGGATTATTACAAAGCCCGGCTGGTGGCCAAAGGCTTTACTCAGACTTATGGAGTTGAATACTTTGATACTTTCTCCCCGGTTGCTCGCCTCAGCACCATCCGGGTTCTTCTTTCAGTGGCTGTCAACAGGGAGTGGGCTATTTCCCAGCTTGATATCAAGAATGCTTTTCTGTATGGGGATCTTCAGGAGGATGTATATATGGAGCAACCTCCTGGGTATGTTGCTCAGGGTGAGACACGAGTATGCCAGTTGAAGAAGGCCATCTACGGCCTAAAACAAAGCCCTCGGGCATGGTTCGACAAGTTTAGTGGCATTGTGGCTTCCATTGGCTTTACAAGAAGTTCAGCCGATCACTCATTGTTTATTCACAAAACCGCATCGGACCTTGTGGTTTTGGCGGTGTATGTGGATGATATTCTTCTTACCGGCGATGACCAGACTGTGGTGGACTTGACAAAGAAACACCTCCGTCAACACTTAGTCACGAAGGATATGGGCTCCCCGAAATATTTTTTGGGGATAGAAATCTCTCAGAAGCCTGACTCGTTGGTTCTCTCCCAACGGAAGTATGCTCTTGATCTTTTACAAGAGGCAGGATTGACCGGTGCCAAATCGTCTAGGTATCCCATGGCCACTGGAGAGGACAAAATGTGGACAGATGACTCACCTCTTATATCTGATGCCACTAGGTATAGACGTCTGGTGGGCAAACTCTTTATCTCACGGTGACCAGACCCGACATCGCCTATGCTGTAGGCAAGGTCAGTCAGTTCATGCAAGCTCCCAGGGAATGTCATCTTCAGTCTGCCTTGAAGATACTAGAGTATGTCAAAGCGGCACCAGGAAAAGGGCTACTCTTTCAGAAGCGTGGTCATCTGAGAGTTGAAGCCTACTCAGACTCAAGCTATGCAGATGATAAAGGTGACCGTAAATCTACATCAGGTTTTTGCACATTTGTTGGAGGTAATCTTGGGAGTTGGAAGAGCAAGAAGCAGTCTGTTGTCTCAAGGTCCAGTGCAGAAGCCGAATATCGGAGTATGGCGTCAACCACGTGTAAGTTAAAATGGTTACGGGCTCTCATGCTTGACTTAGGAGAGGTCTACGACTATCCTATGCCTATGTTCTGTGACAACAAGGCCGCTATATACATATCCAAAAATCCGGTCTTCCATGAGAGAACGAAACATATAGAGGTCGACTGCCATTTCATCCGAGAAGAGGTCTTGAAGAGATAGATTTGCACTCCGTTCGTCACCTCCGACAAAGAGTTGGCAGATATCTTCACCAAGCCGGTTTCTACTTCCTTCTTCCATATTTGTGACAACCTGGGCATGATTGATATCTATGCTCCAGCTTGAGGGGGAGTGTCGAAGTATGAGACCGGGCGGTTTGTGTCCGGCGGGTTGATATCCAGACTGTTGTTGTGATGTCTAGCGGTCTGACGGTTCATCTCCGGCGGCTTGGAAACTGGGCAGTCTAGCAGTCTCCAACCGCATCTCTCTCCTGCTTCTTGTATTGCCGGGCGGTTAGAATATTTTCTAACCACGCGGCTTGTTCCGATCTGTTGTTCTAGCCGCTCGGAACTATTGTATAGCTTTAGTCCCATATTGTTAGTTTGTATTCTATCCTCTCTCCACCATTCTATAAAAGGGAGGTCATACCTTTGTAAAAGATATCTTTTTGGATAATAAAAATTTCAATTATTCAAAGTTCTGGCTTGTTTTCTAGTCATTTGTTCGCTACTTTTAACATTGGTTCGCTACTTTTAACAATATCCTTTCGCAATAGAACCTTCTGGATGAGCACGATTACGAACATATCTCTTCAAGGTAAGTAGATACCTAATTTCAATATATATAATAAGTTAATACAAATAATATTATATAAATAAACATATAAACTCAAATATATGAAATGTTCATTACCTTTCAATATTATACATCCATCAAAATTGCACCGGACCACCAACAAAGGCCTCTTCAGCTAAATGTATTGTTAGATGCTCCATAATATCAAAAAAAGAAGGTTGAAATATCTTTTCAAGATGACATAGTGTTAAAACTATGTGTTCTTACATAATCTTCAAGTCAATATGCTTAATAGCCTTTGAGCATAATTGTCTATAGAAATAACATAACTCGATAAAAACTTTCACAACATCTGGTTGCAATACTTTCCTTATGGCTATTGGAAGGAATTGTTGCATAAGAATGTGCATATCATGACTCTTAAGACCCCAAATATTTCTCTCTTTCAAATGTACACATCGAGAAATATTAGATGCATAACTATCTGGCACTTTGATATTTTTTAACACTTGTAGGAAAACATCTTGATGAACCTTGTTCATTGAAAAATGGGCTGGAGATAAGAAGGCCTGACCGGATGCAAGTTGTTGTGGGTGAAATTTTGTTTGAATACCCATTTCTTTTAAATCCCGTCTTGCTTTTAAGCCATCTTTTGTTTTTCCTATTACACCCAATATTGTATAAAGCAAATTTTCACCCATATTCTTCTCTTGGTGTATTACATCAATGAAATGACGTGTTTGAAAATACTCCCAATATGGCAACTCAAAGAAGATGCTTTTTTTCTTTCAACCATGTTTTTGACCAATATTCTTAACCCTACAATTATCTTCTCTCTTCCTCTTTTTAAGATCATCTTTTTTGTATTCAGTAAGTACATCATTTAATTGTGTTGTGATATTACTTCTCTTTAACATTAAAGGTTTAGCTTCAAATTCACGACATCCATTAAAAGCTGCTTTATCTCTTCAAAACCTATGCCCACTGGGTAACCATCGACGATGCCCCAAATAGCAAAATTTTCTACAATTTCTTAGCCATTGTGATTTAGTTTGCAAATTACAATTTTCACAAGCATACTGATCTTTTGTACTCCATCCTGATAAGTTTGCATATGTTGGGTAGTCATTAATTATCCAAAACAATGCGACACGTAGAGTGAACATCTGATTTTTTGATGCATCATATGTAGCCACACCATCATTCCATAATTCTTTTAACTCTTCAATCAATGGTTTAAGGTAAACATCAATTTTATTACTTGCATTTTTTGATGACATGAATAACCTTTTCAATCTCGGTGTCAAAGGAAAATATCTTACTTGTTTTGCTGGAATTTTTGAAATTGTATTTTGCATGTTATTTCCATTGTCATTGAGTTGTTTGTATCGTGACTCATCGCAAATCTCGCAATTTTCAAGTGTAATATCATTTCCTTTAAAAATCAAGCAATTATTGGGGCATGCATCCCAAGTCTCGTAAGAAAATCCCAAATCTTTTGTAATCTTTTGAGATTCATAATAAGACTTAGGTATTTTTATGTTCGGAAAAGCATCAATAAGGAACTCTAATAGCCATGTGAATGAGATATCTGTCCATCCATGCATGACTTTACCTTGCAGCAATCTCACTATGAAAGACAATGATGTATACTTGACACAATTAGGGTACAATGGACACTCTGCATCTTCAACAAGTTTTATAAATTTGGCATCATCTTTGCTAGGACAATCTATTCTTGGATTGCTTAATGATGATGAATTCTCATACAAACTAGCACTAATAGGTGGAATTCCAATTGATTCATCTATCATCTCAATCATATCATCTCTAAAATCAGAACGTTGTTCATCCCTACTGCAAGATATAGAATAATATGATTTCGCGTGAAGGGTCCATATCTTTTACTTAGATAAAAACCCATTTATAATTATATGTTCATAAGCAATGACCCTCTCCATCAAATAAGTATTATAACATTTTTGCAAGGGCAATAAATTCGAGTCTCAAAACTATCTGTTTTATTTTGATATGCATAATCTTGAAACTTGTCAACATCATGGATGTATTCAGATGACGCTCTATTTTGCAAATCAATCCAACTTTTATCCATATTTAATGCCAGAGAAATCTACATAAATTAAAAAAAATTAGGGTTATACAAATAGAGGCCGGACAATGAAAATATATTATTTTGACTTTAAATAATGTTTGACAAGTAAAAACAATGAAAATGATTATGAAAAACATGTCTTAATCATAACTAAAAATTAAGGGGATAATTCTTTGCTTATACCAAGGGGCCATTAGATAGAGTTACAAAAGGTATTTTGCAAAAAAGGCCCCACAAGTGGGCAAATTCCAAAATTACCCAAATACAATAAAAATGCAATTGAATATAAAAATGAAATGAGATACAAATTATAATTAAAATCTCTAATTAGATAATTATAAATGGGTCCTCTCTATTGAGACAATAAAATCTAACCTCCTTCAAATTGAGATTGACCTATATATCTAGTACCTGAAGAGCTCCAAGAGTGCTAGTAACAATCATATCCCTTGTCATTCTACTAGACATCTTCTTGTAGCATTTCAAGAATCTAACGGTAGCGGGGCTGGTTTGATGATTGTGCATGATGTGAGCTTCCAACAAATGCAGCAAACCATCGCCCCACAGCTTCACTACGATCATAGCCTGGCAGTCCGTCTTCGCCGTCGATCTTGACTGATAGCAAGCATCTCATCATCAGTTTTATTTTTACTAAGCAAAATAATTGATAAACAGGACCTTGAAGGGTGGAAGCAGTCAAACAAAGCAATGATGCATAAATCAAAGCCCTAAATCCTAAATTCCCAATCAATAAACAAATCGATAAACCCAGATAAAAGTAATAATAATCCAAAACTGTAGGAAGTAGGAACCAGGATGAATACCTTTGAAAGTGAGAGTAAGATCTATCTCAACTTTAGAGGGGGGTGAATAGAGTTTATTTAAATTAATTTCACAGTTTTGAAGTAATCAGCACATATAAAATTCAATTTATAGTATAGTGTAGAGTGCTAGTAAAGAGTTAAAAACAAAGAAGTTAAGAGCACAGTACATAGCAAATCAATCACACAAACAAGCCAGAAGACACAAGGAAATATAGTGGTTCCCCAAAAACCTGGGTACATCAACTCTTCTACCACCCTTGGTAGGAATCCACTCAGGATGAGTTGATCAGGTGTCCTGACACCAATGAGCTTTTGATAAGGTGCTCAAAAACCAAAACTGGATTTTTTGATAAGGTGTCTTGCCACCACTGAGTTTTGACAAGGCTCTCAGAACCAGACAGAAATTTTGAAGGGAGTTCAAGAACCCTTTTACAACAGAAAAAGAAAAGATAAAGAGGTAAAGTTGTCTTCTCTGTTCTCAAATCAAATGAGAGAAGACTAGTGGATCTTTTGTTGTCAAAGCTCCCCCTGAGATGTAGACAGGTTCAGGAATGGAAGCTTTGCTCTAGGGTGATAGGTCTTCAGAAGTTTAGATCTCCAGCAAAAGATTGTTTCAGCAAAAGGAGGCTGAAAGATGAGGTGTCTGGAGTTCTTGAGATGAAGCTGTGATCACTTTTCTGTAAGCAAAAAGATTGTTATTCTGATTCTTCAGAATTGATCACTTGTTGTCTGTCACAGCTTAAATCTTGTTTTTGTGCTCTCTGTGTATTCTATTGTATATTCTATCTGACTGAAGATAAAAAGGAAGATCTGATTCTCTAAAAAAAATTCTTGTCAAAGATAGCCGTTGGCAGTCATAAATGTCTTCCATAAAAAGTCTTGTCTTCTAGAGGAAGGTCCAATAAAACATTCCCTGAATAATTCCTTGAAACTTGCTCCAGAATAAAGACAAACGGCTGACAGATCTCCTTGACATAAATGTTAAGAGAATTCAAAAACATTCCAAAGACTGGCAGCATTTGAATCCTTAGAATCGTTGATCTCTCAGAAAGATCGTCGATCTGAGCTCTACGATCGTCGAACTGAGCTCAGAGATGGAAACAGATCAAACAGACAGAAAACATTGAACTGAGCTCGAAGATCGTCGAACCGAGCTCAGCGACCTGAAGAATAGCTGAAGAGTGATCGTCGACCTGAGCTCGAAGAACGTCGACAGAAGTTCGACGATTTATCGAAGTTGATCTCAGACAGCGTCGAACCGAGTTCGACGTTTCGTTGACAGGAGCTCGACGAAAATTGCCTTAGACTTGGCTCTATATCCTTGATCTTGGAATGGTCCTGGGGGTAGCTTCAAACCTAAGTTCTAATCCCTAGACTCATTCTAATGTTGACCTTTACAACTATACAACTAGGTCAACCTGGTTTCCTAAGACAAACATAGTGATCCTTACCCAAATTAGTAATAGGGTGTTCCAACAATCTCCCCCTATTTGGGTTAGGATTACTATTTACAGACAGAATTAGGAAATAAATAAGCATACATTCACAACAGAAGCTAAATCAACAATGCAGTAGGAAAGATATAGCAGCAATGCAGATCACAGATAAAAAGTCAGCAAATATCCAGAGGAGGATGATTGTTCAGCTTACACAATTCACTTCTTCTCAGTTCACTTTTTAAACATAATTTCTCTGTTGGGATTGAGGGCTTCTTTCTTGGATCTTCTATCATCTTCTGCACCTAAGGAAGTTTGAGATCTGGGCCTTAGAACTACAGCCTCAGGGTACGGCTTCATATAATCTTCTGGATTAAAGAATTTTCTTGATGCATATCTCTCCAGTTCTTTCTTTCTCTGATCTGATAGAGTTGTTATGTTGGAAGTGTCCTTGCCTTGCTCTCTGGCCTTTTTCATTTGATCAAGAGCAGCCAACTCTTTCATTCTAGCTGTCCAGGACAAGGGGTTGTTCTCATGATCCTCAAATGGAACAGGAGGTTCATATCTGTTGATGGATTCAGAATCAGTAGGAGGAGTCCTGGAGACAACTGAATCTTTTAGCTTATAAGGGAAAGGACCTGAAGTAGAATCAGTATGGCCTTGTCCTTCCCTTTGTTGAAATCTGTGCCCTCTCTGGCTTCCTTTATATTGACCCCTTCTAGATTGATATCCCCTTTGATGTTGCCCCCTTTGATAGTATCTCTGATAAGACTGGGAGGAGCTTTGTCTGGAAGCTGGAGCTTGAGAGGCTGAGCCTGAACCAGAATCTGGAGGAGGAGGAGGAGGAGGCTGATACTGAGAAGATCCTTTTTCATACTTATCCAGCTTCCTTCTCTTCTTCATAGCCTTTAATTGGTTCTTGGAATACTGCATCCAAGGCTCAGATATGGGGCAGTTATGCAGAATATAGTAGGGAATGTCATTAGAATCCTTTGCCTGAGCTGGGGGACTGTCATCATGGCCTTGCTTCTGGCCTTCTTCTTCTTGGCAATAGTATTTGCAGAGTCATCTGATTCAGTTTGAAATTGATCACTCTCTGAACTTTGAGGTCTGTTATACAAATCATCAATGCTTTTTATGTATTTCTCTTGTAACTTCAACTGATCAGGAGTCAGGGCAGGAGCAGCTGCAGCAGCAGAAATTTGAGCAGAAGGAATTTTTGAAGCAGAAATAACATCAGGAGATGGAGCAGAAGCAGCAGCAGCAATAGGAGCAGAAACAACAGCAGGTGCAGGTTCATTCAGGTAAGAAGCAAGTTCTTCAGCAGCAGATGTATCTTCAATTACAGGAACCATTTCAGTATCTTCAGTAACAGCAGCAGCAGCTTCATCAACAAGAGGCACAATGGCCTTAGTAGCAGCATCAGAGATGGAAACATAAACATCCACAGCCTTCCAGGAATTTACATATGCTTCAATTTGGCTGGGATCACAGACAGAAATAGGCACAATGGCCTTAGACAAGTCTTCAGTATGTGGAACTGGAAAAGATCTGAAGTAAACTGTATCAAACTCAAAGAGCAGGCTCTGGAAGTCCATTGCAAAAGCAGGAGCAGGAGCAAGAGCTGGAGCAGACTCAGGCACATCCACTACTTCAGAAGGCATCTCCCCATGCCTGAATTCAGGGAGAACTGAATCAAGGCACCCAGAAGAGGTAATTGCCTGAGAGGGAATGAAGGAGGAGAGCTTGGAAGACAACTCCTTGACATGGGTCAGGAGTGGAGCCAGAGTGGTCTCCAGTAATGAGGTTAGCTTAGGAGCTAGCAGCTCATATAACCTGTCTGCCAGGGCTGGTAGATCTACATGCTCAAGAGGGGCTTGAGCAGAGGTAGGAGAGAAGGTTGTTGGAAGGATGTTGGCTGGAGTTGGTGGCATGGAGAATGTGGAGATAGGAGGTGTGGGAATGGATGGCTCTGAGAGTGGAATAGTGAAGATAGAGGTTGTTGAGATGGAGCTAGATGAGGCAAGAGATGGGGTCAAGGATGGTTGAGAAAGAATTTCGTGCAGTATTTATTGGAATGAGGAGGTAGAGGGAGGCTCAGGGGGAGTGGAAGGAGAATCATCCATAAAGGAATCATCTTCAAGGGAAAATGACGGTGAGGTGAAGATTGGATAAGAGAAAAGAGGATGGAATTCCTCTGAGGTAGATACTGGAGGGGGTGAAACTGGTGAAGAAATGGTAATGGGGGAAGATATGGCTATGGTGGTGATTGGAGGTGAGGATGAAATGGCTGGGGTAGAGACAACTAGAGGAGGAGGAGAAGCAGGCAACACTTCTGCTGTGGCAGAGACCAGAGGTGGAGTGACTGAGGCAGTCCTGGTGCCTGAAGTCAGTGGTGCAGCAGCTCTGGTAGGGTTTACAATCTGCCTATCCCATTTGCTGAAAAGGGCACAGGAGAGCCTCTTGGATGCATTAATGAACATCCCAGAAGAGGTTAGCAGCTCAGGGCATCTGGAATGCAGATAGACCCCTAGAATTCTCCCAAAACTGACAGCAGTCTTATTCAGCTTCTTCTTAATCAGGTTGAAGAAAATTGATCCCCAGTCTAGATGTTTCTTATCAAGCAGAGCTCCCATTAGACAAAATTGAAATCTTGATATGGTATCATGGACTGAGTGCTTGGCCAGAAGCACTTTCCCAACTACATCAGCCAAAAATTGAAATTCTATCGACAGATTTTTCTTCAGCAGTGTGTTAGGGTTTACAGCATTGTGACCCATTCTATCAAGCATGGAGTCATATTCCTCTCCAGATAACTCTATGGAATCTTCTCCAGAACTAAGATGAAAAACTTCAGTTAAAAGAGTCGGGGACAATTGTACCTGAGTCCCTTTTATGAAGCCGACGACTGAGTTCTCATTCTCATATGTCGCTGTATAACACCATTCTTTTATTTCTTCTGATGCAATCTTCATTCTGGTAGTCATTATTTGGGATAGCTGCTGTTCTCTGAATAGATTGAGAATGTCTTTGAAGCGTTGATCGCTTCCATCAAATGAGTTCATGTCGATATCAAACCCGGTGTCGAATTTCATTTTAGAAATCGCAGCACTGGAGCCAGCCATTTGTACCTGCAACAAAGAACCAAACACGACCAAGCGTAGAAGATTTGGAGGGAAAAAGAAGAAAGTTGTAGAGAGTATGAAAGCGCAAAGATGAACGATGACCGAGGAAATGATTTTATATTAGGGTTCGACGGCGAAACGGAAAATCGTGGAGCTCGGTTCGACAAAACGTCGATCTCAGCTCGACGATTTGGGCTACAGAAGGAATCTGAAGAGACTTCAATATCGTCGATCTCCGTTTGACGATGTTGAAAAGCGTCGAGTTTCGCTCGACGACCTCTTAATAGAAGGAGAGGAAACCTGGAACTACTGGAGGCGCTGAACTCAGATCGACGATTTCGGAAACGTCGATCTCTGGTCGACATTTTTTAGAAAAACGTCGATCTACATTCGACGATTTCTGGGAAAGCGTCGAGCGCAGTTCAGAGACAAAGCCTATTCTACAGACACAAAAAGAACTGATTTTTTTAGCCTAGTCTTGGTGTGTTTTAACTTTTCAAAAATCATGTAAATTAGTTTAGGCTTCCTCCATCTAACATGCCTAACTGATTTAGGAAGAAACTGTGTTTCTTTTCTTCCAAAGGCTTGGTAAAAATATCTCCCCTTTGCAAATCAGTAGGGATATATTGAAGTTCAATTTTATTTTTCTCTACATTATCCCTTAGAAAATGATGCCTAATCTCTATGTGTTTTGTCCTACTATGGAGGACTGGATTTTGTGCTATAGAGATAGCACTAGTATTATCACAAAAAATTTTAGACTTCTCTATGTTGTAGCCATAGTCTATGAGCTGATTTTGTATCCACAATATTTGTGAATAGCAACTGCCTGCAGCCATATATTCAGCTTCAGCAGTTGAGGTTGACACAGATGTTTGCTTCTTACAAAACCAGGAGACAAGTCTGTCACCAAGGAACTGACAAGTTCCACTGGTGCTTTTCCTGTCTACTCTGCATCCAGCATAATCAGCATCTGAAAATCCAGTTAGTTCAAATCCTGAGTCTTTTAGATACCAGAGTCCTAAATTTGGACAACTTTTTACATATTTAAGAATCCTTTTAACTAGAGTTAGGTGTGACTCTCTAGGGCTTACTTGGAATCTAGCACATATGCATGTAGCAAACATTATATCTGGTCTACTAGCTGTAAGGTACAATAGAGAGCCAATCATTGCTCTATATGTTGTCTGATCAACTGGTTTCCCATGTTCATCAGCATCCAATACAGTATTGGTAGGCATGGGTGTTTTCATACAAGATGCCTCAGACATACCAAATCTCTTAACTAATTCTTTAGTATACTTGGTTTGGGAAATAAATATGCCCTCAGCATGCTGTTTTACTTGCAATCCTAAGAAGAAGGAGAGCTCACCCATGCTACTCATTTCAAATTTGGAATGCATCAGGTTGGAAAACCTTCTGCACAAGTTTGAATCAGTAGATCCAAATATGATATCATCTACATAAATTTGTACTAGTAGGGCATGGGACTTATGGGTTCTAATAAAAAGAGTTTGGTCTACTCTCCCCCTAACAAAATCATTTTCCAGAAGAAAGCATGCTAGGGTCTCATACCATGCTCTAGGAGCTTGCTTGAGACCATATAATGCTTTATGCAATTTGAAAATATAATCAGGGTGAGTTAGAGAGATAAAACCTGGAGGTTATCTAACATAGACTTCCTCTTTGATGTCCCCATTGAGAAATGCACTCTTCACATCCATCTGGTAGACCTTGAATCCCTTGTGAGCAGCATAAGCTAGGAATATTCTAATGGCCTCTAACCTTGCAACTGGTGCAAAGGTCTGGTCATAGTCTATTCCTTCTTGTTGAGAATAGCCATGAGCAACTAGCCTTGCCTTGTTTCTGACAATAACTCCTTGATCATCCAGCTTGTTTCTGAACACCCACTTTGTTCCAACAATGGAGTGATCCTTTGGCTTAGGCACTAGTTCCTAAACTTTATTCCTTTCAAATTGATGCAACTCCTCTTGCATTGCAATGATCCAGTGTGGATCTTGCTCTGCATCTTGAATGGATTGAGGCTCAACTTGAGATAGGAAGCAGGTGTGCATCAGGTTTTGGTTGACCTGATTTCTGGTTTGCACACCAACTGAGATGTCTCCAATTACTTGGGTGATTGGATGATCTCTTGTTGTTACTAGATCAATAGGGGATGTTGATTGTTCACCAACCTGTGTTGTTGTTTCCTCTTGTGGAATAACAACTGGCTCTTCAGGATGATTTTCTTTAAGAGGTTGAACTTCTTCTTCATCATCACTGCTCTCATTCTTTTGCAGAATAGGTTGAGTGGCTGTATCCTCTTCTTTAACCTGTAATCTGTCCATACTTTCTGATATAGAGTGTACCTGTAAAGGTTCTATAGTAGAAGTAGACTTCTCCTTATAACACATGTTAGTCTCATCAAAAGTAACATGAACAGATTCTTCAATTTTACAGGAAGATTTATTATATACCCTATAGGCCTTGCTGATCATGGAGTATCCCAGAAACACTCCTTCATCAGCTTTAGCTTGGAATTTTGCTAGATACTTCTTGTCATTATTATGAATATAACAAGTACACCCAAAAATTTTAAAATAATCTATTTTAGGTTTCTTCCCTTTGAGCAATTCATAGGGAGTCTTGCCCTTTAGTTTATGTATCAGACTCCTGTTTAGCATATAGTTGGAGGTGTTCACTGCCTCAGCCCAAAAGGATAGAGGTAGGTGAGCATCTGTCAACAATGTAGTAGCAGATTCAATTAGGGTTCTATTTTTCCTTTCAGCTACCCCATTTTGTTGAGGAGTTCTAGGAGCTGAGAAAGTGTGCCTGATCCCTTCACTTTGATAGAACTCTTGCATAAGAAGAGAATCAAACTCTATCACATGATCACTTCTGATCAGGGCAATATGAGTGTTGAACTCAATCTGTATACATTTGAGAAACTCTGTCAAACACTTAAAGTTATCAGACTTCTTCCTCAGAAAGAATACCCATGTGAATCTAGAGAAGTCATCTACAATCACTAAAGCATAAGATTTCCCTCCTAAGCTTTGTACTGTAATGGGTCCAAAAAGATCCATGTGCAACAAATACAGAATCCTAGGTGAATCACTCTTATTAAGTGACTTAAATCTATTTTTAGTTTGCTTGCCTAATTGACAAGCCTTGCAAAGTCCTTCCTTCTTGTAGGGGCCAGAAGGTAGTCCTCTAACAAGGTTGTCCTTGGATAGCCTAGCAATGGTTCTAAGGTTTAGATGTCCTAATCTCTTATGTCATAAAACATTTGGCTTAGATATGGAATTGAATAAACAGATATCTACTTTAGATGAAAGAAAATCTACTAAGTAAATGTTACCTGTCCTTTTACCTGTTAACATAGTTGTGTTATCCTCTGACTTGATCTTGCACAGGGATTTGTTGAAAGTCACCTTGTATCCTTCATCACATAGCTGACTAATACTTATCAGATTGTGCTTCAGTCCTTCTACATATCCCACCTTCTTGAAAGTGACTGAGCCTATCTGAGCAGCACCATATCCTTTGGTTTGGCCAAAATTTGAATCACCAAAAATCACTTTGGGTCCAAGTTTGGTTATGAAGGATGATAGGTTCTCCCTGTTCCCTGTCATGTGCTTTGAGCACCCACTATCCAGATACCATTGTTGGTTAGATACTAGATAGGTCTTCACCTGCACATGAACAGCTTATTTGTTTTTGACCCAGTTAACCTTGGGCCTAGGTTGATATCCTTTGAATTCAGAAATGTAAGACATCCCAGGTTGACTCTTATAACCTTCAGGATGATATCTCCTAGGAGGTACTATCCATTCAGTATAGGGGTTAAAGCCTTGGGATGTGGGACTTCTGGGATTGAATCTAGATGTGTCATTGAAGGAATGTTCACAGACCTGATCTCTGTTTGACGATCGTCGAGCTGAGGTCGACGATCTTGGGTCAGATCGTCGATCTCTGTTCGAAGATCGATTATTCTGGAGTTCAGAGTTTGGATATCGTCGACCTGAGGTCGACGATCTTGGGTTAGATCGTCGAGCTCTGTTCGACGATCGTCGAGCTCTACTCGACGCAATCTGTTGAACTGAAATTTTCTCTGGCAGATCTGCATTCTTCCTAGCTACCTCTACTACTCCCTTTCCTTTGTCAGAGATAAATTTGATTGGAGTTGTTAATATTATAGGTTGGCGGGATGAAGCACCCAAGCCCAGTGTACTATTAAGTCTAGAGTTCACTGTGCTTGTAATGTCCATTAGTCTGATACTTCTCCCATTTAGAGATTCTTCAAACTTTTTGGCTTTTGATAGTTCACTTTTCAATGAAGCTATCTCTTCCCTACAGCATTCCAACTCCTCAGAGAGTTTGAGGTTCTCTGATTTTATAGTGCTATACTCAGATAGTTGTTTTCTAAGGGAAGTGATTTCCTTCTCAGACTCCAACAGATCCAGGCATAGTACCTTAAACTCATATTTAAAATCCTCAGAACTGAAATCAAATGAATTGATTACCTGATCTTCTTCAAGTTGAGCATCTGAATCTGATTCTGACTCTTCTGCTTCTGAGTCTGTTTGAGAGGCATTGATAGCCATCATGCAGAATTCCTTTTCATCAGCATCATCCTCATCATCACTGGAGCTGGATGAGGCTTCAGAGTCCTCTTCAGTTTCACTTCATGTCTCAGCAACAAATCCCTTCCTTGTATGTTTGTTCTTACTGAAGGAGGGTTTGTCTGAGCTGTTCTTTCTGAAGTCTTTTTCTTTTCTTCTTTCTTTTCTATCTTTCTTGTCCTTGTTCTTATTTTCTGGACAGTCAGGCACAATATGGCCAGGTTTCCTGCAACCAAAACATATGATTTCTTTATTTTTATTTGATTTATCATACCTTGGTTTATCATGACCCTTGTATGATCTCTTTCTGAAGTCTTTTCTGGCCATCTTGTAGAATCTTTTGGCCAGTAGACTTAGGAGCTCATCATTTCCTGTAGCTTTATCTTCAGGCTCCTCTTCTGCAGCTTTGAAGGCTATGGTCTTTTCTTTCCTTGTGACTGGAGAAGTAGCCTTTTGTTCTTCTTCTCTATTTTTAATGAGCAGCTCATAGGATTTGAGCTTGACCAGGAGAGCTTCAGTGGTAATCTCATTTAGACTTCTGGCATCTTTGATTGGCCAGATTCTTGAATCCCAAGTGCTGGGGAAGCACATTAAGATTTTGTCATTCAGCTCAGTCAATGAGATTTCTTTATCCAAAGTCTTTAACTCATTGACAATCATACTTAGTCTATTGTACATGTCAGCCACTGATTCAGCTTCTCCCTTTTTGAAGTTCTCATATTGGCTTATCAGATGGGATCTCCTGTCTTTCCTTTCATCAGCAGACCCTGAGACAATTTCAGAGAGCTTGTCCCAAATTCCTTTGGCTGAGTTGCAGTCAGCTACCTTCTGAAATATCTCATCAGACATTGTCTGAGCTAAGATGTTCATGGCCTTTGCATCTGCAGTTTTCCATTTCTTTATGTCTGCATCTGTTCCTGAGGGAGGTGGAACAGCATTTGTGCTTGAGCTTGCTTGTGGACTTGGACAAACTGTCAAGACAGAATTGAAAATATCTTCATCAATAGAATTCATATAAAGTTTAATCCTTGCCTTCCAGAGTGCAAACTTGGAAAGGTTGCACATTGGAGGTCTGGTGCTTGCATAATCTTTGTTCTATGTCATGTCTATTTAACTAGATAGATATAGTGAAAATAACCCTCTTAAGAGATTGATCTTATCAAGGATCTTTTAGTTCAGGTGTTAGCCTGTATGAGCAACCAACCTGCCTCTGATACCAATTGAAAGTGAGAGTAAGATCTATCTCAACTCTAAAGGGGGGGGGGGGGGGGTGAATAGAGTTTATTTAAATTAATTTCATAGTTTTGAAATAATCAGCACATATAAAATTCAATTTATAGTATAGTGTAGAGTGCTAGTAAAGAGTTAAAAATAAAGAAGTAAAGAGCACAGTACACAGCAAATCAATCACACAAACAAGCCAGAAGACACAAGGAAATATAGTGATTCCCCAAAAACCTGGGTACATCCTGTAACACCTCCCCTGTAAAGACCATATAATATGGGTCCGGCCGGGGCCCCACAACATACGGACACCACAGCTTTAGTATTAAAAGATGATATGAAACTACCCAAACTCAAAACTCCAGACATACACAGCGGAAACAGAACATTAACAGACAGAAGTTATCCACTAACAATAGAGTATCAAATGGCCTTAAGGCCTTACACAATAAAAGTCCAAAATACAAAAGTGCCAAGCACTCCTAGGCTACCTCGGCATGCAAGCCAGACATAGTCAAACAACAGCAACAAGACATGGAAAGGAAAATCAATCTTTTACCTAGGACTCACGAACAGCAAGTGCTATTAAAGGCGTGGCCAAGATCCCGCAGGGTCCCAAATTGGCTTGTTCGAAAAAAGCCCAACTAAAAAAGCGGACTACTCTATCGCAGTAAGGGCTTAAGCGATCGAAGTGACCTAACCGCTAGAAGGGCCCTCGGTCCTCTATTTCATCGAACCTTTTGGTATGTATTGCCCCCTAACTAGAAACTCTAGAGAAGATCCACCGGACGAGAAACTCCATTCCGCACTGCTGCTGAGTCGTCGGACCCCCCATAAAGAGAGTTTGTTGTTCCTTTTCTAACAAGGATGATGAGCTTCAGTTGAGACAGCCTACACTTTATGAGGCTTAGGGCTTTTCGCTCGGCGCGCTAGCTCCTGCATGCGATCCTTGCCCTGTAAGGATTTGAAGTAACGTGGGTCAGCAAAGGCTGACCTCTACTGTGTAACAAACACATCTCCTCCCGGCCGTCCCTAACGGACCCCGGGGTACCACTCCACCTGCAAGTTAGCACTTCGTATACCAAAAGAGTATATATAATAAAGCGGTAAAACAGGCTTGGATGTCTCATACAGCATACATGTTCTCTATGTTTTGTACAAAGTGAAAGGGGCCTACTATGCAACATGAATGCAACCCGGGTTTCACCCAAGGCACCCTAGCTCGTATGCATCTAGCACAACATCAAACACTGGGTACTTCCGTTTCCCCATTGGCTTAAAGCCGCAAACAAAAGGGAACCACCATGTCCCTAACGGCACACACGCCGTCACACGGAACCTTGCAAAGGCCCCACCCGCACAAGGGTCATAACCCCAGGGCTTGCCCGCACAATCTGACTTCGCTCGTTAGGGTTCCGCCTCACACTGACCGATTCTAAGAAGCCTTACTGGACCCCACCCGCTCATGGCTACATTGCCCGGGCTTGCCCTCCGCTCGGCATTCTCGTCAGTCTCACACAAGGGGCTAGTCTCGCCAGGACACTTTCCCCACATGACTTGCGCATCACGGAAAAGCCAGCCGACCACGGAGACATAGCCGTGCCTTAGCACAACACAAACAAAGGTTTCCCCACCCCAATTGCCACTCGCACCGTGTCTTTCCCGTGCTCCAAGGAAACCATCTACCGTACAAAGCGGAGCTAACCTCGTCCGGTTCCGACTACGAGTACTCACTCAAATATAAGGGGGAAAATGCATACATACAACGGCGTATTGCCGCTACGGATTTCTACCGAATCCCCGAAGCTCGCTATGCAACATCACCGGGTCGGACTAACGGTCGCGACCACGGCTTCACCCACAATGCCTAATATGCTAACGGAGCGAATCTCTAATGCAAAGCATGCCGGGATGAACATACTCAACCCGGAGGTTTCTCTTGAACCTAGGCGATACGAATCCCTCTCATTTGAGAGATTTGGTGCTAAAAATATGAAAGGAAGGGGATGTTATTCATGCATCCTAAATCCTAAAAAAACCGAGAGGAGAAGTGTCGTTACCTTCCGTCCCCTCTTCCTAGCCATGGAGAAGATTTGCTCGGTTGAAAACCACCACAACGCTCCCATCTTCGCGGATCTGAACTCCGCTCGCGAAACGGACCTCCGAAGCTTCGCCAGCGGCCAGATCTTGGCCTCCTTCCTCCTCCTTGCTCTCCCTTCTCTCTAGAATCAAGAGAGATAAAGCCAAATGGAAAATTAGGGTTTGAAACCCTATTCCCGGCCTTAAACCACCCAGGGAGGCTCCCCACCATTGGATCTTCCAAAGAAAAGAACGAACGACCACGATCGGAACCCAAAATAGAAAATCTGGCCGAACACGGGTTACAACACGGCCGTGTGCATGGCCGTGTTAGCCATTCGCCGTCTCGACCGATTCGAAAACCAGCACACGGCCTTCGACACGGCATTTGACACGGCCTCCGATACGGCCGTGTCGCCATTTACACGCCTGTGTCGAGACCCGTGTCACGCCCCCTACCGACCAATTTTCCCAGTCAGAGAAGGACACAGCCAAAAACACGGCCATGGACACGGCCTTCGACACGCCCGTGTCATCCCCGACACGGCCGTGTCGTGACCCGTGTCACGCCTAGCAGAATAAATCCTGCTAACAGCCCGAGAAGGACACGGCCAGGGACACACCCGTGTCCAAGGTCATGTGCCTTCTCGCCAATCGTCGATCAACACGGTTCCACGACCCAGGCGCTACACGGCTTGTGACACGGCCGTGTCACAGGCCGTGTACCTACCCCCAAAACCCAAATTTGGCTGAAAAGACGCCGTCGTTTCCCCTTCCAAGTTTGGGGTGTTACAAATCTCCCCCCCCCCCTTCAAAGAATTTCGTCCCGAAATTTAAAACATGGAAAGTACACAAATTCTAAACGGTACCTGAGGAGAAAAGCTCGGGGTACTCCCCCTGCATGGCCTGCTCTCGCTCCCATAAGAGTTCCTCGCAGCAACAGTTGTCCCAACGAACCTTTACGAGTCTGACTTCCTTGTTCCGCAATTGCCGAACCTCTGAATCTTCTATCCCGATTGGACGAACTCTCGTCCTCAAGTCTTCCTCTACCGGCACTGCCGTCGGATCAATCTCCATGCTGGCTTCTAACAAAGCTTTCCTCAAAACGGAGACATGAAAAACGTCATGCAATCCACTTAGCTCCATGGACAACGCCAAACGGTACGCTGCCTCTCCCACTCACTCGATGACCTTGAATGGTCCCAAAAATCTCGGACTCAGCTTCTTGAGTCGGCGAATTCGTGAAACGCCTTTGAACGACTTGATCTTATGATACACCCAGTTGCCCACCGAGAATTCCACATGTCTGTGGCGAGCATTGAAATACTTTGACTGCCGATCTTGAGCTACCTTCATGCGCTCTTGGATGGTCCGCACTAGCTCACTAGCGTCGGCTACCACTTCTTTCCCCATAAGCTTTATGTCTCCCGCCTCTGTCCAAGACATCGGTGTTCGACACCGCCTCCCATAAAGAGCTTCATATGGCGCCATCTTGATACTAGCTTGGTAGCTATTATTATAAGCAAACTCCACCATGAAGAGATGATCCTCCCACTTCTTGCCGAAGTCGAGAGTACACATCCTTAGCATATCTTCCAAAGTATGGTTCGTTCTCTCAGTTTGCCCATCGGTTTGAGGATGAAAGGTCATACTGAACTTGAGTTTTGTGCCCAAGCTCTTCTGCACCAACCGCCAATCCTTAGATGTGAAACGTCCATCCCGGTCGCTGACAATACTCTTCGGAATCCCATGAAGTCGTACAATATTGTGGACATACAACTCCACCAACTTTTCCACACCGTCCTCCTTCCGGTTTGGGATGAAATGTGCCACTTTGGTCAAGCGGTCCACAATCACCCAAATGGCATCTTTACCCTGCTGCGATCTAGGCAACCCATGCACAAAATCCATGGAGATGTCATCAAATTTCCATTCGGGGATTGGAAGAGGCTTCAAGAACCTGCCCGGCTTCTGACACTCGGCCTTCACCAAGGCACAAGTTTGGCACTGACTCACACATAAAGCTACGTCCCGCTTCATCCCAGGCCACCAATAGGACTTCTTCAAATCCAAGTACATCTTTGTACTGCCCGGGTGAATGGAGTACTTAGTGAAGTGGCCCTCAAACATCAACTCCTCGCGGAGCTTGCCGAACTGCGGTACACAAATCCTTCCGCCCTTCCTCAGAATCACATCAACCATCTCCCAGGCGCTACCCTCGCCCTTTAGAGCTTCCTCCACGAAAGGTTGGTATTCCACATCTACACGGGTCGCTTCCCGTATACGATCGCATAAGTCACTCTGCATCTCAATCCAATTTAGTCGAGCCACGCTAGACTCGCCTCTTGCCACACATTCCAAACCAAGGGACTCCCAGTCCCGCCTTAACCGCTCATCGTGAGCTTCAATCCAATTTCCTTGCCCCGAGTACTTCCTACTCAAAGCATCTGCCACCACATTGGCTTTCCCTGGCATGTACTGAATCGCCACCTCGTAGTCCCCAAGGAACTCGACCCACCTGCGCTGCCGCATATTTAGGTCCTTCTGATCTAGGAGATATTTCAGACTCTTGTGGTCCGTGAAGATCTCCACCTTTGCACCATAAACGTAGTGCCTCCACAACTTCAAAGCAAAAATTACCACCGCCAACTCCAAATCATGGACGGGGTAATTTCTCTCGTGGGGCTTCAGCTGCCTCGACCCAAATGCTATCACACTACCATGCTGCACCAACACGTATCCTAAACCGCATCCGGATGCGTCGCTGAAAATCTGGAATCCTTCGGTCCCCTTTGGTAGACTTAGGATCGGCACCGTCATTAGCCTCTCCTTCAGGGTTTCAAATGCCTGACTGCACTCTTGAGTCCATACAAACTTCTGATCTTTGTGAGTTAGTGAAGTGAGGGGTAGAGCTATCCGCGAAAAGTTTTCCACAAACCTTCGGTAGTACCCGGCTAGTCCAAGAAAACTCCGGACTTCCGCCACGGTCCTCAAAACTGGCCACTCTCTGATGTCTTTTACTTTCGTTGGATCCACTGCCACCCCGTCCCCACTGATTACATGGCCAAAAAACGCCACCTTCTCCAACCAAAACTCGCATTTCGAGAACTTCGCATAGAGCTGGTTCTCTCTGAACACTTGTAACACTATCCGCAGGTGCGACTCGTGCTCCACTTCCGACTTGGAATACACCAAAATTTCATCGATAAAGACGACTACGAACCAGTCCAAATATTCGTGAAACACTCGGTTCATCAAGTCCATGAACACGGACGGCGCGTTCGTCAGCCCGAACGGCATCACCGAGAACTCAAAATGACCATACCTCGTACCAAACGCGGTCTTGGGTATGTCTTCGTCACGAATCCGCAACTGATAATATCCGGACTTCAGGTCCAACTTGGAGTACACCACCGACCCCACCAACTGGTCGAAAAGGTCATCTATCCGAGGAATCGGATACTTATTCTTAACCGTCAATTTGTTCAACTCTCGGTAGTCTATGCACAGACGCATGCTACCGTCCTTCTTCTTTACAAATAACACCGGCGCACTCCACGGTGAAGAGCTGGGCCTGATATACCCTTGCTCCAAAAGCTCCTACAATTGAACCTTGAGCTCGGCCAACTCCTTTGGTGCCATCTTGAAGGGTGGGCGCGACACTGGTCTAGCCTCGGGCACCAACTCGATGGAGAAATCAATCTCCCGCCGAGGAGGTGCTCCCGGTAGCTCCTCAGGAAATACATCTCCAAACTCCGCCACCACGGGCACTTCTCTAAGAGACAGCCTGGAAAGGCTAACCTCCAACAATGCTACTAGAGCTACACCTCCCTGGCTAACAGCTCGCACTAACTGAAGTGCTGAAACTAGGGAACAGGCCACCCCATGCAGGCCTTCAAACTTGACTTCCGCTTGCCCCACGCCCCTCAGGGTTACCACCTTAGACAAACAGTCAATACTGGCACGCTGCTCCGCTAGCTAATCCATCCCCAAAATCACGTCGAACTCGGACAACGACAAGATCGCCACTACCAATATGAAGTCGACTCCCTCGAGCCTCCAACAAATCCGGCCTCTAGCCCTGGTAGTCATAGATGACCCATTGGGCATGCGCACTTTCAACTCGGAGTCCGTAGAGAAAGACTCCACTCCGATCCTCCGGATAAAGCCTTCCGCAAGGAAGGAGTGCGACGCTCCCGTATCAAAGAGTACTCTAGCGGGGTACCCAGATACCATTACAAAGCCTACACACATGCAACAAACATAAAGGCTTTAAAGACAGGAATCTAAGGTGCAGGTTGAACTCTCGTACCTGTCACCACATCGGGTTGACGGATTGCTTCTTGTTGCCCAAGGTTGTAGGCCCTTGGCTGCACTGGTTGAAACCGAGAAGCACTCGACTCCGCCATCTTCCCTTTCTCTGCGGCACTGGGGCCGGAGCGCACAGTTTGCTCCTGCCTTAGCTCTTGCTCAGTGCCCCCTTGGGTACAAAATCTTGCTATGTGGCCTGGCTTGACACAACTATAGCACGTCTGAGGGCCCTTAGAACGTGACCCTCCGGACGTCCAATTGCTTTTCTCGCCCGACTTATATGTGGAAGGCTTCTTCTTCCATCGGCTCCCTTCCACCTTTACATGGGACTGAGCAGGCTTCTTCTCCTCCCCCTGCTTGGGTGTGAAACCCTTGCGACGCTGGGATCGCTCCATGTCACTCTCCAAAATTCGGGCCGCCTCCACCAGTTCGTTGAAACCCGCACGTTTCATCGATATGAGGGGTTGTCTTAGATTCTCCCTCAGTCCATGATAGAAGAGATTGTCCCTCTCTTCATCGTCTGCCATGGTCGTCCCTGCATAACGACCCAAGTGAGTAAATTCTTGAACATACTCATCCACTGACTGTCTCGCTGCACCAGATGTAGAAACTGCCTCTGGAGGGCTAACCTCATTGAGGCGGGTATGTACTTCTTCAGGAAGGCATTCCCAAACTCCTCGATGGACGGTGTGCGTCCTGGAAACTGCCGACCACTGTGGCTTACCCACCATAACTTGGCATCTCCCTCCAACATAAAGGCTGCGAACTCTGCCTTTTTCTCGTCTAGCACTTCTGCCTCCCTCAGAAGCTCCTGAATTCTAGCCCACCAATCCTCTACATCTGTGGGTGTGTCGATTCCCTTGAAGGTTGGAGGGTGGAAACTCAGAAAGTACTTCATTTGCCGGTCCCCATGCCCGACAACCACTCTCTCGGCCCGCGGCTCTGCCCGCCTGGCTTCCTCAACCGGCACGGTCGCTGCCATGTCCGGGGTAGCAGGAGTTGCTACCTGAGCAACGGGAGCTGCTACTTGTGCTGTCGTTGCGGCTTGGGCCGCCACCATCGCTTCTGCAAGCATACGACAGAAGTCAGCCGGTGTGACCCCCATCCCTAGCGGACCTTGCGCAGTCACACTACTTGCCGAGAGCTCTTCTCTTGGCCTAGAGGTCCCAGCCTCGTTGCTTGCACTCTAAACACAAGCAAGAAAACACAAATCAGTCTCTAATCGCAAGACTCGAACACTAGGGCACTCATGGTCCCGCGATACTCCTATGTGGATAACTTCTTATACGCGACTCGACTTATACTTTCGACCGCGAAACTTCTCATTGGAACGCTAACCTGGCTCTGATACCAAATTTTAACACCTCCCCTGTAAAGACCATATAATATGGGTCCGGCCGGGGCCCCACAACATACGGACACCACAGCTTTAGTATTAAAATATGATATGAAACTACCCAAACTCAAAACTCCAGACATACACAGCGGAAACAGAACATTAACAGACAGAAGTTATCCACTAACAGTAGAGTATCAAATGGCCTTAAGGCATTACACAATAAAAGTCCAAAATACAAAAGTGCAAAGCACTCCTAGGCTACCTCGGCATGCAAGCCAGACATAGTCAAACAACTGCAACAAGACATGGAAAGGAAAAATAGTCAAGCACAGTAACACTTCATGAGGCTTAGGGCTTTTCGCCCGGCGCGCTAGCTTCTACATGCGATCCTTGCCCTGTAAGGATTTGAAGTAACGTGGGTCAGCAAAGGCTGACCTCTACTGTGTAACAAACACATCTCCTCCCGGCCATCCCTAACGGACCCCAGGGTACCACTCCACCTGCAAGTTAGCACTTCGTATACCAAAAGAGTATATATAATAAAGCGGTAAAACAGGCTTGGATGTCTCATACAGCATACATGTTCTCTATGTTTTGTATAAAGTGAAAGGGGCCTACTATGCAACATGAATGCAACCCGGTTTCACCCAAGGCACCCTAGCTCGTATGCATCTAGCACAACATCAAATACTGGGTACTTCCGTTTCCCCATTGGCTTAAAGCCGCAAACAAAAGGGAACCACCATGTCCCTAACGGCACACACGCCGTCACACGGAACCTTGCAAAGGCCCCACCCGCACAAGGGTCATAACCCCAGGACTGAAGATAAAAAGGAAGATCTGATTCTCTAAAAAAAATTCTTGTCAAAGATAGCCGTTGGCAGTCATAAATGTCTTCCATAAAAAGTCTTGTCTTCTAGAGGAAGGTCCAATAAAACATTCCCTGAATAATTCCTTGAAACTTGCTCCAGAATAAAGACAAACGGCTGGCAGATCTCCTTGACATAAATGCTGAGAGAATTCAAAAACATTCCAAAGACTGGCAGCATTTGAATCCTTAGAATCGTTGATCTCTCAGAAAGATCGTCGATCTGAGCTCTACGATCATCGAACTGAGCTCAGAGATGGAAACAGATCAAACAGACAGAAAACGTCGAACTGAGCTCGAAGATCGTCGAACCGAGCTCAGCGACCTGAAGAATAGCTGAAGAGTGATCGTCGACCTGAGCTCGAAGAACGTCGACCGGAGTTTGACGATTTATCGAAGTTGAGCTCAGAGAGCGTCGAACCGAGTTCGACGTTTCGTCGACTGGAGCTCGACAAAAATTGCCTTAGACTTGGCTCTATATCCTTGATCTTGGAATGGTCCTGGGGGCAGCTTCAAACCTAATTCTAAGCCCTAGACTCATTCTAATGTTGACCTTTACAACTATACAACTAGGTCAACCTGGTTTCCTAAGACAAACATAGTGATCCTTACCCAAATTAGTAATAGGGTGTTCCAACAACCTTGACCTTGATGGCTTGAAAGTTGAAGTTGAAACAGTCCGGCAAAATAGCAGCACTGCATCAGACCTTGAAGAGTGGAAGTAGTCCTACACTTGGAGTGGAGCCTCGGGAAACACAAAGATATCCATGGATGGGCGTCGGCAATTTCTCACGATATTTTCTACTAAAAAAGTTCCTTACTATCTCTCTCTCTCTGTAAAGAGGTAACCACATAAAACACAAATTGAGATGACACAAGACTTACAGGGGCGACGAGATTTTCTCTCGCTCCTAATGGTGCAAGAGGCTCACGCAATAGAAAATTGCTCGGGATCCTAGAGGCAGAGTGCGTGAAAATAAGAGAGGTAATCGGGTGACAGGGGCTCTTGGCGGATGCGTGCTTGAATCCCAAATGGCGGTAATAACCCTAACCTGAAAGATGGAATCCACAGAGAAGTCGCTCCCTTTGATCACTGCCCTAATTAAGGAGCCCGCCAGAGAACAGATGGGAAGAAGAATCTCGCCGCGAATCGGTCAGGGAATGGTCGCGAATGAGTTTCATCCGTGCCCTAATTAATTCCTATATTATTTATATATATAATAAACGTTTAATATAATTTTTATAAAATATATAATATTGTTTATTTAGCCACGATTTCGTCAAGGCCATGGCTAATGGTTTAGTGTTTTGCCACGAATTTTTTATTCGTGGCTAATACTTACTTATTAGCCACAAAATATAATCCGTGGATAATACGTACTTATTAGCCACGAATTTTGACCCTGGCAAAAAAAAGTATAGCTAATACTCATTTTTCTAGTAGTGATTGTATCTTCTATCAATCTTTCTTCTTTTTGAGATATGAGTATTTAAATGTTTTCATCATTTTGAAATGCTTCCTTTTGTTGAATGCCTTTAAAAAGAATGAAATAATTTCTGAGAGGAACTTTCTAAAATCGGTCTTCAAAATCCGGTCAATCATCTTAAATTTTCTTCCAAATGTTGCTTCAGGAATTTCGTAGAGATCTCTTTCCATAAATGCTCTTTTAACAGTTCTTAAGATTCAAATATATACCATAAGCATGATCTTCAGATAATCATGGAATAATTCTTTTGGACCATCCTTTTTGACTAGAGATCAAAGTTATATCAAGTTATGGCTGAAGGTGCGTCGAATTCTTCCTTAAAATAAGTTCTTGTCAGCATACGTAACTTAGTAATCGACATTACCTCAACTTCATATCGACACTTGCGTCGACTCCTACTTTAGAGATGCATCGAATTTACTTCATAGAATGCATCGAATACTAGTCAAAGTTACGACGACTTCCAGTCAATATTGCGTCGACTTTAGGTCGACGTTGCGTTGACTTTGCATTGACTTCTAGTCAACGGATATTTGCCTTGACTGATTTTCTTCTCAATTTCAGCTTGCCTTCTTCAGCCTTTGATTATACTGATTACCTATGACTTATAATAATCAGATTACCCTCACAATACAACATGGGAACCACTTAGAGGAAATTTGTTAAGTTAATTCCATGATTTTTCCTGACATTGGATAATAGTTATGTGACTATGAAAGACAAATTTTTCTCCTTGTGGACAAAGCTGGCTGCGTCCGAGGATTCTTCATTAGCTGCTTGGAAGAAGAAAGAGAAGGTTCTCTCCTTACTAGTCAAGGTGGAGTCTGAGTTATCTTCTTCTAAGGCTGAGATCGAGACTCTTTAAAAGAAGCTGAGCGTCGCCTACGCGGAGATCGAGGCTCTTTAAGGGAGGTTGTATGCATTCAAATCAACCCTTGTTGAGTCAACCCATTACATTGAGGAAGAAAATGATGTGATGTTACACTAGGAGGCATAGTTGGAGCAGTTAAAGAAGGAGAAGGCTCAGCTAACCACAGAGCTAAAGGACTTCGAGGTTGTGATGGCGTCTGCAGTGTCTGAGTATAAAGAGTCTCATGACTTTGAGATGGAGCGATCCCGTATCATGGAGGAGGCCCACTCTAAGATGATGGCTACTGAGAGAGATTCACTTGTAGAGGATGAATGTGAGGCCGCATACCGCTTAGGCCTTAGCAAGAAATTTTGGCTGGTTCTGAGGATCCTTGAGCACAGCGACATAGGTGTGGAGGATGCCTCAAATGACGACATTGGCGTTGGACTTGAGGGGAGATCCTCTTATATCTTTTTTTCTTTCTTTTCTTCTACTTTATTGTGTGGGTGCAACTTCGTGCCTTTGTATGTTTTTCATTTTTCATATTGATGTAGCTTGTGGGGTAGTTTTTGTTTGAATAAAGACACTCTTCGTTTTCGGATCTTTCAAATTTTGGTTATGGTATGGTGCATGTATGTATAACTTTGGAGGAGTAGTGCTTAGCTCGAGTGTTGGTATTTTGAACAGAGCGTTAGTGGGATACATTCATCTGCTCGCATTTTGGGAGGACCGGAGGCCGCCTAGGTGTTGGTGGAGAGGAATCTTTGTTAACTCATGCCTTAGGAGGGTCGGGGTCTGTCCAAGTGGCGGTGTAGAAGAATATTTGTTTGTTTATGACTCAGGAGGACCGAGCTCTATCCAAGTGGAGGTGGCTAAGAAGTTTTGTTTGTTTACACCTCAGGAAGATGCGAACTATGATCGCCCGTGGTACGATTGAATCCCACCTCCCCTGCATCAAACGACCCTGAAATTCTCACAGCCACCGCCGCCGACTGCGGGGTCGCCGGCCTCCTGCCTGCCGAGTTTGCCGGCGGTCGGCGGCCTTGCAGCCGACGACTGTGGCGGGGAGAATTTCAGGGCCGTTTGATGTAGCGGCGGCGCTGGCGTCGCCGGGCTCGCCGGCGCTTTTTGTTTATTCGCACGGGATCCTGTGCGAATGTATTCACACAGGATCCTGCCCCTATATATATATGTATATACATGTATAGACATATATATATATATATATATATATAGACATATATATATATATGTATATATATTATATATATATATATATATATGTATATATATATATATATATATATATATATACCGCCAGGTAAATATTACGATTTTTTTTTTTGCGCGGACCTCCATTCGCGCTTTTTGAAAATAGACCCCTAAACAGCATGTTTAGAAAAAGTGGTCAACATGAAAGTAGTAGATCTCGTCGAGCTCTACAACTTTCATGTTGACCACTTTTTCTAAAAATGCTGTTTAGGGGGTGTTTTTTTCATTTTTCCGAGGAGCGCATTTTTTTGTCCAAAAAGCGCTGCGCGGAAATTCAGTGCCCCCTATATATATATATATATATACACATGTGTATATATATATATATATATATATATATATATATATATATATAAACGGGAATATGTATATCCGCGCAACGCGGATATAACATATTTTCGCGCTTTTTTCATCCCAGCCGTTGGATTAGATCCAACGGCTGGGATTAAGCGTGGATCGGTAAAATGAAGCATCGATCCCGAGCAGCAAGCCCTGGCCCAGGATCGCACGCGCGCACGAGAAAACATGCTCGTGCGCAGGCTTTGTTTTTTTGTGGGACTAAAGTCCCGCACCGCCTGGAAGCCATCCGATTGGGCTCTCTATCGTGCCCGATCGGATGGCTTCCAGGAGGTGCGGGACTTTAGTCCAAAGTCTCACACCGCAAGTGAAAAAAGGAACTTGCTGTTTATATAGAAATCCCCCTTTAACGGGAAAAGCGCGCGCGCGAGCAGGCTGTCTCGCACGCTCCCCTGAGACCCTATTTGGACAATGTTATACGATCGGGCACGGCTCTTTTTACTGATACACGCTTAATCCCAACCATTGGATTAAATCCAACGGCTGGAAGGAAAAGCGCGTAGATTGTAATATCCGCGTAACGCTGATTTCTAGCGGCAGCAACAACAGTGTATATATATATATATATATATATATATATATATATATATGTGTGTGTGCATCTATATATTAGATATATTATTGCTATCTTGGGCCGCCCACTGAGTCATTCATCACCCGTAGGAGATATACTATTGCTATCTTGGAGCGCCCTCTGGGTCTTATTCATCACCCGTAGGAGATATATTATTGCTATCTTGGACCGCCCACTGAGTCTTATTCATCACCCGTAGGACTACATACTAATAACATGATCTCGAAGATGCCGAGAAACCTCCATCACTTGAAAGCTAGCAGCAGCAACAACCACAACTGCATAATATCATCATTTTTTTGATAAATCCAAGCACTCTGCACGTGAAATTCTTCTGTCTCAATCTCATCCCAGTTACCAGAAGACATCCAAACGCTCAGCACGTTAAATTTTTCTTTTTAACCTCATCTCAATTACAAATAAGCTGAAATCACCAAGGGCAGCTCATTTTTCTGACGACCATAATATTTCTGCCAATGAGCATTTGCTAGAGCGGACTTCTTCTGCCGCATTCTGCATTGTAACAACAGTAACACAAAAAAGTATATAATTGTTTGTTAGATTTAAAATAACTATTGCAGTAATATTTATAAAAAACAAAAATAATGTTGAAGAACGGATTGAGCCTGAGCTTGCGTGTCCATGTGTGTGAAACACTGCCAAAAAAAGCATGCCCAATCATTCCCCAATTTATTTAAAAGGTGTACACTTTTCCTATTGCTTGGAGCCTGATACTTCGATGTGCATATATAAACAACGAAGTACTACGCACAGCATCAAATTTTAATTGTATTGTGGGCATTGTTTGGGACAGCTTTTGAGGATGCCATTTTTTGCATTGGACTGAAAACAACGTTTTTTTTAACCGTTTGTTTAAACAACTTTTTGAAAGAAGTGTTTTTAAAAACGGCATTTTTTAACTCTTTTGGACCAGACACTGCTTTATGCTCTCCCATTTTCGTGAGCCTCATTCCCCAAGCACCTTCCCCATGTTCGCGAGCATCCTTTCTTTCGCTTCATTTTTGTTGGAAACGTGGATACGCACACTGTATTTCACCGGACACAACCCCGCTACTAAATACTGATACAACTCAACATCTCTCTCCAACACCACTATACCCACACCTTCTTGAAAAGTTCAACACCAAACTTTAAAATCCGGCGAGAACACCCTATCGCCGAGCACACTCTCCTGCCGGCGAGATGGAACGGCGAGCAGGTGGCGGCGAGCTCCAGCAGGCTATGTAACGCCCTGATTTTCCGATAATTATTTAATCCTCTCGGTGACGTAAGGTGGGCGTTACGTTAACTTGGAGTTGACAGCGTGTCGCTGTTAGTGCGTTTTCGCGTCTGTTCGGTCGAGTCGGCCAAATTCGTGGATCCTTGTCGAAAATGGAAAATTTCACGTTAGGAAATTAAATTAATTAATTTTGACATGCTCGTCAAAGTTTCGTCGCGATCTGAGCGATATTCGAGCATCGGCGAATTTCCGAAGTTTTGTAGAATTTATGATCGCCGTAGACTTTGAAAATTTACATCTCGAGAACGGCATGTCGGCTTTTGTCCGTCTTCGCCATTGGATTTGTAGCGTCAGCGTTCGCCTACGGTGTGCAAATTTCGTTTAATTCGACGCACGTTTGGGCCTTCGTTTTGAACTCTTATTTCCATGTTCGAAAATATAAAAATATGATTATTATAATATTAATGCACTATTCAAAAATGAAAAGTACTATTCATTCCTAAAATTTGATCAAGGGTATATCTGCAAAATTCACTATTCACGAGGTAAAAAAAAAACTGTTCATGCAATTTATTTTTTGTTCCTTCTCGGGAACACCTGTACTAGTACTTGAGAAACTAAAAAGCTTCACGAGAAATCCTGTATCAGTACTCGAGAACTCATTTACCTTCTCGGGAAAATTCGGTTATAGTACTCGAGAACTTTAAGGTACTTGTTCTCGAGAAATCCCTGCCCCCTTCTCGAGAAGTCATGTACTGCACTTGAGAAATTCGTTTATTCGTCCGAGAAATCCGTTTCACCCTGCTTTCGGCGCAATTTTGAGGATCAAAACGGCGTCATATGGAAAAAATGTTAACATAGATTTTATTCGTCTCGACGAGATCTACAACTTCCGTGTTGATTACTTTTCGAATTCAGAGAAATATTTAGCCTCTATTTTTTTTTTCTGCACGATAGTACTTAAATTGCCCGCCTCTTCCTGTTTAGACAAAAGAAATTGTATACATATATATGTATATATTTGTTGATGTTAGTGACCGGGCGGTCTGGCGGCCTGTCTTGGCGAATTGAAGGCCGTGCGATTTAACGGTTTGTCTCTGGCGGCGTGGAGACCGAGCGGCTAGCGGTCTCCTGGCTTCTCCTCTCTAGCCGACCTGGTCGTAGTAGCGGCGGTTAGCCCTTCTCATCTAACCGCGCGGCTTGTGCTGTTTGTTTTGTGTATAGGCCGCTTGTCCTGTAAATTTTTAGTCTCATATCTCTTATTTGTATTCTCTCTTCTCTCCTCCATTCTATAAAAGGGAGGTCATCCTTTGTAATAGATACCTTTTTCAGATAATAAAATTTTTGTTAAACCTCTCTGGTTTGTTTTTTATTGGTTTTTTACTGGTATCAGAGGACTCGATTTCTCCTCCTGATTATGGGTGGCATTCTCTGACCGCCGCGACTCGTCCGCGCGACTTGCTTCTTCTTTTCACGACATGTCCTCGCGGTCTGTCTCTTCGGCCTACTTGCGTCCTGTTCGCGTGGCCTCTTTCTCTCCGTATCGTTGCCATTAGTGTGCACGACCTCCTTGTTTCCCCTTTCTTCGCGACGTGACTATCCTTAGTCGCCACGCCCTCTTCTCTAGTCACTGCGAACTTGTCACCACGACCTGTTGTCATGTTTGCCTTCCCGCGGACTTTCTCTATTCGCGCGGTCTTCTCCTTTCTCGTTCGCGCGGGTTGCTTTCTAGCCGCACGACTTTTTCCTCTGCTTGGGTCTGCGACTTGGTCGTGGTCTTTCTGATCGCTGGTGTCTTTCATCGTGATCGTTGCAGCTCTTTTCTTCTAACCGCTGTGATTTCGCGCACACGGTTTTCTTGCCTAAACCGCCCGGTTTCGTTCTTAACGCGCGACTTCTGTTGTTTTTCCTATGGCTATCTTTGATGCTTCTACTGCCACCACTCTGTCACCAATCCGGCTCCGCCTCTTCCTCCTACTCCTTCCGGGAATCTTGACACCGTTTCTAAACTTGTCGGCTCCAACTACCCGGATTAGAGCGTCTCCTTCATCTTTATCCTTCGCTCACAATGCAAATGACATCATCTCGTTGATGACCTCCGCCACCACTTCACCTCTCTTTGATGATGGGATGCGAGTGACGCACTTGTGCGTACTTAGCTTGCTACCAGCCTCTCCGATGAACGCCTCCCGTTATCCGTCATGATGAGACGGTCAAGGCCGCTTGGCTTCATCTTGCCGCTCTGTACTCAAATGGGGCTCAGACGTCCCGCATCTATTTGTTGTATGCGGACCTCTTTGCCCATCCTACTTTATCCCCTGCTGCTTCTACTAACAGGTTCAAGCTCTTGGGGTGAGATTCTTCAAAATCGCCCCTTTTCTACAGATTTGGCTCAACAACACAAGCATTTCCAGGAGCTTCTGGTTGTGTGTTATCTGCTCCTACTTCCTGATACTTATGATATGATCCGCCAGCAAATTCTGGGTGAGGCGGAATCCCCTACCCTAGATATTATTGCTGCCCGCATCGCTACTGTCACCTCCCTTCTTCAGCGCCCCCTTCTGCCCGCTCCCTCTAGCTGGACAACTATGCTCACCAAACTCAGCGAAGTGGCTCTGGTAGCCGCAGTCACCAATCTGGCGGACGTGCTCCTTCCCGCTACCTCTGCTCTCACTGTGGTCGCACCGGCCACACTATGGAACACTGCTGGACGAAGCATCCCCATCTTCGCCCCTCCGGTGACTCTTCCGCCTCCTCTTACAAGCTGTCTGCCTCCGTGGTTACATCATCAGGTAGTGCCCACGTGGTGACTCAAGGTAATGGCTTATCGACTCTGGTGCAACTAATCATATGACGGGCAATCCTCAGTGATTCTCTCTCCTCGAACAGCATGATCGGTTGCCTCTTTCCTCGTTGCAAACGATTCTCCCTCCCCAGTTCATGGGTCGGGAGTCGTTCATGTTACTCCGTCTCTTTGCCTAGCGGACACTCTTTATGTGCCCAAGTTTCCGTGCAATTTATTGTCGGTTACTTCTTTATGCAAGTAGCTTCAGTGCTCTGTGACGTTTACTCTTACTTCTTGTTCTTTTAAGGATCCGAGCTCCCATCAGACAATTGTTACTGGGACTGAGAGTGGCGGCGGCTCTACTTCCTCGACAACGTTTCCGCCTTATCCACTTTCTCCTCCTCTTGTACGGATCTTCTCCAGTGGCATCTCCTCCTCGGTCATCCTCCTCCACGGCTTCTACATCAGCTTCTGCCCCACCTCTCTCCTTCTAGTACTCCTCTCAACTGCGACGCTTGTCAGCTTGGCAAGCATCACTATTCCTCCTTCCCGCCGAAGCAAGGTCGGGGCTCTACCCGTCCGTTTGATCTAGTCCACTCCGATGTCTGGGGACGTGCTCCTATCCTCACCATTGGTCGGGGTAGTTCTTATTTTGGAACCTTTATTGATGATTTTTCTAGATGTACTTGGGTGTATCTCTTATGAGATCACTCTGAACTTTTGGATGTATGGATCTCCTTTTATCAGTTAATTAAAACTCAGTTTAATGTTTGTATTAAAAATTTTCGCTCCGACAATGCAAAAGAATATTTGAGTCATGCGTTCACCTCGTTTTGTGTGCAGCATGACATTATTAATCAGACTAGCTGTGTTTATACCTCCCAACAAAATGGGGTGGTGGAACGCAAAAACCGTCATCTCCTCAATATCACTCGTACTTTAATGACCCAGATGCATGTCCCTAGCTCCTATTGGGGCTATGCTGTTCTCCTTGCCTGTTACCACATCAATCGCATTCCATCCACCGTTCTCCACGGGAAAACCCCATTCTCCATTCTGTATCCAGGCAAGGAGACCTTCCCTCCCCCTCTCCGAATCTTTGGGTGCAATGCCTTCATGCATGCCCCACTTCCACCCGGGATAAGCTCTCCCCTCGCTCCACCAAATGTGTCTTTCTAGGGTACTCTCCTACTCAGAAAGGCTACTGTTGCTTTGACCTCATTCTTCGTAAGCAGTTCATCTCTACTGATGTCACCTTCTTCGAGAATGCCTCCTACTTCTCGGATGACCCCTCTACTTCTCTCCCCCCAACTTCTGATACTCCTGCTATTCTCTTCATCCCCTCGTATCCTACTACGATCTCCACCCCCACTCCATCTCTGTCTGCTCCTCTCCCTCCGCCTCTCTCTCCCTCCCCTCCGCACCATCTCCCTCATCTTCACTGCCGTCGCTCTCTACTCCCAGGCAAGCTCTCTCTACCACGAATTCTCTGGATGCCAAGGGACCCGCCAACCTGGATCTTCCGGTAGCTCTGCGCAAAGGGGTGCAGACGTGTACTCTACGCCCCCTTATTGCTGTTGTTTTATATGATTGTCTTACCTCTTCTCGTAGGGCCTTTGCACTGGCTATCTCAGCTACTGCCACTCCCCGTTCCTACCAGGAGGCCCTTGATATCCCTCATTAGAAGATGGCCATGGATGAGGAAATGGCAACCCTCATTGAGCGGGGTACCTGGACTCTAGTTCCTCGTCCCTTCGGTACTGATGTTGTTGGCTGTCGTTGGGTCTTTGTGGTCAAATTTGGCCCAGATAGCACTGTCGATCGTTATAAGGGGCCGCCTTGTTGCTAAGGGCTTTACTCAGACATATGGGGTTGATTACTTTGACACCTTCTCCCCCGTGGAAAGTCTCAGTACTATCCGAGTCCTTCTCTCTGTGGCTGTCAATAGAGATTGGCAGATTTTTCAGCTGGATGTCAAGATTGCCTTCCTTTATGGTGATCTTCGGGAGGCCGTCTACATGGAGCAACCTCCTGGGTATATTGCTTAGGGGGGAGACACGGGTATGCTGACTGAAGAAGGCAATCTATGGCCTCAAGTAGAGCCCTCGAGCTTGGTTTGACAAGTTCAGTGGCATCGTGGCGGCCATTGGGTTTACGCGAAGCTCTGCCGATCACTCGTTATTCATTCGCAAAACCTCCTCGGGTCTGGTGGTTCTTGATGTGTACGTTGATGATATTCTTCTCACTGGCGATGATCAGGAAGGGGTAGCCTTGACAAAGCGGCATCTTTGTCAACATCTGGTCACGAAAGATATAGGCTCTCCGAAGTACTTTCTTGGGATTGAAATCTCTCTAAAGCCCAACTCCTTAGTCCCTCTCCCAATGTAAGTATGCTCTTGATCTATAAAAAGAGGCAGGATTGACTGGAGCAAAACATGCCTGATTCCCCATGCCAACAGGAGAACACAAAACCTGGACAGATGATTCTCCTCCTCTTTCAGATGTTACGCGGTATAGGCGTCTTGTTGGTAAGCTCATATATATCTCACAGTGACCAGGCCCGACATTTTCTATGTTGTGGGCAAGGTGAGTCAATGTAACATCCCATTTCCGGATAGACCCCTGAGAGTGCTTGTGTCTTAACAGAACCCTAGGAAGCCCAGGAAATTGAAGTTTACCGACCCTAATTTTGAGTAAAGGGGCAGTCACGCCCGTGACCGACCAGTCACGCCCGTGACCTAGGGCGTGACCCCTTCGACGATCGTCGATCTCAGGGAGACGATCGTCGGGCGCAGAAATTTTCAACCCGGCCCTGTCACGCCCGTGACCCGGGTGTCACGCCGTGACCAAGGGCGTGACCCCTTCGGCGATCGTCGATCTCAGCGCGACGATCGCCGAGCGTGGAATTTGCCTCATGACGCTGTCACGCCGTGACCTTTGTGTCACGCCCGTGACCTAGGGCGTGACCACCCTTCGACGATCGTCGACCTCAAATCGACGATCGTCAAGCCCAGAATTTGCAGCTCGGGCCTGTCACGCCCGTGACCAAGTGTCACGCCCGTGACCTAGGGCGTGACCCATCCTTCCACGATCGTCGACCGCAGTCGGACGGTCGTCGACCCAGAATTGGCCACACGGGCCCGTCACGCCCGGTGACTCAGGTGTCACGCCCGTGACCACCCTTCGACGATCGTCGATCTCAGTTCGACGATCGTCGATCCTATAATTGGCTATCCGGGCCTGTCATGCCCGTGACCTATGAGTCACGCCCGTGACCAAGGCCGAAACGTCAGCCAGACTGGAAATTTCGGTAACCAACGTTGTAATCAATTCGGATTATGGGAAGTTACACCGGGAGTATTTATGGTCTGTTTCCTACTTTAATTATTTAAATAAATAAGGAAATGTTAGTCCAATAGGAAATCGCCACCTGGAACATCTCTTCGTTTTCCAGCAATTCAATTACCATCATCATAACCGAAACGTTATTAAGAAGAAATATTAATGACCATGAACGTTTCAACCTTTCCCCTCCCTCATTTTTTCCCTTTAAAAAGGCCCCTAAGGCTCAAGGATGAAGTTTCCAAGCCCTTACCTGAAGTTTCGAGCCCTCTACTGTGCTGTAGAAGAATTCCGACGACGCCACCACCGCGCCATGACAGTCCAACATCCATCTCGCCGTCAAACCATGAATAAGGTCCTCCTCTACTCTTTCTTCTATGGATAGATCTTAGAAATCCTTAGGAGAGATATCGGGCTCAAAAGAGCCAGATCGGGTTAGCGTTTCCATGATTTTCCGAAATCTGCATGGTGACGGATTCGCCGGAAACCGCCTCTCCGGCGGCCGTGCCGCCGCCCGACGGTAGCCCTCACCTCAACAGAGGTGGTGGTGGCCGGCCAGGGAGATGGCTGGATGGCCGGGAAATAGCTTTGGAAAAGCTACAGGAAAATGAGTCTTCAGGCCTCTGGTTTCAGGCTGTTGAAGAAGATGAACAGTGCCATGAGAATTAAATTCTATTTTTAAAATAATTTCTGAATAAAAATATCTGTCACCTTAAATAATTTGGAAAAAATACTTAGATGCTCCTAAAGGAAAACTGGTCAACATAAAAAATGTAGCCCTTGAAGTTTACTTTAATTCAAAATTAATCTTACTCGATTTGGAATCCTGGTTAGACCACAACACCCTTTTTGGTGAGGTCTATCCAGAGGGCCGTCTTGACCTTAGAAAAAATTCCCCACTCCAATCCAGTCATCAAAATGACTTGAAATTTGGTGTGCGGCCTAATCTTACCTATATCTAGGTACGATCCAAAATGAGAATTTTTGGGAAATATTTTTCTATAGTTTTTAGGAAAATTCAATAATCCTAGCCGAATTTATTTAGATGGTTAAATAATTTCCAAACCCTCCAAATTTTGGTGAGTGGTCCCTGGGTTCACCATGAGGTTTTGTATAATTTTTCATCTCATTTGGAGATGGTTTGGATTCGAAATGATCAACCCTAAGTTTTGCCCTAATAAGGGGTCTTAGGTTAAAAGTGCACTTTTGAGATTTGAGTGGTCAGATCACCTCAACAGAGGCTGAGATTTTTACCACTGGCTAGTAATATTCTCTAGCACCCCCTCATAGAGTTTGAGGCAGGATCGGGGTAAGTTTACCCTAAGAACCAAGGCCAAACCCTAAGGATGGATCTTGGTGGTTTGTGAAGGTCATGTGGTCAAATGACCTTGGATTGACCCGAAATTGGGTGAAGAGAACCATAGGACCAATATAGTTCTCTGGATGAAATCTTAGTAGATTTGGAGACCATTGGGATACCTAAAAATCTAACCCTAGTTTAGGGTGCAAAACTTGTAGAGATAGGAAATGACACTAAAACACATGAAAAGTGTTGAGATTTGGGTAGACTGAATTATAAGGATGGTACAAGCTCTGGATATTTTTCTATGAATTTTAAGATCATTATTTTGGATACTTTATTAACGATGTAGTAGCTTGTATGATTTGCTTAGAAAATTTATTATGGAATATATACTTCTTGGAAATTGATGAGATTTAGGCAGAGAACGTTTATTATGGTTTTAAATCTCTGTGAATTTTTATGGGATTTTTGGAGGTTTAATTCTAAAGCTTGCTTCATTAAGTATTATTTATCATGGATATTGGATTAAATCTATTTTGGTGCTTAGCAAGCTGGTAAAATTATGATTCTTTGCACAATGATCTTTTCTGTATCATACTATTAATCAATAATTTTTCTATATTTTTATGATGAGTAATTTCAGTACTTCCTTCTTTACATGGGAATAATGAGATTATAATGGATAAATTAATTAGAGGCTAAATACCTTCTGTAAAATCCTGTAAATTAGTATTTGATGATACCTTACTGTTATTTAGTGATCATAATTTTTGGGTGGCCATTACTTAAGAATACCATGTAGTTCATGTTTAAAATTACCCGTGGCCAATCTTTGGGAAAAATTAAATAAATATCAGATTAATTAGGAAAATTATAAATTTCTGGATTTAGACTAATTAGGTCATGGTAGACCTCCAGTAAATATTATATGGGATTTGGAAGACAGTTGGGAGTACCACCCTTTGCATATCTTATAAGGATTAAGACGGTTAGCGTTTAGTAAAACTACAGAAGCTGAGCTAGAGTGGGTAATGAACTTGGAGATGGAATTTTGATAGTTTGCTGGTTTTGACAGGATGAGTTAAATCAAGTTCATTATTGGAAGTTAGGATGGGTAGGGGTGAGGTTGACTAGCGATAGGTAGTGTTGGGTTCGACGGAAGACCGTCCTCCCCGAGAAGAGGAAGAGTCAAAGCCACCCTAGGAATAGCCCACTGTAATGTGAGAAGGGAATGGGTTAAGGGAACCAATCAAGTATAATAAGTGCCTTGGAAAGGGAGTTTTGAGATTCACCCCATCATAGCTCCTAGTACCGCTGCGAGCCCTTCACCGGGTAACCCTCGGGAAGTCCAAGGTTAACCTTAAATCTTAGGAATAAAATGATCAATAGTAACCCTAATAATAGTTGTACCTTACACCTACACTTGTACACTTAGGAAGAAGAAATGGCATGGAATGGGTAGAGTAGGTCCGTGGTCTAAGGGCCTACTAGTAGGGATGGTGGTTGGTTTGTAATTGGGAAGTCCAGGGAGCGGGATGCTCGGGGACTTGATATATGCTTAGTAGCTTGGAGAGCTGGAGGCTCGGTAACATAAGAACTTGTACAAATATAATTATCATGATTGCATGTGCATAAAAGTGGTGGGTCATCGGTACTAGGCGATCGATCACACCGACAGCGGTACGTTGACTCGGCAAAAAGCCTGGTGGGTACAGCCAGCACTAATACGCGGATACTCTAGGTTGTGTTCTTCTAGGGGCGTATGGAAGGGCTAGGCCTGGTAGTGTGATTACCCGCCTAGGAGTGGGGGGCCCAACTCACTGTCTCCGTTTGCCACGGCGGAGGTTCCTGGGAGTGAAGCTAGCTGCCCTAACAGGGGGAACTAAAGGTCTGTGCGCATAGAGTCGTGTGGGTGTGTTGCACTTGCTTGTGCATTTCATAGCATAATTGTGTGTCATAGCATAAACATGCCACCTAACGTATAAAATGGTATGGGACGTTTTATACGATAGGCCTTGCAAAACGACCCCTTGGTCTATAGGGGTAATCCCTATAAATCAATGGTTATATTTCTTGTACTTTTACTTACTTGCTGTTCCTTTCTGTTTGACAACCGACACCCCAACGTATAAGTGGTATGAGACACTCTATACGATGGGAGCCATGCAAACGATCTCTTGGCTTATGCGCTTCCGCGCATAAGTTAAGGTTACATTTCTTACTTTCTGTTTCTATCTTGTTTACTATAGAATTGCTAGCTAGGTCCGCTGTCACCAGTTTTCTTGATTTAATCTCCACCTTTATGTCCTTCCCTTTCTTCCTCTCCGCTCGGTATTTAGGAGGGGAAGGGGGGTAGGGGATGATAGGGCTTAGTCTTTATGACTAATGGTTTTCGAACCACAACATTTTAGGTGTACAATATGGACGGGTCACAGGTGTTGCAGTTTCTGACAGAGTTGACCCCGCGACCGTGTTACCATTGTCACCAGCCGGGACATACACGGGTCAAATGCCCCTTGATGGGTGGGACCCCACCAGCTCAGCATCCAGGAGGCCAAAGACGTAGACGCAGATGTAGATCGCGAGGCGGCAACGGCAGGTCGAAAAGGAAGAAGCACCCAGAGATGCAGTACCAGCAGAGTACAGAGTCGGTGGAGATGGGCCAGTCCAGCTTGGGTGCTCTCGATTCAGTGACAGTTACGGTGACGCTTAGTTTTAGTTTTGCTTCCACGAGTGACTTGTAGTGAGGATTACATGTACTGGGTATAAGCCCCTTTCTATACTCTGATTATTATTATTATTATTGTGGGCTCTCCCTTCGTGGAGATTTATTTATATACATGTGGTTTTGTGGACTTGCTTTTACTTTATTTTGCTACTATTCTGCGATCGAAATGGGCCGGCAGAATTGGCGTTTTGTAGTGGTGACCTTCCTGTGAGTCGGTGCCACCGCAAAGCGGCAATTCTGGGCTAAGACCCCGGTGGTTGAAAAAGAAAAAAAAAGGGGGTCTTACAAGTGGTATCATAGGAAACCTCGATCGAAAAAGTAGCAGTCCACTAACCCTGGGTCACCCCCGCTCGAGTTTAGTTTGGGGACAAACTAGGCAGCGGAAGCAGTGGTGTGCCCATAGGGGAAATCACATGTGAAAGTCCACTTCATCGTTAATTGGAATCCTTCTTTGTAGCCTGTGGCCTACCCTGCCCCCAGCAGGGAACACCTCCGGCGGCAAAGAACATTTCACATAATTCTCTAGTCTACGATTTAGACTCAACCAACTAGGACTCGTGACTAACCAGGACAGTCTGTAGTATACCCTAGTTCAAAATAGACCTTGGGTATGAATTTGGTTAAGGTAAGGAGATACTCAAAGAGAATGAAGGAGGAGTTTAGCATGAGAATGACTACCTAAGACGAAAACTCAGGTGTCCCTACTATCCCAATCAATGATTATTCGAAGCGGTAGACTACTTTAAGGAGAATTGAGACCAATAATACATTAGCAGAATGGTAAAATACAAGCAGCCTTAACCCTCAACACCAGTAACAAAATTACCTAGAGGCAACCACCGAGACAAACACTGAGGGTCGGATAGGAATGCAAGTTCGGAAGAGATCCATGTGAGATTGGGAACATTTTGACCCAGATAAAGTTGTCGTAAATGTGACTCAGAGAGTTTAAGGTATGGAGTATATTAACGAGTTTCAGGGTGGAACCCCAAGTCGAAGATTGATGCCCTAGAAATTGTGCACCCAGCTAGGACAGAGGTAACAGGGTGATATCCAGGATACTTAGCCCAAGATAGGTAGGGGCTGATCTTTTGTTTATTGGGGGCTAAACCTTTGTTTATTGGGAAAATTAGTATTGGCATGTGTGTTTCCCTGGATTCAGGACGAAGATCCGAAGGCATTGGGATCGGATTTGTCGAAGACACCAAGGCTCAACTGAGACTAATCAGAGACAGAATGTTAGAAGCGCGGAGCAGACAGGCTAAGTATTATGATGCCCGACATCGTCAGGTGGAGTTCAGGTGGGGAGACCGAGTGTTTTTTGAAGATCCGGCCCATGCATGGAGTTTCACAGGTGCGTGTCGGAGGAAGAAGTTCAGCCCTAGGTTTGGGGATATATGGGCCCTTACGGGATCCTAGAGCGGATCGGGCCCTAGCTTACAGGCTGGAGTTGCCACCAGAGCTGGCAGCTCTACACGACGTATTCTACGTTTCTTCACTTAGGAGGTCTTTACTGCGCCCGGAGCAGCATATTTTGACCACAGATGGACCGGTAGCTTCCAACTAGTCAGTTCACTTGGAGCTGATTCGGATCGATGGCAGAGGAGTACGGACTTTGCGTCGGAAGAAGTTCCGTTAGTCAAGGTTCGGTAGAACAAGCATGGACATGAGGAGCATACAGGGGAGCCACAGGACTCGATGCGACAAAGGTATCCGGAACTTTTCGGTCGGGTATACCTCACAACCCCTCTGGACAATCAATCTGCGTTCCTATTTTAAACCAATAAGACCGAAATTTCAAGAATAAGGGCTAACCTTTGTTTATTGGGGGTATATACCTTGACAATTGGACGAATGGTTCTTAGAATCAAAACTGCACACTGCAAACGTAACACAGAGATGTAGATCTTTCAACTCTCATGGGATGTTACAAGCTTCCCCTCCCGATTGGAGCCCGTAGACTTAACCTGGATTTCGGGGACGAAATCTTTGTTTTGTTTATTGGGATTTGTAACATCCCATTTCCGGCTATACCCCTGGGAGTGGTTGTGTCTTAACAGAACCCTAGGAAGCCCAGGAAATTGAAGTTTGCCGACCCTAATTTTGAGTAAAGGGGCAGTCACGCCCGTGACCGACCAGTCATGCCCGTGACCTAGGGCATGACCCCTTCGACGATCGTCGATCTCAGGGAGACGATCGTCGGGCGCAGAATTTTCAACCCGGCCCTGTCACGCCTGTGACCCCGGGTGTCACGCCCGTGACCAAGGGCGTGACCCCCTTCGGCGATCGTCGATCTCAGTGCGACGATCGCCGAGCGCAGAATTTGCCTCATGATGCTGTCACGCCCGTGACCTTTGTGTCACGCCCGTGACCTAGGGCGTGACCACCCTTCGACGATCGTCGACCTCAAATCGACGATCTCAAGCCCAGAATTTGCAGCTCGGGCCTGTCACGCCCGTGACCCAAGTGTCACGCCCGTGACCTAGGGCGTGACCATCCTTCCACGATCGTCGACCGCAGTCCGACGGTCGTCGACCCAGAATTGGCCACACGGGCCCGTCACGCCCGTGACTCAGGTGTCACGCCCGTGACCACCCTTCGACGATCGTCGATCTCAGTTCGACGATCGTCGATCCTATAATTGGCTATCCGGGCCTGTCACGCCCGTGACCTATGAGTCACGCCCGTGACCATGGCCGAAACGTCAGCCAGACTGGAAATTTCGGTAACCGACGTTGTAATCAATTCGGATTATGGGAAGTTACATCGGGAGTATTTATGGTCCGTTTCCTACTTTAATTATTTAAATAAATAAGGAAATATTAGTCCAATAGGAAATCGCCACCTGACAAACATCTCTTCGTTTCCAGCAATTCAATTACCAGCATCATAACCGAAACGTTATTAAGAAGAAATATTAATGACCATGAACGTTTCAACCTTTCCCCTCCCTCCTTTCTTCCCTTTAAAAAGGCCCCTAAGGCTCAAGGATGAAGTTTCCAAGCCCTTACCTGAAGTTTCGAGCCCCCTACTGTGCTGTAGAAGAATTCGGACGACGCCACCACCGCGCCATGACAGTCCAACATCCATCTCGCCATCAAACCATGAATAAGGTCCTCCTCTACTCTTTCTTCTATGGATAGATCTTAGAAATCCTTAGGAGAGATATCGGGCTCAAAAGAGCCGGATCGGGTGAGCGTTTCCATGCTTTTCCGAAATCTGCATGGTGACGGGTTCGCCGGAAACCGCCTCTCCGGCGGCCGTGCCGCCGCCCGACGGTAGCCCTCACCTCAACAGAGGTGGTGGTGGTGGTGGCCGGCCAGGGAGATGGCTGGATGGCCGGGAAATAGCTTTGGAAAAACTACAGGAAAATGAGTCTTCAGGTCTCTGGTTTCGGGCTGTTGAAGAAGATGAACATTGCCATGAGAATTAAATTCTATTTTTAAAACAATTTCTGAATGAAAATATCTGTCACCTTAAATAATTTGGGAAAAATACTTAGAGGCTCCTACAGGAAAAATGGTCAACATAGAAAATGTAGCCCTTGAAGTTTACTTTAATTCAAAATTAATCTTACGCGATTTGGAATCCTGGTTAGACCACAGCCCCCTTTTTGGTGAGGTCTATCCAGAGGGACGTCTTGACCTTAGAAAAATTCCCCACTCCAATACACTCATCAAAATGACTTGAAATTTGGGGTGCGGCCTAATCATACCTATATCTAGGTACGATCCAGAAATGAGAATTTTTGGGAAATATTTTTCTATAGTTTTTCGGAAAATTCAATAATCAAAGCCGAATTTATTTAGATGGTTAAATAATTTCCAAACCCTCCCAAATTTTGGTGAGTGGTCCCTGGGTTCACCATGAGGTTCTGTATAATTTTTCATCTCATTTGGAGATGGTTTGGATTCGAAATGATCAACCCTAAGTTTTGCCCTAATAAGGGGTCTTAGGTTAAAAGTGCACTTTTGAGATTTGAGTGGTCAGATCACCTCAACAGAGGCTGAGATTTTTACCACTGGCTAGTAATATTCTCTAGCACCCCCTCATAGAGTTTGAGGCAGATCGGGGTAAGTTTACCCTAAGAACCAATGCCAAACCCTAAGGATGGATCTTGGTGGTTTGTGAAGGTCATGTGGTCAAATGACCTTGGATTGACCCGAAATTGGGTGAAGAGAACCATAGGACCAATATAGTTCTCTGGATGAAATCTTAGTAGATTTGGAGACCATTGGGATACCTAAAAATCTAACCCTAGTTTAGGGTGCAAAACTTGTAGAGATAGGAAATGATACTAAAACACATTGAAAAGTGCTGAGATTTGGGTAGACTGAATTATAAGGATGGTACAAGCTCTGGATATTTTCCTATGAATTTTAAGATCATTATTTTGGATAATTCATTAACGATGTAGTAGCTTGTATGATTTGCTTAGAAAATTTATTATGGAATATATACTTCTTGGAAATTGATGAGATTTAGGAAGAGAACGTTTATTATGGTTTTAAATCTCTGTGAATTTTTATGGGATTTTTGGATGTTTAATTCTAAGGCTTGCTTCATTAAGTATTATTTATCATGGATATTGGATTAAATCTATTTTGGTGCTTAGCAAGCTGGTAAAATTATGATTCTTTGCACAATGATCTTTTCAGTACCATACTATTAATCAGTAATTTTTCTATATTTTTATGATGAGTAATTTCAGTACTTCCTTCTTTACATGGGAATAATGAGATTATAATGGATAAATTAATTAGAGGCTAAATACCTTCTGTAAAATCCTGTAAATTAGTATTTGATGATACCTTACTGTTATTTAGTGATCATAATTTTTGGGTGGCCATTACTTAAGAATACCATGTAGTTCATGTTTAAAATTACCCGTGGCCAATCTTTGGGAAAAATTAAATAAATATCAAATTAATTAGGAAAATTATAAATTTCTGTTTTTAGACTAATTAGGTCATTGTAGACCTCCAGTAAATATTATATGGGATTTGGAAGATAGTTGGGAGTACCACCCTTTGCATACCTCATAAGGATTATGACGGTTAGCGTTTAGTAAAACTACAGAAGCTGAGCTAGAGTGGGTAATGAACTTGGAGATGGAATTTTGATAGTTTGCTGGTTTGGACAGGATGAGTTAAATCAAGTTCATTATTGGAAGTTAGGATGGGTAGGGGTGAGGTTGACTAGCGATAGGTAGTGTTTGGGTTTGACGGAAGACCGTCCTCCCCGAGAAGAGGAAGAGTCAAAGCCACCCTAGGAATAGCCCACTGTAATGTGAGAAGGGAATGGGTTAAGGGAACCAATCAAGTATAATAAGTGCCTTGGAAAGGGAGTTTTGGGTTTCACCCCATCATAGCTCCTAGTACCGCTGCGAGCCCTTCACCGGGTAACCCTCGGGAAGTCCAAGGTTAACCTTAAATCTTAGGAATAAAATGATCAAGAGTAACCCTAATAATAGTTGTACCTCACACCTACACTTGTACACTTAGGAAGAAGAAATGGCATGGAATGGGTAGAGTAGGTCCGTGGTCTAAGGGCCTACTAGTAGGGATGGTGGTTGGTTTGTAATTGGGAAGTCCAGGGAGCGGGATGCTCGGGGACTTGGTATATGCTTGGTAGCCTGGAGAGCTGGAGGCTCGGTAACATAAGAACTTGTACAAATATAATTATCATGATTGCATGTGCATAAAAGTGGTGGGTCATCGGTACTAGGCGATCGATCACACCGACAGCGGTATGTTGACTCGGCAAAAAGCCTGGTGGGTACAGCCAGCACTAATATGCGGATACTCTAGATTGTGTTCTTCTAGGGGCGTATGGAAGGGCTAGGCCTGGTAGTGTGATTACCCGCCTAGGAGTGGGGGGCCCGACTCACTGTCTCCGTTTGCCACAACGGAGGTTCCTGGGAGTGAAGCTAGCTGCCCGAACAGGGGGAACTAAAGGTCTGTGCGCATGGAGTCGTGTGGGTGTGTTGAACTTGCTTGTGCATTTCATAGCATAATTGTGTGTCATAGCATAAACATGCCACCTAACGTATAAAATGGTTTGGGACGTTTTATACGATAGGCCTTGCAAAACGGCCCCTTGGTCTATAGGGCTAATCCCTATAAATCAATGGTTATATTTCTTGTACTTTCACTTACTTGCTGTTCCTTTCTATTTGACAACCGACACCCCAACGTATAAGTGGTATGGGACACTCTATACGATGGGAGCCCTGCAAAAGATCCCTTGGCTTATGCGCTTCTGCGCGTAAGTTAAGGTTACATTTCTTACTTTCTGTTTCTATCTTGTTTACTATAGAATTGCTAGCTTAGGTCCGTTGTCACCAGTTTTCTTGATTTAATCTCCACCTTCATGTCCTTCCCTTTCTTCCTCTCCGTTCGGTACTTAGGAGACCTGGGGGAAGGGGTAGGGGATGATAGGGCTTAGTCTTTATGACTAATGGTTTTCGAACCACAACATTTTAGGTGTACCATATGGACGGGTCACAGGTGTTGTAGTTTCTGACAGAGTTGACCCCGCGACCGTGTTACCATTGTCACCAGCCGGGACATACACGGGTCAAATGCCCCTTGATGGGTGGGACCCCACCAGCTCAGCAGCCAGCAGGCCAAAGACGTAGACGCAGACGTAGATCGCAAGGCGGCAACGGCAGGTCGAAAAGGAAGAAGCACCCAGAGATGCAGTACCAGTAGAGTACAGAGTCGGTGGAGATGGGCCAGTCCAGCTTGGGTGCTCTCGGTTCAGTGACAGTTACGGTGACGCTTAGTTTTAGTTTTGCTTCCTCGAGTGACTTGTAGTGAGGATTACATATACTGGGCATAAGCCCCTTTCTATACTCGCATAAGTTAAGGTTACATTTCTTACTTTCTGTTTCTATCTTGTTTACTTATAGAATTGCTAGCTTAGGTCCGCTGTCACCAGTTTTCTTGATTTAATCTCCACCTTCATGTCCTTCCCTTTCTTCCTCTCCGCTCGGTACTTAGGAGACATGGGGGAAGGGGTAGGGGATGATAGGGCTTAGTCTTTATGACTAATGGTTTTCGAACCACAACATTTTAGGTGTACCATATGGACGGGTCACAGGTGTTGCAGTTTCTGACAGAGTTGACCCCGCGACCGTGTTACCATTGTCACCAGCCGGGACATACACGGGTCAAATGCCCCTTGATGGGTGGGACCCCACCAGCTCAACAGCCAGGAGGCCAAAGACGTAGACGCAGACGTAGATCGCGAGGCGGCAACGGCAGGTCGAAAAGGAAGAAGCACCCAGAGATACAGTACCAGCAGAGTACAAAGTCGGTGGAGATGGGCCAGTCCAGCTTGGGTGCTCTCGGTTCAGTGACAGTTATGGTGACGCTTAGTTTTAGTTTTGCTTCCGCGAGTGACTTGTAGTGAGGATTACATGTACTGGGCATAAGCCCCTTTCTATACTCTGATTATTATTATTATTGTGGACTCTCCCTTCGTGGAGATTTATTTATATACATGTGGTTTTGTGGACTTGCTTTTACTTTATTTTGCTACTATTCTGCGATCGAAAAGGGCCGGCAGAATTGGCATTTTGTAGTGGCGACCTTCCTGTGAGTCGGTGCCACCGCAAAGCGACAATTCTGGGCTAAGACCCCGGTGGTTGAAAAAGAAAAAAAAGGGGGTCTTACAGTCAATTCATGCAAGCGCCTAGGGAGTGCCATCTACAGTTCACCTTGCGGATCTTGGAGTATATCAAAGCAGCACCTGGGAAAGGATTACTCTTTTAGAAGAATGGTCATCTGAGGGTTAAAGCACACTCTTTGTAATCAGCGAGTTACGCTGATTACAAAGGGGATCGCAAGTCAACCTCGGGGTTTTTCACCTTTGTTGGGGGAAATCTGGTGAGCTGGAAGAGTAAGAAGCAGTCTGTTGTTTCCAGGTCCAGTGTAGAAGCAGAGTATCGAAGTATGGCATCGACCACTTGTGAGTTAAAGTGGTTGCGAGCGCTCATGATGGATTTAGGAGTGGTCTACAACCATCCTCTACCTATGTTCTATGATAACAAGGTTGTCATATACATCTCAAAAAATTCGGTATTTCATGAAAGAACGAAGCACATTGAGATCGACTATCATTTCATTTGTGAGGAGATTTTGAAGGAACAAATTTGCACTCCCTTCGTCACTTCTGATAAAGAGTTGGCTGACATCTTCACCAAGACAGTGTCCGCCTCGTTTCTTCATAGTTGTGACAAGCTGGGCATAATCGATATATATGCTCCAGCTTGAGGGGGAGTGTTGATGTTAGTGACCGGGCAGTCTGGTGGCCTGTCTTGGCGGATTGAAGGCCGCGCGGTCTAGCGGTTTGTCTCTGGCGGCTTGGAGACCGAGCGGCCTAGCGGTCTCCCCTGGCGGCTTCCCTCTCTCTGGTGGTAGCCGAGCGGTTAGCCCTTTTCATCTAACCGCGCGGCTTGTGCGGTTTGTTTTATGTATAGGCCGCTTGTCCTGTAAATTTTTAGTCCCACATCTCTTATTTGTATTCTCTCTTCTCTCCTCAATTCTATAAAAGAGAGGTCATGCCTTTGTAATAGAAACCTTTTTTAGAAAATAAAATTTCTGTTAAACCTCTCCGGTTTGTTTTTTGTTCGTTTCTTACAATATTTATAAGGATAAATAGAACGACTTCATCTTCTTCCTCAACTTTTGACCGAACCTAAGAGCGGAAGTGACGACGAGGGTTCTAAGTTCGTGAAGCTTCGGATCGCCGCCGTCGGAGCTACGATGCTCGGAATCGCAAACCGAGCATACATCCGGAAAGCTCTCGCCGAGATCTTCACGATCGTGGTAAGTATTTCTCGTTACGTGGATGTTTTTCGTTAGGGTTTTCGGCCCTAACCTCTCTTTTGGCCAAATCCTTGTAAATTTCGCTTCTCCGCGCCTTCTTTTGGCTAGATCCGTGACGTGAAGTAAATTGACCGATTGGAGTACAAACCGAGGAAAGTGGTAATTTTGCCCTCCCTCTTGCTCTTTTCTTCAAAAATTTTAGCCATATTTTATCGGTTTGACGTGTTTAAATTTCCTAGAAACATGTTTTGAATTTCTAATTTATTTTTCTTGGATTATGACGTGTGTCTCACCTAGAACCATTACTTCCAATTTTATCCCGTAAGGTGGGTTAACAAATGTAGTGGTTGTGTCTCTTTAACCATCGAGTCATTTTGATCATTGCGACACCTTGGGCGTCCCGTTGTTTTGATCGCGCCGCACCTTGCATAACCCTTGCAATGTCCTTATACAGTCCAAGTCGTCTGTTGACCGTTATTCTGTTGGAACCCTAGGTGATTTGGGATAGGTTCACTTCTTAGGGTGTGACCCATGTTGTATGATAAGTAATATTTACATGTATTTTTACTATAATATTTAGTTTAATATTTAGTTTTAATTAATCATATTTTATTTAATCTGGTTAATAAATTATAACTTTTTGATATTTGTTAAATAATTTATGTCTTATTTATTTTTGTAGGATTTATACCTATTTTTAGTATTCTCTTTAGTTTAATAATTAATAAAAAATTATGAATTTTCATTTATAAATCATTTATTTTATATTTTTGTTTACTAATTTAATATATATTTATTTTTGCAGGTTTATTGTCGTGGTCGCGCTACCGACGTTTGCAAAAAAATATTTACTGAAGTCATCACGTTGGACGAGCAATTAGTGCAGTATACATGAAACTAAGTCAAAGTCTCGCTGCACTCATTCAAGTCGATCAAGCGTTCCACGTCGCAACCACCTATTCAGCTCTTCTTCATGCAAGCTCATGACTAATTTATTATTATGCATTGATGTTGCCATGTCATCATCGCAAACTCTTAAAATTATCGGCGCCAAGCAAGTCTTAGGCATTCAACTATTTTCATGCACAACGCCATCACCGTCACCTTTTCATGTCAAAGCCTCCACCTCATCATACAACCTACATCACCACCCCTTTCTCTCTCTAAAAACCGCCACCGTTAAATACATATATTTTATTATTATTATTATTATTACTATAACCCTTTACTTCCCCTGTTCATTTCTCCATGAAACCGCTATCTCCTCTTTATTCCATGAAACTACCATCTTTATATTATTCTTCATTATTTCTCCCTCCATTTACCTCCTCTTAAATTATTTGATAAATATTTCATGTTTCAACTCCACCTTAATTTTGATAATTATGTCCACCATTCATCTCCTCTTTATAAACTATGAAACTCCCCCATTTAATTTGGTTGTTTTTTCATATATTTCATTAATATTTAGTTATTATTACCACTTTATTTTCCTCCTCTTACCCTTGGCCTTTCAAACATTCATGTGTCTTTCATCCTTTCTTTTTTGCTATAAATAATGGCCAAGGGGGAATGATGAGGGGAGTCCACCATTGGGGTTGAAAGAAAGGTTGAGTGGCTTATTTTCAGGATATCTTTTGAGTTAGTTTTATTTTATGCAATTTTAATTTATTTGCAATATAGTTTAGATTTTTCTTTCCCGCAATTGTACCCTTTTATTTCATAGTGATAGAATGTATTTTTCAATTATGAGTAGCTAAATTTTCATAAGCACTTGATCATGAATAACTTTGGAATAAAATAAATTTTCTTTATTTTTCTCAAAATTGTCAAGCTTTATATTTTGCTCGCTATCGATTTATCTTTGAATTATTTTGTCTCGAATTCATATTTCGCGGATATGTTCTTCGATCATATATCCGTATCTTAAATGATCGAGAGGTTACGGATACGAGAAGATCGCTCAAAGATAAAAGGAGTTGCATGCACTCCTCGAGAGAGGACGACATAAATCTTCTGGATTGGAGTCAAATCCAATAGTGTGGTTCACCACTTAAAGCAAGCTTAGGGGTTTCAACTGGCCGAGGGGTCTTAATCGATCAACCTAAGGTTAGTCAAAAGCATGAGCTCGAGAGAGACGCTTTTGTTTTCTTGGAACCTCCACGGTCGAAGTAAGTGATTAGGAGCTCGTACTTTTATAATTTCATCATAGTCTATTTTAATCCAAAGGGATTCTAGATCAAGTGTTAATTTACATTCCATAGAAATTTATCTTTTAATTTAATTATTCTCTATTTTTAATATTCGATAAAATAATATAAATTCATGTTAGTAGAAGTACTCAACAGGCTCTGTGTTTAATACGATATTTCCTATACTATATTTCGATAGGTACACTCTCCTATTTGAGATTTTAGTTTGGATAAAATTTTAAAACTATAGAAAATATCCATCAAGTTTTTGGCGCCGTTGCCGGGGAATTTTTGTTGATATTTTGAAAGCGCGAATTGTATTAATTTTATCATTCTCTTTCTCTACCCCTATTCACTTTTTCATTTTCTTTTTTGAATACCATTCTATTTAGGTAACGGTTGTTTTATTTTCTTTTAAAAAAATATTATCTAAATTGGCCGCCGAACTTGCCAAGCTTCAAAATAAGCTAGAAATTTTGGAAGCCGCAAAAAAATGCCAAAGTTTTTGTTATTATTATGGTGATTCTCATCGAAGTGAGTATTTTTATCATTATAATTATTATAAACAAATTTCTTATGAGAATAATTTTGATACTAATTATGATAATAATTCTTTTTACTTTTATGATAATTCTAGTTAAAATTTTTATGAAAATAATTTTTCGAAATTTTCGAATGTTCATGAAAATAATTTTTCAAATTGTAATGCGAATAATTATTTTGATGTAAATAATTATTCTTCCAACTCGGATGCAAACTTCTCTTGGTCGTAAGATCACCCGGAAGGTTTCCCGAGTTATGAGAATAATTATTTGGATCAGAATTTTTGTTCTTCTTCTTCCGCACCGCAATCTCTCTCTTAATTTTGGGGAATCTTCTCAATTTCAATATGATTCTTCCCCCAAAAATTTGTATGAGAATTTTCTTACTTTTTGTGATTTTTCTCCTTCTTCGGATAATGTCGCTATTGAGGAACATGACTCTTCATGTACCCCAGTAGTTGTTTATACCGAAGAAGAAGAAAAACTTTTATTTCAAGAGCTTGTTAGGTGTATGGATGTGTTGGGAGGAGTAGAAGAAGAACGTGTTTCTCCTCCTACTACTCCCACTTTTTCTCCTATTAATAAATCTCCATGCACAATTTATGACTTTTTAGGAGCGAAAATTTATTAACATGATGTTTCCAATGTTTTTATTTTAAATAAATTTTTGGACGAAAAATTAATTTTTGAAAATAAACAACCGGATCCTAATCATATAACTTCGCAAGAGCCTCCTCCTTACGAATATTTTTCTAACGCGCTTATTCTTGATTTTTGTTTCACTAACAAGTTTAAGTCTGAAGATGAGCCATTGCAATCAAATATTTTCCCCGACCCATTTACCGTTCATCTAGATAGATTCCAATCACCTCAGGTATGGATAGGTGATTTGAATCAAAATTTTCAAAACAACTGCGAGAAGGAACATCAAGAAGAAAGCGGAGGAGACGTTGGACGAGCGACTTTGGCATCTTTGCCAAAGTGAGAATTAAGGGAGTTTCCCCTTCATATACATTTTTATTTTCCATTCTCCTAACGCAAACTGTCTAGCTTAAAGACGGGAAAAAAGAGCTCGAGAGAGACGCTTTTGTATTCTTGGAACCTCCACGGTTGAAGTAAGTGATTAGGAGCTCGTACTTTTATAATTTCATCAAAGTCTATTTTAATCCAAAGGGATTCTAGATCAAGTGTTAATTTACATTCCATAGAAATTTATCTTTTAATTTAATTATTCTCTATTTTTAATACTCGATAAAATAATATAAATTCATGTGAGTAGAAGTACTCAACAGGCCCCGAGTCTAATACGACATTTCCTATACTATATTTCGATAGGTACACTTGCTTATTTGAGATTTTAGTTTAGATAATATTTTAAAACTATAGAAAATATCCATCAAGTTTTTGGCGCCGTTGCCGTGGAATTTTTGTTTATCCTAAATTTCTTATTTTTTTTCTATTTCTAACAATTTTTAATTTAGTTCATTTTGTTTACCCCCTCCTACTTGACATATAAACATTGGTGACAATGTTTATTTTTAAGTATGGGGGTGGAGTTTGCTCTATTATTTTTGAATTAAAAAAAATAGTTTTATAAAAAAAATGTTTGTTTTCTTTTCATTTTAAATCAAAATTACAAAAAAATATAGAAAACCAAAAATTAATTTATTGGAAAGGGCCGTGTTAGGTTTTTATCCCACAAAACCGCCTATTACCTTGGGAACCCGTCATTGGGTAGCCCTTGGGAAGTCCAAGAATAACAAAAAATTAGGATTTTAATTTAAAAGAAAATAAATAAAAAATTTAAAGAAAAACCCCTACTTAATATTTTGTGATATTCAAAAAATAATTTTGAGTTGATAAGAATTTTTATAATTTTTGATTTTCTAATCTTTTATTTTATCATAGTTAGTTAGATTTAATTTTTAGGAGATTTAATTTTGAGAAATACTTTATTAATTAAATTTGTTCAGAGTAATCTATTTATCCTTTTTTCTCTTTTAATTCAAATTAATTTCAATTTTATAGTGCTTAGTTAAACAATTTCTAGATTTCAATTATAATCACTTATGCTTAAAGATTCTAAGAAAATCTTAATTTACTATAGTTGCTCTCTAATTACTTTAATTTAATCTAAAATTTGTTTAGCCTTTTCCCTTGTTTTAAACTTTCTTGTTAGAACATATGTCATGGGGATTAGAGGATAAAATTCATTATCCCTTGGTACACATATGTAATTTTTATTTTTATTTTATTAGATCATATGTCATGAGAATCAAGTATTCCATGGTACACATATGTAACCCAAAAAATAATTAAAAGAAGTAAGAGGATAAAATTCATTACTCCTAATCAATTTTGTTCTTATTTGAAGAGAAAAAAAATATTTGTTCATATGTCATAGAAAATGAGAGGATAAAATTCATCATTTTCTTGGTAAACATATGCAAATATCAAAAAAATAAAAAAAAAGTGTATGGGTGAGAGGATATTAAATCCATCACCTCCAATCCAAAACCTCTTTAATGACCTTTTTCCTAAAAAACCTTTAGCCAATATAATCGCTTTAGAATTAAATTAAAATTCTAAGAGAGCATAAGTAGTAGTTTGAATTTTCCTTTAAGTTTTTTTTAAAGTTAAATGTGTTAATAATTCTAATCTAATTTTGTTTACTAATTACTTAATTTGAATTCTAATTAATTTATATGAGAAATTTTTGCTAAATATTTTACTCTTCTCATTTTAATTTCATTTTATAGGACTTAATTTTGAATCCATAAAGTTTATTTTTAACTTTATTTTGATTTAATAAATTTTTAGTTTTGATTAAAAATTATATTAATGTCTTATAAGTACTTCTAATAGTTTTGCTATGGAATAGCAAAATCTTAAGTATGGGGGTATTTGATAAATAATATTTACATGTATTTTTACTATAATATTTAGTTTAATATTTAGTTTTAATTAATCATATTTTATTTAATTTGGTTAATAAATTATATCTTTTATATATTTGTTAAATAATTTATGTCTTACTTATTTTTGTAGGATTTATACCTATTTTTAGTATTCTCTTTAGTTTAATAATAAATATAAAATTAATAAAAAATTATGTATTTTCATTTATAAATCATTTATTTTATATTTTTGTTTACTAATTTAATATATATTTATTTTTGTTGGTTTATTGCCGTGGTCGCGCTCCCGACGTTTGCAAAAAAATATTTACTGAAGTCATCACGTTGGACGAGCATTAATGCAGTATACATGAAACTAAGTCAAAGTCTCGCTGCACTCATTCAAGTCGATCAAGCGTTCCACGTTGCAACCACCTATTCAGCTCTTCTTCATGCAAGCTCATGACTAATATATTATTATGCATTGATGTTGCCATTCCATCATCGCAAACTCTCAAAATTACCGGCGCCAAGCAAGTCTTAGGCATTGAACTATTTTCATGCACAACGCCATCGTCGTCACCTTTTCATGTCAAAGCCACCACCTCATCATACAACCTACATCACCACCCCTTTCTCTCTCTAAAAACCACCACCGTTAAATACATGCACTTTATTATTATTATTATTATTACTATAACTCTTTACTTCCCCTCTTCATTTCTCCATGAAACCGCTATCTCCTCTTTATTCCATGAAACTACCATCTTTACATTATTCTTCATTATTTCTCCCTCCATTTACCTCCTCTTAAATTATTTGATAAATATTTCATATTTCAACTCCACCTTAATTTTGATAATTATGTCCACCATTCATCTCCTCTTTATAAACTATGAAACTCCCCCATTTAATTTGGTTGTTTTTTCATATATTTCATTAATATTTAGTTATTATTATCACTTTATTTTCCTCCTCTTCCCCTTGGCCTTCCAAACATTCAAGTGTCTTTCATCCTTTCTTTTTTCTTATAAATAATGGCCAAGGGGGAATTATGAGGGGAGTCCACCATTGGGGTTGAAAGTAAGGTTGGGTGGCTTATTTTCGGGATATCTTTGGATTTAGTTTTATTTTATGCAATTTTAATTTATTTGCAATATAGTTTAGATTTTTCTTTCACGCAATTGTACTCTTTTATTTCATAGTGATAGAATGTATTTTTCAATTATGAGAAGCTAAATTTTCATAAGCACCCAATCATGAATAACTTTGGAATAAAATAAATTTTCTTTATTTTTCTCAAAATTGTCAAACTTTATATTTTGCTCGCTATCGATTTATCTTTGAATTATTTTGTCTCGAATTCATATTTCGCCGATATGTTCTTCGATCATAGATCCATATCTTAAATGACCGAGAGGTTGCGGATACGTGAAGATCGCTCAAAGATAAAAGGAGTTGCATGCACTCCTCGAGAGAGGACGACATAAATCTTCCGGATTGGATTCAAATCCAAAAGTGGGGTTCACCACTTAAAGCAAGCTTAGCGGTTTCGACTGGCCGAGGGGTCTTAATCGATCAACCTAAGGTTAGTCAAAAGCATGAGCTCGAGAGATATAAGCGGGCCATACAAGAAAATCGCTATCAGCGGTAGACGCTTTTGTATTCTTGGAACCTCCACGATCGAAGTAAGTGATTAGGAGCTCGTACTTTTATCATTTCATCAAAGTCTATTTTAATCCAAAGGGATTCTAGATCAAGTGTTTATTTACATTCCATAGAAATTTATCTTTTAATTTAATTATTCTCTATTTTTAATACTCGATAAAATAATATAAATTCATGTGAGTAGAAGTACTCAATAGGCCCCGAGTCTAATATGACATTTCCTATACTATATTTCGATAGGTACACTTGCCTATTTGAGATTTTAGTTTGGATAATATTTTAAAACTATAGAAAATCACCATCATTGTATAGTTGGGTCAAGTATTTTATCTTCCTAGTCTTAGGTCAGTTCTACAGCTTACAGCATCAAGGACCTGCCTAAAGACAGTTTCAGATAACAGCCCTAGAAGTTATGTGTTGAAGTCATTTCTGAGCTCGGCGTTCTTAGAGCTCAGGTCGACTTACTCTAAGTGAAAGACAAGAGTTCTTTGATCTGTGAACTTGGCAAAGAAGTTATCTGTTCTAAGGTCGACGATCTTCCAGTGCAGTGCAGCTCTAAGCTCAACGATCTTCTAGCTCTGAATCAGCCAAAGTTTTGAAAAGTTTATTCTCAGAGCCATGGTCGAAGAATGTGTTTTCTGAGGTCGACGATCTCTGATCTCTGGTCGATCAAAACTGTAAGATGTTTTTGACTTATTCTTTCCTTATCTGTTCTGATTTATTTCTATTATAAGTCATGATTTTACCTAGTAATTAATGCTCATTTTATAGCAGTTATTTGGCAGCATTGATAATGGTTTTCATCAGTAAATGAAATTGACAAATATCCCGGGAAAGTTGGGGAATGGAATATTTTAATTAACATTCTTGACATTTTCTATTCCCAGATTTTCTGCTTAGCTTTTATGGCAGGAATTCAAATTGGAATTGTGGAATAATTATTAATATAGTATAATCTCGGCAGGACAAGCGACACAGAGAATCAATCACTCAAACAAAAAAATTTTCTATGCTTACAGCTCTCAAGAAAAACAACACAGTGACAGAAAAAGTGTTTAGAGAAAAAGCTTCCAGACTTTCTAATACTCCTTCTACGCAGGATCTCATTGTTCTCTTAAGAAGAATAAGAAAAGAACACCAATCATATATCAAGAGTCTTTTTCTTCCTTCTATCTCTGATTCCAGGATCTTCAGTGACAAACCATTTGAATAAATCAAGAGAATCCTGGATTTGATCTTGCAACAGAAGACCTACCATCCCTAACAAAGTTTCCTTGCCTGAACATACACTAATCTTAGGGGGAGCTTTGATACAATCAGTATAATCCACAAGGCTTCTCACAATTTGCTTTGAGAATAGAGAAGTAATCATCAACATCTCTCTCCCCTCTCTGTACAGGGTTATCTATCCATTCAAAAGTGATTCCTGGTTGTAAGTCACCTAACCAAAAGACTTGAGGTTTTGTTTTTGAGCACCTGATCAAAAGCTCATTGGTGTCAGGCACCTGATAAAAAATCTGAGTGGATTCCTATCTAGGGTGGTAGAAGAGTGGATGTACCGAGTTGGGGAACCACTATAAAGTTCTTGTGTTATCTGTGTGGCTGTATTTTCTTTTGTGCTTATGCTGTGTAGCTTACATTTAGTTCTTCTGTTAGTTTGCTGCACTTGTACATATATATCCTATTCACCTTTTTTACAAAAGATATTTTAATTCTGCAAAAGTTAAAAATATTGGATTGAACTCTATTCACCCCCCCCCTCTCTAGAGTTAATCAGAGTCTAGTCCCCATTTCTTTCAATTGGTATCAAAGGTAGGTTTGTCACACTCACAGGCTTACACCTGGACAAACCCAGAACCTCCAGATAAACTCTGAATAACTCATTGTTTCTTTTTTTGATATCATGGAACAAAATAAGGATTATGCTAGCACTAGACCTCCATTGTGTAACTTGTCTAAGTTCACAATATGGAAGGCAAGAATCAAGTTATACATGAACTCTATTGATGAAGATATTTTTTAACTCTATTTTAACATAACCACAAACTCCAGTTATTTCAACTCAATCTACATCAACTGACATGAGTGCAGTCCTACCCCCTTGTATGGATAAATGCACATAAAAAGGCAAAGATAGCTAATGCCAGAGCCATGAACATATTGGCTCAAACAATGTCTGATGAAATCTTTCAAAAGGTTGTTGAGTGCTCATCAGCTAAGGCCATTTGGGACTCTTGAACCAAATGGTGGCTGGATCAGCAGATGAGAGGAAAGATAGAAGATCAAACCTCATTAGTCAGTATGAAAAATTCAAGAAGGATGAAGCAGAGACAGTTGAAGCAATGTACAATAGGCTAAGCTCCATCATCAGTGAACAAAGAACCTTGGACAAGGAGATTACTCTTACAGAGGTAAATGACAAAATTCTGATGTGCTTCCCCAACACATGGGATTCCAGAATATGGCCCATCAGAGAAGCAAGGAGCATGACAGAGATATCAACTGAATCTCTATTTGGTAAGCTCAAGTCCTATGAGCAGTTGGTGAAATCAAGAGAAGCTGCTGCAGAACCAAAAGCTCCAACACCAACAAGAAAGGAGCATAGACTAGCATTCAAAGCTACAGAAGAATCACCAAGTCTGCCAGTGAATGATGAACTTATGAGTCTCTTTGCTAAGAGATTCTACAAGATGGCTAGAAAGGATTTCAAGAAAAGGCCATCTAGATATGAAGACAAACCCAGGTATGACAAGACCCCTACTAAAGAGGCTGTCTGCTTTGGTTGCAGGAAACAAGGACACTTCATCTCTGAATGTCCAGAAGTCCAAAAGAAGGATAGGAGAAAAGAAAAGTATTCATGAAGAAGTCATCACAGCAAATCCTCCTCCAGCAAATACAATTACAAGAAGAAGACAAGGGCTTTATTGCTGAAACATGGAGTGATACTGAAGAGGAATCAACTTCCTCCAACTCCAGTGAAGATGAAGAGGATAAGAAGGCAAAGGAAGTTTGCCTCATGGTTATAGAAGATGGAAACAACAAATCTGATTCAGAAGAATCAGATGATGAAGAACTCTTCTCTGAAGAGGATCAGATAATTGCTTCTTATGATTTTCAATCAGAAGAATTTAAAGTAGAATTCAAAAGATTGTGTTTAGACCTAATAGGATCTCAGAAGGAAATCAAACTCCAAAGGGAAAAGCTGTTAGAGCAAGATAAAATCATTGCTGAAAATGTCAAACTGTCTGAAGAACTAAAATCTGCTAATCATCAAATAACCTTTCTAAAATCTGAATTAAGTAAGGCTAAAGAATTAGAAGAAACTCTTAGAGTAAGAAGCTTAAAACTATTAGACATAACTAGTACTATAAATGCCAGAATAAATAATAGTAAGCTACGATTAGGTGCTTCCTCCAGTGAACCAATTCTAATTCAGAAGAATCACCTGTAAAAACCAGTAAATTTTATATCTGATAAAGGCAAGAAAAATATTGAACAAGTTTTCAAGGTTAATGAAAATCTTAAGCAACTAGAACTTAAGAAAACCAACCTTAATAAGGAGAGAAAGAGAAATCATAGAAATAACTATGTTCAGCAATTTTCGTCGAACTTAGAATGAAGAAATGGGCACGGTTCATCGAACTCAGAACGACGAACTCATAATGAAAATAATAGCCCAAATTATTCTACGAACTACGATCGACGAAATCAGTTTGGGTCATCCACTGGAGATCGACGTTTCAGTGGCTCTGAGAATGGATACTTCCATTCTTCGAGAAGAGATTGAAGAACTCAACCCAAATCATCGAACTCAGCTCGACGAACTCACTTGACTTCGCCGAACCCAGTTCATAATCAGAGAAACATAAAAGATGATAAAAATTTTAATCCTTTTAGTCAGTAGATTATACCCCCTAGAAGGTATCATCCCTTAGGATATAAAGATCAGCCTGAATGTTCCTTTATTTCAAGTTATGGTTTTGTCAAACAACAAGGACCCAAGATATCTTGGGTAAGAAATATCTAATCTTTTTCTTTATAGGAAGAAGAGAACCCTGTCATTCAAATCAAGTGGTACCTGGTGTAACACCCCTAACCGTCGTATAGCATATAGCAGTAGGTCCGGCCGGGGCCCGATGCCATATATTACGGACAGATCGGTTGGTTACGCGTTGAAACCATTCAACCAATTGCACGCCCTACGCAACACCTAGCGGAAGCATTAAAATTAAGTTGCACAAATAAGAACCCTGCCAACAGCATGAACGTCCACTACAAAAACACCCGCAGGAATGTTCCAATACACATAAAACAGAAATGGCCTTAAGGCCTTACATAGTTTGCTTGATACAAAAGTGTTTTCATACATCGGCTCGCAGGCCGGCCACACATGGTTACAATGAAACACTCAAAACTAGGCCTTCGAGGGCCGGCTCAGTAACTTGGGCTTTAGCCCGCTATTTTCCGCTCGGCTCCGCAGCACCTGCAAGCACAAACCACCGCCCGGTGGCAAACAAAAGCAACGGTCAGCTATGCTGACCAAATTATAACGATCCCGCCTCCAAAATCGGGGCGGCGATGCTCTTTCCCTGCATTTTATTAGTATAGACAATATATTAGTGTAAACACACATCAACACAGGCGTAGGCTCGCACGACCACACACCTCGTGCACACAGGGCACATTTACGGCAAACCGGCCAATGTCACGTCAATTCAAGCCATAGACGTTCCCGTTCCACCACCGCCCCTTGGACGGCCAACCATATGAGCATTTTGCCTTCTTGGCCTTGGTCACGACAATTTAAGCCATAGACCGTCGAAGACTCTCATCCATGCTAACGGTCCCATCGAACGACATAGATCGGGTACGGTTCCGCCTGACCCGTGCTCATATCGCAATGACAATTTAAGCCATATGCGCAGGTCAAGACTCACCGAGTCCCGTTTCCGCCACAATAATCACATAACCCGGTTATGTTCACGTTGGCTCCCCAGCCATCGTGTTGGCAAAACTCGCTTTTGCCTAGTTTTCCGGGTGCACCTTGGAGTTAATCTCCAAGGCTCCCTATTGCAATCTACCACATAGAAAACCCGAAAAACGCCCAAACACCCGGAGTTTTCACCGGTTCATATGCAATGCAACATCACCGATCCGGCTCTACTTGTCCGGATAGGCTTCACACACAATGCCTATGTCCGTTTTCACATACGGACTCTGTACAAGGGGGACTTTACATATCTACCCCATGGAACGCTCCAACTCTTCGCTCACTCATGAGAGAGGGCTTCCTATGCAAAGGGAAAAAAGGCTTCACATGCCCAAGGATGAGAAATCGTTACCCTTGCGCTCTTCCGTGGCGCCATGAAAACTATGTGGTTGGAAAGCACTGCAACGGCATCACCTCCGCGGATCTGGACTCAGATCGCGATTCGGAGCTCCGACGCTCCACCGGTGGCCGGATCTTGGTCTCCAACCCCTTACCTTGCTCTCCCCTCTCTCTAGGATTTAGAAAGAGAATGAAAAGAGAGAATGAGGGTTTTGAAACCCTTTTCCCGGCTAAAACCATCCAGGAGCAGCCCCCCACCGTCGGATCCAAAGCCAAGGAAATGAACGGCCACGATTAGGCCTCAAATTATAAAATCTAGGCCGAACACGGGTTGCAAAACGGCCGTGTGCCTGGTCATGTCACCCATTCGCCATCTCGAACGACTCAAAAACCAGCACACGACATTCGACACGGCCTTTGACATGCCCGTATCACCTGTGACACGCCCGTGTCGGGACCCGTGTCACGCCCCCCGTGTGCAATTGGCCAGCTTTCCCAACCCGAGAAGGACACGTCCTGTGACACGGCACCCGACACGCCCGTATCGAATTTGACACGCCTGTGTCGAATTTGACACGCCCATGTCAGGGCCCGTGTCATGGCCCGTGTGCCTGCCTCAAAAAACTGCCCAACGTGACATGCCCTAGGACACACCCGTGTTCCAGGCCGTGTGCCTCAACACGACGATCTCCGATCGTCAAAACGTCGACCACATGACCCGTGGCCAAACACGCCTGTGTCACGCCCGTGTCACGCCCGTGACACGCCCGTGACACCTGCTCCAAAATTCAGACTGGGCTTAAAACATCACCCGTCCCTCTTTTGAGTTCCGGGGTATTACAACTCTGTCCCCCTTAAAAGAATTTCGCCCACGAAATTTACTAAAGGAAAACCATAGGAACTTAAAACTTTTAACGGTACATGGGCGGAATAACTCCGAGTACTCCTCCAGCATAGTTTGCTCCCTTTCCCAAGAGAGCTCCTCCCGACCGCAATTATCCCACCGGACCTTAACCATCCGGATCTCCTTGTTACGGAGCCTCTTGACCTCAGAGTCTTCAATACAAACGGGCTTGACCTTAGTCGTCAACCCTCCGTCCACCGGTACTTGATCCACTGCGATCACTAGCGAAGGCTCTTGCACCGCCTTCCGCAACACAGAGATGTGAAACACATCGTGTAGCCCACTCAACTCCACCGATAGCTTCAAACGGTATGCGGCTTCGCCGACTCGCTCTAGAACCTCAAAAGGTCCAAGGTATCTTGGGCTCAGCTTCTTCAAGCGTCTCACCCATGAAACCCCCTTGAACGGCTTCACTTTCAAGTATACCCAATCGCCTACCGCGAACTCCACGTTCTGGTGCTTGGCATTGTAATACTTCGCCTGCCTGTCCTGAGTGATCAACAAGCGCTCCCGAATGATCCGCACCAACGAGGTAGCACTCTCCACCACCTGCTTCTTGTACAACCTTGCCTCACCCGTTTCTAACCAAGACAACGGCGTGCGACATTTTCTACCATAAAGGGCCTCAAAGGGCGCCATTTGGATACTTGCCTGGTAGCTATTGTTATACGCGAACTCCACCAAATACAGGTGGTCCTCCCAATGCTTCCCGAAGTCTAGAACACACATGCAGCATGTCCTCCATCGTTCTATTGACTCTCTCGGTCTGCCCATCTCTCTGCGGATGGAAGGCTGTGCTGAACTTCAACTTTGACCCCAACATCTGCTGCACCAACCTCCAATCATTGGACGTGAAACGCCCATCGCGATCACTCACAATGTTGCGAGGCACACCATGCATTCTAACTATATTGTCTACATATAGCTTCGCCAACTTCTCCACCGAGTCGTCTTTCATATGCGGAATGAAATGCGACACTTTAGTTAACCGATCTACGATCACCCAGATGGCATCGTTCCCCTTCTGCGACCTTGGCAACCCATGCACAAAGTCCATAGATATGTCGTCGAACTTCCACTCCGGTATAGGCAAGGACTTCAGAAATCCTCCCGGCTTTTGGCACTCCGCCTTCACCAAGGCGCACGTTTGGCACTTAGCCACAAACAACGGTACGTCTTTCTTAAGCCCCGGCCACCAAAACAGCTTCTTGAGGTCACGGTACATCTTTGTGCACCTTGGGTGGATCGAGTACTTGGTATGATGAGCCTCCTACATCAACTCTGCCCGTAGGTTACTCCCGCTTGGGACGCACAACCGATGATCCTTCCTTAACAACCCATCTTCCACTGAAAATTGGGAATTTGACCCATCCAACGCTGCCTCCATAAGCTCCTTCATGGAGTCATCTAACTCCAATGCCTGCCGAACCCGGTCAGCCAGGTCATACTGAACCTCTGTCCAGTTCAACATTACTTTGGCGCTCGTTTGCTTGTCAACGCAACAGATTTCAAGCTCCTCCAACTCCCGTATCAGGCGCTCATCATGCACCGACAACCAGTTGGCTTGGGCGGGAGCCCTGCGGCTCAACGCATCAGCAACCGCATTGCCCTTCCTGGGTACATAATGAATCTTGAAGGTGTAGTCCCCCAGGAACTCCATCCACCTTCTCTGCCTCAAGTTAAGATCCTTCTAATCCAATAGGTACTTCAGGCTCTTGTGATCGGTATATATATCGACCCTTACGCCGTATAGGTAGTGCCTCCACAGCTTAAGTGCAAATATCACGGCCGCCAACTCCAAGTAATGGACTGGATAGTTCCTTTCATGCACTTTCAGCTGACGCGATCCATAAGCTATGACGCTCCTATGCTGCAACAACACGCAGCCCAAACCACTACCTGAGGTGTCACTATATACCTCGAAGCCCTCGGTCCCACTCGACGAACTAAGCACTGGCGCCGTGGTCAACCGTCTCTTTAGCTCCTCAAACGCTTGCACGCACTCCTGCGTCCACAAGAATCTCTGATCTTTCCTTGTCAACTTCGTGAGAGGTAGCGCTATCCGTGAGAAGTTCTCTACAAAGCGCCTGTAATATCCGGCAAGCCCGAGAAAACTACGGACTTCCGCGACAGAAGACAACGCAGGCCACTCCCGTATCGCAACGATCTTCGCCGGATCCACCGCTATACCTTCCCCACTAACAATATGACCAAGGAACGCTACTGAGGGTAGCCAGAACTCGCACTTGGAGAATTTCACATACAACTCATTCCTCCTTAAAATCTCCAACACTAGATGCAAGTGCTTGAAGTGATCTTCTTCGCACTGCGAGTACACCAATATATCATCAATGAAGATGATCACAAAGCGATCCAGGAAATCTCAGAATGTCCTGTTCATCAAGTCCATAAACACTGATGGCGCATTCGTTAGTCCAAACGACATGACCGTGAACTCGAAATGCCCATACCTTGTGCTGAACGCCGTCTTCGAGATATCACATTCCCTTATCCTCAACTGATAGTACCCCGACTTCAAGTCCAGCTTAGAATATACCGACGATCCGACTAACTGATCAAACAGATCATCAATCCTCGGGATCGAGTACTTATTCTTCTCCACCAGCTTGTTCAACTCTCTGTAGTTGATACACAACCGCATACTCCCGTCCTTCTTCTTAACGAAGAGGACCGGTGCGCTCTAAGGCGACAAGCTTGGACACACATAACCTTGCTCCATCAGCTCCTCTAGCTGAACTTTCAACTCTGCCATCTCCTTAGGCGCCAACCTATACGGAGCACGTGACACCGGTTTGGCCCCCAGTACGAGCTCGATGGTGAAATCAATCTCTTGCCGCGGTGGGGCCTCGGGAAGACTATCCGGGAACACATCGGGGTATTCACAAACCACGGGGATGCTATCCAATGTGGACTTTGGCTCCACAGCCCCCACTATTGCGAAGAACAGCTCTACACCAGTACGAACTGCCTTTAACACTTGAAGAGCATACATTAGCGTCTTGCTCGACCCCTTGAGTCCCTCGAATGTTGTCCCCAGCCCAACACCCAGCTTGACCTCCTTCCGATCACAGTCAATCCAAGCTTTCAGCTCCGAAAGCCAATCCATCCCAAAGATAACGTCGAACTCTACTAGCGGCAGCAATGACGCTAGCAAGTCGAACTCTTGGCTCCCAATGTGAACCTTTACGGCACACACTCTGTCCGCACGCATCGAGCACCCATTCGGTAGCAGCACATCCAACTTGTCCTTAGCCATCGAAGAAGGGATTCTGATGCGCGATATAAAATTTTCGGACAAGAAGGAGTGTGAAGCTCCCGTATCGAATAGTGCCCGTGCCGGACTATCGCTAATCAAAACAAAGCCTATGCAAACCATATTAGGCTAACAAGCAATAAACAACAGTATCTAAGTTAACTTGCTATAAATTAACTCGTACCTGTCACCACATGCGCTTGTTTAATGGCCTCTTGCTGCCCCAAGTTGTAGACTCTAGGCTGAGTCGGAGCATAGTGGGACGCGGTTGACTCCACCGCCTTGCCCTTCTCTTCGTAGGTAGCTCCTTGTTTTCTCTCGGACTTTGGGTGTCCGATCCAGCAATCGCGGGCAAAGTGCCCCGTCTTTCCACACGTGAAACAAGCGCCCAGGGTTCGGTTGGTAGTTGCCCCCGAGGCACCTGTAGAAGAAGCTGGACCTGACGTCCTAGTCTTCTTGAAGAATTTTCGATAGCCCGACTTCGACGTAGCCGGCGCTTTGAACTCCGATTTCTTCCCGCCAGATTCCTTCTTAGCTTGCACATTTCTCATGTCCTTCTCCAAGGACGGGCCGAGTTGACCAAGGTTAGGAAACCCTGCGCCATGGGCCCTGACAGTAGCAACCTCAGCTCATCTCTTAACCCTTTGTAGAAGCGGTTAGTCTTTCGCTCCTTGTCGGCAAAGGTAGTGCTAGCATATCTCCCCAACCGAGTAAACTCGTGGAGGTACTCGTCTACAATGCTCTCTCCTTGCACCAACTTTTGGAACTCATTCTCCAATGCGATCCTCTACGCTGAGGGGAGGTATCGATCCATGAACAATCTTGCAAACTCCGCCATAAGAACTTTGGCCAACGGCCTTCCCCTCAACTGGTGTAGCTCTAGGCCTTCCCACCATAACCTTACGTCCCCATCCAAAAGGAACGTCGCTATTGTGGTCTTCTGCCACTCTTCCGTTTCAGTAGCTGTCAACACCCTATTGACTCTTGAGAGCCAATCTTCAGCCTGGGTTGGGGTTCCCGTTCTCGAGAACACCGGTGGGTGGAAGCCCATCACATGCTTAAGCTATCTCTCAGTTGCTCTCCGAGGCAACTCCGGCTCCACCGCCACCTGCTCAACCCTTCTAGGCTCCGCCTCTTGGAGCGGCACTTGCTCCTCCGCAGGAGCAGGCTGCTGCACCTGTCTTGCAGGTTGCGCATTAATCATAGCAAAGACAGCTTCTGCCACCAATCTAATGGTCTCGGCAGACGGAGGCGTTGCAGGCGCTTCACTTGGCGCACTGCTTGCCTCAGAACCTAGCCGTTCTTATGGCCCAGCACCACTTCTGGTCACCTATAATCATGCAAAACACTGATAAGCGACCAAAAATTATTGCAAACAGCAATTATAGGAACACGCAGGTTCCTCAAACATGTGTATTTTAATTCCTAGGTGGACATTCATGGGTTCTTTTCATGTTACAACGATGACGCACACATGTGCTCACCATCCCTTAAAGTGAATTCCCCCACGAATTCATTTAAGTTTGACCGAAACCAATAGTTTGATACCAATTTGTAACACCCCTATCCATCGTATAGCATATAGCAGTATGTCCAGCCGGGGCCCGACGCCATATACTACGGACAGACCGGTTGGTTACGCGTTGAAACTATTCAACCAATTGTACGCCCTACGCAACACCTAGCAGAAGCATTAAAATTAAGTTGCACAAATAAGAACTCTGCCAACAGCATGAATGTCCACTACAAAAACACCCGCAGGAATGTTCCAATACACATAAAAGAGAAATGGCCTTAAGGCCTTACATAGTTTGCTTGATACAAAAGTGTTTTCATACATCGGCTCGCAGGCCGGCCACACATGGTTACAATGAAACACTCAAAACTAGGCCTTCAAGGGCCGGCTCAGCAACTTGGGCTTTAGCCCACTATTTTCCGCTCAGCTCCGCAGCACCTGCAACCACAAACCACTGCCCGGTGGCAAACAAAAGCAACGGTCAGCTATGCTGACCAAATTATAACGATCCTACCCCCAAAATCGGGGCGGCGATGCTCTTTCCCAGCATTTTATTAGTATAGGCAATATATTAGTGTAAACACACATCAACACAGGCGTAGGCTCGCACGGCCACACACCTCGTGCACACAGGGCACATTCACGGCAAACCGGCCAACGTCACGTCAATTCAAGCCATAGACGTTCCCGTTCCACCACTGCCCCTTGGACGGCCAACCATATGAGCATTTTGCCTTCTTGGCCTTGGTCACGACAATTTAAGCCATAGACCGCCGAAGACTCTCATCCATGCCAACGGTCCCACCGAACGACATAGATCGGGTACGGTTCCGCCTGACCTGTGCTCATATCGCAACGGCAATTTAAGCCATATGCGCAGGTCAAGACTCACCGAGTCCTGTTTCCGCCACAATAATCACATAACCCGGTTATGTTCACGTTGGCTCCCCGGCCATCGTGTTGGCAAAACTCGCTTTTGCCCAGTTTTTCGGGTGCACCTTGGAGTTAATCTCTAAGGCTCCCTGTTGCAATCTACCACGTAGAAAACCCGAAAAACGCCCAAACACCCGGAGTTTTCCCCGGTTCATATGCAATGCAACATCACCGATCCGACTCTACTTGTCTGGATAGGCTTCACACACAATGCCTATGTCCGTTTTCGCATACAGACTCTATACAAGGGGGACTTTACATATCTACCCCAAGGAATGCTCCAACTCTTCGCTCACTCGCGAGAGAGGGCTTCCTATGCAAAGGGAAAAAGGGCTTCACATGCCCAAGGATGAGAAATCGTTACCCTTGCGCTCTTCCGCGGCACCATGAAAAACTATGCGGTTGGAAAGCACCACAACGGCGTCACCTCTGCGGATTTGGACTCGGATCGCGATTCGGAGCTCCGACGCTTCACCGGCGGCTGGATCTTGGTCTCCAACCCCTCACCTTGCTCTCCCCTCTCTCTAGGATTTAGAAAGAGAATGGAAAGAGAGAATGAGGGTTTTGAAACCCTTATCCCGGCTAAAACCATCCAGGTGCAGCCCCCCACCATCGGATCCAAAGCCAAGGAAATGAACGGCCACGATTAGGCCTCAAATTATAAAATCTGGGCCGAACACGGGTTGCAACACGGCCGTGTGCCTGGCCGTGTCACCCATTCGCCGTCTCGGCCGACTCAAAAACCAGCACACGGCATTCGACACGGCCTCCGGCACGCCCGTGCCACCTGTGACACGCCCGTGTCAGGACCCGTGTCACGCCCCCCGTGTGCAATCGCCCAGCTTTACCAACCCGAGAAGGACACGGCCTGCGACACGGCACCCGACACGCCCGTGTCGAATTTGATACGCCCGTGTCAGTGCCCGTGTCATGGCCAGTGTGCCTGCCTCAGAAAACTGCCCAACGTGACATGCCCTGAGACACACTTGTGTCCCAGGCCGTGTGCCTCAACACGACGATCTCCGATCGTCAAAACGTCGACCACATGACCCGTGGCCGAACACGCCTGTGTCACGCCCGTGTCACGCCCGTGACACCTGCTCCAAAATTCATACTGGGCTTAAAACATCACCCGTCCCTCTTTTGAGTTCCGGGGTGTTACACCTGGATAGTGGTTGCTCTAAACATATGACAGGTTGCAAGGAATGCTTTATCAACTATAAAGCCAAGGCTAGCCCTAAAGTAATTTTTGGGGACTCAGGCTTTGGATTAACAAAAGGCTATGGAGATTTCAGATGTGGAGATGTTACATTCAAGAAGGTGACCTATGTCAATAGTCTCAAGCATAACTTGATATCAGTAAGCCAACTGTGTGATACAGGTTATCAAGTAAGCTTCACTAACTCCTTATGCACTATCTCCTTAAACAACAAAACTGTTTTAACATAAATTAGACTAGGCAACATTTATTTAGTCAATTTTGAATCTAGTATTTCTGAAATTTGTTTATTTAATTCTGTTAGTAGTCAAACTAGCTTATGGCATAAAAGATTAGGTCATGTAAACCATAATAATATAGCTAGGTTATCTAAGGACAAGCTTGTTAGAGGTTTATCTTCTGGCCCCTACAAGAAGGAAGGACTCTGTATGGCTTGTCAACTAGTTAAGCAAAGTAAATCTAGTTTCAAATCTATTAATAAGAGTGATTCACCTAGGATATTGTACTTGCTACATATGGAACTTTTGTCCCCATTGCTGTACAAAGCCTAGGAGGGAAATCTTATACCTTAGTGGTTGTAGATGACTTCTTTAGATTCACTTGGGTATTCTTTCTGAGATCTAAGTCAGATATATTTAAGGTTCTTACATATTTTCTCAAGACCATACAGATTGAGTACTCTACTCAAGTTGAATTGATCAGAAGTGATCATGGCACTGTGTTTGAATCTCTTCTTATGTATGAGTTCTGTGAAAAGGAAGGTATAAGGCACTGTTTCTCAGCTCCTAGAACTCCTCAACAAAATGGGGTAGTCGAAAAGAAAAAATAGAACACTCATTGAAGCTTCAGGTACATTACTTGCAGATGCTTACATGTCTCTATCCTACTGGACAGAGACAGTAAGCACATCAAACTATGTCCTGAACAGGAGTTTGATACATAAACTAAATCTTAAGACTCCCTATGAACTACTCAAAGGGAAGAAACCAATAATCACCTATTTTAAAGTATTTGGGTGTGTATGCTATATTCATAACAATGATAAGAAGTATCTTAGAAAATTTGAAGCAAAGGCTGAAATGGGAATTTTCTAGGATATTCCCAAGTTAACAAAACTTATAGAGTGTTTAATAAATCATCTTGGAAGATTGAAGAGTCTATGCATGTAACTTTTGATGAGACTAACATGTTTTACAAGGAGAAAAAAATTTCTACCAATAACACTTTACAGGTATCAAATTTGTGTGAGAATTTGGATGATCTAGACCTTACCCCAAAGGCTGAATCACAACCTCCTCCACAATCAGAAGTAGAAGATGATAGTGATGAAGAAACTGTGGAAGCAATTCAATTTCCTTCAATAGTTGATGCAACTCCACAAGAGGAATTAAATCAAATAACTGTTGTTGAACCAACTAAACCTAATGATCTTGTCACACTTAGAGATCACCCTAGATCTCAAGTGATTGGAGACATATCATTGGGTGTGCAAACAAGGCATCAACTCAACCCTGATATGATGCTTGCATGCTTTCTCTCTCTAGTTGAGCCTCAATCCATAACTGATGCAGAGTAAGATCCACACTGGATTATTGCAATGCAAGAGGAGCTCAATCAATTTGAGAGGTGTAGAGTTTTGTACTTAGTTCCAAGGCCTAAGGGCTATCCAGTAATTGGGACTAAGTGGGTGTTCAAAAATAAACATGATGCCCAAGATGTGATAGCGAAGAATAAGGCAAGGCTTGTTGCTCAAGGATATAGGCAAGAGGAAGGTATTGATTATGATCAAACCTTTGCTCTAGTTGCTATGCTAGAGGCAATAAGAATTTTCTTAGCTTATGTAGCATATAAAAAGTTCTAAGTCTACCAGATGGATGTGAAGAGTGTTTTTCTAAATGGAGAACTCAAAGAATAGGTTTATGTAGAACAACTTCCATGTTTTGTTTCTCCAACTCACCCCTCTTTTGTTTTTAAATTGCATAAAGCTCTCTATGGTTTAAAGCAAGCTCCAAGAGCTTGGTATGAGACCTTAGCCAGCTTTCTCTTAGAGCATGGTTTTTAAAGAGGCTTAGTAGATAGAACTCTTTTACAAAACTGCATCATGATAAAATATTATTAGTACAAATATATGTGGATGATATAATTTTTGGTTTTACTGATCCTAAACTGTGCAAAAGATTTTTTGATCTAATGCATTCAAGGTTTGAGATGAGTAACATGGGAGAACTGTCTAATTTCCTTGGTCTCCAAGTGAAACAATTATCTGAAGGGATCTTCATCTCTCAGTCTAAATATGCTAAAGAGCTTATTAAGAAGTTTGGGATGAATGATGCCTCTTCAATGAAGACTCACATTGCTGCAAATGCTGTTGTAGATGCTGATGAACTTGGAAAACCAGTTGATTAAACTAAGTATAGGGCCATTGTTGGATCCCTACTATATCTAACAGCAAGAAGACCAGACATTATGTTTGTCACATGTCTTTGTGCTAGGTTCCAAGTGAACCCTAAAGAATCTCACCTTATTTTTATAAAAAGGATTTTGAGATATATAAAAGTTTGCCCAGATCTAGGACTCTGGTATCCAATAGAGTCAACATTTGAGTTAATTGGATTTTTTGATGCTGACTATGCTGGATGAAGAGTAGACAGGAAAAGCACCTCTGGAACTTGCCAATTCCTGGGTGACAGACTTGTATCTTGGTTCTGTAAGAAACAAACATCTATTTTAACATCCACTGCTGAAGCTGAATATATGATTGCAGGCAGTTGCTATTCACAAATCTTGTGGATACAAAACAAACATCTAGATTATGGTGGACACTTAAATAATTCAACCATACTATGTGATAATACTAGTGCTATTTCCATTGCACACAATCCAGTATTGCATTCAAGAACAAAGCATATAGACATTAGACATCATTTCATTAGAGATTGTGTAGACAAGAGAAAGATTAAATTAGAATTTATCTCTACTGATTTGCAAAGAGCAGACATCTTCACCAAGCCATTGGATCTAACCAAACATCTGTTCTTCATAAATCAGCTTGGAATGATAAATGGTCATAATTTAATCTAATGCTCTGTCTGTGGTCGAAGAATTGTTTCTATTCGTCGAACTGGAAACGACGAACTGGTAACTATTCTTGAGATTTTTCGTCGACCTACGATCGATGAAATCTCTTGTTGAAGAAGTTTCGTCGACCGGAGAATGACGATTTCTATATCAGGAAATTTTCTGTGAACGACGAAAGCTTTCCATCTCTTCATTCTGAGATCGACGAACATATCCCTTAATGAAATATTCATCGACCTGCGATCAAAGATTTTTATTCTTTCGTCGGGCTGAGAATGTCGTTTCGTATTCTGAAAACCCTTTATAGGCTTTCTTCTTCGACTTCAATCCCATGCTTTCAGAATTCCCCTCCTGCACTCGATCATTTGTTTCCTTTTGCAGGTACTCTCATTTTACAAAAGTATTCAGAAATGGCTGCGTTTGGTTAAGCAGGAATGAAGTTCGACACGGGCTTTGACATTAATTTTGATTCATTCCAATAATCTGACCAAATATTTCAGGATATTCTGCAACTATGTGAAGATCAAAAGCTGAAATTGTTTATGACCAACTGCATCAAGCTTCCAGCCTCCACAATCAAGGAGTGGGTATTCTCATCGTCCTCCACTGAGGAAGAGATGACAGGATTCATCAGCGGGACTCAGGTTACTCTCTCCCGCAGTTCTTACAAAAATTTTTGAACTTGAGAATGGTATAGAATATTTGGATATGGATTATGATGAGTTTGAGAATGTGTTAGTTATTATGGATCACTCTAGTGAAAACTCTAACAAATAATGGAAAAAGAACTTGTCTCCTACGTACAAGTTTCTTGCAGATGTAGTGGGGAAAGTGTTGTTTGCAAAGCACACTGCCCACAACTACATCTCCATGTAGCAGTTTCTGGTGATGGCTGTGCTGGTGAATAAGAGGAAAGTCAATTGGGGACAAATTTTGTTTGATTTGATCAGGAAGAGGAATAACAAGAAAGAAGTGTGTTTTGCTAGGGTTTTGGTCCTGTTATTGAAGGCAAAGGCTGATGAACTGTTAGTTCCCCAGACTACATTCATCAATGCCTCCAAGAGGCTAACCTCTGCCCTATTTGGCAGATAGGAGAGGATAATTCCTAAGCCCTCTAAGGAAAAGCCCTCTGCAGGTGCTTCAGAGAACACAAGGGTGGTAACAACCACTCCTCTCTTGGCTGAAGGAACCCATCCCCTTTTCCCTCCTGCCTCTCCTACTCTAGATCTTCAGCCCTCTCCTGCTCATAACCTCACACCTCCTAACTCACCTCTTCCCTCTCACCTTACAACCATTCCCTCAACCACCCTCCTCTTCTGAAACTTTGAGTTTATAACAGCTGAAATTTCTTCTCAAGCTTCTCCCCTCCAATCTCCTATTCATACTCCCTCTCCTCAGACCCCATCCTCACCTACTAAACAAGATGATATCATGCTTGATACCATCCCCCAAGTTATTCCTCCTCTAACCCCTGACAATGCTTTCATTGCTACCCTCATATCTCAGTTGACTCCCATCCTCAAGGAGCTTATTGCAGCTGAGATATCCCCCCTTTTAAAATCAATAAATTTCCTTACATCTCTCTTTGCTGCCTCCTCCTTCCATTCCCCTTCTTTAGCCATGGGCATGGCTTCAGAACCTTCTGAAACCATGCAGGAGGAGATGTTCTATGAAGAAGCCCTTACAGTAGCAGCAGCAAATGATGAGATGGTTGTAGCTATGCCAGAAGTTCTGAATGGTGGAATTTTTTTTATTTTATACCTCCATTAGTAGATATGGAAAGTATACTCCATCATTCTTTTATGGAAATTCCTTTACTTTCTGTTGAATCATCATCTAAGGCCATTGTGTGTTATACTCCACCTGCTTCCTCAGAGGTGATAGACACAATAAGGGCTAGTTTTGAAGAAAGCTCTAATACTGAAGATATGATTACTGAGAAAGCTTCAGTAGCTGATACCAAAGAGGCAGTTGAAGAGTCTTTTGAATCAGAGTATGAGTATATGACTGACCCCATCCCTCTAGTCTATGCTCCTACTCCCATCCCAGCTCCCAAGGCTCCTTCTCCTCCTCCCAAGGTAACTCCCGAGTATATAAAAGCAATTGATGCTTTGTACAACTTTGAAAGTGAAAGTAGTGAAGAAATCTACAGTGATGATTTCCCCAAGACAAAGAAAAGGAAATTGAGAAAGAAGACTCCAGCTCCAGCTCCAAATCCCCATAATGACACTCCCTACTATATCAGGCATAATATTGATCCATATCCTAACATGCCTCATTGAATGAAGTTGTCAAAGAATGAGCTTAAAGCAAGGAAGAAAAGGAAGTACTCCCCTCCCTCTTCTCCAAGGATGAATAGAAGAGATCCTCCTCCTACTCCTCCCAGTGGTAGCTCTTCAGGTAGTGGCCATCAAAGATTTTCAAACACTACTCAGACTTACCAAAGGCATGGTAGATCCTCTGAATCTTCAAGAGTTAGTCAGTATCAAGAGAAATATCACTCATTCTCTAGAAGCTCTTTCAATTCTCAGCAATGTCCTTCCAAGCCAACATTCTCTCCTTCCCCTTCCAGTGAAGTTAGTCCTGAAGTTAGATATAAATGACCTCCAATTCAAGCATATGATCCTGAGACAGATCCTAATACCAGAATGGAAAGATTTAAAGAATCTATTGCTCTATCTCAGATCAAAAAAGCAAGAGAAAATGGTCAGGACACTTCTCAGTATTCTACAATGTCATCCTACAGGAAGAAAGAGCTAGAAAGATATCAAGTTGGAAATCTATTTAATGCTGAAGAGTACATGAATCTGCATCCTGAAGCCATAGTTCCCAGAGCCACATCTCAAAAGAATTTGGGAGATGCAGACATGACCATGACTCTCAGACAAGCACTAGATCCAAACAGAGTAATAAAATTTGCTAAATCTTCTGATTCTCCCAAGGACAAATAGCTTATTTATTTTCTATTTGTTTTTCTTATGAACAAGTTATGCATAGCTTTATAAAGATGCTGATAGCTTATTTATTCTATCAGTTATCTATTTTTTCTTGCTATGATTTTTTTTGCTTACTTTCTTCTGAAGTAACCTCACCCAAATAGGGGGAGATTGTTGGAACCCCAGGTAATTTGGGATAGGTTCACTTCTTAGGGTGTGACCCAGGTTGTATAGTTGGGTCAAGTATTTTATCTTCCTAGTCTTAGTTCAGTCCTACAACTTGTAGCATCAAGGACTTACCTGAAGACAGTATCAGATAACATCCCTAGATGTTCTGTGTTGAAGTTATTTCTGAGCTCGATGTTCTTATATCTCAGGTCGACTTACTCTAAGTTAAAGATAAGAGTTCCGTGGTCTGCGAACTTTGCAAAGAAGTTGTCTGTTCTAAGGTCGACGATCTTCCAGTGGACTGCAGCTCTAAGTTCAACGATCTTCCAGCTCAGACTCAGCCAAAGTTTTGAAAAGTTTATTCGCAGAGCCAAGGTCTAAGAATGTGTTTTCTTAGGCCGACGATCTCTGATCTCTGGTCAACATAAACTGTAAGATGTTTTTGACTTATTCTTTCCTTATCTAATCCGATTTATTTCTATTATAAGGCATGATTTTACTGTGTAATTAATGCTCATTTTATAGTCGTAATTTGGCAGTATTGATTATGGTTTTCATCAGTAAATGAAATTGACAAATATCCCAGGATAGTTGGGGAATGGAATATTTTAATTAATATTCTTGACGTTTTCTATTCCAAGATTTTCTGCTTAGCTTTTATGGAAGGAATTCAAATTGGAATTGTGGAATAATTGTTAATATAGTATACTCTCGACAGGACAAGAGACACAGAGAATTAATCACTCAAAGAAAAAATATTATATGCTTACAACTCTCAAGAAAAATAACACAGTGAGAGAAAATGTGTTTAGAGAAAAAGCTTCCAGACTTTCTAATACACCTTCTATGTAGGATCTCATTGTTCTCTTAAGAAAAAGAAGAAAAGAGCACCAATCATATATCAAGAGTCTTTTTCTTCCTTCTATCTCTGATTCTAGGATCTTCAGTGACAAACCATTTTAATAAATCAAGAGAATCCTAGATTTGATCTTGCAGCAGAAGACCTACCATCCCTAACAAAGTTTCCCTACCTGAACATACACTAATCTCAAGGGGGGGCTTTGATACAATCAGTAGAATCCACAAGGCTTCTCTCAATTTGCTTTGAGAATAGAGAAGTCATCATCAACCTCTCTCTCCCCTCTCTATACAGGGTTATCTCTCCCTTCAAAAGTGATTCCTGGTTGCAAGTCACCTAACCAAAAGACTTAAGGTTTGGTTTTTGAGCACCTGATCAAAAGCTCATTAGTGTCAGGAACCTGATTAAAAATCTAAGTGGATTCCAACCTAGTTTGGTAGAAGAGTGGATGTACCTAGTTGGGGAACCACTATAAAGTTCTTGTGTTATCTGTGTGGTTGTATTTTCTTTTGTGCTTATGCTGTGATATTTGTGCTATGTAGCTTAGATTTATTTCTTCTGTTAGTTTGCTGCACTTGTACACTTGTAAACATATATCCTTTTCACCTATTTTACAAAAGATATTTTAATTCCGCAAAAGTTTAAAAAGATTGGATTGAACTCTATTCACCCCCCCCCTCTAGAGTTAATCAGAGTCTAGTCCCCATTTCTTTCATATTCTATGATGAATAAAAGAAACTCTGCATGTATAATTATATTAATAAAGAAAACTCTATTGGTTTGTGCACAGTGGGGTTTCTCCCTCGGCACAGTGTCTTATGGTTGAGTCTGTACGCGTTGTGGAGCTTCATCCCCGGAACATTACCTTAGTTATTGGTCTGTGCGCATTGGGGTTTCTCCCTCGGCATAGTGCCCTTTTTGGCTAGGTTTGTGCACGTTGTGGACCATTTCCCGAAACAGTAGTCTTTCCTATTGAGCTGATCAGTCTCATTTAAAATGATAAATAACATGAAAAATAATGAAAGCTTAATGTATGAACTTCTTATGTTTAACACTCTATTCTGTCCTGCTATTGGGATTAGTGTTTCTTGCTCTGCTTGATTTACTATTTTGTTTTTGTTGCTCTGCTACTGACCTTTTGTTGTGGTCGTCTTATAGATTTTTGTTCACCTTGAGGTTTGTTTTGTCTACTTTTACTTTTTGCACCACTTGTAACTTGCTTCTAAGTTGTTCTTATTTTGAATGCCCCAGGTCCAGAGCAGTAGCAGGTTTAGCTGACAGAGTTGTGCTTCTAGTGCTGCGAGTTGCTGCAGCCGTTTGTTTCCACCTCAGAGCATTGAGGTAGTTGTCTTTGTTTAGACTTGTAAGATTTTTCTATGTGTTCATGTCAGTTATTGATGCCCATAGTCTTAGACTTCTTATGACAGTTTACTTGTTACTTTACTGCTGTTACTTATCGCTTGTTTATACTTGCTCTCTAGGAAGGATTTATTGTAGGATGCATATAGTTACCTTTAAGTATACAAAATTGTATTCTGGAATATTGACATGACATAACTTTTAAACTGCAAAATCTATTACCTTTAAGCGCTATAAAAGTCTTTTTATTTATATTAAACGTAGAAGTCACATCATTATTACACTATGCTAGGCTTTCATTCTCATATAGGATAACAAATGAATCAAACTAAGTATTTTTCGCTACGTAAACTGATATTTTTCTCACCTATGGACTAGTGATCCACCCGACCGAGGGACACGATCAGTAAATTGAAAGAACTTATATGTATTATTAAACTTAATTTCAAAAGTCTTTTACATAAAGTAAATATGATCACGAGTCTCCTGAGCATATGTAGTTATCCCCTGCACGGCGTGGCATCACGATGCGTATTTTCTCATAATCTGACGTATTATTAAATACGGAGAAAATACGGGTTGTGATAGTTGGTATTAGAGGGAGGTTTTGCAAGAGGGTTGGTTGGTTTGGCAAGCCAGTCGAACAACTTTCCCTTAAGCAAAACTCTAATCGTATCATTTTATTGCATACACACACCGATATATCATCCGTAGATCTTGATGGAAGCATGAGCACTACACTCATAGCATGATAAGAAGTATACGAGGCATATTATGTATTATGGGATGCATAATATGTGTATGTATATGGATCCACCATAGGTGGCAACATGTGACGGTTATGTAGTATGGGATGCATAACCATCATCACATGGCTTCCCATTAGTACGTTTTACTTTTTCATTACATTCAATATTATGTAGTATGGAATGCATAATATTGTATGCGTACGCCGCTCATAACATGCACTAAAGACTTTTTAGAATGCATAACACTGCATACATAACATATCATCGCATAAGCACACGTGCCAAGTTAAAGATTTGCACGATGACATATGTACACCCATGATTTGAAATGAAATTTAAACATTCATGCATTCATATTATAGGCACAAGTTAGAAGCATAACATCATTTCATGATTTCCTAGAGCAAGGTAACAACAAGAGAAAGTATCTGTTCGTTCCCGATCTGATTTGAGTCTGCTTGTTTTTAATTTTATCTGGGTTAGGATATTCGATTTTACTAGCTTTGGTGTCTTAAGCTAGGTCCTTGTTAAGTCGTTTGTTCATATCTGTAGAATATGACCCCGAAATTGTTTTGCTAAGGGAATATCTTCCTAGCTTGTGATGTCTTAGGCAAGGAGTTTTGCAGACCGACATCGCTGGGTTCTCGACCAGTTAGACACTTCCCTAAATGTCAAATTCCCTTCAGGAGAGCTGGTGATGCCATGTCAGGGTATCCAAAAGCCCAATCTTCTTAGGTTATTTTCTAGCCTTCACGGATCTGAAGGTTTTAGACTTGGAAGACTTCGATGTGATTTTGGGCATGGACAGGCTATCCAACTATGATGTCGTCATTCAGTGCAAGCACAAGCGCTTGGACTTCAAAGGAGACAAAGTTCAGCCCATGAGTGTGTATGTTTTGCCACATCAGGAATCTCCGAACATTTCTGCGGTACGTGCTCGTAAATTTCTAGAGTCTGGATGCCATTCTTTCCTAATTTTTGTTTCTGTTCTGGAAGCTGCATCTGTTGTGCCTCGGGTTGAGGACGTTTCTATGGTGCGTGAGTTTTCGGATGTCTTTCCCGTTAGTCTTCCTGGACTTACTCCTGAGAGAGACGTGGAGTTTGTTATAGACCTTGAGCTAGGCACTCACCCTATTGCAAAAGTACCGTACCGCATGACACCGCGTGATTTGGAGGAGCTGCATAATCAGTTGGATGAGTTATTGCAGTGTGGTTTTATTAGACCCAGTTCTTCCCCCTGGGGTGCACCAGTCCTCTTCGTGAAGAAAAATGATGGAATGATGAGGCTGTGCATAGATTATCGAGAGCTAAACAAGGTGACTATTATGAATAGATATCCGTTGCCTAGGATCGATGACTTGTTTGACCAACTGCGAGGTAGTTCTGTGTTCTCGAAGATTGAACTCCATCCAGGCTACCATCAATTAAGAATCTGTTAGTCAGACATTTCGTGAACTACTTTTTGTTCCCGATATGGTCAATTTGAATTTCTGATAATGTCATTTGGATTAACAAACACACCGTCAGCTTTTATGGACATGATGAACAGGGTGTTCAAGGATTTTCTGGATAAGTTCGTGGTTGTATTCATTGACGATGTCCTGGTATATTCCAGAAATATAAAAGTGCGCGCCTTGCACTTGCGCTTGGTGTTAACTACTCTAAGGGAGCACAAGTTGTATGCAAATCTTAGCAAGTACGAGTTCTGGTTGTCTCAGGTGTCATTCCTAGGGCACATTGTACATAGGGACAGTATCTCAGTGGATCCCGCAAAGATAACCACCTTCTTGGATTGGAAGAAACCTACATTGCCTAATGAGATAAGGAGCTTCTTAGGGTTGGCAGGTTACTACAGAAGATTTGTGAAAGGATTATCCGTGCTTTCTGCGCTGTTGACTAGGCTTACGCAAAAGAGCGCAGTTTTTGTTTAGAGTGATGCCTGCGAGGAAGTTTTTCAAGAGCTCAAGAGAAGACTGTGTTCTGCTCCAGTTTTGGCATTGTCGGTGGAAGGAGTAGAGTATGTTGTTTATGTGGACACCTCGTGAGTTGGACTCGGTTGCGTGTTGATGCAGGACGGTAAAGTGATTTCGTATAGATCGAGACAACTGAAGGTCCATGAAAAGAATTACCCTTTGCATGACTTAGAATTTGCTGCCATCATTTATGCCTTGAAGTTGTTGAGACATCTTCTGTATGGAGTGTCATGCAAAGTCTACATGGACCACAAAAGTTTGAAAAATTTATTCACTCAGAAGGAGTTGAATTTACGCCAGCGTAGGTGGTTAGAATATGTTGTGTACTACGAAGTCAATATCCTTTATCATCCCGGCAAGTCTAATGTAGTAGCGGATGCCTTGAGCCGAAAGCCCACACATCTCTTTAACCTCTCAGTGCAATCCCTTGTAGAGGATTTTTGCTCATGGACATAATCGTAGGGAATAACGCTTCACCGAGTAGCTTAGAGGTGGAAGAGCCTTCGTGGATTACTCTCACTAGGCTACATCAGAAAGACTATCCTGATTTGCAGCACCTCCGCAGTAGGACGGTGAAAGGAGAATTACCTAACTTTTCAATTGATGATGTTGGTACCCTAAAGTACCGCGGTAGATATTGTATTCCCACTGTTGGGGACATCCGAGCAAGAATATGCAGTGAAGCGCATGGTTCAAGTGTTTCTTATCATCATGGTTCCACGAAAATGTATAGAGATTTGAAGCAGGTTATTTGGTGGTCAGGTATGAAGAATGACATCGCAAGATTTGTATCTGAATGTTATACCTGCCAGCATGTCAAAGCTGATCATAGAAGGTCGGGTGGTAAGTTAACGCCTTTAGACTTACCGAGTTCGAAATGGGAGAGTTTATTAATGGATTTCATAACCGGTTTGCCGAGATCTCCACGAGGGCATGATGTAGTGTTGGTTATTATGGACAGACTAACCAAGTGTGCCCACTTTGTGCCTTTCAAGATTGAATATTTTATGGAAAAGATAGCTGAGCTTTATCTTCACGAAGTCATCAGGTTACATGGTGTGCCTACGTATATCGTGTAAGATAGAGATTCCAGGTTCATGTCTCTTTTTTGGCAGAGCTTACAAGGAGATCTAGGTACTGACCTTAGGTATTCTACTTCCTATCATCCTCAGACGGATGGTCACAAGGAGAGAGTAAATCAAATCTTGGAGGATATGATTAGATGTTATATTCTGGACCATGGTGTAGCTTGGGATAAATGCCTCAGATTGATGGAGTTCGCGTACAATAACAACTATCAGGAGAGTTTGCAGATGGCGCCCTTTGATGCTTTATATGGGAGGCATTGTCGAACTCCCCTATTTTGGGCAGAAGTTGGTGAGAAGCATTTGCTCGGTCCGAAAGCGCTGGAGGATATGAGCATTTCAGAGAAGCATATTCGTGAAAAGCTGAGGTTGGCTCAGGAGCGATACGAGAAGTATGCAAATCAGCGCAGAGTTGATCTGGAATTTGCAGTTAGGGATATGGTATTTCTGAAGGTCTCTTTGATGCCAGGTGTTAAGAGATTTGGAAGGAACCATAAGCTTGATCCCAGGTATGTAGGACCTTTTTAGATTCTGAAGCGCATCAGAGTTTCTACCTCTAGACTGGAATTTCATGTTTCATTCCCTGGGGTTCATGACGTGTTTCACGTGAGCCAATTGTGGAAGTGTATTCGTAGTGATCGACATGTCCTTGACTTCGTGCCCCAGTTGCAGCCTAATCACTCGTATGTACAAGAGCCTGTCCGTTTTCTGGAGATGGAAGATCGTGTGCTAAGAAAGAAAACAATTCTGATGATCAAGGTTCTCTGGCACAATCAAGACGCTAGAAGTGCAACTTGGGAATTGGAATTCGCAATGAGAAATCCCATCCTCAGGTATTTTCCTAGTCTTCCCTGGTTAGTATTCTTGTTTCATGAATTCTTCTATCATGTCTCTCCCTCTGCCCTCTTGTTTCGTTTCGTGTTCCAAGTTTCGGGACGAAACTTCCTTTTTAGTGGGGTGACTGTAACGCCCCTGATTTTCAGACAATTATTTAATCCTCTCGATGACGTCATAATGATGTAAGGGGGCGTTACGTTAACATGGAGTTGACGATGTGTCGTCGTTAGTGCGTTTTCGCGTCTATTCGGTCGAGTCGGCAAAATTCGTGGATCCTTGTCGAGAATGGAAAATTCATGTTAGGAAATTAAATTAATTAATTGACATGCTCGTCAAGTTTTGTCGCGATCCGAACGATATTCGAGCCTTGGCGAATTTCGAAAGTTTTGTAAAATTTATGATCGTCGTAGACTTTGAAAATTTATATCTCGAGAACGGCATGTCGGATTTGTGTTCCGTCTTCGCCGTTGGATTCGTTGAGTAAGTGTTCGCCTACGGTGTGAATTTCATTTAATTCAGCGCGCGTTTGGGACTCCGTTTTGAACTCGTATTTCCTTGTTCAAAAATATAAAAATATGATTATTATAATATTAAAGCACTATTCAAAAATGAAAATTACTATACATTCCTAATGTTTGATCAAGGGTATATTTGAAAAATTCACTATTCATGAGGACAAAAAAAGCATTGTTCATGAAATTTATGTTTTGTTCCTTCTCGGGAACACCTGTACTTGTACTCGAGAAACTAAAAAGCTTCTCTGGAAATCCTGTATTAGTACTCGAGAAGTCATTTACCTTCTTGGGAAATCCGGTTATAGTACTCGAGAACTTTAAGTTTGATCTCGAGAAATCCCTTCCCCCTTCTCGAGAAGTCATGTACTGCACTCGAGAAATTCGATATTCGTCTCGAGAAATCCGTTTCAGCCTGGTTTCGGGCGCTATTTTAAGGGTCAAAATGGCGTCATATTAAAAATGGTTAACATGGATTTTGTTCATCTCGACGAGATATAAAACATCTGTGTTGATCACTTTTCGATTCAGATACATCTTTAGCCTCTATTTTCGTTTTTCGCACGCCCGTACTTAAATTGCCCGCCTCTTTCCTGTTTAGACAAAAAAATTATATACATATATATGTATATATTTATAAGGATAAATAGAACGACTTCATCTTCTTCCTCAAGTTTTGACCGAACCAGAGAGCGAGAGTGATGGCGAGGGTTCTAAATTCGTGAACCTTCAGATCGCCGCCGTCGGAGCTACGGTGCTTGGAATCGCAAATCGAGCATAGATCCGGAAAGCTATCGCAGAGATCTTTACGATCGTGGTAAGTATTTCTCGTTTCGTGGAAGTTTTTCGTTAAGGTTTTCGACCCTAACCTCTCTTTTGGCCAAATCCTTTTAGATTCCGCTTCCCCGCATCTTCTTTTGGCTAGATCCGTGACGTGCAGTAAATTGGAAGACCGATTTGAGTAGAAACCGAGGCAAGTGGTGATTTTTCCCTCCCTCTTGCTATTTTCTTCCAAATTTGTAGCCATATTTTATGGGTTTGACATGTTTAAATTTCCAAGAAACTTGTTTTGAATTTCTAATTTACTTTTCTTGAATTATGACGTGTGTCTCACCTATAACCATTACTTCCAATTTTATCTCGTAAGGTGGGTAAACAAATGTAGTTGTCGTGTCTCTTTAACCATCGAGTCCATTTGATCGTTGTGACACCTTATGAGTCCCATTATTTTGATCGCGCCGCACCTTGCTTAACCCTTGCAATGTCCTTATATAGTCCAAGTTTTCTGTTGACCGTTAGTCTATGATGAATAAAAGAAACTTTACATGTATAATTATGTAACTAAAGAAAACTCTGATAGTCTGTGCGCGTTGGGGTTTCTCCCTCGGCACAGTGTCTTATGGTTGAGTCTGTGCGCATTGTGGATCTTCATCCCCGACACATTACCTTAGTTGTTGGTCTGTGCGCGTTGGTGTTTCTCCCTCAGCATAGTGCCCTTTTTGGCTAGGTTTGTGCGCGTAGTGGACCTTTTCCCAGCATAGTACTCTTTCCTGTTGAGCTGATCAGTCTCATTTAAAATGATGAATAACATGAATAATAAAGAAAGCTTAATGTATGAACTTCGGATGTTTGACACTCTGTTCAATGCAGCTGTTGGGATTAGTGTTTCTTGCTCGGCTAGATTTACTGTTTTGTTTTTGTTGCTCTGCTACTGAACTTTTGTTCTGGTCGCCTTGTAGATTTTTGTTCACCTTGAGGATTTTTAGTCTACTTTTACTTTTTGCACCACTTGTAACTTGCTTCTGAGGTGCTCTTCTTATGAAGGCCCCAGGTCCAGAGCAGTAGCAGGTTTAGTTGACAGAGTTGTGCTTCTGGTGCTACGAGTTGCTACAGCCGTTTATTTCTACCTCAGAGCATTGAGGTAGTTGTCTTTATTTAGACTTGTCAAATTTTTCTATGAGTTCGTGTCAGTTGTTGACGCTCATAGTATTAGACTTCTTATGACAGTTTACTTGTTACTTTACTCAGTTACTTATTGCTTGTTTATACTTGCTCTCTGGGAAAGATTTATGGTATGATGCATATAGTTACCTTTAAGTATACAAAGCTGCATTCTGGAATATTGAAATGGCATAACTTTTAAACTGCAAAACCTACTACCTTTAAGTGCTATAAAAGTCTTTTTATTTATATTAAACGTAGAAGTCACATCATCATTACACTATGTTAGGCTTTCATTCTCATATAGGATAACAAATGAATCAAAATAAGTATTTTTCGCTGCATAAACTGATATTTTTCTCACCTATGGACTAGTGATCCACCCGACCGAGGGTCACAGTCAGTAAACTCAAAGAACTTATATGTATTTTTAAACTTAATTTTAAAAGTCTTTTACATAAAGTAAATGTGATGACGAGTCGCCTGAGCGTCTGCAGTTGTCCCCTGCACGGCGTGGCATCACGACGTATATTTTCTCATACTCTGACGTATTATTTAATACGGAGAAAATACGGGTTGTGACAGGCTAGGGTGGCGAGTCCTTAGCGGGCAGTCGAGCGAGACTCAACAGTGCGAGTGCACTCCGGCGAGACAGTCTCCCGTGCGGGACAGGGTGGCGAGACCTTCGCAAGATCAACCCCGGTGAGATGCCGCAGGCGAGACCTCCCTATTATTCCTGCGAGACAGGGAACGCGAACAGCTCTGGTGTGTTCCTCAACTTCTCCGGCAGGACACCCCTGCGAGTTGCCGGTACACTTCGGCGAGACACCAAGCTACCAGCGAGTCGCTCCCGGCTGGGTCGGGGTCTGGGTGATGAGGTGCTGCAGCCCTCAAAACACAACTCAAAACCTTTAAAACAACACATTAGAACCCTAGTGCTTCGACACTTCACTGGAAGGGAAGAAGAAAGAGGCGAAAAAAATCTCTATTCAGCAAGCATAAAAGAACTACATACAAGCCTTTATATAGGCTACCCCATTAGTAATAAAATGACACGTGACACTCACATTAAATGCCATTCCCATCACCTTTTATCTCTCTCCTCCGCTTAAATACAAAATACATAATAAAAGCATAAAAACCGTTGACCCTTGGTAGACAAAACAAACTCCAGCAAACTCCCCCCTCAAACTTGGCAGCACATGCCGAGTTTGCCCTTTAGCTTCAGGAACATCTCCACCTTCAAAGCCTTGGTGAAGATATCCGCAATTTGCTCTCCGGTGGGGAAATACACCACTTCAACCGTCCTCTGCTCCACCTAATCACGGAGGAAGTGGTACCTCATCTCGATGTGCTTGCTACGCCCATGTAGCACAGGATTCTTTGCGAGCTCGATGACCAACATGTTATCAACATACATCATCATAGGGCCATCCTGCGGATGATGTAGCTCCTCCAAGAGGTTCCTTAGCTAAATTGCCTGGCAGGTACAGGCCGCTGCTTTTATATACTTCACTTCACACAATGACAATATAATCATTACCTGCTTCTTCGAGCTCCATGAGAACACTCATGTTCCCATATGGAAAGTGTACCCGGAAGTGCTCTTCCGATCATTCACGTCTCCATCGTAATCACTGTGCGAGTGCCAAACCAACATAAACTCCTCACCTGTAGAGTACTTCAGGCCATGACCTCTCGTCCCGTTCACATATCTCAGGATCATCTTCGCTGCCGAGAAGTGGTCAGCTCTGATATGATCCCGAATGTCGTCAGTGGAAACCAACGACGACAGATACTCCCGGTATAGCTCTGGGTGATCCTTGGAAACCAGATATATCTGCATCTTCTCTAACATTTGCACCAACTCCATGGCCATCAGCTGAGGCCCTTCTCTTGGGGTAGTAGTCTTCCGGCTCAGCGCGTCCGCCACCATGTTCGCCTTCCCTTGGTGATAGTGTATCGTGTACTCATAAATAGATAGGAACTCCACCCATCATCTCTAGCGAACGTTCAACTCCTTCTGTGTATCAACATATTTCAGATTTTAGTGATCCAAAAATATATCGCAGTGCACACCATAGAGGTAATGCCGCCAAATCTTCAGAGCGAACACTAACACTCCCATCTCCAAGTCATGAACAGGGTAGTTCTACTCATACTTCTTCAGCTGTCGTGAGGCGTATACTATCACATGACCATGCTGCATTAGTACATCACCCATCCCCTGAAAATATGCATCAGCATACACTTGGAAGCCCACCTTCCTAGATGGAAGGGCGAGGATAGTGGCCGACGTAAGCCGACTCTTCAACTCCTAGAAGGCCGCCTCACACCGCGGCATCCAAACGAATGGAGCGTCCTTCTTCGTCAAAGAAGTGAGTGGGAGGGCTATCTGAGAAAATCTCTGCACAAACTTCCGGTAGTGTCCGGCCAATCCCAGGAAACTTCGGAAATCCGTGGCTGTCTTAAACTGAGACCAGTCAAGCACTGCCTGAATCTTTGCAGGGTCCACTTCCAGTCCCGCTCCACTGATAATATGGCCTAAAAAGGCCACCTCTGTCAGCCAAAACTAGCACATGCTGAACTTGGCATATAACTAGTGCTCCCTGAGCTTCTCCATAGTCAAGGGCAGATGTTGTGTATGCTCCTCCTTTGTCCTTGAATAGATGAGGATGTCATCTATGAATACTATGACAAACCGATCGAGGTATGACTCAAACACCCGGTTCATCAAGCTCATGAAAGCTGATGATGCATTCGTGAGCCCGAAGGGCATCACGGTAAAATCATACAGCCCGTATCTACTATTGAAGGCTAGGGGCCCGATCCGCTCCAGGATCCTGTAAGGGCCCATATACCTAGGGCTGAGCTTCTTCTTCCGACCACGCACCCCGTGAAACTCCGTGCATGGGCCGGATCTTCAAAAACACTCAGTCTTCCACCTGAAATTCAACCAGACAATGTCGGGCATCATAATACTTTGCTTGTCTGCTCTGCGCCTCTAACATCCTGTCTCTGATCAGCCTCACCTGAGCCTCGGTGTCTTCAACAAAATCCGATCCCAACACCTTCAGATCCTTGTCCTGAATCCAAGAAAGTGGGGTCCTGCATTTCCTTCCATATAAGGCTTTGTAAGGCGTCATCCTGATGCTGGACTGATAGCTGTTGTTATAGGAGAACTCGACCAGGGGTAAGAGCTTCTCCCACGGTTCCCCACGGTCCAAAATACATAGCCTCAAAAGATCTTCCAGCGTCCGATTGGTGCATTCCGTCTGCCCATCCGTATAGGGATGAAAAGCTGTGCTGAAGGTCAGCCGCATGCCTAAGTAAGTCTGCACGGAACTCCACTCTCTGGATGTGAACCGACCATCCCGATCCGACACGATCGTCCTGGGCACCCCATGGTAACGAATGAACTGCTCTACGAATCTCTGCACTAGTACCCCAACTGATTCATCATTCTTGATCGGAATGAATCTGGCCACCTTCGTCAGCCGGTCGACGATGAACCAAATCGAATCGTTTCCCGTCCGTTATCGGGGGAGGCCATGATTGAAATCCATTGCGATGTCCTCAAATTTCCACTGCGGCACCGAAAGTTGCTGTAGCAATCTCGTAGGGTTTCTGCACTCCGCCTTCACCAGCTGGCATGCCTCGCAGTGAGTCACGAAGTATGTAATATCCTTCTTCATCCCCGGCCAGAACATCGTCTTCTTCAAGTCTGCCGTCATCTTGGTGATCCCCGGGTGTATAAAATATCTACTACAATATACTTCCTCCATGATGTCCTCCCGAATCTGGCCTCCTACGGGTATATAGACCCTGCCTTTGAAATATAGCAATCCATCTCTCAGTGAATAATCTCCTGTCGAACCATCCTCCAAGGCTTGCAATATCGGATCTGCCCATGCATCTGTCTTTTGTCCATCCCGGATGCGGTCCCGAATATCATCTATGCCTACCATTGATGCTAGATACTCCCTATACAGCTTTGGGTCATTTTTAGATACTAGGGATATCTGCATATCTCTGAAAGACCAGACTAGCTCCATGGACATCAGATGTGGTCCCTTCCCTGAGGTATCTCCTTTCTGTCTCAAAGCATCTGCCACCACGTTCGCCTTCCCGGGATGGTAGTGCATGGTGTACTGGTAATCTGACAGGAACTCCACCCAACGTCTCTGTCTGTTGTTGAGTTCCTTCTATGTGTCAACGTATTTCAAATTTTTGTGATATGAGAAGATGTCACAGTGAACCCCGTAGAGGTAGTGTTGCCAAATCTTCAGAGCAAAGATCACTGCACCCATTTCCAGATCATGCACCAGATAGTTCTTCTCATGTATCTTCAACTGTCGGGAGGCGTAGGATATCACGTGCTCGTTCTGCATCAGAACGGAACCCATCCCTTGATAGGAGGCATCCGTGTATACCTTGAATCCCTCCCTTCCTGACGGAAGGGCGAGAATGGGAGCCGAGGTAAGCCGACCTTTCAACTCCACAAAGGCCGCCTCGTACTGTGGTGTCCAAACGAAAGGGTATTCCTTCTTTGTCAGGGAAGTAAGAGGGAGTGCGATTCGGGAGAATCCTTCAATGAACTTCCGGTAATATCTGGCAAGTCCCAGGAAACTCCGTACATCCGTGGCTATCTACAACGGTGGCCAATCCTTAACCGCCCGAATCTTGGCCGGGTCTACTGCTAACCCAACATTGCTGATAATATGACCTAAGAAGGCCACCTCCTTTAACCAAAACTGACATTTGCTGAACTTCGCATACAGCTGGTGCTCCTGTATCCTCTCTAGAGTCAACGTCAGGTGTCGTATATGCTCCTCCTCTTTCTTTGTGTAGATGAGGATGTCGTCAAAAAATACGATGAAAAATACATCCAAATACTCCTAGAATACACTATTCATGAGGCTTGTAAATACTAAAGGTGCATTTGTGAGCCCGAAGGGCATCACTGTAAACTCGTACAGTCCGTACCTACTACTGAAGGCAATCTTCGGAATGTCCTCCTCTCGAATCCGTTGCTGGTAGTACCCTGACCTTAAGTCAATTTTTGAGAAGAAATGTGCTCCTTCAAGTTGATCGAACAACTCGTCAATCTGTGGCAACAGTTATGTGTTACGGACTGTCAGTCTGTTCAGCGCTCGGTAGTCAATACACAAGCGGAGGCTTCCGTCCTTTTTCTTGATAAAAAGCATGGGGGCTCCCCATGGGGATGAGCTTGGTCGGACAAACCCTGCCTCTACTAGTTCCTGCAACTGACTTCGGAACTCTATCAACTCTTTCGGGGCCAACCTATAAGGGGCCCTAGATGCCGGCTTGTCCCCCGGCACGAGCTGTATCTATAAATCCTTCTCCCGGTGAGGAGGTAGACCTGACAGCTTCTCTGGAAAAACATCGGCAAAATCTCATACTACTAGAATGTCTGTCATAGATTCCTTGACCTCCGCCATCTCAAATAGAACCTGATAAACTTCCTCCCCCTGTAGATGGGCCTTAACGGCCTGAACTGATGATAAGATAATACGGGAGGCAAGTCTTATACATTCGATAATAATAAAAGAGTCCCCGTGTCTCACGGTGATCCTCTTTGCTTGGCAATAAATCTGGGCATGGTTCCAGTGCAGCCATACCATGCCTAGGATCAAGTCGTAGTCCGTCAACTTTAAAAGCGTCGCCGGAGCCTCAAATGCCTTTCCACCGATTTTTACCTCCATGTTGCAGTGGTCCGAGGTAAGGAGTTAAGATCCATCGGGTAGTCGCACCCTCATCACTGAGCCCGTGAATCACTCCACGCCTTCCAATCCTTCTACGAACTTCTCCAACACGAAGGAGTTAGAAGCTCGAGTATCGAAAAGTGTGCGGGCAGGCTTGCCGCTGATGAAGACTATACCTGGTGTGATTAAATGTCTTAGGATTCTATAATGAGTTTTTCTTTTCTATTTGTTCTATCTAGTGCAGTTCTACAAACTTTAACAACTGAGAAAGTGAATTCTATTTAAAACATTTAAACATCTTGGCGTACCTGCTATGACCTGCTCTGGGTTCCGAGGCTGTGCTAGGTCCAAAGCATACACCTGCTCCCTATCTTGTCTACAATCACTACCCTGGTATCCTCATCCTCGGCCAAATCCTTAGCCTCCAAAATACTGCGCTGGCTGAGCAGCCGGTGGTGCTGGTGGGGGTACCCCTCTCATAGGACAATTTCTGCGGATGTGCCCAACCCGATGGCAGTGGAAGCACTCTAGAGGGGGATATGCCATCCCCCCTGGTCTCTGGCCCTCCCGTGTCTGAAAAGGTGGTGGAGCCACCACCACTGTCTCCCTTGTTTCCTGTCTTGCCTCCTAACGAGGCAGGTCCTCGACCCTTCTCCTGTCCGTGACACGGGCTCGTCTATGATCGTTCCTTGCTCCTCGACCTTGATCCTATGTTGGCCGTTTCCGGCCCTAAGTAGCTTGCCAATCAGCCTCTATACTTTTAGCCATCTCTAGAATCCAGGAAATGGGCCCATATGATACAAACACCAGTGCATCCCTCAGCTCCTCTCAAAGGCCCTTATAGAATCTCTTGATATATCCAGCTTCGTCTAACTGATATGAGTCTGCAAACCGGGCTAGGTGGTTTGACTCTCGGTGGTACTCCACCATCGTCCTGGTGCCCTTCTTCAGTTGTAAAAACCTATCCTCAAGCTCATCTTTAGCCGACTATGGAACAAAATGCTCCAGTAACGTCGCCCTAAACTCCCCCCAAGTAATCTCTGCAATCTCCATATCCGTAAAGGTCGTGTCCAGTGACGTCTTCCACTATCTCTTGGTGTGAGACTCCAAGCAAGAGAACACCAATGACACTCTCTCCTCCCAGGGGCACCGTATCCCTGTCAACATCTCGTACATAATGTCAGCCATTCTTCTGTCCGGACAGCTGACTCTGTCCCTAAGTAGGATGGGGGAGAGAGTCCTCGGAAAATGCTCAACTAGTTGGCTCCTGGGCTTGGCTTCGGAACTGGAACCTGCTAATCCTTGAGAGCCTCAAGAATGACTGTCAGAGTCTTCCCCATCTCCGACTGTAGGAACGGAGTGGGGACCGTGGGAGTTGGTGCATCATTCGGAGTCTGCTGGACTCCGCCCTGTGGTGTAGGATGTGATGGAGGCTGCACATCAAAAATCATTTGTAAGCAATTGACTCAAGCCTAATTTATAGTGGACAATTACATGTGATCCCCACATGGGCACACCACGCTTCCGCTGCTTAGTTTGTCCTCAAACTAAACCTGCGCGGGGGTGACCTAGGGATTTTGTGGACTGCTTCCTTTTGCGATCGAGGTTTCCCTCTGATACCACTTGTAAGACCCCATTTTTTATCTTTTAAACACTGGGGTCATAGGCCCAGGAGCGGCGCTTTACAGTGAAACCTTCACTCCCTGAAGGATCATCACCACAAAGCGCCGATTCTACCGGCCAATTCGATCACAAAAAGGCAGCATAATAAATTAAAAGCAAGTCCATAGAAATCACATGTATAGAAATAAAAGTCTCCACGAAGGGAGAGTCCACATAAATAGTATAAAAGGTACTGAAAGTAAGGGCTTATGCCCGGTACATCATAATCCACACTACAGGTCACTCAAGAGGAAGCAAACTATAACATCTACTATAAGTCGGGACTCACAGTCCCAGCTGGCTGAACTCCTGAGCTAGACTGCCCTATCTCAAAACGGGCCGACCTCCGGGGCTGCTCCTCCATGCTGGGCTCCACGATCCCCTAAATGATGTGGTCCGAAAACCGTTAGTCTATAAGACTAAGCCTTATCATCCCCCACCCCTTCCCCCATGGCTCCTAAGTATCAAGCGGAGAGGAAGAAAGGGGAGGACATGAAGGTGGAGAATAAATCAAAAGCAAGTGACAGCAGACCTATGTTAGCAATTCTGTAGCAAATATGACAGAAACAGAAAGTAGGAAAGGTAACCTTAACTTATGTGTGGAAGCACCTAAGCCAAGGGATCTTTTGCAAGGCTCCCATCGTATAAAAAGTCCCATACCAATTTATACGTTGGGGTGTCGCTTATCAAACAGCAGTATATATATATACCAAAAATGACCTTAATTTATAAACTTGCCCACACAAGCTTATAGACCAAGGGGTCATTTTGCAAGGCCTATTGTATAAGCGTCCCATTCCACTTATATATTAAGTGTCAGAGGTTAAATGATTCGATTATGCCATGACATGCTAGTGGGTATGATGAATCATGCAAGTGCAACACACACACCCGACTCTATGCACACAGACCTTTAGTTCCCTCTTTCAGAGCCGTTACCTCCCAGGATACCTCCGTAGTGGCAGATGGAAGCGGTGGGTTGGGTCTCGCCCACCTCTAAACCAGTAAAGCACTACTGGTTAGACCTATCGTACGCCTTAACGCTTGGTGCACGAAGCGGACTCATGCGTACTCTTACCGGCTGGCGCACCGAACTTCTGTTGGCGATGTGCTAACCACACTTACCGAGTCAGCGTATTGGCATCGGTGCATCGACCCTCCAATACCGAAGACCCACCACCTTAATTTTTCTTTCCTGACTATGCACATGCAATATTTATCGTATCAAACCAATCGAGTCAAAGCTCACAGGACCATTCCGTCTGTCTCTTAACCAATCGAGCCGAAGCTCCCCGGACCATTATGTCCGTCTCTTAACCAACCGAGCCGAAGCTCCCAATTATCTTCCTGTGCTAACAGTGTTTGTGAAACGTACAACCCTAATTACTAAGTTACTCTTATCAGTTTGTTAATACAGTTTACGTTAACCCAGGACTACCCCCGGTATACCCCGTGAAGGGCTCTCAAAGGGCACTAGGAACTATGATGGTAACTGAAGCCCATCGTTCCCTTTTGCAAGGCACTTATTGTTATTGGTTGATTTCGCTTACCCATTGTCTACTCGTGTTACGATAGACTAACCTAGTGTGATTTTTAACCTTCCTCTCTTCGGGAAAGACGATCTTTCATCGAACCCGAGCACATCTACACTTTAGCCAAACCACTTCTTACTATCCTTCCCAAACATCTCATGGTAACCCATATTACTTATCCAAAACCAAAGCTATTTGAATTCTCCAATCTTAGGCCTAACCCACCATTACTCACTTTCTGCATTAAGGCTATTCGCAGTCCTTACCTAACGATATGATGCACATAATAGGTAGAACTATAAATATTCATCTGAATGGCTCAATATAATTTATGGGGCCCTATCCTGACCTAACTAGGTAAACGCCAGTGATTCATAATTTTCCTAAATTAATGAGTATTTAAATATTTTCTTCCAACACTAGGAAATGAAGATTCTGAAAATGAAGTGCACTTTTCAGGTATGTATAGAGCTTCATAAAATCATGATAAATACTAAACAGTAATTTAACAGTAAATCCAAGATATATGAATTTTTAGAATGGTTTAGGCCCCCAAATCACAATTTAGAACATAAGGTCAACAATACCATTTTAAGAATCAAAGGTCAGAAATATTGTTCCAAAAATTATAACAAAAATCCAGTAAGATCATCAATGCCTAAAAATACTCTAGAAGGATTCCCCCAATTTTTAAGTGAACAGTATCTCCTAATTTAATTTACAATTATAATTCTATACTCTTGGGTTATTGAAGCAAGTACTGTAAATAGTCACCTAAAAATTATGAGAAAATTCCAAAACCTACATATTGATCTAAAACACTGACTGACTAGATTTCATAATTTTGATAATAATATTAAGCTCCACATCTATTTATGATCAAAATTCCATAATTCATAATTTATGAATCAAGTACCTAAAATAATCATCTAACAAAGGAATAACAGTAAATACCAAATTCCATGATTTTCTAAAAATGATTTGGCATCTAATTAATTAATCCAATATAAAGCCATTAATTATGGTTAAAGAAGAAAGTACTAAATGTATTCATCAAATAATTGTAGAAAAATTACTGAATCTCAAGGATGATAATAAAGGGCCTCTGACAAAAATCATATTTTATCAAGCTTAAATAGTGCCAAAATAAATTCAATTAATTTTACTTAGAAAACAGTACATTGTGAAACAACCCCTAGAGATAGACTTCCAAAAATTCCACAAAAATTCACAGAGCTTTAAAATGTCATTAAAGGTCTACTTACCAAATTTAATAAGTTTCCATTGAGTGATTTGTTCAAAAGAAATTTCTAAGTAGAATGTGTAACTTGTTGGGTTGTGAAATAAGTACCCCATATAATGATCTAAAATTCATATTAAAAATCTCTTGGGCTTGTTATAGTCCTAAAACATAGCTTAACTAAGTATCATCCAAACCCAAGGATAGGAAGTCACATAATACAATTCTTCAAAACAACCCATGATAGTGCACTTTTCAAAGGAACTCACTTGTATACTCATCCAAACAATGTATAGTATATTTCAGTGGATAATAAGGTTATGAAAATGACCTCTACAAAAATGTCATGCAATTCTAAGGTCATATGAGCCACTAGACATTCCTTAAGGTGTATGGACCCAAAAACTTTCCCAGTGGTTTAAGTGGTGTGCATGTGTCCAAATCCCACCATATCCCTCCCTAGGGCTTATCTCCACCCTAGGATCAGAAGGACTAAACACCAAGTCCATATAAGGGCATTTCACCCCATGCCCTTCACAAATCCCCAAAGTCCAACCTTAGGGTTTGAACTTGGGTCCTAGGGCAAATCTACCCCAATCCACCCCAAATTCCATGTGAGGGTGTCTAGCATGATGTCAAACTAGTGGCCCAAGTTTCAGCCTCTATTGAGGTGATTTGATCACTCAAACCCACTAGGAACACTTTAACCTAAATACCCCTCTTTTGGCCAAGGCTAGGGTTTGCACAAATTCAACCCAAATCATCTCTAAATGAGATGAAATTTTATCCAGAGCCTTATGATGACCCCAAGGACCACTCACCAAAATTTGGGAGGGTTTGGATGTCATTAGGTCCCCTAATTAAATTACCCTAGGATTATTAAATTATTTCAAAAACTATAGGAAAATTATCTCCGAAAATTCCCATTTTTTACATGATCTAGGTATATGTAAGATTGACTCCCTGTCCAAATTTCAGATCATTTGGACAGGTGGTGAAGTGGGGGCACACATTTAAATCTTTGACTAGCCCTAGGTATAGACCCCACCAAAATGAGTGCCCTGGTCAAAACAGATATCCAAATTGGTTCAAATAAATTTTTTAATAAAATAGACATCCAAACCTACAAACTTTATGTTGACCACTTTCTCTGTACAAGCCTTTAAGTATTTTTAATATTTAAAAACATTAACTGCATTATCTGTGACAAAAATCATATAAAATGAATTATTTATCCTAAGATTAAAAATAAAACAACACGAATCTTGGCGCAATATAGACGGCATCTGGTCGTCTTCTCCAGCGCGCCAACATCCAGGATTACATCTTCCTGGAGCTTATTCCATCTCCATTTTCCGACAACCTGGCCATCTCCTTGGCCGACCACCGCCACCACCACCTCCGTTGAGGTGGTGGCTATCGCCAGGCGGAGGCACAGTCGCCAGAGGGGTGGATTCCGGCGATCCCGCAAGCATGTTTTTCTCTGAAAAACTAGGAAAATGAAGGCTTTGATCGGGCTCAATTGAGCCCGATTCTCAATCTAAATGAATCCTAGGATCTACCAATAGAAGAAGGAGCAAGGGAGGACCTGAATTGCGGCCTTAGAGCGGGTGTTGTGCCTCCTTGCTATTTTCGGCCACCGATTTGGGATTTTCTACAACCTCCACATCAACAACAAGTAAATCAAGATTGGGATGGGGGAAACGCCTGCTCTTGTCCTGGTGAAGGTTCTTAAAGAAGAAATTGGGGAGATGAGGCTTGTAACTCCCCAATTTTTGAAAACACCATTAATGACCATTTAACCCTAATTTCGGTTTCAGCCAAATTGAGGGGGTTGAGCCACCCCACTGGCCAGCCACCTCCTAAAAACTCCTCCCCTATCTCCAAGGAGTAAAGGCCCATCAATGTGGGGGAGTATTGAAACCTCCATGGCCATGATGTCCATTAAGCCCCCATTTTCTCTCTCCTCCAAAGTGGGTAACTCCTTCCTTCTCTCATAGTCATCACTCCCTGAATGTGGTGGGCCCAAAATGTGTCTCTCCACTTCCTTAGACTAATGGGACACACCACTTGGGCTTAGCCCACTTGAATTGGGCTAGGCTAACCTAAGTTGACCACTTTGACCCATGAGTTGACTTTGGTCAACATGACCATTTGGGTTGACCCCAAGCGGTCCTTGGTGACCCCTTAGCTTCCCTTAAGTTCTAGGAAGGGTTGTGTAAGGTTGACTTTGTACTTTGAAGGTCACTTACCCCTTAGTTAGGGCACTTTGACCATTTTAGGGCTAGGGTTGACTTGGGTCAACTTAGCCTCTAAGGTTGACCCCAATGGGTCTTTGGTGACCTAGTGAATTCACCTTAGGTCTGGGAAGACCTAGGTAGGGTTGGTTGGGCACATTAGGGGCACATTAGGGGCACATTGCCCTTAGTTAGGGCACCTTGCCCAATTTATGCCTAGGATGATCCTAGGTCAACTTGGCCACCCTAGGTTGACTCCAATGGACCCTTAGGGCTATAATGGACCTTCTAATAGGTTGGTGAGGTTATGGTGGGGTCTTGGAGTCATGGTGAAGCCCCATGATCATCCTACACTAGTGTTTAGAAACCTACTATTTACAGACAATAGTGATCTAACCTACATTCCTAGGTTCACTTGGTCTTCTTGGGTTTCCTAGGGTTTTTTCATGACCTAGTCATGACAAAACAATTACTATGGGTCAAGTTGTCTGAGGGATGTTACACAATAGGCCTTGCAAAATGAGCCCTTGGTCTATAGGTTTGTATGGGCATTCCTATAGGTCATAGTTACTTACTTAGTTTACCTTCTCATACTTTACTTGCTCATCTTTTTCATATGTATCCTTATATTTTTTACCTACTATTTGATTACTTATACTTACTGTGATTATATGCTCATAATAGACTAGTTCCGCCGCCACCTGCATACTTTTGTTACTCTCCACATTAAATGCCTTCCCTTTTCTTCTCCCTTCTCGGTGCTTAGGAGCAATGGGGGAGGGGTGGGGGATGATAGGACTTAGTATTTTAGTCTAACGGTCGTTGACCAAATAATTTTAGGGGATCTTGGAGCCGAACCAGGAGATGCAGCCCCAGAGGTCAGTGCGCTTGGAGATGGGACAGTCTAGCACAGGAGTTCAGGCAGTAGGGACAGTGAGTCCCGATCATTAGTACTTATTTTAGATTTGCTTCCGTGTTGAGTGAGTTGCAGTGAGGATCATGATGTACCGGGCGTGAGCCCTTTTTATTAGAACTTGATTTATTATAACTGTGGACCAATATCTGAGGTTTTCATTACTCTTATATTTATTCTACTCTTCTGCGATTGATATGGTCAGCATGATCGACGTTTTGTAGTGACAACTTTCTCGATTGCGTTGGAGTCACTGCAAAGTGGCATTTCTGGGCGTAAGACCCTTGTGGATTAAAAGAAAAAAATGGGGTCTTACATTAGGTCCCGAGACGCTCCCGCTATCAAGCTTTCACCTAGATGGCAGGGCCGGGATCCTCGAGTGATGTCGTTATGACCTTGGAGGTGGAGTCCAGGAAACGCTCCACACCCGCCGTCAAGCTCTCACTTAGCTTACGGGGCTGGGATTATAGGTGGACATGTCTACATCTAAATTTAGGAACCATCTAGTTGGAATTCAAAGACCTGGCACAAAGGTAATCGAGGGTTGGATCCAGCCATTCCTGAGAGAACTGGCCGAGGCTACTATGGGCAGCCTCAAGGAGGAAGAACTGTTACCGACGAGCTGAGAACTCGCGAGACCATCTTGGCGAGTCGTCTGGTTCTACTACCCTGGATGGTAGCATCATCCCATGATAAGATGAGAGTGCGGCGAGCAGAGATCTCGGCATCCATTGAGGATGGCAAGGCGAGGCAATCCTCGGCAAGTACTGTCCCACCCCCTCGGGTTTTTACTTGGGAATTTCTGACAACTTCAACTTGACGATTGACGTAAAGGGTAACTCGCGAGCGAGCTGGGTACTCGCGAGCTTGGTTCTACAGATTCTCTGCCTCCTAATTGTCTAGGATTGACGAGCTCCTAAGGTCTCTCCGTGGGCACAAATCCTAACTCAGATACATTCTAGCATCAAGCTCTATCCTAGCGAGGTCACCCATTGAGGAGGTCAGCTCGTAGGCGAGTACATAATAGTGGATTCAAAAAAAGAGAGAAGGGAAGTATTCAAGCTAAGTACTTTTTCATTAATAAATATTACATGTTACAAAAGGAGGGGGGAGAATTATAACACCCCGATTTTCAAATTCTTGGATCTCTGGAAGTTACCACACGGTGGTAGTAGCTTTCGCTCGACGGTAGCCTTGTTTCGTCAAGTGTAGTCAGCTCGACAAAAGCCGTTCGTTGAGTGCGTTGAAAGCATTGAGTGCTAGCGCGCGGCATTAGCCATCTACCGCACAGCGATAACTTGGCATTGAGTGCATTGAGAGGATGGTGTTGAGTGGTGGTGTTTAGTGAGCTACCGTGCAGGGTTAGTTCTACCGCTAGCGTCAGTGCAACATTATTTTCTGGTAGAGCGCTCGGGAAACTACCGCTCGGCGGTAGGTAGTTACCGCCCGACGGTAGCAGACAGAAGCAGTTCCGTCGTTTGGCTTTTTAGCCATCCGATTTTATTTAGGTTTTGATCCTAAGGCCAGAGACTCTCCCTCCAGAGTGCTTTTATAGGGCTGAACGGTTGTTTGCCCTAATTTTCTCATTTGAGAAGTGGGAGTTAGGGTTTTTGAGAAGGAGAGTGGAGGAGCAAGAAGAGAGCTTTCTTCCTCCATTGACGGAGATTCGGAGCCCCGATCGTTGATCCGAGTCCAGATCCATGGAGAGGACTTGGAGGTGCTCATTTTCCTCCGTACAAGGCAAGGATTCCATGGCGAGAAAGACGGGTCTTAAGGTAATGGCACTTCTCCTCTCGGTTTTAGGATGCATGCCGTGCATCTATTCTTTTCTTGGTTTCTTTCAAGAATTCTAAGCATAAGATCTCTCAAATGAGAGGGATTCGGGTTGCCTTTGTTCAAGAGGAGCCACCGGGTCACTTGTGTCCGTCCCCGATATTATTTTGCACTAGAAATCTGCTTTGTTAGTGGATTAGGCATTTTGGGTGAATCCATAGTTGTGACCGTTAGTCCGACTCGGTGATGTTGCATAGCGAGCCTTTAGGATTTTGTTTGAAATCAATTAGCGGCAAGACGCCGTTTATGATATTGTATTTCCTCCTTATTCCGCACAAGTACGCGTAATCGGAACCGGACAAGATTAGCTCCGTTGTGATGGTAGATGGTTTCCTTGAGGAATGGGGACGTTACTATACGAACGGTGGATTTGGGAGGGAAAGGCTTGGGATTGTGATGTGCTAAGGCATGGTTTGTCTCTGCGGTCCGCTAGCTAGCCCGTGACATTGCAAAGTCATATGTGGAGAGTGTCCCGATGAGACAAGTATCCTTCTTTGGAATTGACAAGAACTCCAAGCTTTGGACAAGCTCAAACGATACCACCTGGGTCCCACTAGGTCTCCTTCGGTGGACTTGGTCCCGATATTAGAGCCGGGCTTGGGTCATCACGAATGGGTGGAGTCTTGCTTGGGTTCTTAGTATCGGTTGTTTTGTGTTTGTGGAGGAATCCTGACGAGAAAAGTAAGAGCTTGCAGTCAAGCCCGAGTTTTAAGACCCACGAGCGGGTGGGGCCTTGGCAAGAGTTCCGTGTAGCGGCATGTATGCCGTTAGGGGAAATTATATTACCCGTATGTTTGCGGCTTGAACACCGAAGGGGAAATTGGAAGTATCCTTGTGTTTGTGGCTTGAATGTCGATGGCGAAATTGGGAGTACCTGATTGATGCTATGTTAGAAGCATACGCTTTAGGGTGCCTTGGGTGAAGCTCAGGTTTGCAAACATACTGCATTGTAGGTTTTCTTTTATTATATGCTCAACGTAGAAACATGTTTGCAATATGAGACATAAAAACCTGTTTTATAGCTTTACATGTTCATGTTTATTGCATACGAAGTGCTGACCTGCAGGGTGATGGAGTGCACTAGGGTCCGCTAGGGACGGTCGAGAGGAGATGTGTTGGTTACATAGTTGAGGTCAGCCTTTGCTGACCCACTTACAACAAATTTTACAGGGCAAGGATCGCAAGCATGAGCAAGCTCGCCGGCCAAAAAGGCCTAAGCCTCATGAAGTGTTTCACGTTGTGTAATAACTCTATTTTGTGGAATGTAAGACTTTATGCACTATGTTTCGGGCTTGCATGTCGAGGTAGCCAAGGAGTTCTTATGCACGTTGATAGTAGATGTTATTGATTGAGTCTTGAACTCTTAATGGTTGTAAGGCCTTAAGGCCGTTTCGATACTCATATGTTAGTGGATAACTTCTATTCTTGTTCTTTTGTTTCCGCTGTATTTGGTCTGGGTTTTGAGTTGGGTAGTTTATATCATCTTATAATGCTTAAGTTGTTGCATCTGCATATTGTGGGGCCCCTGCCAGACCCATATTATACAATCATTACAGGGGATATGTTACAATTTGGTATTAGAGGGAGGTTAATGTCCAAAGAAAGGATTCGTGGTCGAATAAAATAATCAGATCACGTTAAGAAGTTATCCACATAGGAGTATCGCAGGACCGTGAGTGTCCTAGTGTCTTAGTTTTGTGAATAGAGACTGATTCTTGTTTTACTTTGCTTTTGCTAACGGTGTAAGCAACGAGGCAGGGACGTCGAGGCCACGAGAGGAGCCTTTGGCGAGCAGTGCTGCTGCTCCAGGTCTGATGGGCAAAGGGGTAACCCCGACCGATTTCTGTCACATGCTTTCAGAAGCAATGGTAGTGGCCCATGCTACAGCGGCAGCGCAAGCTGTAACCCCTGTTGCCCAGGAAACAACTCTTGTTACCTTTAATGCGACACCGGCCACACAGTGCAGGGGAGGCATGCAGGCAGAGCCTTTGGTGGAAAGAGTGGTGGACGGACAGGGAGACCGACAGATGAAGTATTTCTTAAGATTTCACCCTCCAACGTTTAAGGGAGTCGGCACGCGGACCGAAGCAGAGGATTGGTGGGCGAGAATTCAATAATTGCTAAAGGAGGTGGAGACGCCAGAGGAGAATCAATTGGAGTTTGCGGCTTTCATGTTAGAAGGAGACGCTAAGCTATGGTGGGTGAGCCAAAGCGGTCGCAAGTTCCCTAGATGCACCCCATCCAAAGAGGAGTTCGGGAATGCTTTCTTGAAGAAGTATATCCCATTGTCGACAAGGTTGACCCTTCAAAGACATTTTTGCACTTGGTGCAGCGGGACAAGATAGTGTATGAGTACGTCTAGGAGTTCACTTGTTTGGGTCAATATGGTGGAACGACCATGGCAGATGATGAAGAGAGGGACAACCTCTTTTATCATGGATTGTGGGAGAATCTGAGTCAAACTCTCATAGATATGAAGAAAGAAGGCTTCAACGAGTTGATCTAGGCCGCTAGGACGTTGGAGAGCGATATGGAGCAAACCCAACGTCGGAAGGGTTTTTGAAGCCAAATAGGGAGAAGGAAAGTCTTCTCAATTACAAGGAAAATCTGAAGGAAGTAGGTGGAAAAAGAAATCCCATCCCTACAAGACTTGGGAGAAGAGTAGTACAATGTCGGGGGGGTCTCGCTTCAAGGGACCACCATCATGCAAGAAGTGTGGCAAGCAAGGCCACATTGCTCGTTTTTGCACTGAAGGTGGCGCTGAGCAGGAGCCAATACAAGAGTAGTCGGTGTGCTCCGGGCCCAGCGCGGCAGAGAAGGAAAAGATGGCGGAGTCGAGCGCTTCTCGTTTCCAACCTATGCGGCCAAGGGGCGTACAACCTTGGGAAATTGGAAGCGATCCGCCAACCCAATGTAGTGACATGTATGGGAAAGTTTAAGTTCATTTATTTACTTTAGGCTTGCGATACCTTTTATGTATGTCGTTGGAATTGTAGTCTTTGTGCTAGTTTCCGGTTACCCCACTAGGGTATTGTTCGACATGGGTGCGTCACACTCTTTTCTTATGGAAAGCTTTATCCGGAGAATTGGAGTCGAACCCTCTTCGACGGGCACAGAGCTTAGGGTACGCATGCCCAATGGGTCCTTCATGACCACTACGATGAGAGGGCACATTGGTTGGAGTCTAGGCAGAGTTAATTTCGGATTGATAACATCGGTTCTACCGTTGGCCAAATTTGATGTGATCTTGGTGATGTACTGGCTTGCAGAGCAGCATGCTAGTATTGACTGTTTGTCAAAGGTAGTGACCCTGTAAGCGAGGGAAAGGTAGAAGTTATATTTAAGGGCCTTAATGGAGTGGCTTGTTCCCTGATTTTTGCCATGCTGTTGGTGCGGGCAGTCAACCAGGGAAGAGTAGCTCTTATAACATTGTTGGAAGTTCGCTTTTCCAAGTTATCACTTGGAGAAGTGCCGGTAGTGGCAGAATTCGAGGATGTGTTTCCTAAGGAGCTTCCTGGAGCACCTCCTCGACGGGAGATTGATTTCTCGATTGAGTTACTGCTAGAAGCTAGGTCGGTGTCGCGTCCTCCTTTTAGAATGAAACCAAAGGAGTTGGCCAAACTCAAGGTACAGCTGCAGGATCTGTTGTAGCAGGGGTATTATATACCTAGTTCTTCGCCATGGAGCACGCCAGTGCTATTTGTGAAGAAGAAAGATGGTATTATGCGGCTGTGCATAGACTACCGAGAGCTGAATAAATTGACCGTCAAGAATAAGTATCTGATTTCACGGATAGATGACCTGTTCGACTAGTTGGTGGGGTCAGTGGTGTACTCTAAGTTGGACTTGAAGTCTGTATACTATCAGTTGCAAATTCGAGATGAAGACATACCCAAGACAGCATTTGGTATGAGGTATGTTCACTTCGAGTTCTCGGTGATGTCGTTCGGGTTGACGAACGCGCCATAAGTATTTATGGATTTGATTAACCGAGTTTTTCGGAAGTTTTTAGACTCATTTGTGGTGGCCTTCATTGACGATATTTTTGTATACTCCAAATCTGAGATGGAGCATGATACTCACTTGAGGGTAGTCTTGCAGGTGTTGAGAGAGAACCAGCTTTATGCAAAGCTCTCGAAATACGAGTTCTGGTTAGAAAAGGTGGAATTTTTTTGGATATGTTATTAATGGTGATGGGGTGGCGGTGGATCTGATGAAAGTTGATGCCATCAGGGATTGGCCGATTTTGAGAAACGTGGCAGAAGTCCGAAGTTTCCTTGGCCTAGCCGGGTATTATAGAAGGTTTGTGGAAAACTTTTCGCGGATAGCCCTACCCCTCACTTCCCTAACTCGCAAAGATCAGAAGTTCGCATGGACTCAAGACTGCGGCTAAGAATTTGACACCTTGAAGGAAAGGCTGATGACAGCTTCGATCCTAATTCTTCCTAAAGGGACTTAAGGATTTCAGATCTTCAGTGACACATAAGGATGCGATTTAGGTTGCGTGTTAGTGCAGCATGGAAGTGTAATAGACTTTGGGTCTAGGCAGTTGAAACCTTATGAGAGGAATTAACCCGTCCATGACTTGTAGTTGGCGGCGGTAATTTTTGCATTGAAATTATTGCGGCACTATGTGTATGGTGCGAAGGTGGAGATCTTCACGGACCACAAAAGCCTGAAGTATCTTCTGGATCAAAATGATTTGAACATGCGGCAGCGCAGATGGGTCGAGTTCCTTAGGTACTACGATGTGGAGATTCAATATACGCCAGACAAAGCCAACATGGTGGCAGATGCCTTGAGTAGAAAGTTTTTTTGTACAAGGGAATTGGATTGAAGCTCGTGATGAGCAGTTGGTGCAAGACATTTAGTCCCTTAGCATCGTTTGTGTAGCAAGAGGCGATTCTAGCATGGCCCGGTTGAATTTGATCGTGTTGCAAAATTACTTATCTGATCGTGTCCGGGAAGCGAATAGCTTGGATGTAGAGTTCCAGCCATTTGTGGTGGAAGCTCAAAAGGGCGAAGGTAGCACCTGGGAGATGATTGATGGGATCCTGAGAAAAGATGGAACGATAAGTGTATCGCAGTTCGGTAAGCTCCGTGAGGAGTTGATGTTTGGGGCTCATTTTACGAAGTACTCCATTCACCGGGGTAGTACGAAGATGTACTTAGATATGAAGAAATCCTTTTGGTGTCCTGGTTTGAAGCGGGATATAGCTTTGTACGTGAGTCGGTGAAAAACTTGTGCCCTAGTGAAGGCTAATTTTCAAAAGCCGGGCAGGTTCCTGAATCCTCTTCCTATCCCCGAGTGGAAACTTGATGACATATCCATGGACTTTGTGCAAGGGTTACCTCAATCGCAGTAGGGTAATGACGTGATTTGGGTGATCGTGGATCGCTTGACCAAAGTGGCTCATTTCATCCCAAATCGGAAAGAGGGCAGCGTGGAGAAGCTGGCAGAGTTGTATGTTCTCATCATTGTGTGACTGCATGGGATTCCTAAAAGTATCATTAGTGATCGCGATGGACAATTCATGTCCAAAGACTGGAGTTTGGTATAGAAGATTCTGGGCACGAAGCTCAAATTCAGTACGACATTCCATCCTCAAACCGATGAACAAATAGAAAGAACGTATCGTACAATGGAAGATATGCTGAGGATGTGTACCCTCGATTTTGGAAAGAAGTGGGAAGATCATCTCTTCATGGTGGAGTTTTCCTATAACAAGAGTTATCAGTCAAGTATAAAGATGGCGCCATATGAAGTTTTGTATGGAAGGCAGTGTCGAACATCGATGTCTTGGGCAGAGGAGGGAGACACCAAACTTTTGGAAAAAGAGGTGGTGACTGATGCTTGTGAGTTAGTGTGGACCATTCAAGAGCGCATGAAGATTGCTCAGGATCGGCAAGCGAAGTATTTCAATGCTCGCCATAGGAATGTGGAGTTCGTGGTAGGCGGCTGGGTATATCTAAAGATTAAGCCGTTCAAAGGAATTTTGCGGAATCGTCGGCTCAAGAAGTTAAGTTCGAGGTTTTTTGGCCCGTTCGAAATTATAGAATGCATTGGAGAAGCCGCTTACCAGTTAATGTTATCTGTAGTGCTGAGTGGATTACATGATGTCTTCCATGTCTCCGTCTTGAGGAAAGCCTTGGTAGAGGCAAGTTTTGTGGTCGAGTCAGCAACGGTGCCGGTCGAAGAGGACTTGGGTACAAAAGTCCGCCCAGTTAGCATATAGGATGCAGAAGTTCGTTAGTTGCGGAACAAAGAAGTTAAGCTCGTGAAAGTGTGTTGGGACAACTGCGGGTGAGATGAGTTCTTTTGGGAGAGTGAGCAAGCAATGCGGGAGGACTTCCCAGAACTTTTTTACTTCAAGTATGCTTTTTGTTTGAGTGCATGCTTAATTTCGAGAATGAAATTCTTCTAAGGGGGGAGGAGTTGTAACACCCCAGTTTTCCAGATCTTGGATCTCTGGAAGTTACCGTACGGCGGTAGTAGCTATCGCCCGACGGTAGCCTTGTTTTGTCGGGTGTAGTCAGCTCGACGAAAGCCATTCATTGAGTGTGTTGAGTGCGTTGAGAGCGTTGAGTGCTAGCGCGCAACATTAGACATCTACCGTGCGACAATAACATGGCGTTGAGTGTATTGAGAGGCTGGCATTGAGTTGTGGCTTTGAGTTAGCTACCGCATAGTGTTAGTTCTACTGCCGGCGATAGTGCGACATTATTTTCTAGCAGAGCGCTCGGGAAACTATCGCTAGACGGTAGGTAGTTACCGTCCGGCCGTAGCGGACGGAAGCAGTTCCGTTGTTTGGCTTTTTAGCCGCCTGATTTCATTTAGGTTTTGAACCTAAGGCCCAAAACTCTCCCTCCAGAGTTCTTTTATATGGTTGAATGGTTGTTTCCCCCCCATTTTATCATTTGAGAAGTTGGAGTTGGGGTTTTTGAGATGGAGAGTGGAGGAGCATGAAGAGAGCTTTCTTCCGCCATTGACGGAGCTTCGGAACCCCGATCTTTGATCCGTGTGTAGATCCATGGAGAGTACTTAGAGGCGCTCATTTTCATCCGTGCAAGGCAAGGATTCCATGGCGAGGAAGACAGGTCGTAAGGTAACGACACTTATCCTCTCAGTTTTAGGATGCGTGCATGGCATCTATTCTTTTCTTGCTTTCTTTCAAGCATTCTAGTCACCAGATCTCTCAAATGAGAGGGATTCGGGTTGCCTTGGTTCAAGAGGAGCCACCGGGTCAATTGTGTCCGTCCCCAGCATGATTTTGCATTAGAAATCAACTTCGTTAGTGGATTAGGTATTTAAGGTGAAGCCATAGTCGCGACCGTTAGTTCGACTCAGTGATGTTGCATAGCGAGCCTTTAAGATTTTGTTAGAAATACGTTAGCGGCAAGACGTTGTTTGTGATGTTGTATGTCCTCCTTATTCCGCGCAAGTTCGCGTAATCGTAACCAGACAAGGTTAGTTCCATTGTGATGGTAGATGGTTTCCTTGGGGCATGGGTACATTACTGTATGAACGGTGGATTTGGGTGGGAAAGGATTAGGATTGTGATGTGCTAAGGCGTGGTTTTTCTCTACGGTCAGCATGCTAGCCCGGGACTTTGCAAAGTCACGTGTGGAGAGTGTCCTGGAGAGACAAGTTCCTTTCTGTGGAACTGACAAGAATGCCAAGCTTTGGACAAGCTTAGACAATACCAGCTTGGTCCCGCTAGGTCTCCTTAGGTGGACTTGTTCCTGATATTGGAGTCGGGCCTGGGTCGTCACCAACAGGTGGAGTCTAGCAAGGGTTCTTAGTATCGGTTGTTTTGTGTTTGTTGCGGAATCCTGACGAGAGAAGTCAGAGCTTGCAGACAAGCCTGGGTTTTAAGACCAACGAGCGGGTAGGGCCTCTGCAAGCGTTCCGTGTGGCGTCTTATATGCCGTTATTGGAAATTAGAGTACCCGTATGTTTGTGGCTTGAACGTCGAAGGGGAAATTGGAAGTACCCTTGTGTTTGCGGATAGAACGCCAATGGGGAAATTGGGAGTACCTGATTGATGATGTGTTAAAAGTATATGCATTAGGGTGCCTTGGGTGAAGCCCATGTTTGCATACATGCTGTATTGTAGGCCCCCTTTTATTATATGTTCAACATAGAAACGTGTTTGCTGTATGAGACATACAAAACCGGTTTTATAGCTTTACATGTTCATGTTTATTGTGTAATGTCCCATTTCAAGACAGACCCCTCGTACGCGTTTTGACACAAGAAAATTGACTCAGGTTCGGGGAGCATCAAGTGAGTAGACTGGTCTTGATGACTAGATAATGAATTAACTTAGTTTATTTCTGGCGGGTTAGGCGTCGAGAGCGTTGAGTGGACTCAACGCACTCGACGCCATTTAACTTAGTTTATTTCTTGCGGATTAAGGCTTAGAGAGTGTTGAGTCCACTCAACGCTCTCGACGCCATTTAACTTAGTTTATTTTTGGTGAGTTAAGTCGTTGAGAGCATTGAATGGACTCAGAGCATTGAGTGGACTCAACGCTATCGATGCCATTTAACTTAGAATGTTTCTGGCGGGTTAAGGAGTTGAGAGCGTTGAGTGGACTCAACGCTCTAGACGCCATTTAACATGCTTTATTTCTGGCTGCTGTAGGCGTTGAGAGCGTTGAGTGGACTCAACGCACTCAACGCTCTCGACGCCATTTAACTTAGAATGTTTCTGGCAGGTTAAAGCATTGAGAGAGTTGAGTGGATTCAACGCTCTTGACGCCATTTAACTTAGTTTATTTCTTGCTGATGTTGGCGTTGAGAGCACTGAGTGGACTCAACGCTCTCGACGCCATTTAACTTAGAACGTTTCTGGCGGGTTAAGGCGTTGAGAGCGTTGAGGGGACTTAATGCTTTCGACGCAATTTAACTTAAATTATTCTGGCATCTGTAGGCATTGAGAGAGTTGAATAGACTCAACGCTTTTAGACTTGGTATTTTTCTGGCACCTTTAGGCGTTGAGTGTGGTGGCTTGACTCAAAGATTTTGACTTAGAGAATTTTCGGCCCACTATTTTCTGATTCCAATACACGGTCTGAACCGTGTTTTGGGAATTGCGCCAATATGATCAAATTAGACCCTGTTCTTTCAACATGACTTATTTAAAGCAATAATAGGCGGTCTAGTGTCAGGCCGACATGTGGCAGAGCACTTAACTATAATTTCTCATTATAAAAAGGGACTTGTGGAAAACCCTAGCCGTCACTTCGTTGTTGTCAAGCCCTAGTTGTTTCTTTGTCGAGCCCGACGGAAGAGAAGGAGTGGCCGGAGTCGGATTTCCTTGGGAAGTCTTTCCTCTTCTCTTTTCCCGTAAAGAACAAACAATACTAGCAAGGAGAAAGATGCCGCCAAGGAGAGTGACGAGATCCATGGCTAGAAATGCCGGAATCGAGATGAGCTTCCTAACCTCTCCCTTGGTGCTAGATCTGTAGTTATTTCTAGGAGAAATGTCGACTCAAAAGATTTTTGACTTGCGAGATGAAGATTTCCTAAGAAGAGACTATTCTAGGGCTTGTGCCCTAAGGATAGTGATGTCTTCAACCTTTCCCCTCTCCTTGAGTAGATGGTGGACTTGGTTCGTGAAGAGAAAATGGTCTCATGAGGGTGAATAGGGGTGGAGGAATTTCTGTACATGGTTTGAATATATGGCTTGATGAAGAAGATGAACCGATGTCGTTCATCTTGCTTTAAGATGCGTGCAGAAATCTGTTTTCTGCATGCAGCAGTCTTCGAGGCCGTTTCCGGACTCGGTACGGCCGGATATTGGTTCTGAGCCGAACATGAAAGTTGTAGCCCACGGAGAGACCTTTCCAATGAGGGGTTACACCCCTTCACTAGATTCCTGTAACCTCGAGAATTCCCAATTGAAGTTGTTGTACAGTAATCTTTCCTGCACATATAGTTCTCTGGTTTGTGTTGAATCGGTTTTGGATTTGGTAGTGAGATTGTAGTATAATAACGTTAATGTTTTGGTAAATTTAGTATATAAGTAATCATAATTAAATATGGTTAATGACATTTGTTGGATAAATCCTTAATGAACAAATGGTGTAGTGAAGTGTTCTTGAACGAGATGATTTTGTGGAGGTTAGTGAACGAATGGGTTGATGAGTTTGGATGGTACGAATTATTTAACTATGTGAACCGATAAATATGTGCTTGATAATAACAATGTGTTGGATATCATTTGGAAACAAATTGTATGAAGCTAATTTATGGTCATGTGAGATGTTGTTTAACGGAATGCGTTCAGTAGTCCACTGCTTAGAGTTGTGTCTCCAAACGGGTAGCAGTGTGGAGTTTGTATTTCGTATGAGGTGGCACGCCACCTGCATAAGTAACAAATCCTCGTGTGGTATGGAAATGTAGAATGGTTGGAAGTGCGTATATTTTTACTCCACTAGAATGATGTGTTGATAAGGGACTCGGTGTGGAGCCCTTGCATTCTGTTGAGCACAGGATGTGGGTAATGAAAAGGGGCTCGGTGTGGAGTCCTTAGATGTGAAATTACATATTGTGTGAGTTGGCATGTGGTGTCATAAGCCTGTGTTAAGTGTAGTGTGGCAGGTCTATGGGCTTGCTAGTCATCACACCGATGGCAGTTGGCAGATAGACTTGCACGGTTGGGCCTTGGTCCTCAGTGTATACTTCCCGAGGAACCCTTCGTGCTAGTTGACGGTTGGCTTTGGTTCTTTGGTGATGTGTTCATAGAGGAACATTCCGTGCCACTATGATAGGCCAACATAGGGACACATTCTTGGTGCACATCTACCGAGACCCCTCTGAGCCATAGTACGCAAATCAGCATAAATGCTTTGCTGTGTGATCTTAGAGCTGAGGCGTAAAGAGGCCTAGGCTTGGTACTGTGGATGACTGCCTAGTAGTGGAGAAGCCCGCTCTACTGTCACCGTTTGACCACGATGGATGATGCCTGAGAGGTTAGCTACCTGATCAAAAAGTGAGAACTACAAGTCTGTGTCGACATAGAAGTTGCTTGTGCATGATCATAGGTGAGTCATTACATTGCATTCATATCATCACATACATTACATACACAAGATCCTCATCGTATAAGTTTTTATGGGCACTCTTATATGATGAGTTACTTTACTATTGAGCTGATCCTTAACTTAAATATCTGTATGAGCATTCATATAAATTAAGTTACTTACTGTCGTAGATTTATACCTATATACTATTGTTGATGGTAGAACTACTAGAGTAGATTGTTTACTCATTTGTTGTATTTACTTTGATATTCACTATTATTGACTAGCTTTATATAACCTGCTTTATACTACAGATCATTTATATATATTGTACTCTGGTTCCTTTCTTCGCCCAGTGCCGAGGAGTCGTTGGGGGAGCGGATGTGATTGGCACTTAGTCTGTATGACTAACGATTGATACGTCTTAATTTTTAGGAGGAAACCACACAGATAGAGCAGCAAGTTATGCAGCAGGGCAGCCAGGCCAGGACGATAGGGCCTGAGGTGATGGTACCATCGCTGCCATCCATTACCAATGTGAATCTTTTAGAGATTTCAGTTATAGCCATTGGGCGATTTTGTACTTGTACTCTGATATTGTAGAAGCTTGTTGATTCTTCGGTTATTTTATGTACTTCTTTTGGACAATTTTAGTTATGTGTGGATTTGACTTTTGCTTTATATTCTTGGTTGGGTTGGCAATGAATGATATTGATTATAGCCGGCAGGATATGCATCTTGTAGTACAGGTTAGCCTGTGTGCTAACGCTATCGCAAGGAGGCTATTCTAGGCATAAGACTCCCCTCGTGCCGTGTTTTGTGTTTTGAGAGGGGGGGGGTCTTACAAATGGTATCAGCTTGCTACGATCCTGAACTAAAGAAGTCATTGAACAATGGTGCAACCCCTGTTCGATTAGTAAGTTTGGGGACAAACTGACTTAACGGAAGAAGTGGTGTGCCCATATGTAATTCACACTAAGTATGTCCAATTTTGACCTTAAGATTAGAAAACCTAACCTTAGGTTTGTACCTTACGTATAGATCTCAGTACACGTTGAGCCAGTGGGTGGCACTCCTGCCCTATCCTTACCCACACAGTTTCAGTAATCAGAGCTAGGGAAGACGCACAGTTATCTGTGATGCCTTTAGGTCCCAACAAGACCCTGTACAACAATAAGCGCCAGGCTCTAATTTTTTTAGCACTTTCCAAGCTCTCTCCCCTCTTGCCAACCTTGGGATAGAGTCGGCAGTACACACAGAGGAATGACTCGACATCGTGCAAGAGCTGATGGCGGGAATTAAATGTCCAAACAATATGGATGTGACCCTGGCAGTGTCACTTCTAGAACTACATGCAAAAATATGGTGGAAGTCTCTCATGGGCTCCACCTTCCAAGGAAGAGTCTACACTGATATTGGTTGGAGTGAGTTTTCTGGAGCTTTCTTAGAGCACTTTATCCCTTCGTCATCTCGAGATTGACTTGAAGATAGATTTCTACAGCTGAAGCAGGGATCCAAGTCAGTGATAGAGTACAAGCGAGAGTTTCAGCATCTGGGTAGATTTGTTGACTCCTACGAGTTGGATTACCGAGGATAAGCTAAACGGTTGTATAAAGGCTTGTGGGACCCCTTGAGGCAAGCCCTTTTGTTTATAGTAGACTCAAGCTTAGCAGAGATAATTGACATGTCAAAGAGGCTAGAGGCAGATCACTTGGGAAGTTGTAAGAAACCCGCAGAAGGTGTGATGGAATTTTGCCCTAGTAATATAAGAAGGCATGAAAATAGAGGTGCAAGAGGATACCAGAGAGGTGGCGGGCATTTCAACTATGAAAGTGAGGAAAAGATCTACCTTAACTCTAGAGGGGGGGGTGAATAGAGTATTTTAAAATAATTTACAATTAAAAATATAAAACAGTGGAAGACTTAATTTATGTATATGTGTAAGGTGCTTGTTATGAAATAAAAACTAAAGCAAGAGCTAAGAAAACACACAACACACAGCAAAGTCAAACACACAGCAACCAGATGACACAAGGAACTATAGTAGTTCCCAACAACCTGGGTACATCCACTCTTCTACCACCCTTGGTAGGAATCCACTGCAGGAATAGTTGATCAGGTGTCCTGGGCACCAATGAGCTTTTGATAAGGTGCTCGAAAACCAAAACTAGATTTTTTTTTATAAGGTGTCTTGCCACCACTGAGTTTTGACAAGGTCTCAGAAACCAGTTTCAGAACTTTTGAAGGGAGTTTTGAAACACCTTTTTACTGGAGGGAAAGGAAAAAAGAAAGAAAGAGTTGAGTTGTTCTTCTTATTCAACAATCTGAGAGAAGACAAGTGGATGATGATGTCAAAGCTCCCCCTGAGATCTGTAAGAGTTCAGGAAGGTGAGCTTTACTAGGGTGATAGGTCTTTAGTTGCTTCAGATCTCCAGCAATTGATGATTTGAACAGATGCTGAAACGTTTGATGTCTGGAGTTCTTAATGCTGAAGATTTTAAACACTTGAGGATTTGGAGGAGTTGAGTAGCAGAAGATTTCGTCCACAGAAAACTTTCTTGTGTTCTTGAAGATTTGGAATTCAGTAAATTTGTAAATCTCAGAAGATGAACTCTTGATCAGAGAGTTTTTGTTGTTCACTCTTCTTTGTCTCTTTTCAATCTAATTCTGCTGTATATCTCTCGTCTCTATATTTGTATTGATCTGTTATATTTTCAAAAACATATTCTGAAGGAGTTTATCAGATTCTGACTTAAATGGTCGTTACTCAGTCATAAATGACTTCCATAAATGAGAATTGTATCTGGGGAAAGTCCTAAGCAATATTCCATTTAGTCCTTCCTTGAAACTTGCATCAGATTGCTTGAAACGGCTAGAGAATCCTTTGTAATAAATGTAGAAAATAACTCTGGAAGAATATGAATGAATTCAATAACTGTTCTTGAATTTGAATTCTGAAAGCATCGATCTCTCACAGAAATCGTCGATCTGAGCTCTACGATCGTTGAACTGAGCTCAGAGATTGGATTTATACAAGAGACAGAAAACGTCGACCTGAGCTCTACGATCGTCGAACTGAGCTCAGCGAATTTCAAAATAGCTGAAGACAAAACGTCGATCTGAGCTCGAAGATCGTCGATCGGAGTTCGACGACTTATAGAGTTGAGCTCAGAGAACGTCGAACGGAGTTCGACGTTTCGTCGAACTGAGCTCGACGAAAATTGTCTTGTCTCAGTACTTAGTCCTGATCTCTGAGTGGTCCTGGGGGTAGCTCCAAACCTAAGTTCTAAGCCCTAGACTCATTCTAATTTGACCTTTTCAACTATACAACTAGGTCAAATAATTTTCCTAATAACATAGTGATCCTTGCCCAAATTAGTAATAGGGTGTTCCAACAATCTCCCCCTATTTGGGTTAGGATTACTATTTACAGAACATAATCATGAAATACAGAATCATACATACAGAAATAAAAGCTAAACTAACAATACAGAAAAGATAATCAAAGCAGTATTGCAGAACTCAAAAGGAATGTCAGCAAATGTTCAGATATAGATGTACTGTCTGCTTACAGAATTCATTTCCTTTCACTGCCTTTCTTAAATAGAATCTCCCTGTTAGGATTGAGAGCATATTTCTTTGATCTTCTGTCGTCTTCTGCACCTTAGGAGGTTTGTGATCTTGGCCTTGGGACAACAGCCTCAGGATGCAGCTTCATGTAATCTTCAGGATCAAAGAACTTTATTGAAGCATATCTCTCCAGTTCTGTCTTTCTTTGTTCTGAAAGAGTAGTAATATTAGAAGTATCTTTACCTTGCTCTCTGGACTTTTTCAATTGATCTAAAGCAGCAAGTTCCTTCATCCTGGCAGTCCATGATAAAGGATTGTTTTCTGGATCCTCAAAAGGGATTGAAGGTTCATATCTATTTATGGTTTCTGAATTAGTAGATGTCCTTGTAACAACTGTATCTCTGAGTTTGTAAGGGAAAGGACCTTGAGTTGAATCCATATACCCTTGTCCTTCCCTTTGTTGTCTGGAATAAGTTCCGTGCTCTCTCTAATTTCCTCTGTATTGACTTCTTTTAGAATGATAGCCTCTTTGATGTTGACTTCTGGGTTGATATCTTTGAGAAGGTTGAGAAGAACTATACTTTGAAGTAGATCAAGGTCGAGAAGCAGATCCTCCACCAGTACCAGCATTTGGAGGAGGAGGAGGAGGAGGATGAGACTGAGAAGATCCTTTCTCATATTTGTCAAGTTTTCTTCTTTTCCTCATAGCCTTTAACTGATTCTTAGAATATTGCATCCAAGGCTCTGTTATTTGACAATCATGCAAAATATAGTATGTTATATCATTTACATCTTTGGCCTTAGCAGGGGGAACTCTCATCATTGCTTTATTTCTTGCTTTCCTTTTCTTAGAGATGGTGCCAGCAGAATCATCAGAGTTAGTGTTAACTTGATCACTTTCTGAACTCTGGGGTCTATCATATAGATCATCAATGCTTTTGATATACTCTTCTCTTTGTTTAGACTTTTCAGCAGATAGAACAGGAGCAGAATCAATTGTAGTAGCAGCAGGAGCAGAAGGAACCTTAGAAACAACAGGTTCTTCTAGAAAAATAGCAAGTTCAACACCAACAGCAGCATCAACAGGATCAGCAGGCAACATATCAATATCATTAGATTCAGCACCTTCAGCAGCAGCAGCATAATCAGAAACTTCCACAGCCTTAAGAGAATTTATATAAGATATGATCAGGCTGGGATCACAGACAGTAATAGGCACAATGGCCTTAGTGAGGTCTTCAACTCCCAGAGTAGGTAAGCAACTTCTGTGAAGAAGATCAAATGCAGACAATAGTGACCTGAGGTCCACTATGAGTACTGGTTCTGGAGTAGCAGTGGAGATTTGTGACAGCAACAGATCACCTGGAGCAGCAGGCATTACCTCAGCTTTATAGGGCATCTCCCCCTACCTTGATTCAGTGATGACTGGATCAAGGCACCCCAAAGAAGGGATTGCCTGAGGAGAGGAGAGAGAGTTTAGTCTGTCAGATAGCTCCTTTATTGAGTTCAGAAGTGGAGCCGTGGTGGTCTCCAACAGGCTTACTAGCTTGGGGGCCAGTATCCCATATAGCCTATCTGCCAAGGCTGATAAATCCACTTGCTCAAGTGGGACTTGAATAGAGGTGGAGGATGGAATTGCTTTAACTGATGGTGAATGGGATGCAGTTTATACTGTGATGGATGGTAGAATTGATGGTTGAGAGATAGGGATGGTGGAGATGGATGGTATGGGTATGGAGATGGATGGAGTGAAGGATGGTTGGGAGAGTATATCATGAAGAAGTTTTTGGTAGGAGGAGGTAGAAGGAAGCTCAGGAGGAGAGGAAGGGGAATCATCCATGAAGGAATCTTCCAATATGTTGAAGGATGGAATGGTAAGAGGTGGATAGTAGTGGAGTGGATGGAATGATTCTGAGGTGGCTGGAGGTGAAAGAGGTGATGAGATGGTAATGGGGGAAGAGATGGTTATGGTTGTGGAGATTGTTGTGGTTGATGTGGAGGTGGAGGTAGAAACAAGAGGTGGAGAAGGATGAGCAGAGGTGGAGGCAGGCAGTTCTTCCATGAGGGCTGGAGCCTGAGGGGAAGTGACTACAGGAGTCCTTGTGCCTGAAGCTATAGTAGTCCTGGCAGGTTTGATGATCTGCCTGCCCCATTTCCCAAATAGGGCACATGTCAGTCTTTTAGATGCATTGATGTGCATCCCATTTAAGACTAGCAGTTCTGGGCACCTGGAGTGCGGGAATACCCCTAAAATCCTCCCAAAATTGAAAAAACTTTTATTAATTTTCTTCTTGATCAAATCAAAGAAGATTATTCCCCAATTCAGATGTTTCTTGTACACTATGGCTCCCATCAGACAGAACTGATACCTTGATATGGTATCATGTGCTGATTGCTTAGCCAGCAGCACTTTCCCCACAACATCAGCCAAAAATCAAAATTCAATGGATAGATTCTTTTTCAAGAACTTATTAGGGTTTGCAGCAGAGTGACCCATTCTATCCAACATAGAATCAAATTCTTCTCCAGGCATATCAGTAGAATCATCTCCATTGCTAAGATGAAATACTTCACTTAGAAGAGTAGGTAATAAAGATACCTGAGTCCCACTTATAGTACCGACTATAGTATTCTCATCCAGATTATTTGCTGTAAAAACCCATTCCTTTATCTCATCGGCCGCAATTTTCATTTTGGTAGACATAATATGCACCAACTGTTATTCTCTAAATAGTTCCAGAATGTCTTTGAATATTTGATCGCTCCCGTCAAACAAATCCATATCGATATCAAATCCAGTATCAAACTTAATCTTAGCGAGAGCGGCAACGTTAACAGCCATTGTATACCTGCAAAAATTAACAAACACGACCAAGTGTAGTAGAGTTCGGAGAAATTGCAGAGAATATGAATGCGCAAAAGAAGAACGACGGAGAAAGAATAATTTTAATATTAGGGTTCGATGCCGGAAAGGAAGGATCGTTGAACTCCATTTGACGATCTAGGCTTCTTAATGGAATCTGAAGAGTCTTCAATAACGTCGATCTCCGTTCGACGATACTGGAGAACGTCGAGCTCCGCTCGACGATCGATGAAAAAAAAGAAGGATAGCTAAAGCAAACAGACGGCGCTGAACTCCGGTCGACGATTTGGAAACGTCGATCTCCATTCGACGCTTTTTGGAAAAAACGTCGAGCGCAGTTCAGAGACAGAAAACTGCCTACAGACACAAGAAAAAAGTTTTTAGCCTAGTCTTGGTCTGCTTTTAGATTTTCAAAATCATGGGATTTATTTTAAACTTCCTCCATCTAACATTCCTAACTGATTTAGGAAGAAGGTGTATTTCTTTTCATCCAAAGGTCTGGTGAAAATATCTCCCCTTTGCAAATCAGTTGGGATATATTGAATTTCAATTTTATTTTTCTCTACATTGTCTCTTAGAAAGTGATGCCTAATCTCTATATGTTTTGTCCTACTATGGAGGACTGGATTTTGTGCTATAGAGATATCACTAGTGTTAGCACAAAATATTTTTGACCCTTCTAGGTTGTAGCCATAGTCTAGGATCTTATTTTGAATCAACAGAATCTGTGAGCAACAACTGCATGCTGTCATGTATTCAGCTTCAGTAGTTGAAGTGGACACTGATGTCTGTTTCTTACAGAACCAGGAGACAAGTCTGTCACCAAGTAACTGGCAAGTTCCACTGGTGCTTTTCCTGTATACTCTACATCCAGCATAATCAGCATCTGAAAATCCAGTTAATTCAAATCCTGAGTCTTTTGGATACCAGAGTCCTAGATTTGGACAACTTTCACATACCTAAGAATCCTCTTAACTAATGTTAGGTGTGACTCTCTAGGTCTTACTTGGAAACTAGCACATATACATGTAGCAAACATTATATCAGGTCTACTAGCTGTAAGGTACAATAGAGAGCCAATCATTGCTCTATATGTGGTCTGATCAACATGTTTACCATGTTCATCAGTATCTAATACAACATTGGTAGGCATAGGTGTTTTCATACAATATGCTTCAGACATACAAAATTTCTTAACCAATTCTTTTGCATACTTGGTTTGAGAGATAAATATGCCTTCAGCATGTTTGACTTGCAATCTAAGAAAGAAGGAAAGCTCACCCATGCTACTCATTTCAAATTTAGAGTGTATCAGGTTGGAAAACTTTTTGCACAAATTTGAATCAGTAGAACCAAAGATAATATCATCTACATATATTTGTACTAGTAGGGTATGGGACTTATGGGTTCTAATAAAAAGAGTTTGGTCTACTCTACTCCTTATAAAATCATTTTCTAGAAGAAAGCATGCTAAGGTCTCATACCATGCTCTAGGAGCTTGCTTGAAACCATATATGCTTTATGCAATTTGAAAACATGGTCAGGATAAGTTGGAGAGATAAAACCTGGAGGTTGTCTAACATAGACTTCCTCTTTGATGTCTCTATTGAGAAATGCACTCTTCACATCCATTTGGTAGACCTTGAATCCTTTGTGAGCAGCATAAGCAAGGAATATTTTTATGGCCTCTAACCTTGCAACTGGTGCAAAAGTCTGGTCATAGTTAATTCCTTCTTCTTGAGAGTAGCCTTGAGCAACTAGCCTTGCCTTGTTTCTTACAATAACTCCTTGATCATCCAATTTATTTCTGAACACCCACTTTATTCCAACAATTGAGTGATCCTTAGGCCTTGGTACTAGCTCCAAAACTTTGTTCCTCTCAAATTGATGTAGTTCCTCTTGCATAGTAATGATCCAGTGTAGATCTTGTTCTGCATCTTGAATGGATTAAGGCTCAACTTGAGATAAAAAGCAGGTGTGCATCAGGTTCTGGTTGACCTGATTTCTAGTTTGCACACCAGCTGAGATGTTTCCAATCACTTGGGAGATTGGGTGATCTCTTGTTGTTACTAAATCAACATGGTGTGTTGATTATTCACCAACCTATGTTGTTGTTTCCTCTTGTGGAACAACAACTGGCTCTTCAAGATGGTTTTCTCCAAGATGTTGAACATCAAGATGTTGAGTATCCTCTTCATCTTCACTGATTTCAGCTCTTTGTTGGATAGGTGAATGTACTGAATCCTTTTCTACAATGTGTAACCTGTCCAAATTTTCTGAAAGAGAGTGTACCTACAATGGTTCTATGGTAGAAGTAGACTTCTCCTTGTAACACATGTTAGTCTCATCAAAAGATATATGAATAGATTCTTCAATTTTAAGAGAAGTTTTATTATAAACCCTATAAGCTTTACTGATCATGGAGTATCCCAGAAACACTCCTTCATCAGCTTTAGCTTGGAATTTTGCTAAATACTTCTTGTATTATTATGAATATAACAAATGCAACCAAAAATTTTGAAATAGTCTACTTTAAGTTTCTTCCCTTTGAGCAATTCATAGGGATTCTTGCCCTTCAGCTTATGTATCAAACTTCTGTTCAACACATAGTTGGAGGTGTTCACTGCCTATGCCCAAAAAGATAGAGGAAGATGAGCATCTGTCAATAATGTAGTGGCAGATTCAATTAGGGTTCTATTTTTCCTTTCAGCTACCCCATTTTGTTGAGGAGTTCTAGGAGCTGAGAAAGTATGCATGATCCTTTCACTCTGACAGAACTCTTGCATAAGAAGAGAATCAAACTCTGTCCCATGATCACTTCTGATCAGGGCAATATGAGTATTGAACTCAATCTGTATGCATTTGAGAAAATCTGTCAAACATTTAAAGTTATCAAACTTCTTCCTCAGAAAGAATACCCAAGTGAATCTAGAGATGTCATCTACAATCACTAAAGTGTAAGATTTCTCTCGTAAGCTTTGTACTGTAATGGGTCCAAAAAGATCCATGTGTAACAGATACAAAATCCTAAGTGAATCACTCTTATTAAGTGACTTAAAACTATTTTTAGTTTGCTTGCCTAATTGACAAGCCCTGCAGAGTCCTTCATTCTTGTAGGGGCCAGAAGGTAGTCCTCTAACAAGGTTGTCCTTGGACAGCCTAGCAATGGTTCTAAGGTTTAAGTGTCCTAGTCTCTTATGCCATAAATCATTTGGTTTGCAGACTGAATTAAATAAGCAGATATCTATGTTGGTTGAAAGGAATTCTACAAGATAAATGTTACAATTCCTTTTACCTGTTAACATTATTGTGTTATCCTCTGACTTGATCTGGCATAAGGATTTGTTGAATGTCACTTGATATCCTTCATCACAGAGTTGACTGATGCTGATTAGGTTGTGCTTCAGTCCTTCCACATAAGCCACCTTCGTGAATGTGACTGAGCCAATCTGAACAGCACCATATCCTTTTGTTTGACCAAAGTTTGAATCTCCAAAGATCACTTTGGGTCCAAGTTTGGCTTTGAAGGATGTGAGATTGTCCTTGCTCCCTGTCATGTGCTTTGAGCACCCACAATCCAGATACCATTATTGGTTCATTGCTGGATAGGTCTTCACCTGCACATAGACAATTTATATGTTTTTGACCCAGTTTACCTTGGGTCTAGGTTGATAACCTTTAAATTCAGAAATGAAAGACATCCCTTGCTGACTCTTATATCCTTCAGGATGATATCTCCTAGGAGGTACTATCCATTCAGTATAAGGGTTGAAACTTTGGGATGAGGGACTTCTAGGATTGACTTGAGATTTAACTCTGAAAGAAGGTTCAAAGCTCTGAGCTCTGTTCGACGATCGTCGACCTAAGTTCGACGATCTTGGGTCAGATCGTCGAGCTCCGTTCAAAGATCGACTATACCAGAGTTCAAAGTTCAGAAGTCGTCGATCTGAGTTCGACAATCATGCCTTGAATCGTCGAGCTCTGTTTGACGATCGTCGAGCTCTGTTTGACGTTTTCTGTTGAACTTGATTTTCCTTAGGTAAATCTGGATTCTTCCTAGCTACCTCTACAACACCCTTTCCTTTATCAGAAATAAATTTAATTGGGGTTGTTAATACTATAGGTTGGCTGGATGAAGCACCCAAGCCCAGTGTACTATTGAATCTTGAGTTCACTGTGCTTGTGATGTCCATCAGTCAGATGCTTCTCCCATTAAGAGATTCTTCAAACTTCTTTGCCTGGGATAACTCACTCTTCAGTGAAGCTATCTCCTCCCTACAACATTCTAACTCCTAAGAGAGTTTGAGGTTGTCTGATTTTAAGGTGCTATGTTCAGACAATTGATTCCAGAGAGAGATAATCTCTTTCTCAGATTTTAACAGGTCTAAACAAAGTGCCTTAAATTCAGACCTAAAGTCCTCCGAGTCAAAGTCAAAGGAATCAATTACCTGGTATTCTTCAGTTTGAGTTTCATATTCTGAGTCTGATCCCTGTTCTGCATCAGAATTTTGCTGAGAGGCATTGATAGCCATCATGCATAATTCCTTTTCTTCAGCATCATTCTCATCATCACTTGAGCTTGATGAGGCTTTTGATTCTTCTTCAGTATCACTCCAGCTTTCAGCTACAAACCCCTTCCTTGTATGTTTATTTTTGTTAGAGGAGGATTTGCTGCTGTTGATTCCCCTGGAGTCCTTGTCTTTTCTCCTATCTTTCCTGTCCTTCTTGTCCTTATTCTGATTTTCTGGACAGTCAGGCACAATATGGCCTGGTTTCCTGCATCCAAAACAGATTATTTCTTTATTATTTGATTTGTCATACCTTGGCTTCTCAAGCCCTCTAGATGACCTCTTTCTGAAATCTTTCCTGGCCATCTTATAGAATCTTTTAGCTAACAAGCTCATCAATTCTTAATTGCCTGTGACCTTATCTTCAGGCTTCTCTTCTATGGCTTTGAAAGCAATGGTCTTCTCCTTTCTGATGATTGGAGAAACAGTTTTTTGCTCTTCTTCCCTATTCTTGATGAGCAGCTCATAAGACTTGAGCTTGCCCAAAAGTGCTTCAGTAGTAATCTCAGTTAGGCTTCTGGCATCCTTGACTGGTCAGATCCTTGAGTCCCAAGTGATAGGGAAGCACATTAGGATCTTGTCATTTAGTTCAGTTAGTGTGATCTCCTTATTCAATGTTTTCAACTCACTGACTATCAGATTGAGCCTTTTATACATATCTGCAACTGACTCAGCTTCTCCTTTCTTGAAATTCTCATATTGAGATATGAGATGGGATCTCCTGTCCTTCCTTTCATCAGCAGATTCTGAGATAATTTCAGATAACTTGTCCCATATATCTTTTGCTGAACTGCATTCAGCCACCTTTTGGAATATCTCATCAGACATGGTCTGAGCAAGGATATTCATAGCCTTTGCATCTGTAACTTTCCATTTCTTTATTTCTGCATCTGTTCCTGAAGGAGGTGGAACAGCACTTGTACTTGTGATCACTGGGGGTCTTGAACAAACTATCAAAATAGAATTAAAAATGTCCTCATTAATAGAATTCATGTAAAGCTTAATCCTTGCCTTCCAAAGTGCAAACTTAGAGAGGTTGCATACTGGAGGTCTGGTGCTAGCATAATCTTTGTTATGTACCATGGTTTTGTTTGAAAATAAATATAATACAAAAAGTAATAACTATCCTCTACAGAAGGTTTATCTTATCAAGGATCTTTTGGTTTAGGTGTTAGCCTGTTCAACCAATCTGTTGAAGATTCAGATGTTGAATAACCAACCTTCCTCTAATACCAATTTAAAGTGAGGAAAAGATCTATCTTAACTCAAGAGGGGGGGGGTGAATAGAGTATTTTTAAAATAATTTACAATTAAAAATATAAAGCAGTGGAAGACTTAATTTATGTATATGTGTAAGGTGCTTGTTATGAAATAAAAACTAAAGCAAGAGCTAAGAAAACACACAGCACACAACAAAGTCAAACACACAACAACCAGATGACACAAGGAACTATAGTGGTTCCCCAACAACCTTGGTACATCCACTCTTCTACCACCCTTGGTAGGAATCCACTGCAGGAATAGTTGGTCAGGTGTCCTGAGCACCAATGAGCTTTTGATAAGGTTCTCAAAAACCAAAACTAGATTTTTTGATAAGATATCTTGCCACCACTGATTTTTTACAAGGTCTCAGAAACCAGTTTCAGAACTTTTGAAGGGAGTTTTGAAAAACCCTTTTATATGAGAGAAAGGAAAAAGAAAGAAAGAGTTGAGTTGTTCTTCTCTGTCAACAATCTTAGAGAAGACAAGTGGATGATGATGTCAAAGCTCCCCCTGAGATCTGTAAGAGTTCAGGAAGGTGAGCTTTGTTAGGGTGATAGGTCTTCAGTTGCTTCAGATCTCCAGCAATTGATGATTTCAACAGATGCTGGAATGTTTGATGTCTGGAGTTCTTGATGTTGAAGCTTTTGAACACTTGAGGATTTGGAAGAGTTGAGTAGCAGAAGATTTCCTCCACAGAAAACTTTCTTGTGTTCTTGAATATTTGGAATTCAGTAAATTTGTAAATCTCAGAAGATGAACTCTTGAATCATAGAGTTTTTGTTTTTCACTCTTTTGTGTCTCTTTTCAATCTAATTCTACTGTATATCTCTTGTCTCTATAATTGTATTGATCTATTATATTTTCAAAAACATATTCTGAAGGAGTATATCAGATTGTGACTTAGATGGCCGTTACTCAGTCATAAATGACTTCCATAAATGACAATTGTATCTAGGGAAAGTCCTAAGCAATATTCCATTTAGTCCTTCCTTGAAACTTGCATCAGATTGCTTGAAATGGCTAGAGAATCCTTTGTAATAAATGCATAAAATAACTCTGGAAGAATATGAATGAATTCCATAACTGTTCTTGAATTTTAATTCTGAAAGCATCGTTCTCTCACAGAAATCGTCGATCTGAGCTCTACGATCGTTGAACTGAGCTCAGAGATTGGATTTATACAAGAGACTAAAAACGTCGACCTGATCTCTACGATCGTCGAACTGAGCTCAGCGACTTTGAAAATATCTGAAGACAAAACGTCGATCTTAGCTCGAAGATCGTCGACTGGAGTTCAATGACTTGAGGAGTTGAGATCAGAGAACGTCAAACGGAGTTCGACATTTCGTCGAAACTGAGCACGACGAAAATTGACTTATCTAAGTACTTAGTCTTGATCTCTGAGTGGTCATGGGGGCAGCTCCAAACCTAAGTTCTAAGCCCTAGACTCATTCTAATTTGACCTTTTCAACTATACAACTAGGTCAAACAATTTTCCTAATAACATAGTGATCCTTGCCCAAATTAGTAATAAGGGTGTTCTGACACACTGGAATTTTAGAATGGAGCGCCCAGTCCCACAGTCGCCAGTATTGCCTCCACCTCCATAGTTTCAATAGTTCCAACAACCCAAAGGGAGGTATGAGTGAGTATGCTTCCAATGCAACCAACCGGGCAACATACGATGTCACTTCCCGTAGCTAGGTGGGAATGGTCCTCCTGCTCTCCCTTCGGTGGCTCCACGAGGACGGGGACATATGCGTGGTTTAGGACGGGGACCACGAGGAGGAAACCCCGGACCTGCTTGGGATCAGGTGTTCGCGCTGGACATGGCGCAGGAGGGAACCCTCAGGAGGTGATCGAAGGTATGTTGTACAGTTAATTTACACATTTTCAGCATTCATCTTAAGTTTCCTAAGATGTAATGGAAATCTAGCTTTGATTATTTTCTATTGGTACTTAGGCACCGTGATGGTTGGTGGGAAACTGGCCTACACTCTGTTCGATACCAGAGCCACACACTCGTTTGTGTCGGCAGATTTTGTTAAAGACTTAGAAGGGGTACAACACTTCACTGGTACCACCCAGAGGGTACGCCTCCTGGATGGCTCTGAAATGACCGCATTTGCAAAGTGTGAGTTAGGGGTACTCCTTGGAGGAAGATTCTTTGATACCCCGACAATAGTGTTGAGAATGACAAATTCGACCTCATTCTAGGCATGGCATGGCTGGATTGGCACCACGCCAAGATTGATTTTGCGGCAAAGCAAATCATTTTGAAACATGGAGACTCAGAAATCTCTTTCCAAGGTATTAAGTTCATACCCCGCAAGTTATTGTCTTCGATACAGGCCTTAAAAGCCCACATGAAAGGGGATGAAGTTTATATGATTTGTTTTGAACTAAAAAAGATGACAATGGATATCAAGGATGTGTGGGTGGTGCGAGAATTTCCCGAGGTATTTCTTGAGAAATTGTCAAGATTACCCCAACATAGAGAGGTGGATTTTCAAATTAAGCTTGTACCGGGTACAAAGCCCATCTCTCGGACCTCGAATAGAATGGCCCCAAAGGAACTCGCCAAGTTTAGAGTTCAATTGCAAGAGTTGGTAGAGTCAGGGTTTGGTCGCCCCAACTCATCACCTTGGGGAGCCCCTGTCCTATTTGTCAAAAAGAAGGATTGAACGTTGTGATTGTGTATTGATTATCGGGATCCCAATCGACTAACGATGTGGTACACTTATCCGCTACCCCTGATCGACGAGTTGTTTGATCAATTGGTGGGAGAGAAGGGGTTATCAAAGTTAGATTTGTGCTATGGGTATAACTAATTGAAGATACAATAGGAGGACGTTCGGAAAATAGCTTTTAGCTCAAGGTACATCTTGTACAAGTTCACCGTGATGTCGTTTGGGCTCACAAATGCCCCTTCAGCTTTTATGAGTCTGATGAACAAAGTGTTTGAGCCATACCTAGACATCTTCGTCATCGTCTTAATCGATGACATTTTGGTCTACTCAAAGATAGAGGAGGAGCATGTCAAACATCTGACCTTGGTGCTGAAGAATCTAATAGAGCATGCCTTATTTGCCAAGTTCAGCAAGTGCGAATTCTGGATCCAAGAAGTTGCCTTCTTGGGTAATGTGATTAGTGAGGCTGAACTAGCTGTGGATCTGTCCAAAGTGTGTGTCATGAAGGAATAGTCACCTTTAAAGTTAGCGGTCGATGTACGGAGTTTCCTTGGGTTTGCTGGGTATTATCGCAAGTTTGTGAAAGGATTCTCAAAGATAGCCCTTCCTTATACTACTCTGCAAAAGAAAGGTGTGACATATGACTGGACACCCCAGTGTGAAGCTGCGTTCCAAGAAGTGAAAGGCAGACTTACTACCGTGCCCATCCTAGCCCTTCCGTCTAGGAAGGAAGGATTTCAAGTCTACACTAACGCGTCGTATCAAGGGATGGGAGTAGTACTGATTCAACACGAACATGTGATTGCTTATGCTTTAAGGCATCTAAAGAAGCATGAACTCAACTATCCAGTACATGATTTAGAATTGGGAGCAGTGGTGTTCACCTTGAAGGTTTGGAGACACTATATATATGGCATCCACTATGAGATCTTTTCAGACTACAAGAATTTAAAGTACGTTCATACTCAGAAGGAACTGAATTTGAGGCAGCGTCGGTGGTTGGAATTTTTGTGCGATTATGAGTTTACCCTGAACTACTACCCCGAGAAAGCAAACTCCGTGGCTGATGCATTGAGCAAGAAAGTACCAGAGTCGAGCCCGGAGTCTCTATTGATGAGTATGGAATTAGCTTGAATGCTCGAGGAAATAGAGATCACTTTAGTGTATAGTGGTCATTCAGAAAAGTATACGAAGTACTTGGCGACCATGAGTATAGTTTGTGATATTCAATACTGAATTCAGGCAGAGCAAGGGAAGTATGCTGCTCTGGCCCTCGTATTTAAGTCACTTGAAGATGGGTCTACTAACAAATATTCCTTAAAAGACGGATTATTCATTTCCGTGGCCGGCTCTATATTCCCGAAGGCAGCAAAATTCAGGAAGATATTTTGAGAGAAGCCCATTACTCACAATATTCAGTGAATCCTGGGATTGCCAAAATGTATGCTGACTTGCGGAAGACCATGTGTTGGCCCGAAATGAAGAGAGACATCAGGTATTTTGTTACGCACTGTGAGGCCTGTCAAAGGGTAAAGGCGGAATGCAAGAGCCTTGGAGGATTATTGCAGTCATTTTCCATCCCCGAGTGGAAGTTTGAGGATATATCCATAGACTTCGTTCACAGTTTGCCTCGCTCATGCTCAGGGAATGATTCGGTTTGGGTAATCGTTGATCGCCTAACAAAGGTAGCCAGGTTTATTCCTATGAAGAAAGAGGCTTATGTAGATGTTTTGGTATGCCTCTTTGTGGAGCAGTTTGTACGGTACCATGGCGTGCCAAAGACAATTGTTTTTGACCGGGATGGTCGTTTTACCTCTAAAGAATGGAAGGCCGTAAAGGTGTATTTGGGTTTACGCCTTACCTTCAGCACAACCTTTTATCCTTAGACGGACGGATAGTGTGAGATGACCCTCAGAACTTTGGAAGATCTATTGAGGTTGTGTGTGCTAGATAGAGGAGAGCCGTAGGAAAGGCTCTTACCCCTAGTAGAATTCTCATAAAACAACAGTCACCAGGCCAGTGTCGGGATGACACCCCATGAAGCCCTTTACGGAAGAAGGTGTAGAACCTGCTTGTCATGGGTGCAAGATGAAGACCCAAAGGTTTTGGTAATTGAGTACATTAATGATACTGATGCTGTTGTGAGATGAATACGGGACCGCATGCTTGAGGCTCAAAGTCGGCAGGCTAAATACTATAATGCAAAGCACCGGATGGTAGAATTTCAAGTGGGTGACAAAGTGTTCCTGAAGATCCGGTCGATGCATGGAGTGTCACAGGTATATTGTGTGAAGAAGCTCAGCCCAAGGTATATTGGGCCTTATGATATATTGGAAAGGATTGGCCCTTTGGCCTATTGGTTGGAGTTACTGCAAAAGCTAGAGAATCTTCATGACGTATTCCATGTGTCATCACTTCGGAAGGCGCTATTACGACCTGAGCAACATGTCCTCACCACATATGGAGTAGTGGCAAATGATAGGTCTGTTCGACTAGAACCGGTGCGGATTGTGGACACTGAAACAAGGAGCTTGTGGCGGAAAAGTATCTCGTTGGTAAAAGTTCTGTGGTCTAATCATGGGAAGGAGGACTATACTTGGGAGCCAGTGGATTTGATGCAAAAGCGCTACCCAGAGTTGTTTCCCTAAGGTAACTCTAAAAGCTTATTTTAATTTAATTCCATGCTTTAATTCCCCACAGTCCTAACCTGATTTCGGGGACGAAATCTTTTATTTTATTTATAGGATTTGTAACGTCCCATTTCGCGCCAGACCCCACGTACGCATTTTGAGTCAAGAAAATTGACTCAGGTTCGGGGAGCGTCGAGTGAGTCGACTGGTATCGACGACTAGATCAGGATTTAACTTAGTTTATTTCAAGCGGGTAAGGCATCGAGAGCGTTGAGTGGACTCAACGCACTCGACGCCATTTAATTTATTTTATTTCTTACGGATTAAGGCTTTTAGAGCATTGAGTGTACTCAATGCTCTCGACGCCATTTAACTTAGTTTTTTTCTAGCGAGTTAAGGCGTTGAGAGCATTGAGTGGACTCAATGCTCTCGAATCCATTTAACTTAGAAAGTTTTTGGCAGGTTTAGGCATCTAGAGCGTTGAGTGGACTCAAAGCTCTCGATGCCATTTAACTTAGTTTACTTCTGGCTATTGTAGGCGTTGAGTGCGTTGAGTGGACTCAATGCTCTCGACGCCATTTAAGTTAGAACGTTTCTGGTGGGTTAAGGCGTTGAGAGCATTGAGTGTACTCAATGCTGAGAGCGTTGAGTGGACTCAACGTTGTCGATGTCTTTTAACTTAGTTTATTTTTTGCTGTTGTAGGAGTCAAGAGCGTTGAGTGGACTCAATGCTCCCGACGCAATTTAACTTTGAACGTTGCTGGCGGGTTAAGTCGTTGAGAGAGTTAAGTGGACTCAACGCTCTCAACGCCATTTAACTTAAATTATTCTTGCGTATGTAGGCGTTGAGAGAGTTGAATAGACTCAACGCTTTTAGACTTAGGATTTTTCTGGCAGCTTTAGGCTTTAAGTGTGGTGGCTTGACTCAACGCTTTTGACTTATAGAATTTTTGGTCAACTGTTTTCTTATTCCAATACACGGTCTGAACCAGGTTTTGGGAATTGTGCAAATATGACCAAATTAGACCCAGTTCTTTCAACATGACTTATTTAAAGCAATAATAGGCAGTCTAGTGTCAGGCTGACACGTGGCAGAGCACTTAACCCTAATTTCTCATTATAAAAAGGGACTTGCGGAAAACCATAGCCATCACTTCGTTCTTGCCAAGCCCTAGCTGTTTCTGTGTCGAGCCCGACAGTAGATAAGGAGTGGCCGGAGTCGGATTTCCTGGGGAAGACTTTCCTCTTCTCTTTTCCCGTAAAGAGCAAACAATACTAGAAAGGAGAAAGATGCCGCCAAGGAGAGTTACGAGATCCATGGCCGAAAATGTCGTAACCGAGGTGAGCTTCCTACCCTCTCCCTTGGTGCTAGATCTATAGTTATTTCTACGAGAGATGTCGACTCAAAAGAGTTTTGACTTGCGAGATGAAGATTTCCAAGGAAGAGACCATTCAGGGGTTTGTTCCCTAAGGATAGTGATGTCTTCAACATCTCCCCTCTCCTTGAGTAGATGGTGGACTTGGTTCGTGAAGAGAAAATGGTCTCATGAGGGTGAATATGGGTGGAGGAATTTCTGGACATGGTTTGAACATATGGCTTGATGAAGAAGATGAACCGATGTCGTTCATCTTGCTTTAAGATGCGTGCAGAAATTGGTTTTCTACACGCAGCAGTCTTCAAGGCTATTTTCGGACATGATGAGGCCTGATCTGTGTTGTGGACTGTCAAGAAAGTTGTAGCCCGCAGAATTTTTTTTCCAACGAGGGGTTACACACCTTCAACGGATTCCTGTTGCCTCGGGAATCACCGATCGAAGTTGTTGTATAGTAATCTTTCCTTCACATATAGTTCTCATGTTTGTGTTGAATCAGATTTGGATTTGGTAAAGAGATTGTAGTACAATAACATTATTGTTTTGGTGAATTTAGTATATAAGTAATCATGATAAAATATGGTTAACGACATTTGTTGGATAAATCCTTAATGAATAAATGGTGTAGTGAAGTGTTCTTGAATGAGATGATTTGGTGGAGGTTAGTGAACGAATGGGTTGATGAGTTTGGATGGTACAAATGATTTAACTATGTGAACCAATAAGGATATGCTTGATAATAACAATGTGTTGGATATCATTTGGAAACAAATTGTATGAAGGTAATTTATGGCCATGTGAGATGTTGTTTAACGGAATGCGTTCAGTAGTCCACTACTTAGAGTTGTGTCTCCCTACAGGTAGTAGTGTTGGGTTTGTATGTCGTATGAGGTGGCACGCCACCTGCGTAAGTAATGAACCCTTGTGTTGTATGTAAATGTGGAATGGTTGAAAGTGCGTTTACTTTTACAGCACTAAAATGATGTGTTGATAAGGGACTCGGTGTGGAGTCCTTGCATACTGTAGAGCACGAGATGTGTGTAATGAAAAGGGACTCAGTGTGGAGTCATTAGATGTGAAATTGCATGCGGCGTGAGTTGACACGCGGTGTCATAATCCTGGGTTAAGGGTAGTGTGGAAGGTCTACGGGCTCTCCAGTCGTCACACCAACGGGAGTTGGTAGATTGACTTGCACGGTTGGGCCTTGGTCCTCGGTGTATACTTCCCGATGCACCCTCTGTGCTAGTGGACGGTTGGCTTTGGTACTTTGGTGATTTGTTCACAGAGGCACCTTCCGTACCACAATGATAGGCCAGCGTAAGGACACGTTCTTAGTACACATCTACCCGAGACCCCTCTGGGCCATAGTACGCAAATCAGCATAAATGCTTTGCTATGTGATCTTAGCACTGAGGCGTATAGAGGCCTAGGCTTAGTACTGTGGATACTTGCCTAGTAGTGGAGAAGCCCGCTCTACTGTCACCGTCTGACCACGACGGATGATGCCTGAAAGGTTAGCTACCAGCTCGAAAAGTGGGAACTATAAGTGTGTGTTGACATAGCAGTTGCTTGTGCACGATCATGGGTGAATCACTGTATTGAATTCATATCATCACATACATTACACACACAAGATCCTCATCGTATAAGTTTGTATGGGCACTCTTATACGATGAGTTACTTTACTGTTTAGCTGATCCTTAACTTATATGTCTGTATGGGCATTCATATAAGTTAAGTTACTTATTGTCGTAGATTTATACCTATATACTATTGTTGATCGTAGAACTGCTAGAGTAGATTTTTTACTCATTTGTTGTATTTACTTTGATATTCGCTGTTGTTGACTAGCTCTATATCACCTACTATGTACTACCGATCATTTATATATATATTGTACTCTTTATCCTTTCTTCACCCAGTGTCGAGGAGTCGCCGGGGGAGTGGATGTGATAGCCACTTAGTCTTTATGACTAACGATTTCTACGTCTTCCATTTTTGGAGGAAACCCTACAGATAGAGCAACAGGTTATGCAGCAGGGCAGCCAGGCCACGACGACAGGGCCTGATGTGACGGTACCATCGCTTCCATCCGTTACTGATGTGAGTATTTGAGAGATTTCAGTTATAGCCTTAGGGCGATTTTGTACTTGTACTCTGATATTATAGAAGCTTGTTGATGCTTCTGTTATTTGATGTACTTCTTTTGAACTATTGTACTTATGTGTGAATTTGACTTCTGTTTTATATTCTTGGTTGGGTTGGCAATGAATTATATTAATTATAGCTGGCAGGATAGGCGTCTTATAGTACAGGTTAGCCTGTGTGCTAACGCTATCGCAAGACAGATTTTTCGGGTATAAGAGTCCCCTCGAGCCGTGTTTTGTGTTCCGGGAGGGTGGTCTTACATATTGCATACAAAGTGCTGACCTGTAGGGTGATGGAGTGCCCGTGGGTCCGCTAGGGATGGTCGGGAGGAGATGTGTTGGTTATACATTTGAGGTCAGGCTTTGTTGACCCACGTTACAACCAATTTTTACAGGGCAAAGATCACAATCAGGTGGAAGCTCGCCAGAGAAAAAGGCCTATGCCTTATGAAGTGTTTCACGTTGTGTAATAATTCTGTTTTGTGGAATATGATACTTTATGCACCATGTTTCCGGCTTGCATGTCGAGGTAGCCTCGGAGTGCTTATGCAAGTTGACATTTGATGTTATTGATTGAGTCTTGAACTCTTAATTGTCGTAAGGCATTAAGGCCATTTCGATACTCATATGTTAGTGGATAACTTCTAGTCTTGTTCTTTGTTTTCGTTGTGTTTGGTCTTAGTTTTGAGTTGGGTAGTTTATATTATCTTATAATACTTAAGCTGTGGTGTCTATATATTGTGGGCCCCCCGACCGGAGCCTTATTATCGGTCATTACAGGGGAGGTGTTACAAGAATTAAAATAGAAGAAAAAACAAAAATGAGAGGGAGGCATGAGTCAGATCTCGCTCTCCCCTCCAGACGGGTGGTCCTCCTCGCCCTCCCGTCTGGATGTGTGGCCATCCTTGTAGCCCTTTACACCCTTGAAAAGTGACTCGAAGCTTTCCTCCTTCTCGAAGGGAGGGGTGGCGACGGGAATAGGTTCGGCACAAGGTCCCTCATTATTCTCTCTTCGCGTCCCTCCACCAACACCTCCATTTCTTTCATCATCTGGAGGGGTAGTTGGCGGTGCTGATGGAGTTGATCCGCAGCTTCTCGGCGACCTTGGCCTCGCTGTAGACTTTTGGCCATTTTGGAGGGACGCTCGGCTCGCTGCCAGATTGAGGGAGGAAGATATCTGTCTGCTGAATCAGCTCGCCCTTGAGGCCTTTGTTCTCCTCCCTTAGTTTGTTGTTCTCCTTCTCTAGATTGACGGAGCGAGCCTCCATCTCAGCGGTGCGAGCCTTCAACTTGGCAGCATGAGCTCGCAGCTCGCTCGCGGCTTCCGCATCCTGGGATGAAGGCGAGGTAAGATTAACATGTATGAAAAATTCCCAAGGGAAAAAGGAAGGGGATGGCCGACTCTTACCAACCTGCTGGTGGCCTTTACGAGGAGGTTCTCAGGAACATGCAGTCACCTCACCAGGTTAGCAGCATTGTATTTGGCGAGGTTGCGATCCTGCTCGTCTTTCAGCAGCTGGTTGTTGATTTTGAAGCCACGGCGAACCACCATATGGTGTAACTCTATGGCCCGTAGCTGGGCTTGCAGACCCTCACAGCCAAGCTACCAAAGAGTTAGACCCTTATAGGCCTCAACATCCTCCCGCCCATACAGGCCGAAGCACAATGCGTAGGCACGCCCGGAGGTGGGATGACCCTCCGACCAGGGGGGATGGAGTGATGAGATGGAGACCCTGTGGGCCTGCTCATCCCACCACACCATCGGCTGATCGGCCGGGTCTTTTGACTTTCCCCCAAAGATGAAGAGGGGGTGGCTCTTCGGCAGGCCCGGCTTGCGGGTCACAGTCACTGCTGTAGTAGGGGAGGCGGAGGGCTCGCCACCATCCAAGTAATTCTCTAGCGATCCCTTCAACGAGCTCTCTGGAGACCCTTTGTTTATGGTCTCCGACGAGATTAAGTAAACTTGTTGTTGTTGTGGTCTCACCCGAACTTGTTGTTGTTGTTGTCCCCCCAAGAGACCACCGTCGTCTTCAACTTCTTTGGCAGCGGGGGGCAGCGAGGCGAGCTGGAACCTTTGACGCTAGTCATTTCCGGCTGGAGGAGGGTCCTCCAGACCCCAGGTCGCTTCAGCAGGACGCCATTGCTACCCACTCGCATGCGAGCGGGTCCGGGTTTACTCCTGAGTCCGCATGGGGCAGATGCTCGGGAATTGATCTCTCCCCTGAAGAAAAGGACTTGGGTTAGAAAAGCGATGATTATGGGCGAGTCGATAGGGCGAGTAGGGAAGATTTATACCTTCGCCGGGAAGAACAGGGAGGAGCGAGTTGAGGCCCCTTCGAAGGAAGGCAACCTCAAAGTCCTTCCCCAGGAAGAACTTGTGCAGCTCGGCGTCGACGTCGGATAGCGTTAGAGGCTAATACACCTCCTCGCTTTTTTGTTGGGGGGAGAAGGGAATGTTTCCCAAGTCGCCCTTGATGAAGACGACCTTGGAGACCTAGTTGTTGTTTTTGTTTGCGGTCTCGCAGATCTTGATGTGTGAGCCCATCAGGAAGGCGACCCCATCGTTGGTTGCACGGTAGGTGATGTGTTTGCGGAAGATGACGAGGTTGAATTTGATCCGCTCTCGGCGGAGGTGTCAGGCGAATGCGACCATCATGGCGATCGCATTCAGGTTTAGCTGGGCTAGAACGACCCCAAATTACTTGAGGATTGGTGGATTTCCAGCCAGAGGGGGAGGCGCAACCCTACCTTAAAGTGAGAGTTAGGGAAGGTGAGCTCTTCCCGGTTGAATGTGTTGATGGCCTCTCCCTCTCTTGGCCGGTACGCCTCATAGTCAGGGGGAAGGTACTCGGTCTTGAAGGTGTAACGCCTCCATCCGTCAAATGGAATATAATAGAAGGTCCGGCCAGGACCCCACGTCATATTTCACAGACAGACGGCGGAATCACATGTGTATATCAAAATACATTCTACTCGCATCTTAACCCAGAGCATTCTAGCGGAAGTTTATAACTTGCAAGAACTCATCCAATGAATGTTCACTAAATATATAAATAACACATTTATATATAACACCAGGAATGTATACAAGAATACAAACGCTCACGGCCTTAAGGCCTTACATGTTTCTCCTTATAAGATGTGGTTTCATACATCGGCACGTAGGTCGGACACACATGAAATCCAATTCTTCGCACGGCCTTCTAGGGCCTATAAGCAGCAGCAGCAAGGGCTTCAGCCTGCTCAATCCAAGTCAGCACCAGCAAGGGAAGCACCTGTATATGGACGTCCACCCCATGGGTGATCAACAAAGAAACGGTCAGCATTCAACTGACCAATTATAACGACCCTACCCCTTACCCGGGGCAGTGGTTTCTTCCCTGCATGCATTACAATCACAACATATATATCACAACCAGTGCACTCATGCACAACATTATCATAAATACCGGCCTTCGTTCCAGACGCTCCGTGCACTCAGGGTACACTTATGTTATATCAAATCATTCCAGGTCCCACCACCGATTAGAGGTTATTAGCGTGTTGGCCAGGCACTAGTCTACTACAACACGCATATTGGAGACATCCTCGCCCATCCCACTCAGAGGTGTTCACCTAACGACAACTACTGAGTACTCTAGATCGACCTACGCCCGTAGTGTAACAAGCAAGGAAGGCCCACAATTCCCCATTTGTAGTGCTTCCAATCGACTGCTCATAACGCTAGTACACAGTACCTCTAGATCAAATTACCATCGTAGTGTAACAAGCTAGGAAGGCCCGCAACCCCCCATTTGCATTGCCACCACTCAATCTATCATATCACAGGCACACAGCTCACGCAGAGCATACAATTCTAATGCCATAAGGCTCCACAACTACAAATAATGGCTCTCACGACCACCTCACATACAGCTCATGCAGAGCATACAACACAAGGAACTCACAAGCATCCTCACAAACTCTATAACCTACACATTTCATATACGGAGTCTTCTTCGGTTCATAATATAAACTTCACCAATCCAGACTAACCGTCTGGATGGGCTTCACAGAGCATGCCTATTTCGTACTAGTCATTTCCGGATCTAGATGCAGACTCAACCGGGCATATCAAATATCAACCCGCTGGAATCACTTACACTTTCCACCTCTTGGTGGAGGATCACATGCACATGCTAAAAGGAGGACTTCACTTGTCCAAGAAGGAGATCGTTACCCTTGACGATCGCTTTGGAGCCATGGAAATCTAGCTGGATGAAAAGCACCGCAATGACATTGCCTTTACGGAACTGAACTCGGCTCATGACTCGGAACTCTGAAGCTCCACTGGCGGCCGGAATCCTTCTCCTTCTTCCTTCCTTGCTCTCCCCTCTCTTGATCTCTTTAGAAAGAGAATGGCTAACATAGAATGAGAAAAAATTCTCAATCCTTAATCTTATATCAGCAGGAAGGAGCCTTGACCACAGAATCAAATTTGAAGGAAATGAACGGCCATGATTCGCTCTGAAAAGCATCTACCCTAGGCTGACACAGCTTGTGACACGCCCGTATCACAGGTCGTGTACCTTAAGCGGCACATAACTAACTCAATCTAGACTAGGACATAGGCTTAGACACGCTCGTGTCAAGCTCCTAACATGCCTGTATCAATCAGTACACTCCCTTGCTGAGCGGTGTGTCCCTCAATCAACACAGGACCAATAATCCCAAAAGGGACACGGGTTCCCACATGCCTGTGTCAACTTTGACACGCCCGTGTCACCCAGAACAAGCCGGGTATCCAGGCCTTGTTCCTCACCCGACACAGCCCGACTACCAACCCGAGTAAGACACGACCTTGGACACACCCGTGTCCCTGGACGTATCGCCTCTCGAAGATCGTCGACTGTATTTCGTGGAGAACTCGCGACACACAGTGAAGGACACGGCTTGGGACACGCCCATGTCCCAGGTAGTGTGCCTCACTTGAGACACACTCGAGACAAAAAATCACACTCGAGTAGACAGAGCAGGACACTCCTTAGGACACGCACGTGTCCCAGGCTGTGTTGTCGAGCCTGAACTCCAATTTGGGATTTTAGGGTGTTACAACCCTCCCACCCTTATATAAATTTCGTCCCGAAATTTAGCGCAACTGTAGACACCAACATAACCATTCCTTTACTATACCTTCAACAAAAACGATCCGGGTTTAGAACTTAGAAGCCGCATCTTGTCTCGCCCCACAGCATCGCACAAACACAAGTTTTTATAAACAGACAGACAACCGTTACTTTATTACATCATTACAATAGTAAAGTACACTCTTTCCTTTATTTCCGCTCGTCCGCATCCCTCATAATCTGCTTAATCGACCCAACCTTGGAGTGAAGTGCTGAAAAGATTATAGATATTGATTTAACTAACTCCAGATTACAAACACAAGCTAACTGTACGCGAGGCTGCTGTGCTTCACGATTGGAGCTTTACAGCTCCTGCAATTCGAGAGTGTACATTCGAGGTTGCGTCCGGGATGCAGATGACTCTGCCACTGCCTTGCCCTTTTCCTCATAGGATGCACCAGTCTTTTTCTCACCCTTTGACGGGCCACTCAAACAATTACGGGCAACATGTCCCTGCTTCCCACAATTAAAACACGTACGTGTCTCCACACGTCCTTGCCCATACGTTGATCCCAAAGCAACATCCGAAGAAGTTTGTTCAGCAGGACTGAACCTCGTCTTATCTCGTTTTCTCAATTCTGATTGTTCCGAATGCGGAACTTTGAACTCCGGCTTTTCCACCGCCAAGTTCTTCTTGTCCTGCACCCACTTCAAATCCTTCTCAAGCGCACAGGCTGTATCTACTAACGCTTGTAAGCCTTGGTTCACCGAACACGGGAGTTCAAACCTCATCTCATTACGAAGTCCCTCAAAGAACCTATTTGTCTTTCGTGCTTCTTCCGCAAAAGTTGACCCCGCATAGCTCCCTAGCCTGGTAAACTCATGCAGGTAATTATCAATAGTACTCTCACCCTGCACTAGACGTTGAAATTCATTCTCCATTGCAATTTGCCGCGATACTGGAAAATACTTTGCCCAAAATAATCGGGAGAATTCCTCCATCGATATCTCTCTTAGGCCTCTGCCTGCCAATTAGTGCAATTTGACTTCATCCCACCAATGCCTCGCCTCTCCTTCTAGTAGGAAAGTGGCTAAAGTAACTTTCTGCCCCTCATCAGTCCCGATCGCTGTCAGGATCCTCTTCACTCTTGCGAGCCAATCCTCAGCTTGTGTTGGGGAACCCGCCCCATTGAACGTAGGTGGATGAAACTCCATAAACCGCTTTTGTTTCTCATCAGTCACTTGCTCGTCAATTAGAGCCTCAACACGCTCTTGCCTCACACCAACCCGTACTGGCTTCACTGCAGGCCTTGCCTGCCCAATAGGTTGTGCATGAAACATGGCAAAAAGTGCCTTCGCAATTAAGCGTATGGTTTTCGCAGAAGGAGGAGGTGTGGGAACCTCAGCTGGTGCCACACTCTCATCCGAACGCTGGGGTTCAGACTGCCCAGCTCCACTCCTTGTCACCTATACGTGAACAAGGCATCATTAACGTCAATTCCAAAATGACAAACATGTCTAGTATACACTCTCACACTCCTCAAATATATATATTGCATTCCTAGTGGACATTCTTTAGTTCAATTATGTGATCCCTACCCAACCCTAACCCTTGATACCACTTTATAACGCCTCAATCCGTCACATGGAATATAATAGAGGGTTTAGCTGGGGCCCCACGCCATATTTCAAAGACAGATGGCAGAATCACGTGTGAATATCAAAATACTTTCTACTTGCATCATAACTCAGAGCATTCTAGCAGAAGTTTATAACTTGCAAGAACTCATCCAATGAATGTCCACTAAATATATAAATAAAACATTTATATATAACACCAGGAATGTATACAAGAACACAAACACTCACGACCTTAAGGCCTTATATGTTTCTCCTTACAAGATGTGGTTTCATACATCGGCACGCAGGCCGGACACACATGAAATCCAATTCTTCGCATGACCTTCTAGGGCGTACAAGCAGCAGCAGCAAGGGCTTCAGCCCGCTCAATCCAAGTCAGCACCAGCAAGGGCAGCACCTGCATATGGACATCCACCCCAAGGGTGATCAACAAAGCAATGGTCAACATTCAGCTGACCAATTTTAATGACCCTACTCCTTACCAGGGGCAGTGGTTTCTTCCCTGCATGCATTGTAATCACAACATATATATCACAATAAGTGCACTCACGCACAACATCATCACAAACGCCGGCCTTCATTCCAGATGCTCCGTGCACTCAGGGCATTCTTACGGTGTACCGAATCATTCCAGGTCCCACAACCGATTAGAGGTTATTAGCTTGTTGGCCGGGCACTAGTCTACTATAACACGCATGTTGGAGAAGTCCTCGCCCATCCCACTCCGAGGTGTTCACCTCACAACAACTAGTGAGTACTCTAGATCGACCTACGTCTGTTGTGTAATAAGCCGGGAAGGCCCGCAATCCCCCATTTGCAATGCTACAAATCGACCACTCACAACACAGGTACACAGTACCTCTAGATAAACTTACCACCGTAGTGTAACAAGCTGGGAAGTCTCACATCCCCCATTTGCATTGCCACCACTCGATGTCTCATATCATAGCTACACAGCTCACGTAGAGCGTACAATTCCAATGCCACAAGGCTCTAAAACCATAAAGAATTGCTCTCACGACCACCTTACGTACAGCTCATGCAGAGCATATAACACATGGAACTCACAAGCTTCCTCGCAAACTCCGTAACCTACACATTTCATACACAGAGTCTTCTCTAGTTCACAATATAAACATCACCAATCCAGACTAACTATCCGGATGGGCTTCACACAGCATGCCTATTCCATACTGCTCATTTCCGGATCAAGATGCAGACTCAATCAGGGATATCAACTATCAACCCGCGGGAATCACTTACGCTTTCCACCTCTTGGTGGATGATCCCATGTACATGCATAAAGGAGGACTTCACTTGTCCAAGAAGGAGATCGTTACTCTTGACGATCGCTTTGGAGACATGGAAATCCAGCCGGATGAAAAGCACCGCAACGGCCTTACCTTCACAGAACTGAACTCGGCTTGCGACTCGGAACTCTGAAGCTCCACCGGCGGCCGGAATCCTTCTCCTTCTTCCTTCCTTGCTCTCCCCTCTCTCGATCTCTTTAAAAAGAGAATGGCCAACATAGAATGAAAAATAATTCTAAATCCTTAGTCTTATAACAATAGGAAGGAGCTTGGACCACATGATTCAATTTGAAGGAAATGAATGTCCACGATTCGCTCAGAAAAGCATCTTCCTGGGCTGATACGGCTTATGACACGCCCTTAACACAGGCCGTGTACCTTAAGCATCACACAACCGTCTTAATCCAGACCAAGACACGGGCTAAGACACGCTCATGTCAAGCTCCTGACATACCCGTGTCAATCAATACACGCTCATGTTGAGGGGCGTGTCCCTCAATCGACACAGGACCAACAATCCTGAAAGGGACACGGGTTATCGACACGCCTGTGTCAACTTTGACACGCCCGTGTCACCAAGAACATGCCTGGGATCCAAGCCGTGTTCCTCACCCGACACAGCCTGGCTACAAACCCGAGTACGACACGATCTTGGACACGCCCGTGTCCCTGGCCGTGTCGCCCCTCGAAGATCATTGACTGTATTTCGTCGAGAACTCGCAACACACAATGAAGGACACGGCTTGGGACATGTCCGTGTCCCAGGCCGTGTGCCTCACTCGAGACAAAAATCACAATCGAGCAGATAGAGCAGGACACTCCCTGGGAAACACCCGTGTCCCAGGCCGTGTTGCCCAGCCTGAACTCCAATTTGGGATTTTGGGGTGTCACATGAAGTGGGAGAGCTCGCGCTCGGTGGTGTTTCCGTCAAAGAAGAGGTATTCGGCGAACTGACGGGCACACTTGGACCGCCCATCAGTATCAGTTCGCTTCTTGACCATGTCTGCGAAGGGGTTAGGTTGCGAGAGTGGGTAGCTAGCAGAGTAGCAAAGGTGAGTTATGAATGCAATTAAGGCTACAACATGAAGGTTGGTGAGGGTTCCTTTTATAGAAAACCGGATTTATGGCCGAGCTAACCGGTCGGTCCAGCTAGCCAGCGCCAGTTCGCCGACTCCAGCTCACCACCCTTTGATCTCGCCCATCCTAGTGCAATCTAAACCTAGATAGCACATCCTATTATTTTAAATAGCACTGAGTTTTAAAAAAATATTTAAGTTATTACAGATAGAGACGTTTGCAGCCCTGAGAAGAAAGTTCATTACAAGCAAAGAAAATGTGGTTAACCCGCGCAAGCTGGGTTGCTGGGGGGAGAGGGTCGGTAGGCTCATCTTAGGAGCCATTTCCATCAACTTCGGCCTCGCGTCCCCATCTCTGGAGGTCAGCGCGAGTTGCGGAACTCGCGGACCAGGTCCCTTCCGAAGGTTTGCAGGTTTTCATCAATTCTATCCATAACTTGGGTGGGGGACATCACCTCGCATGCCGAGCCATGCTCCAGCTTTTCCATGAGCAACACATAGTCCCACTCCAGTGCCTGCAGCCTCTACTCGCTATATGTATTGTGCGCTCGAAGTTGGAGCAGGGCGGCATCCTGCTTCTTTAGCACCACCACTACTCGTCGCCTTAGCTCGGCAGAATCTAGCGAGTCATCCAGGAAGCTCTCCATCCAAGGCTCAATGGGTGGCGATTAGAGAGCTTGTTCTGAAGATTCTTCAACTTTTGACGGAGCAGGGAGCCGTGCAGAAAACAATCAACCCAAGCAAAAAGAGGGTGCGAGCAACAAAGATGCCTGACAAAACATGCCAGTAAAACTGGAGCTTACGAGATGAGCTCGGCAGCCCTTGGAGGGTGTGCGGAGGAGGTGAGTCTAAGTTTTTGCCATGACCCGGTGGATGGATTATCAGGGATATGAGATTGAAGCTGGGAACCTAGATGTCCCCGACTCTTTCCCCCGCGAATGCAGGAGTATTTGTGGGCTGTTTAGCAGGAGTGCGAGCTGGCGACCTGATCTTCAGCGAATCCATCCCCGTGGTCCCAAAGGGGGGTGATTTGCTCTGCAGGAGAGTATCGTGGGGAGTCTGAGGCCGCGAGTCATTATGTGGGGTGTGGAATCGCGGCGTGGAGGTCTCTACATTGGATTGATGGTCCTCAGGGTCGGTGGGAATGTCGTCGACTACATTCCCCTTGAGGTCGGCAGTTTGTTTGGAGGAGGCGATCCCAATAGTCAAGGTGGACTCCAGGTTGAGGTAGATGGATTCAATATCCTTTGGGATGTACTTGGCCTTCTTGGCAGGATTGGATTTCATCGGCTCGCGCAGTGCAGCGATTTGAGGCAGGCTGACTAACGTGTCAGCGTGAGCAGCGTTGAGCTCGCGGGCACGGTTGAGCTTCTCTTAGATTTTTTTGGAGAGAGGTATCTCGACAAGGCTCAAGTAAGAAGGAATGACAAAGGTCACCCAGGTACGCAACCATATATATATAGCCGCTGGTGGAGCCCACCAAAAGATTCTCTGGCCCCCCGTCGTACTCGCCGCATATTATAGGGTTGGATGATTCTTTTCAAGCTTGGGACAAACTTGCAAAGAGCGGGGATTATGTACAACTCCATATCCGATGAGTGGCGGTCGATAGAAGAAAGACCGTCCAAAGTCCTGCAGTCCGGCTCGCCCAAGTGGGGTGGATTATTTGAGGGGCGAGTGGAGCAGGTCGGCTCGCACTTTCCCCAGGGGCTTGACGAGCAGTAGGCGAGTGGAGTGGTTCGGCTCGCACTCTCCCCAGGGGTTTAGTGTGCAGTGGGAGAGTGGGAAAGCAGGGCCTGCGCTCGCCCAGGGCTGGGAACAGACGGTGAGTGCCAGCTCCATCAAGCACTCGCCGCCCTCGGCTAGTGGAGGTTCCATCGGGCTACTCCCCCAGTCTCTATTGATGAGTTTTTACTATTTTACCCCCGTTGGCCAGCCCATAGCCTGTTGGAACAACGGAGTTACGCTATTGGATGGCCTAGTTGGGTTACACATAGCTGTTAAGAATAGTGGAGGTTGGCTATTTGCAGGTCATTTTCAGAAATCTATAAATAGACCCAAGGGGGTATCTCAGAACGCATGCTTTTCTTATGCTCCAGTCTTCCTACGCTTTCCGAGATACCCTTAGCTTGACATTTGGCTAGGGAGGGGAAGCACTCTAAGATCTTTTGGGTGTGTGTTTGGACCTCCATGCCGAGCCCTTGGGTCTATTCCCTGTTCTTTTTTCCTTAATCATTTGGCTCGCAAGAGAGAAGTAAGTATGCGATCACCCCTTCCATAAGGGTAAACTCCACAGAGACCGATTTTTTGGTTTCAATAAAGACTTTGCTAGAATGATGTGTGAGTTTCATTCATCAAAAGGAGGCTATGGCCACCAACAACCGTCCATTGGCCAGAGGCGCCAATTGAGGTAGTCCATGGAGAGGGGTTGAGGCGCTTGGGCTGCAGCCTTGAAACAGTTCACCTGACCAGAATAGCTCCGCTTGAGGTGGATTGAGTCCTTAGGTCAAGGTGATGTTACAATATACTTCCTCAATCAAAAATCTGACTCCTATATGAAATTCAAGCATTTTAAAGCCCTAGTTGAAAATGAAGATGGATGCATAATTAAAAAAATTGAGGACAGATAGTGGAGGAGAGTTCACAAGTTATAACAAGTTGAGCCCTCACTGATACCACACTTATTGATGTCTGGCAAGGTCACAAACCCAATATCGATAATTTGAGAACATTCGGAAGCATGGCCTATAGCTGATAGTAGTCAAAATCTTGGAGAACTATCAAAGAATGCATAAAAAGGAATTCAACTAAGCTATAGTGACTAATCAAAGGCCTATCATGTTTACAATCCCACTACTTCAAAATTTCTAATCACTGGAAATATTATTGTTGATGAAGGGAAGAGTTAATCATGGAATACTACTTCGGGTCAAACTCTTAATCTAGAGGTTACATCAAACTACTTCAATAAAGTACCAACTGAGCTTGTGCCTTTCATTCTAGAAATAGACAATCGCAAATTACAGAGTCGGACATGACTATAAAATTAATTCTGAAGAGTCATCATCTCCTGCAACTCCTCTCCTATATCGTTTCCTGTCAGGTATTTATAGTCAATATCAGTTTTCTTTTCTTTTAAAGAAACTTGTGAACTATAATGATGCAATAAAAGAAACCCATTGGATTAATGCCATGGAGACAAAGCTCAATATAACCAACAAAAGTGATACATGGGAGCTTACCGAGAAGCCTACTAACAAAATTACTATAAGACAAAGTGGACATTCAAAAAAATACATTGAAGAAGGTGAAGTCAAAAAATATAAGCAAGGTCTATTGCAAAAGGATATGTTCAGAAGCAGGGCATTGACTATGTAGGGACATTTTCCCTAGGGGTCATATTTGAATCTATTCGTCTTCTACTTGCTATTGCTACCCAATGTAAATTTCATGTGTCTAAAATGAAAGTAAAATCTTCCTTTCCGAATAAAACTATAGAAGAAGAGATTAACTTAAGGCAACCTGAAGGTTATGAGATCAAAGGAGAAGAAAATGAAGTGTTCAAACTCAAAAATGCTTTGTATGGCTTAAAACACGCCCTACGGACATGGAATGCCAAAATAGATTTCAACCTTCTTGAACATGGCTTTGTTAAAACCATTTTAGAACCTACAATGTACATAAAAGAGAATATGAAGATGAAGAGAACATTCCATTCTTATATATAGATGATCTCATAAAAATTGGATCAAGTCTGAGAATGATAATAGAGTTCCAACATTATATCAAAACTAAGTTTAGTATAATATACTTGGGGCACAATAGATATTTCTTAGGAATTTAAATTCTTAATCCATTATTTCATAAAGTAGACATGTTGAGGAAGTTTAAATATGCTTCAATATGCAAAATTCAAAACCTGTAGCCACGACTGCGGTCATGGAATAAAAGTTTGGCAAAGAAGACTAGGAATAAAAAATAGATCCTGAGCTATGTAGAAGTGTTGTAGGCTCTCTTATATACTTAAATACTAGGATAATTATTGAGCATGTTTTCAGGATTGCCACATGATTCATTTAAGTACCCTCAATCAAACAAATGGAAGTTGTCAAGAGAATTTTGAGAAATGTTAATGGTAATAGAAATTATAGCCTCAAGTATGTTAGAGATGAGAAGATTGAGCTAAGAGGATATATGGATAGTGATTTGGCAATGTGCTCATAAGATCCAAGAAGAACAACTGGATACATTTTCTTCTTAGGATCCAATCCCATCTCCTGGTGTTCCTGGAAATAAAAGACAATAGAACTTTCTTCAATAGAAGCTGAATATAAAGCTCTCAATGAAGAAGTTAGAGAAATAGTGTGGCTTACGAATATAAATTGGGAAATTTTAAAAGTATAAGAAGAACAAGTTTGCTTCAAAATAGATAATGTAACACCCTAGTTTGCCAAATACGAAGAAACCTAAGTAATCTGGTAGTAAAGTGCTAATGTTATGTTGTAGAGATAATGCTGGAGGTAGTTTTATTGACTAGAAGATCTAGTATGTTGACCTGAAGCTCCACTTTGTCGATTAGAGTTCAAAGTGACAGTTCACAAATGTTGAGTGGTAAGTGATATAGCCTATGTCCTCTCAAGTGGAATAGGTGTGTAGTATTTGTTATTATTTAAATATGATTGGCCAGAGGTAAAGCTATTCCTGCACCACATTTGGCTAAAAAATGTGATTTGAATACAGGTAGTGGTGGAACCAAATATGCACCACATTCTTTGTCATAAGGTTGATCCTTATAAATGCTCTTAGTATGGGAGAGCCTACATCGTGCTTAATTGCTAGACTAGTAAAATATTCAAATAGAATTAGAGTTGGCAATAGTTGGATTAGTGGAAACACTCATGCAAGTGTTCACCTAAACATGTCATGAGAGTATGAAACATGTGGTCATCCGTACCAATGTTTGTGATATTATGTTTGTTTTCCACATGCTTAGGCGGTTGAAGGAACCTTTGGGTAAACAAACAAACATCTGTGCACACCTAGACTCACTATATTTTGAATTTCAACATAAAAGAAATGAATGTTCTTGAAACCTCACACTGTTTAGAGTAGGTACCCTTTATATATATAGTTATATATAGTGCTTGTATATATTGCTCACGGGAGTGTTGTACTACCTCCTTAGAATCTACTAGAATTGTCGGGCAGATCATTATATAGTTTATGGCTAGCTCATAGCAAACCCTTATTTACCACTTATTTTTGGATGGGGAAAGATAAAGGGTAGTCTAATCGCCTAGAGGGGGGGGGTGAATATGTGTTTTAATAATTTTAGGCCTTTTTGAAATTTCTTGACCTTAAGCACAACATAGAACAATAAATCACAAAGAGGACACCAAGATTTATAGTGGTTCCCCAATTATGGGTACATTCACTTCCCCCTTCACCTATCTAGTCGTGTGCTAGACTCGGCCAAATTCTCCAATTTTCTTGGATTAATGATCTTAGACTCAAAGTCATTTACTCCTATAACTAAAAATCACAGAGTCCCCTACCTCAGATCCACACGCAGGATCTTACACCTCAGACCTCCAGCACAAGGTCCTACACTCAGGATATCAATGCTATACCTCAATCTCTGCACCTAGAAATCTATACGCAGATCTTCTTCAAAGATCATACTTCTTATTATAATGATCTTACACTCAGATTCCCACAAGAACGCTACAGCAAACTCAGATCCAAAAGGATCCTATAAATTCAGAATAAGTGAACCATAAAATTACAAGACACTTGACTAAAAAAGGTTTTCTTGAGTCTTTTATAAAAACTGTAACACCTCCCCTGTAAAGACCATATAATATGGGTCCGGCCGGGGCCCCACAACATACGGACACCACAGCTTTAAAAGATGATATGAAACTACCCAAACTCAAAACTCCAGACAAACACAGCGAAAACATAAAACTAAAAGACAGAAGTTATCCATTAACAATAAAGTATCGAAATGGCCTTAAGGCCTTACACAATATAAGTCCAAAAAATATAAAAGTGCCAAGTACTCCTAGGCTACCTCGGCATGCAAGCTGGACATGATCAAACCACATCAACAAACAAGGAAAAGAAACTAGCCAAGCACAGCAACACTTCATGAGGCTTAGGGCTTTTCGCCCGGTGCGCTAGCTCCTGCATGCGATCCTTGCCCGCATATTCTGACGTCGCACGTCAGGGTTCCGTCTCAAACTGACCGATTCTAAGAAGCCTTGCTGGACCCCACCCGCTCATGGCCACATTGCCCGGGCTTGCCCTCTGCTCGGCATTCTCGTCAGTCTCACACAAGGGCTAGTCTCGCCGGGACACTTTCCCCACATGACTTGCGCGTCACGGGATAGCCAGCCAACCACGGAGACCTAGCCGCACCTTTGCACAGCACAAAACAAGGTTTCCCCACCCCAATTACCATTCGCACCGTGTCTTTCCCGTGCTCCATGGAAACCATCTACCGCACAAAGCGGAGCTAACCTCGTCCGGTTCCGACTACGAGTACTCACTCAAATGTAAGGGGGAAAATGCATACATACAACGGCGTATTGCCGCAACGGATTTTCTACCAAAGCTCGCTATGCAACATCACCGGGTCGGACTATCGGTCGCGACCACGGCTTCACCCACAATGCCTAATCCGCTAACGGAGCGGATCTCTAATGCAAGCATGCCGGGATGAACACGATCAACCCGGAGGTTCCTTTTGAACCAAGGCTACACAAATCCCTCTCATTTGAGAGATCCGGTGCTCAAAACACGAAAGGAAGGGGATGTTATTCATGCATCCTAAATCCTAAAAACCGAGAGGAGAAGTGTCGTTACCTTCCGTCCCCTCTTCCTAGCCATGGAGAAGATTTGCTCGGTTGGAAACCACCGCAACGCTCCCACCTTCGCGGATCTAAACTCCGCTCGCGAAACGGACCTCCGAAGCTTCGCCGGCGGCCGGATCTTGGCCTTCTTCCTCCTCCTTGCTCTCCCTTCTCTCTAGAATCAAGAGAGATAAAGCCCAAAGGAAAATGAGGGTTTCAAACCCTATTCCCGAGCATAATTCCTCAGGTCCATCCCCCAGCCGTCGGATCTCAAGCCAAAGAAACGAACGGCCACGATTCAGCCTAAAAATTCACAAAACTGGGCCGAACACGGGTTGCAACACGGCCGTGTGCCTGGTCGTGTTACCCATTCGCCGTCTCGATCGATTCGAAAACCAGCACACGGCTCCTGACTCGGCCTTCGACACGGCAGTGTCTCCCTCCACACGGCCGTGTCGTGACCCGTGTCACGGCACCCAATTTCACCATTTTCAATCAGAGAATTACACGGCCTCTAACACGGCCCCTGACACGCCCGTGTCACCTGGGACACAGCCATGTCCGGACCCGTGTCATGCCCCGTGTGCAATACCTCAGAAAAGTTTCGAAACGACCCGATGCTACACGGCCTGGGACACGGCCCTGTGCCTGGCCATGTTCCATACCCGACTATCGTCGACCTTAACATGGTCGACCACACGGCCAGCTCGACACGGCCGACACGGCCTCCGACATGGCCGTGTCGGGACCCGTGTCACCTGCTCCAAAAAAACTGTCTTGGCCGAAAGCGATCCCCGTCACTCCTACATCATTTTGGGGCGTTACAATTCTCCCCCCCCCCCTTAAAAGAATTTCGTCCCGAAATTTAAAACATGGAAAGAACACAAATTCTAAACGATACCTGAGGAGAAAAGCTCGGGGTACTCCTCCAGCATGGCCTGCTCTCGCTCCCATGAGAGCTCATCGCAGCCACAATTTTCCCAACGGACCTTTACGAGTCGGACCTCCTTGTTCCGCAGTTGCCGAACCTCCGAATCTTCTATCCCGACAGGACGTACTCGCGTCCTCAAGTCTTCCTCTACCGGCACCGCCGCCGGTTCAATCACCACGCTGGCCTCTAACAAGGCTTTCCTCAGGACGGAGACGTGAAAAACGTCATGCAATCCACTTAGCTCTGTGGACAACGCCAACCGGTACGCTGCCTCTCCCACTCGCTCGATGACCTTGAAAGGTCCCAAAAATCTCGGACTCAGCTTCTTGAGTCGGCGAATTCGTGAAACGTCTTTGAACGGCTTGATCTTAAGATACACCCAGTCGCCCACCGCGAATTCCACATGTCTGTGGCGAGCATTGAAATACTTCGACTGCCGATCTTGAGCTACCTTCATGCGCTCTTGGATGGTCCGCACTAGCTCACTAGCGTCGGCTACCACTTCTTTCCCCAAAAGCTTTGTGTCTCCCGCCTCTGTCCAAGACATCGGTGTTCGACACCGCCTCCCATAAAGAGCTTCATATGGCGCCATCTTGATACTAGCTTGGTAGCTATTGTTATACGCAAACTCCACCATGAAGAGGTGATCCTCCCACTTCTTGCCGAAGTCGAGAGTACACATCCTTAGCATATCTTCCAAAGTACGGTTCATTCTCTCAGTTTGCCCATCGGTCTGAGGATGAAAGGCCGTACTGAACTTGAGTTTTGTGCCCAAGCTCTTCTGCACCAACCGCCAATCCTTCGACGTGAAATGCCCATCCCGGTCGCTGACTATACTCTTCGGAATCCCATGAAGTCGCACAATATTGCGGACGTACAACTCCACCAACTTTTCCACACCGTCCTCCTTCCGGTTTGGGATGAAATGTGCCACTTTGGTCAAGCGGTCTACAATCACCCAAATGGCATCATTGCCTTGCTGCGATTTAGGCAACCCATGCACAAAATCCATGGAGATGTCCTGAAATTTCCATTCGGGGATTGGAAGAGGCTTCAAGAACCCGCCCGGCTTCTGACACTCGGCCTTCACTAAGGCACAAGTTTGGCACCGACTCACACACAAAGCTACATCCCGCTTCATCCCAGGCCACCAATAGGACTTCTTCAAATCCAAGTACATCTTTGTACCACCCGGGTGAACGGAGTACTTAGTGAAGTGGGCCTCATACATCAACTCCTCGCGGAGCTTGCCGAACTGCGGTACACAAATCCTTCCGCCCTTCCTCAGAACCCCATCGACCATCTCCCAGGCGCTACCCTCGCCCTTAAGAGCTTCCTCCACGAAGGGTTGGAACTCCTCATCCACACGGGTCGCTTCCCGAATACGATCGCATAAGTCATTCTGCATCTCAATCTAGTTTAGCCGAGCCACGCTAGACTCGCCTCTTGCCACACATTCCAAACCAAGGGACTCCCAGTCCCGCCTTAACCGCTCATCGTGAGCATCAATCCAATTTCCTTGCCCCGAGTATTTCCTACTCAAAGCATCCGCCACCACATTGGATTTTCCTAGCATGTACTGAATCGCCACCTCGTAGTCCCCAAGGAACTCGACCCACCTGCGCTGCCGCATATTTAGGTCCTTCTGATCCAGGAGATACTTCAGGCTCTTGTGGTCCGTGAAGATCTCCACCTTCGCACCGTAAACGTAGTGTCTCCACAGCTTCAAAGCAAAAATTACCGCCGCCAATTCCAGATCATGGACGGGGTAATTTCTCTCATGAGGCTTCAGCTGCCTCGACCCAAAAGCTATCACACTGCCGTGCTGCACCAACAAGCACCCTAAACCGCATCCGGATGCGTCGCTAAAAATCTGAAATCCTTCGGTCCCCTTTGGTAGACTTAGGATCGGTGCCATCATCAGCCTCTTCTTCAGGGTTTCAAACGCCTGACTGCACTCTTGAGTCCACACGAACTTCTGATCCTTACGAGTTAGCGAAGTGAGGGGTAGAGCTATCCGCGAAAAGTTTTCCACAAACCTTCGGTAGTACCCGGCTAGTCCAAGAAAGCTCCGGACTTCTGCCACAGTCCTCAAAACTGGCCAATCTCTGATGGCTTCCACTTTCGTTGGATCTACCGCCACCCCATCCCCACTATTCACATGGCCTAAAAACGCCACCTTCTCCAACCAAAACTCGCACTTGGAGAACTTCGCATAGAGCTGGTTCTCTCTCAATACTTGCAACACTGTCCTCAAGTGCACCTCGTGCTCCGCTTCCGACTTGGAATACACCAAAATTTCATCGATAAAAACGACTAAGAACCAGTCCAAGTATTCGCGAAACACTCGGTTCATCAAGTCCATGAACACGGACGGCGCGTTCGTCAACCCGAACGGCATCACCGAGAACTCAAAATGACCATATCTCGTACCAAACGTTGTCTTGGGTATGTCTTCGTCACGAATCCGCAACTGATAATATCCGGACTTCAAGTCCAACTTGGAGTACACCACCGACCCCACCAACTAGTCGAAGAGATCGTCTATCCGAGGAATCAGATACTTGTTCTTGATTGTCAATTTGTTCAACTCTCGGTAGTCTATGCACAAACGCATACTACCATCCTTTTTCTTTACGAATAACACCGGCGCACTCCACGGTGAAGAGCTGGGTCTGATATACCCTTGTTCCAAAAGCTCCTGCAACTGAACCTTGAGCTCGGCCAACTCCTTTGGTGCCATCCTAAATGGTGGACGTGACACCGGTCTAGCCTCGGGCACTAACTCGATGGAGAAATCAATCTCCCGCCGAGGAGGTGCTCCCGGTAGCTCCTCGGGAAAAACATCTCCAAACTTCGCCACCACGGGCACTTCCCCAAGAGATAGCCTGGAAAGGCTAACCTCCAACAACGCTACTAGAGCTACACCTCCCAGGTTAACAGCTCGCACTAGTTGAAATGCCAAAACTAGGGAACAGGCCACTCCATGCAGGCCCTCAAACTTGACTTCCGCTTGCCCCACGCCCCTCAGGGTTACCACCTTGGACAAGCAGTCGATACTGGCACGCTGCTCCGCTAGCCAGTCCATCCCCAAGATCACATCGAACTCGGATAATGGCAAGATCGCCGCTACCAACACGAAGTCGACCCCCTCAAGACTCCAACAAATCCAGCCTCTAGCCCTGGTAGTCATAGATGACCCATTGGGCATGCGCACCTTCAACTCTGAGTCCGTTGAGAAGGACTCAACTCCAATCCTCCGGATGAAACTTTCCGCAAGGAAGGAGTGCGACGCCCCCGTATCGAAAATTACCCTAGCGGGGTACCCTGATACCACTACAAAGCCTACACCCATGCAACAAACATAAAAAGCTTGGAAGGAAGAAATCTAAGGTGCAGGTTGAATTCTCGTACCTGTCACCACATCGGGTTGACGGATTGCTTCCTGCTGCCCAAGGTTGTAGGCCCTTGGCTGCACTGGTTGAAACCGGGAAGCACTCGACTCCGCCATCTTCCCTTTCTCTGCGGCACTGGGGCCGGAGCGCACAGTCTGCTCCTGCCTTGGCTCTTTCTCAGTGCCCCCTTGGGTACAAAATCTTGTTATGTGGCCTGGCTTGCCACAACTGTAACACGTCTGCGGTCCCTTAGAGCGTGACCCTCCGGACGTCCAATTACTTTTCTCGCCCGACTTAAATGGGGGAGGCTTCTTCTTCCATCGGCTCCCTTGCGCCTTTCCATGGGACTGAGCCGACTTCTTCTCTTCCCCCTGCTTGGGTGTGAAACCGTTTCGGCGCTGGGATCACTCCATATCGCTCTCCAAAATTCGGGCCGCCTCCACCAAGTCGTTGAAACCCGCACGCTTCATCGATATGAGGGGTTGTCTTAGATTCTCCCTCAATCCATGGTAGAAGAGATTGTCCCTCTCTTCATCGTCCGCCATGGTCGTCCCCGCATAACGACCCAATCGAGTAAATTCCTGAACATACTCATCCACTGTCTTGTCTCGCTACACAAGATGTAGAAACTGCCTCTGGAGGGCTAACCTTGTTGATGCGGGAATGTACTTCTTCAGAAAGGCATTCCCAAACTCCTCGATGGATGGTGTGCGTCCTGGAAACTGCCGACCACTATGGCTCACCCACCATAACTAGGCATCTCCCTCCAACATAAAGGCTGCGAACTCTGCCTTTTTCTCATCTGGCGCCTCTGCCGCCCTCAGAAGCTCCTGAATTCTAGCCCACCAATCCTCTGCATCTGTGGGCGTGCCGATTCCCTTGAAGGTTGGAGGGTGGAAGCCCAGAAAGTACTTCATCTGTCGGTCCCCCTGCCCGACAACCACTCTCTCGGCCTGCGGCTCCGCCCGCCTGGCCTCCTCAACCTACACGGTCGCTGCCGTGACCAGGGTAGCAGGAGTTGCTACCTGAGCAACGGGAGCTGCTACCTGTGCTGTCGCTGCAGCCTGGGCCGCCACCATCACTTCTGCAAGCATACTGTAGAAGTCAGCCGGTGTGACCCCCATCCCTAGTGGACCTTGCGCAGTCGCACTACTTGCCGAGAGCTCTTCTCTTGGCCTCGAGGTCCCAGCCTCGTTGCTTGCACTCTAAACACAAGCAAGAAAACGCAAATCAGTCTCTAATTGCAAGACTCGAACACAAGGACACTCATGGTCCCGCGATACTCTTATGTGGATAACTTCTTATACGCGACTCGACTTATACGTTCTCATTGGAACGCAAACCTGCCTCTGATACCAAATTGTAACACCTCCCCTAAAGACCATATAATATGGGTCCGGCCGGGGCCCCACAACATACGGACACCACAGCTTTAGTATTAAAAGATGATATGAAACTACCAAAACTCAAAACTCCAGACAAACACAGCGGAAACATAAAACTAAAAGACAGAAGTTATCCATTAACAATAGAGTATCGAAATGGCCTTAAGGCCTTACACAATATAAGTCCAAAAAATATAAAAGTGCCAAGCACTCCTAGGCTACCTCGGCATGCAAACCGGACATGATCAAACAACATCAGCAAACAAGGAAAATAAACTAGCCAAGCACAGCAACACTTAATGAGGCTTAGGGCTTTTCGCCCGGCGCGCTAGCTCCTGCATGCGATCCTTGCCCTGTAAGGATTTGAAGTAACGTGGGTCAGCAAAGGCTGACCTCTACTGTGTAACAAACACATCTCCTCCCGGCCATCCCTAACGGACCCCCGGGTACCACTCCACCTGCAAGTTAACACTTCGTATACCAAAAGAGCATATATATTAAAGCGGTAAACAGGCTTGGATGTCTCATACAGCATACATGTTCTCTATGTTTTGTACAAAGTAAAAGGGGCCTACTATGCAACATGAATGCAACCCGGGTTTCACCCAAGGCACCCTAGCTCGTATGCATCTAGCACAACATCAAACATTGGGTACTTCCGTTTCCCCATTGGCTTAAAGCCGCAAACAAAAGGGAAACACCATGTCCCCAACGGCATACAGGCCGTCACACGAAACCTTGCAATGGCCCCACCCGCACATGGGTCTTAAACCTCGGGCTTGCCCGCATATTCTGACGTCGCACGTCAGGGTTCCGTCTCACACTGACCGATTCTAAGAAGCCTTGCTGGACCCCACCCGCTCATGGCCACATTGCCCGGGCTTGCCCTCCGCTCGGCATTCTCGTCAGTCTCACACAAGGGCTAGTCTCGCCGGGACACTTTCCCCACATGACTTGCGCGTCACGGGATAGCCAGCTGACCACGGAGACCTAGCCGCACCTTTGCACAGCACAAAACAAGGTTTCCCCACCCCAATTACCATTCGCACCGTGTCTTTCCCGTGCTCCAAGGAAACCATCTACCGCACAAAGCGGAGCTAACCTCGTCCGGTTCCGACTACGAGTACTCACTCAAATGTAAGGGGGAAAACGCATACATACAACGGCGTATTGCCGCAACGGATTTTCTACCGAAGCTCGCTATGTAACATCACCGGGTCGGACTATCGGTCGCGACCACGGCTTCACCCACAATGCCTAATCCGCTAATGGAGCGGATCTCTAATGCAAGCATGCCGGGATGAACACGATCAACCCGGAGGTTCCTTTTGAACCAAGGCTACACAAATCCCTCTCATTTGAGAGATCCGGTGCTCAAAACATGAAAGGAAGGGGATGTTATTCATGCATCCTAAATCCTAAAAACCGAGAGGAGAAGTGTCGTTACCTTCCGTCCCCTCTTCCTAGCCATGGAGAAGATTTGCTCGGTTGGAAAACACCGCAACGCTCCCACCTTCGCGGATCTAAACTCCGCTCGCAAAACGGACCTCCGAAGCTTCGCCGGCGGCCGGATCTTGGCCTTCTTCCTCCTCCTTGCTCTCCCTTCTCTCTAGAATCAAGAGAGATAAAGCCCAAAGGAAAATGAGGGTTTCAAACCCTATTCCCGAGCATAATTCCTCAGGTCCATCCCCTAGCCGTCGGATCTCAAGCCAAAGAAACGAACGGCCACGATTCAGCTTAAAAATTCACAAAACTGGGCCGAACACGTGTTGCAACACGGCCGTGTGCCTGGCCGTGTTACCCATTCGCCGTCTCGATCGATTCGAAAACCAGCACACGGCTCCTGATACGGACTTCGACATGGCCGTGTCTCCCTCCACACGGCCGTGTCGTGACTCGTGTCACGGCACCCGTTTTCACCATTTTCAGTCAGAGAATTACACGGCCTCTGACACGGCCCCTGACATGCCCGTGTCACCTGGGACACGGCCGTGTCCGGACCCGTGTCATGCCCCGTGTGCAATACCTCAGAAAAGTTTCGAAACGACCCGATGCTACACGTCCTGGGACACGGCCGTGTGCCTGGCCGTGTTCCATACCCGACCATCGTTGACCTTAACATGGTCGACCACACGGCCAGCTCGACACGGCCGACGCGGCCTCCGACACGGCCGTGTCGGGACCCGTGTCACCTGCTCCAAAAAAACTGTCTTGGCCGAAAGCGATCCCCGTCGCTCCTACAACATTTTGGGGCGTTACAGAAACACTACAGTGGCTTCTTCTTCCAAGATCAGTACTTTGAATATATCTTCTTAGCATAGATTGCATTGAATCAGGGATTCTTCTAGCTGTGAGAGTAATCTCCAGAAAGATTTTAATTTTGTTTGGCCTTGGGAAGATTTATCTCTAAGGTTTTCCACTACTGAGGACTTCCAGAAGATTTAAAAGCTGGAGAACTTGCAAAATCTCTGGGTAAAAATATATATCTATATTTTTATTTCTTCATTTCTTCATGTCCTTTTTATAGTTAACTTAGTTGACAAACCCATGTGTTATTAATAAGGAAATACGCCAATGCCTAGAAATATATATATGGAATTCTCCTCCAACGATTAGAATTAAAAATCAATTTGTATTAATCCTTTCTTTATAAATCCACTTGATTAATGCAGAAGGAGACGAGATTCAAATGAATTTTGAAAGAGAGTGCAATCTGTGGCTTAATCATTATTTCAGGCCATCAGATAAGTCTTCAGGCATATATAGTCGTTATAGCCTTTTTATGTCTCACTAGTCAATGTGTTCGATACTATCATTCAACCTTTTATTCAAGATGATCTAGCTGATATTCATCTTTAGTCAACAAGCTAATTCAGTCTATGTTCTGCTTGTCATCCAGTTGATGCAATAGATATCTTCTTCTCAACATATAGATAATATAGTCAATATTTCACTTAGTCATCCAGTCAATGCAGTTGATATTTTCCTTAGTCTTCCAGGCAATGCATACGATATTTTTCTCAGCCATGTTATTTTATTTGCCTTCAAGTTTCCTTAACTCTACTGGACTTTTTCTTGATAGTAACATATCAAATATAAGATTAGGACATAGGTTAACATGATTTTTGAACTATGAGGGACTACATAGGCAAAATCTTTTGTTTGTGACTATAAGCCTAACACTACATTAGTCAAGCATTTTAGTGGTACTTATAAAATCAATAAGTTGCAAAAGCATCCAATATAAGATGTGTTAATTATCATCTTGGGGGCATCTTCAAATCATGAATCTTTTGGTCAATATTCCCAATAATCTCCCTCTATTTGAAGAAGTTAGAAGCTCATATGGTAATAGACATATAGACAAGAATAATAATAGAAAAGACATAAAATAGAGAAACATTCCATTATATATATATATATATATTGCGACTAAAATTTTTGTCTATATTAGGAAAAATGTAAGACCCCTTTTTTTTTGAAAACTCGATTCATAACTCGGGGTCTTATGCCCAGAACCGCCGTTTTACGGTGACACCTTCGTACCCGGGAAGATCGTCACTACAACGCGCCGATTCTGCTGGCCTTTTCGATCACAATCAAGTAGCAAGTAGAACAGTAAAGAGAAATGCAGTCCACAATATAATATCACATATAAATAAAAACTCCACGAGGGGAGCGTCCACAGTATAACATCAGAGTAAAAATAGAGTACTGAAAGGAAGAGGTCTTAAGCCCGGTACAACAACACCTCACTACATGGTCACTCAAACGGAAGCTGAAAAACAAACTGCTACTAAGGAACGGAACTTACGGTCCCGGCTGTCTGAACTCCTGAGCTAGACTGCCCTATCTCCAAGCGCATCAGCCTCCTGGGCTGCTCCTCCGGGCTGGGCTCCACGATTCCCTAAAATGATGTGGTTCGAAAATCGTTAGTCTATAAGACTAAGCCCTATCATCCCCCACCCCTTCCCCTATGCCCTAAGGCACCGAGCGGAGAGGAAGAAAGGGAAGGATATGAAGGTAGAGAGTAGTCAAAAGCAGATGACGGTGGACCTAACTAGCAAGTTATGACAGGCGAACAATATAAGTGTTGTAATAGGTAAAACAGGAAGGTAAGAAAGTAAGAAAATAAACCTTCACTTATGTGAGTACACATAAGCCAAGGGATCTTTTACAAGGCTCTCATCGTATAAATGTCCCATTCCACTTATACGTTGGGGTGTCGGTTATCACAAGCATTATTTAAATATTTAAAAGTTACCTTAATCTATAAAACTTGCCCACACAAGCTTATAGACCAAGGGGTCGTTTTGCAGGTCCTAATGTATAAGCGTCCCATTCCACTTATACATTAGGTGTCAAGATTCTTATGAATGATTATGTATGCAACTATATGGTGGGTTATTGATGTTCATGCAGTGCAACTCACACACACGACTTTGTGTACACAAACCTTTTGTTCTCCCTTTCAGAGCCATTACCTCCCAGGATACCTCCGTAGTGGCAGACGGAAGCGGTGGGTTGGGCCTCGCCCACCTCAAAACCAGTAAAAGCACCACTGGTCTGACCTATCGTACGCCCTCACTGCCTGGTGCATGTGGCGGACTCCTGCGTACTCTTGCCGACTGGTCCGCCGGACTTAACCTTGGCTAAGTGCTAGCCACCTTGCTGAGTCAACGATATTGGTGTCGGTGCAATTGAACTCCCCAATATCGAAGACCCACCACTTTAAAGTTTCCTATTTATGCACATGCAACATTTAATATAAGAAGTCAAGAGTAAAGCTCCCGGACCAAACTGTCCGTCTCAACCACAAACTGAGACTAAGCTCCCCGGACTAAACCATCCGGCTCAAATTCAAACCTCTTCCCTTTGAGCACCGCAGGTTGGCTTAACCTTTTCCAAATGTCTATCTAACTAGTGTGTGAAGTGTAAACCTATTTCAACTAATTACTCTTTGGATTTATTTAAAATTTACGTTAGCCCAGGACTGCCTCCGGATTATGCCCTGTGAGGGGCTCTCAATAGGCACTAAGAACCAAGACGACGACATTACGGCCCGAAGTTCCCTTTCGCAAGGCACTTATTATTATTGGTTGTTTTTCCCTTTCTCTATCCCTTAATAAATTGCATCCAACTAAACCTAGGGTGAATTTGACTCTTCACTCTTACGGGGACGACGATCTTTCGTCAGATCCGTGCTCCTTCTACCACAACCACTCACTTCTCGTCACTCCTTAGAACCTTCCATGACAACCTATCTAAATCCATCCCAATCAGCACATTGAGAAACTCCAACATTGCCCTAAGTCGTCTCCAAATGCGATCTTTTACGAAAACGCTAAATGCAGACCATCCTACACTATATGATGACCTTGATAGGATGTCCTTTGTGTCTTCATCCGAATGACCTAAGTTATTTACTGGGGTCCTATCATGTCATAAATGAATCAATTCCAGGTTATAACCTTTTTCTCAATTAATCTAATAATTAATTAATTTTCCTAAAATTTAAAGAAGCACCGGTCTCCAAGTTTTATAGAAGCTAGTATTAGATTACATTAAGCTCCTGTCCAAAATTTAAAGAATTTGGAATAAGGGTTAGGTGTGGAGAATTATTTGAAAATCTGCCCTACGTATAGGACCTACCCTAGAAAAATGGCCCTAAAAGTCAGTAGACTTGTCCTAAAATTTTCCATTACATATCAAACTGTAGATAATAAAAATGCCTACAACATTTATGTTGATCATTTTTGATGAACATGCCCCTAAAGGGCCTAAATAATTTTTATAAGAAATCTACCCTAGTTGTGTGACATACCCTCACTAAAAAGGCTCTACAGGGCAGTCCCCTCATCCACTTTTTTACCACTGCATATCAAATTTTAGGTCTTCAGAAGACCTACAACTTTCATGTTGTAACCTTTCTCAGGAGGTGTATAAAAGTGGCCTTAATTTCATTTATAGTGAATCTGTTTAAATTAAATACAGAAATTTAATATAATAAATCATTAATTCATATGTTAGGGTTGCACGAATCTTAAAGAGATCCGACGGGAGCTGTACTTCATCTTCTCCAAAATGCCAAAACCAGAAACCATGGGAGATGATTTTTACGGGGCTATTCCCGGCCACTAGGGGCGGCGCCACCACCGGGGATTCACTCCTATATGTCCCCGATGGTGGGGGCTGGCCTTGCCGGCAGTTAGGGCAGCCGGAGGTGGCGGCGTCGCCCTACCCGAGAGCTTCAAAAGCTCCATAAAAATGGAATTTTTCTGAAATTTTAAACCTTGGCTTCGGTTCGTTTGAGCATGAACTCCACTCCTAAACAGTCCTAGCATCTAAACATGAGAGAAGAGGTGAGGGAGGACCTGAGTTCGGGCACGAATGCGGGTTGAACGGCGGGATGCCATGGTGGCGGCGGTGGCGGCATTTCTCTCCTTGGTGGCTCCGGCAAGCCTCTCTCCTCCTTCTCTGGTTTCGAAAATGGTCTCCCCTCTCTCCTAAGTGAGTATATAAGGGGGAGAGGGGAAGAGGGGGTGGTTTCATCCAAGAGGCAAAACACCCCTTCATTGTGGGGGTCGGTTAGAGGTGAGGAGGGGTGGAGCCACCTCTTTGTGGCCGAGAAAGAGTTGGGGGGAAGAGGTGTCAGCCATTAGGTCGCTGTGGGCCCCTCCTTGGCCGAAATCATGCCTCCTCCCTCTTCAAAACACCCTTTCACTTCTCCACCACCTTTTCTCTCTCCTCTATATAACCAAAAACTCATTTTTTTCTCTCTCCTAGTCACCCTCACGAATTCCTCCTCCTAAAAAGCTTAAAGGCAGCCCAAGTGAATATTAAATCCTTAAATGTCATATGAGAGGGGGGCTCACCATTCTACCATGAAAATACCCCTTATTCTCACTTTCTCTCTCCTATATTTAGCCTATTTCTCACTTCTTTCTCTCTCCTAGTCAACATGTTTGCTAGCCTAGGGTTTAGGCTATAGGCAGCCATAATAACTCCTAATAAAACCCCATGAGTCTACATGAGGGGCTTGAGCTTGAGTTAACCCAATTGAGCTAGGTTTGACTTGATTTGGGTTTAGGGTTGACTTGGTCAATTTGACCTTCAGAGTCAACATCAATAGACCCCTAGGGACCCATTGACCTCCCCTAAGGCCTAGGTATGGTTTGGTAGGGTAGACTTAGCATAATGAGGGTGAGTTGACCCAAGGCAGGGTTAATTTGGCATAACTAGGGCTTAAGTTGACTCGGGTCAACTTAGCCACTAGGTTTGCACCCAATGGGTCCTTGGTGACCCATTGATCTCATATTAGGTCTAGGAATGCCTTGGAATCAGATTGAACCCACTAGGTGTAATGACCCCATCCGTTACATGACGTATAATAGTAGGTCCGGCCGGGGCCCCACACTATATGCCACAAACAGACGGTGAGGTCACAGGATAATACCAAACCATACACGAATCCTAACTCAGAGCATTCTAGCGGAAGCTTTAAGTTATCTTTTGAACTCTAACCAGGAATGTCCAATATATAAATCACTGTTATATATAACCACGGAATGTACAACAAAGGTTTGGCCTTAAGGCCATACAGTTCCTCTTCCCATACAACCTGGATTACAAACCTCGGCGCGCAGGCCGGCCATACATGAGGAAAACAAAACAAACAAAACCATTTGCTCAGCCTTCAAGGGCTAGCCACAGCAGCAACAACAATAGCGGTAGGGCTTCAGCCCTTCACTTACGACTTGGCTCTCCAGCACCTGCATAGGGACAATCCACCCAAATGGTGGCAAACAATGCAACGGTCAGCATTCAACTGACCCAATTATAACAATCCTACCCCTTTCTCGGGGCATGAGCATTCTTTCCCTGCATAGCATGGCATCATCATATAGCAACTATGTGCGCGCAGGCACATTCAAGCCATCACAACCATCGGCCACACGGCCCGACAGTCCGTGCACTCAGGGCACATTCTTGGTGTACCGGAATACCAGGGTCAACACCACCGTCTACACGGTATTTGAGCATTCTAGTCTTTCCGGCGCGCGGGCCTAAGACTCTCATTAGGCGCTCCAATAAACCCATAACCAGGCTTCCAAGTCGGACGGACCTAACGCAGGTACGGATCAGCCACCCCCCGTTGCTCAAGTCGCCGTGCCACCTCGAATACGGAAGCATCCATGGCTATTTATAGGCGCGGGTCGGTTTCACCTTTCCTGTTCGGCAATCTGCCTTTTCATCGAGTTGCAGCCCAATGGCTCATTCGCTCATAAAGTGGCAACGCATGGCCACAAGAGTTGCATCCAACCCTCTTCATTTCCTAGACATCATCTAGTACTTCCTACTGCCCCAAGCAACAGGTAGGCACAAGGCAACACAAGCCATAATCACGGAGCCTTCTCCGATATGCAAACAAGCATCACCAATCCAGACCATGTCTAGATGGGCTTCACACAGCATGCCTAGAGCCGTACCCCAATTCCGGCCTCTAACAAGGGGGACTTCACATATCTACCCCAAGGGACACCACAACCCACCGCACACTCGCGGGGAAGGGTTTGCCCTATGCAATGCAGAAAAGAAGGACTTCACATGTCCAAGAAGGGAGATCGTTACCCTTGTCGATCTCTTAGGAGCCATCGCAAACTAGCCGGTGAGAAAGAACCGCAGCAGCTTTGCCTTCACAACGCCGGCTTCGGATCACGAATCGGACCACGGGAACTTCGCTGGTGGCTTGATCTCCTCCTCCTTCTTCTTCCTCCTCACTCTTTCTCTCTTCCTTAACCAAATGAATAATGAAGTCTTCATCAGCCTCTACGGATTAAATCCAGCCAGGAATCACCTTAGCCCTTGGATCCAAAGAGAGAAATCTGAATGGCCACGATTTGCCCAAAAACTCATTTTTTTGGCTGACACGGCCTGTGACATGCCCGTGTCACAGGCCGTGTACCCTTAAGCGGCACACGCGGTATTCGTACCGACTGAGATTTACTAAAACACGGGCATCGACACGCCCGTGTCGAACCTGACACGCCCGTGTCATTCCTGAGACACGCCCGTGCCACCTCTGCCTCATCGAGCTGCAAGCAGTACACGGGTAGGCACACGGCATCGGACACGCCCGTGTCCAATCTGACACGCCCGTGTTCAAGGCTTGGTTCAAGGCCGTGTAACTTTCTGACTCAAAATGCATTTTATTTGCGTGACATGCCCTAGGACACGCCCGTGTCCCAGGCCGTGTACCCCCGACACGCCCTGGGACACGCCCGTGTCCCAGGCCGTGTAAAATGACCTGCACCTTAAAACCATTTTTGAGTCTTTTTGGGGTGTTACAATCCTCCCCCCCCCCTTAACAAAATTTTGTCCCGAAATTTGCACAGTAAGGAAACAAGAACCAACAATGCTATAATTTGAGAATTCTGTTATAACAAGAGGTACACGGTATACAGCTTAACCAAACAACTCGGGAAATTCAGCTCGCATGGTCTGCTCTCGCTCCCATGTTAGCTCTTCACGGCCACAATTGTCCCATCGGACCTTGACCATCCCGATCACTTTGTTCCGCAACTGTTTCTCGGCTCGATCCTCGATCCGAATGGGTCTAACCCTCGTCGTTAGCCCATACTCGACCGGTACCCGATCATTCTCCACTACTTGAGCTGGATCCTTCACCGCCTTACGAAGGACTGAGATGTGAAATACATCATGTAATCCACCCTAGTCTGCTGAAAGTGCTAGTCGATAAGCAGCTTCCCCAACTCGCTCTACCACCTCAAATGGACCAAGATACCTCAGACTTAGCTTTTTCAAACGCCGAATCCTAGACACGCCTTTGAAGGGTTTGATCTTCAAATATACCCAATCACCCACCGCGAACTCCACGTTCCGATGTCTGGCATTGTAGTACTTTGCTTGACAATCTTGGGCTATCACTAGCCTCTCCCGAATAGAGCGTATGAGCGAGGTAGCTTCTTCGACTTCCTTTTTCCCACTCAGCTTAGATTCGTCTGCTTCTGCCCAAGCTAACGGTGTACGGCATTTACGACCATACAATGCCTCAAACGGTGCCATACCGATGCTCGCTTGGTAGCTATTATTATAGGCAAATTCGACAAGAAATATATAATCTTCCCATCTCTTACCAAAGTCTAGGGCGCACATGCGGAGCATGTCTTCCATCGTCCTATTGGTTCGTTCTGTCTGGCCATCCGTTTGGGGATGAAAGGCCGTACTAAACGCTAACTTTGTACCAAACATTTGATGAACTAGCCGCCAATCATTCGATGTGAATCGCCCATCACAGTCACTAACGATGCTCCGAGGAACACCGTGCAGTCGAACAACCTGCTCCACATAAAGCTTGGCCAAGGTTTCCACTGAAGCGTCTCTTATGTTTGGAAGGAAGTGCGCCACTTTTGTCAACCGGTCCACAATCACCCAGATTGAATCATGACCGCGTTGAGATCTCGGCAATCCGTGCACGAAATCCATCGAAATGTCATCGAACTTCCACTCCGGGATAGGTAACGACTTCAGGAAACCGCCAGGCTTCTGACATTCCGCCTTCACCAATGCACAGGTATTGCATTCAGCCACATAACGTGCTACATCTTTCTTTAATCCGGGCCACCAGAACAGCTTTTTTCAGATCTCTGTACATCTTTGTGCTCCCTGGGTGAACTGAGTACTTTGCAAAGTGAGCTTCGTACATCAACTCTTCCCTCAATTTACCCACACTTGGGACGCACACTCGACCATTTCTTCGTAACAAACCGTTATCCCAAGAGAATTGGTCATCCGGCCCATATTTTGCATAGCGCTGGAGACTTTCATCAAGCTCCGTTGCTCGCCGAACTCTGTCTGTAAGGTCATATTGCACCTCCGTCCAGTTCAAGCATGCATCGGTTGACGAACCCTTGTCAACACAAGATATCTCTAACGCTTCCAATTCCTGGATTAACCGCTGATCATGCCTCTGCAACCAGCTTGCCCGTACCGGAGTCTTCCGACTCAAAGCATCAGCGACCACATTTCCCTTCCCGGGAGTATAGTGAATCTCGAAGGTGTAGTCCCCAAGGAACTCCATCCATGTTCGTTGTCGCATATTCAGATCCTTCTGATCCAACAAATACTTTAGGCTTTTGTGATCTGTATAGATATCCACTTTAACGCCATAAAGATAGTGCCGCCACAACTTGAGTGCAAAGATTACCGCCGCCAACTCCAAATCATGGACGGGGTAATTCCGCTCATGCACTTTCAACTGGCGCGAGCCATAAGCAATCACTTTCCCAAACTGCAGAAGAACGCAGCCTAAGCCGCTCCCGGAAGCATCACTATAGATCTCATACCCATCGGTACCACATGGCGATGTCAGCACAGGCGCCGTGGTCAAACGACTCTTCAAGTCTTCAAAAGCTCGCGCGCACTCCGGCGTCCAAATGAACTTTTGATCTTTTCTCGTCAGCGTGGTCAGAGGTAAAGCAATCCATGAGAAGTTTTCCACAAACCGTCTATAGTAGCCCGCAAGTCCAAGGAAGCTCCTGACCTCGGCCACTGAAGACATCACTGGCCAATCCCGAATGGCACTTATCTTCAACGGATCCACCGCGATACCTTCTCCACTTACCACATGGCCTAAAAAGGCTACTGAAGAGAGCCAGAACTCACACTTTGAGAATTTGGCATAAAGCTTATTCGTCCGCAGGGTATGCAAGACCAACCGCAAATGGTTTGCATGATCCTCTTCCGACTGAGAGTATACCAAGATATCATCGATAAACACAATCACGAACAAATCCAAGTACTCTCGGAACGTTTGATGCATTAGGTCCATAAATACCGAAGGCGCATTATATAGGCCAAACGGCATTACCGTGAACTCATAATGACCATAGCGTGTTCCAAACGCCGTCTTGGGAATGTCACCTTCCCTAATCCTCAGCTGATAATATCCCGATTTCAAATCCAATTTGGAATAGACCATTGATCCTGCCAGCTGATCAAAGAGGTCATCAATCCGTGGGATCAGATATTTGTTTTTCTCCGTCAGCTTATTCAATTTGCGGTAGTCAATACATAACCGTAAACTACCGTCTTTCTTTTTCACAAATAGAACAGGCGCGCTCCAAGGTGACATACTTGGGCGTATATATCCCTGCTCCAACAACTCTTGCAATTGGACTTTCAACTCAGCCATCTCTTTTGGCGCGACGCGATATGGAGAGCGGGCCACAGGTTTCGCACCTGGCACCAACTCAATAGAGAATTCAATCTCCCGATGGGGTGGTAACCCAAGAAGATCTTTAGGAAACACATCGGCAAACTCTGACACAACCAGAACTTCACCGACACTGGCCTTTGGCTCAACAGCCTGAATTAGCGTGAAGAATAACTCCGCGCCCTTCCGAACAGCATTGACGACTTGGAGCGCAAACAACAAAGTCCCGCCAACTCCTCGTATACCAGCGAACTTCGTCACAAGTCCGGTATTCTGGCCCAGTGTAATCTCTTTGGAGTTGCAATCAATAAAGGCACGCTGCTCCGAGAGCCAGTCCATACCAAAGATCACATCAAACTCCGATAACGGTAGCACAGCTGCACTCAAACCGAAATCCCGACTTCCTATTTGCACATCCACATCGCAAGCCCTATCCGCAAGCATCACACAGCCATTCGGCAATAGCACCCTTGTACTATCCACCGTCACATGACTCGGTACCCCAATTCGAGATACGAAATCCTCAGACAGAAATGAATGCGAAGCACCCGTATCAAACAGGGCTCTCGCCAAATTATTCCGAATCACGACAAAGCCTGCAACACACACACATCATGCACAAGCTATACATAACCAAAAGCAATATCACTTAAGCAAGTAAACTAATCACTCGTACCTGTGACGACGTCACTTTGCTTAATCGCCTCCTGCTGGCCAAGCTGATAAATTCGGGGCTGTGCCTGAGACGCAGAGGAATCAACCACCGCTTTGCCCTTCTCAGCATAAGACGCACCCGTCTTCTTGTCTCCTTTGGGCTGAACAACCCGACAGTCACGGGCTATATGCCCCACTCGGCCACAGTTATAGCATGTACGAGAATCCGGTCTTGATGTCGCTCCCGACACAACGGTCGTAGTCACTTGCCCAGACGGCTTGGACCTCTTACCCCCTTTCTTCTGGTAAAACGATTTGCTCGGGCGAGGTGCTTGAACCTCTGGCTTCGACACAACCAAGCCCTTGTTCCCCTGCACCCGCCGCATGTCCTTCTCCAACGCACACGCAGTATCAACCAACGCCTGAAACCCTTGGTTCACTGAACTCGAAAGCAGGAATCGCAACTCATCCCGCAATCCTTCATAGAACCTATTAGTTTTCCTTGGATCATCCGCGAAGATTGTTCCCGCATACCGCCCTAACCTGGTAAACTCATGCAAGTAGATATCCACGCTATCTTCTCCTTGCTTTAACCGTTGGAACTCATTTTCCATGGCAATCCGCTGCGCCGCTGGGACATGCTTCGCCAGAAATATTCGAGAGAACTCCTCAATCGACACTTGCGTTAATTGCCTGCCCGCCAAATGGTGTACCTCAACCTCGTCCCACCACAACCGCGCCTCGCCTTCAAGCATGAAGGTGGCCAAGGTGACCTTTAGAGTTTCCTCCGCCCTGATCGCTGTCATTATCCGCTTGACACGCGATAACCAATCCTCTACCTGCGTTGGGGATCCCAGTCCCGTAAATGTAGGAGGACTGAAGCTCATGAATTGCTTCAACTGTCGGTCAGCTGCTCGTGGATCTACAGCCTCAACCGGCTCGGGTCTTACAACAACACGAACTGGCTCGACTGCCGGCGGCGCTTGCCCGGTCGGCTGAATCATGGCAAATAGCGCCTCAGCAACTAAGCGAACAGTTTCTGCAGATGGAGGAGGTGTTGGCACCTCAGCTGGTGCCGCACTATCATCAGAGCGCTGGGGCTCAGACTGCCCAGCACCACTACGCGTCACCTATAGGTGGACAAGACACACATTAGCGATCGTATACAAGCAAAACAACACAAAAAGGAACGCGCAGATTCCTCAAACAAGATTATGTACATTCCTTAGTGGACATTCCAGAGTTCATTAGCGTTACAGCAGGGCGCACAAACACGCGCTCGCCACCCCACAAAAGAATTCGACCACAAATTCGAAAGATGGAAGACCGAACAAAGCTGATACCAAAATGTAACGACCCCATCCGTTACATGACGTATAATAGAAGGTCCGGCCGGGGCCCCACACTATATGCCACAAACAGACGGTGAGGTCACAGGATAATACCAAACCATACACGAATCCTAACTCAGAGCATTCTAGCGGAAGCTTTAAGTTATCTTTTGAACTCTAACCAGGAATGTCCAATATATAAACCACTGTTATATATAACCACAGAATGTACAACAAAGGTTGGGCCTTAAGGCCTTACAGTTCCTCTTCCCATACAACATGGATTACAAACCTCGGCGCGCAGGCCGGCCATACATGAGGAAAACAAAACAAATAAAACCATTTGCTCAGCCTTCAAGGGCTAGCCACAGTAGCAGCAACAACAGCGGTAGGGCTTCAGCCCTCCACTTACCACTTGGCTCTCCAGCACCTGCATAGGGACAATCCACCCAAATGGTGGCAAACAATGCAACGGTCAGCATTCAGCTGACCCAATTATAACAATCCTACCCCTTTCTCGGGGCATGAGCATTCTTTCCCTACATAGCATGGCATCATCATATAGCAACTATGTGCACGCAGGCACATTCAAGCCATCACAACCATCGGCCACACGGCCCGACAGTCCGTGCTCTTAGGGCACATTCTTGGTGTACAGGAATACCAGGGTCAACACCACCGTCTACACGGTATTTGAGCATTCTAGTCTTTCCGGCGCGCGAGCCTAAGACTCTCATTAGGCGCTCCAACAAACCCATAACCAGGCTTCCAAGTCGGACGGACCTAACGAAGGTATGGATCAGCCACCCCCCGTTGCTCAAGTCGTCGTGCCACCTCGAATACAGAAGTATCCATGGCTATTTATAGGCGCGGGTCGGTTTCACCTTTCCTGTTCGACAATCTTCCTTTTCATCGAGTTGCAGCCCAACGGCTCAACCGCTCATAAAGTGGCAACGCACGGCCACAAGAGTTGCATCCAACCCTCTTCATTTCCTGGACATCATCCAGTACTTCCTGCTGCCCCAAGCAACAGGTAGGCACAAGGCAGCATAAGCCATTATCACGGAGCCTTCTCCGATATGCAAACAAGCATCACCAATCCAGACCATGTCCGGATTGGCTTCACATAGCATGCCTAGAGCCGTACTCCAATTCCGTCCTCTAACAAGGGGGACTTCACATATCTACCCTAAGGGACACCACAACCCACCGCACACTCGCGGGGAAGGGTTTGCCCTATGCAATGCAGAAAAGAAGGACTTCACATGTACAAGAAGGGAGATCGTTACCCTTGTCGATCTCTTGGGAGCCATCGCAAACTAGCCGGTGAGAAAGAACCGCAGCAGCTTTGCCTTCACAACACCGGCTTCGGATCACGAATCGGACCATGGGAACTCCGTCGGTGGCTTGATCTCCTCCTCCTTCTTCTTCCTCCTCACTCTTTCTCTCTTCCTTAACCAAATGAAGAATGAAGTCTTCATCAGCCTCTATGGATTAAATCCAGCCAGGAATCACCTGAGCCCTTGGATCCAATGAGAGAAATCTGAACGGCCACAATTTGCCCAAAAACTCATTTTTTTGGCTGACACGGCCTGTGACACGCCCGTGTCACAGGCCGTGTACCCTTAAGCGGCACACGCGGTATTCGTACCGACTGAGATTTACCAGAACACGGGCATCGACACGCCCGTGTCGAACCTGACACGCCCGTGTCATTCTTGAGACACGCCCGTGTCACCCCTGCCTCATCGAGCTACAAGCAGTACACGGGTAGGCACACGGCATCGGACACGCCCGTATCCAATCTGACACGCCCGTGTTCAAGGCTTGGTTCAAGGCCGTGTAACTTTCTGACTCAAAACGCATTTTATTTGCGTGACACGCCCTGGGACACGCCCGTGTCCCAGGCCGTGTACCCCCGACACGCCCTGGGACACGCCCATGTCCCAGGCCGTGTAAAATGACCTGCACCTTAAAACCATTTTTGAGTCTTTTTGGGGTGTTACACTAGGCCACCAAAAATCAGGGTTATAAGATTTTACTATTTGCAGCCCAAGTGAGTTTCAACTAGCTAGTTGGGTCACTTGACCTCCTAGATTCAACCTAGGCCTTGTTATGACCTAGGTATGTTCAAGTCACTCCTAAGGGGGGGTCTATTTGAAAATGGGATGTTACAAAAAATAAGAATGTAAATTCCAATAGTGACTAGTCTATTACAAACTCTTTCTCCATTCTTAGTCATTGTCTCCAACATCTTTCCTCCTCTATCTTTCAAAGTAGCTCATGGGATTCAGAATTTATGTTGGAGGAGGATGCGTTCCATTGGGTTTATTTCTCCTGTGGGTCAACCTCTAGATCCTTATTTTTCATACTTATGATATTCCACAAAGCATTAAAACATTAAAGTGTGAATTTTTTCATTTCCAAAATTATCCTATCTAGTTAAGATGATATGCCTGGACTTTGGGATTCATTCCTCATAAACTGGTAGATTCTAAACTTCTTCTCTTCTCCTCTATCTAGCATGCATTTCTTCTTCTATTGGAGTAGCTTTTCTTTTGTGAGATAGCTGAGATGACTGTATATTGTCTGCTAGGGAATCATGAAATTTGGGCTCATGAAATTCAAGTTCTAGAGTGTAATTTACTGGGGGTAAATTCAAGGCTAACCTTATTATATTTGAGATCTATATTGTCTTATCTGTAGTGTGATGTGTGATAGCTCCCCCCCCTTTCTGACTTCTTTAAATACATGTTCATAGATGTCCCCTAGAAGATCATAAATCTTTTGCTTTAGCATGTTCAAACCACTAGTAAGATAATCTATTGTCTCTATAAGATGGTTACTAATGAGTTTACTGTATAAGTTTACCATTTATAGCATATTCATCATGTTCTCATCCATATGATTTACTTATGCTAGGAAAGCTTATTGTAGGATCCCTAGAGTAGCAACCTTATTAGCTTTAATATCATGAAGTCATTGGTGAGTCAGTTCTTATTGATGGGTTGTATAGTCTATTTCTTGAGATGCCTTCATAAAGAAATGGAGAGCTTGAGAATTCAACTAATTCATCTCAGATTAAAGGTAAGTGATTTTCTAATTCATCTCATTTCATAATCCTTGGACTGTCTTCTCCATATAGCTTTCCATTTATTTCCTTTAATTATCAAACATTATTTGCATTTGATCCATGAAGGAACTAGGAAGTGCTTCTATGGTTGTTGGAGTGGTGATTTTAGACTTTTCTATAGTAGCTTTAAAGGATGGACCTGTGTTAGATTCATAATTCTCATACATGCAATCAGGTGTGCTAAATTAAGAGGCCTTCTTCTGAACATCTGGTTCTTTCACAACTCTCTTCCCTTTCTAAAGTATAATTTATTTTCCAAACGGTGTTAGTGTTGTTGTGTCATCCTATACTAGCTCAAGTTCAGGTGTTGTCTCAGGAATGGGCTCTATAATATTCATTATGACCTGATCCATAACATCAAGATCAAGAGTAATTTTGGTAGAGTTGATCAGTTGAGACTCCCCCTTAATGACTTCAGTAGCTGTCCTCTCCTCATCCAGTCTTTTAGTTTCTTGGGGAGAGTTTTTCATGGACTCCCCTATAAATACTTCAATATTTTGGGCAGAATGTTCTAGGTGAACTTCTCCCTCAGCCACAACTTCCATTTTATTCCCAATAGCAAACCTATACATTTCCATATGTGTAGTGTTATTTGGTTCATCTAGGATCCAATTCCAAGACCTTTCTTGCTCAAATTCTTTATGAATCCCCCTCAACATGATTAGGGGAGTTTATAGTACTTAGAATAACTTCCTTCTTCTTTTCAGAACTTTTCTTCTTCTCTTCCTTCTTCCACTTAGAACTTTCTCCACTCTTCTTTTATTCCTTTATCTGCTTTGAGCATTCTCCTTTCTTCTCTTATGTGGGGAAAGGTTTCTCCCACCTTTTTATTGTCTTATAGTCTATCTTTTTTAAGTAGTGCAAGGATGCCTGAGGTGAATCATCAAGCTTGTTACCTGAGTATTTTGAAAGATATAGAAACAATTCTCCCCATGATGGGGGCATTCAGTCAGCCTTTTAGCTTCTTGAAAATTAACTGAATCAAGTAAGTTTTCTTTATCAGAATGATTGTTGTCATGATGTTGAACATTTCCTTGGATAGTCTATCTTATTATCCTGGCTTGCAAAATAAGACTTTTCCCATAATTACAGGCAATAATTTACCTAGAGGGTTCATGCCACCCCGTTGTAAAGATCCAAATTCTTCAGCAGAATAGTCACCAATCTAGGACAGACTTATGGTCTTTCCTTGTAATTTCAGCATCTTCTTATCTCTCTAAGAGGGATGGTAGTTTTAGTAGTCGACTGAGACTACATACAGTTATTAAAAAATTATTCTCAGCAGCCAAAGTCTTATTGTATTTTCCTTAAGTACTTATCTCAGCATTCTGGATGAATTATTCTACTGTTTGATAGTTTGTTGTTAGTGGAAGTCTGACTCACCTAAACGAGGAGGGGGGGTGTGAATAGGTTTCTTGCACTATGGTGTATACTTTTCAGATTTCATCACATAAATAAAAGTAAAGTGCACACACACAAAAAAACACAAGGATTTAAAGTGGTTCCCCAAGGTCTGGGTACATCCACATTCCCTCTACACTTATTTAACAATGAGCTAGACTAGGCAAACTCATCCAATAACTCTGCTCCTTGGGTTTACAACTTAGATCTCCTCCAGATCCTATCTCAGGCTTATTAAGAAGCCCTGCCTCAGGCACACAAGCCCTACACTCAGAGTTCCCCAAATCCTATTGCTCAAAAACCCTCCAAGTTTCCTAACTCAGACTTATTTTAAGTCCTACCTCAGATCTCCTCAGAAATCCTACACCTTAGGTTGGAAGCACAGTCTCATAACTAAGTCACACAAGGCCCTACACTCAGATCTAATAACCTTAGATCCTACAATACAAGATAGGCGAGTAATAACAACAGAAGCCTTAATCATATTAAACCTATAGGCTTTTGATATTCTATTATTCTTGCCTTGATGGAAAGTATCTAGAGCTGGTTGTACAGGTTATGTGACGCAACTGAATTTTCGATAATTATTTTGATCCCTATTGTGACATAAGGGCGTTACACTGATGGGTAGTTAGTGGGGGCCGTTGTTAGTGCGTAATCAGAATTAGAGTTTTCAACTTGGGAAGATTTAAGTGGTTAATTTTAGCATGTTTGTGAAGTTTGGTGGCGATCCGGGCTTAATTGGGATCTCGGTAAATTTTATAAGGATTATTGTTATTTTAACTTCAGGAAATTTTAACCCGAGTTTAGCTTGTCGGATCCTGATTTCGACTTCTCCATTAGATTTGTAGCACCGCCAATTAGTTTTGGTGCAAATTTCATCGAAAACCAAGACGTATAAGTAATTCTCGTTGTTTTAGATTTCTTGAAATTATATTAATGATATAATATATATATATATATATATATATATATATATATATATATATATATATATATATATGTGTGTTTAAAACAAACCCTATTCATCGTCTTCCCAAACCGTTAACCCGAAGAAGCTAAAGAAGAAGCGACGAGTCGGCCTTTGCGAAGTCTTCCCGCTGGCGTTTATCGGAGATCTGGTGCACGAAATCCTCGACAGAGCATAGATTTGTAAAGCTCTCACCGAGATCTTCGCGTGCATGGTGCGTTTTTTCGATTTTTTGGATTTTTTGGATTTTTTGTCATTAGGGTATGCTACCTTAACCCTTATTTTGTACGAAAAGTTTCAGAAATTATAGACGAGGGATTCTTACAGCTGATCCTTGCAACGAAGCGCTTGAGAGGTCTGCTTTCAGAAGATTTTTAAGCAGGTGGTGATTTCTCCATCCTTCTTATTAGTTCCTTTGTTATTATTTCCTCTCCTTTGTTTCCCTCGTAGAGTATAGGAGAAGTGTAGGGTTCAGCCATATCTGAATCTGTCGAGTAGGGTAGAACTTCTGCTGAGTCCTAATTCAATGAGTATAATGCATCGAGTAGAGTAGGGTTTGAACTGAGACCAAGTTCACTTCATCGGGTAAAATTCGTCGAGTATTCTCGACGAATTCATCGAGTGAAACAGTCGAGTAAATCCTGTGAGTTAGAGTCCAATTGGTCGAGTATTCTCGACGAATTTGTCGAGTGTCTTCAGTGTTTTGTGTTGAGCGTGTTGATTTCGCCAAGTGTATTCGTCGAGTATTCTCGACGAATCCGTCGAGTATCCAGAGAATGCGTCGAGTGTTCATGAGAGGCTAAGTCCAATTCATTGAGTAATCTCGATAAATTCATCGAGTATCCTCGGGTTTGCATGAATTCATTAAGTTGATTTCATCGAGTCTGTCTTGAATTCGTCGAGTATCTTTGAATGTATTAAAATTTTGCTGAGTCTTATTTGCCGAGTTTATCCGTTAAACCAAGTCATATTCGTTGAGTGAACCTTAAAATCATCAAGTGCTTTCGACGAATTTGTGTGGACTAAGAAACCTTTCGACGAGTTATCTTCCTATTCGTCGAGTATGCCTTAGATAAATTTTCGGACTTTTTCTTCCTCTTCATCGTTGGGAAATTTCGACGCTTAGATTTGGGTTTTATCGGTGTTTTTAATAGTTTCATTGTGGCCTTTGGGTGGCAGTGATAAAGGACCACGACCCCAGTGCCGATTTGTGAATAATTACGCATGGTGGATTTTTCTTCTCTTTTTATGGATTGTCGGGTCTTGTTGGACATTGTGGCCACCACCGTAGTGCCTTTTTGAGATGTTTGGTCTGATGGTTTGTGTTGGACAATGTGGTTACCGACTCAGTAACATTTTTACCAGTGTTAATGACTCAGGTGTTTGAGCTAATCAATCTCTTTCCTTTTACATACATACATATGTTCATTTGCATACTCTTGTAGTTATTATTGAATCATTTCTTTATATCGCACTTGGTGCACCTTCTGTTACTTAAACCTTTTAAATTCTTCATTACTTATTATTTTAGGATTTATGTTGTGGTTTGACAGCTATTCTGTCTTGGGTTGGTAACCCTTTGACTCCTCTATTTTATTTACTTTTGTCTTTATTGCCACTTGTTTATTTCTTGCTGAGGCGTTCTTTCTTTTGAATGCCTCAGGCTCGGAGTAGTAGCAGTCTGAGTAGCTAGATCTGGTGGTTCTTGTCGTGGGCCAAGTAGTTGTGGTTTTATTCCCTCACTTTTGTGAGGTAGTTCTGTTGTTCTTATTTTAGTTTAGACATACATTCATTCTTGTGGGTTCATGTTAGGTTGTTGGCGCCCATAGGGAATTGAAGATGATTGGCCACTTGCTAGATGCTATGATATTTTACTGTTGTTTATTGTACTTACTTGCTCTCTAGGATGGTTTTATGTTAGGTTTGCCTGTTAGTTACTTCAAAGTATGAAAAAGATAAATACTTATAACTTGTATTCATAGCATCTCGTTAAATAAAATAATCACTTAATTTTTTAACGAAAGTAAAAGCTCTTTTTGTACTTATACTAAATCAAGAGGGGCGCATATCATAAATAGCCCGGTTGGATATTCACACTCATATAGGATAATGAATGAAACAAACCAAGTATCCTATATGATAAGGTCTACTGATTCGAGGGACACGACCATAAAATCCGAACTCAAACTATATTTTCGCCATAACAAACTTGAGAAATTTCATGAAAAGTGTTAGGAGTAGGTTCTTGCCTGAGCGTCTGTAGTTGTCGTACGACGTGGCATCACAATACGTATTTTCTCTTACTCGGATACATTAGTAAATGCTGAGAAAATACGGGTTGTGATAGTTGGTATTAGAGGGAGGTTGGTTTGATAAATTGGTTGAATGGCTATCTCTTATAAGGTTTTAGTTGTCTTGTCTCATTACATACACACACTAATGTGTCATCAGTATGTCTTAGCGAAAGCATGAACACTCCACTCATAAGCATGACAAGAAGTATACATGGCATATTATGTAGTATGGGATGCATAATAAGTGTTTGTATATGGATCCTCATAGGAAGCAACATGTGATTGTTTTGTAGTATGAGATGTATAACAATCATCACATGGATGCCCATTAGATTTTGCTTTTTCATTACATACGATATTATGTAGTATGGTATTCATAATATTCATGTGTTCACCCCTCATAACATACATTAAGGCATTTACTAGAATGCATAACACAGTATGCATGACATAACATAGCATTAACACACATGCTAAGTTGATGACATACGTATACACATGGTTTTAAAGCAAAGGAAAAAAGAATTCACACATTCATATTATATGCACACAAGTCAATAGGATGATGGTATATCATCTTAAGTTAAAGAATATCATTACTTTTAAAAATCCCTGAGCAATGTTGCAATAAGATCAAGTATCTATTCATGTATGGTCTGAACTGAATTGAGTAGTTCTAGCATTAAGCTAGGTTTGAAGATTTGTTCGTTGTATTGTTAGGAATGCTGCCTAAGCGTGTTACGATAAGGTCGACTCCCCAGTCTGAGGGTGAGTCATCAGGGGAAAGAGTGAGGTCGTGATTGAAGGGTTGTGACAAAGCCATGAGGCTTTCTCATGGCAGATGGTTGCAATGAAATCACAGATTTAGGCTTTGTTGACTTTCTCCTCAGGGTAGCAGCCTGTTGTGTAGAACCATGTAGTGGGTTAGACTGTACCTGTTCCTCCTGCTCCTCTGGTGCCTCCAGTTTTGTTGCCCCCAGAGATGAATTTCATTCCGCACTTCCAGAAATTAGGACCCCCTACTTCTGACGGGAGAGCCGATTTAGTGGCATTAGATGACTGGAATATTTTCATCGAGGAGATGCTTTCATACTCAGGAATTTTTGCGGTCCAAAAGGTAATGGTCGCCGCTTATCAACTGAAGGGCCTTGCTAAGAGATGGTGGATCCGAGAGAAAGAGAGCCTCTCGGTGGGTTGTTAATGGGATTCTTTCAAGGGAATGTTGCTAAAGAAGTTTCTACCATCGGTCAAGCAAGACCGCCTAATGAATAATTTTCTGCACCTAAAGCAGAGGCAACTCAACATTAATGAATATGAGATAGAATTCAGTAAGTTGAGCAGGTTTGCTCCAGATTTAGTGGCCTCTGAGGCAGAAAGGGTGAAGCAATTCCTAGGAGGACTTCAGAGCGACATCCAGCAGTTGGCTAGCACGTATCGGTCAGAGACGTATGCTGAGGTAGTGTAGGCTGCTCTGAGAGTCGAGGCTATAAAAAAGGCCAAGAATTGTGGTGCACAGATGAGGAAGGACAAGAGAAAGTCTGATGATAGTGGAATATCTCGAGCATCTGGCCCAGCTTCGAAGAAAGGAAGTGTGTAGTTTTTATGGCCGGCCAGTCCATCCCTTCGAGAAGTGCTTCAAGAATTGGGAACTAACAAGCAGCAACAGGTACTTGCAATTCAGAGCATGCCCAAAGGAGATCTGGTTTGTGCTTTGTGTAAGCATAAGGGACATGACGTTGCGCATTGTTGGACACAAGATAAGGTCTGCTTCCAGTGTGGGCAGAAAGGGAAGTTGAAGTCTAAGCGCCCATGGACTCAGCCCCCACTGCAGCCAGTTTTGCTTCAAGCCTTGCCGCCGCCGCAACATCTAGATAAAGGGAAGGGTGAGTTCAGTGTGGTGACCTTGGAAGAAGCACAGACTTCCACCCCAGTGATATAAGGTTAGATTCCAATCTTGTTCTTAGCTTTCTGCTTTAGTTCCAATGTTGTTTGGCTAGTTACATATACGATTTTATAAGGAAGTTTAAGGTAAAGAATCATTGCGCGCGGTTCTTTTTGATTCTGGTACTACCCACTTGTTCATGGATAGGACTTTTGTAAAACGTCACCGTCTGATCCTCGACCGAGATGGCAATTTGTTTTGCGTTAAGTTTCCCTCTGGTGACTCGGTGGCATCAGACATGGGAATCCAAAGTTGTCCTATCCATTTAGGTGACTTCTTAGCTTTTGCCGATTTGAGGGTGCTAGACCTTGAAGACTTCGATGTGATTTTGGGCATGAACTAGTTGCCTAAGTATGATGATGCTATCCAATGCAATATTAAGCATTTGGAATTCAAGATGGACAACGGCCACCCCATAAGTGTGTGTGGATTTCCATGCTAGGATTCCCCGATTATTTCCGTAGTATGTGCTCGAAAACTCTTATATTTTTGTTATCTTGCTTATCTGGTTTCTATTTTAGGAACTGTTGTAGGTTTGATGCGCATCGAGGATATTTCTGTGGTGCGAGAGTTTCTCGGTGTTTTCCCAGTTAGTCTTCCCGATCTTCCGCTTGAGAGGGATGTGGAATTTGTGATTGATATTGAACCGGGTACTCACCCTATTACTAAGGCGCTGTACCGTATGTCCCCTTGTGAGCTGTAAGAGTTGCGTACCTAGTTAGATGAATTGCTTAAGTGTGGATTTATTCAGCCAAGTTCTTTGCCTTGGGGTGCTCCCGTCTTGTTTGTAAAAATTAAGGATGGTTCCATGAGGATGTGCATTGATTATAGGCAATTGAATAAGGTAACCATCAAGAACAGGTATCCTTTGCTGCGGATAAATGATTTGTTTGATCAGTTTCATGGTAGTATGGTGTTCTCGGAGATTGATCTTCGTTCGAGCTACTATCAGTTTAGAATCCGTGAGTCGAATGTTCCGCGGACAACTTTTCATTCTCGGCTTGGACATTTTTAGTTCTTGGTGATGTCCTTTGGATTGACAAATGCACCCTCTTCCTCATGGGTATGTGAAATTGAGTAAGTGCAAATTTTGGCTTCCTCAAGTGTCCTTTTTGGGCCATGTTATGAAAAAGGATGAAATTTCTATTGACCTATAAAAGATAATGGTCGTGTTGGATTGGAAAAGACCTGCCACACCTAAGGAGATTAGAAGTTTCTTAGAGTTGGCAGGCTATTATAGAAGGTTTGTGGAGGGATTCTCGTTATTGTTTACACAGTTGACAAATCTTACGCAGAAGAATGTTGTATTTGTGTGGATCAATGAGTATAAAGGAGCCTTTCAAGAATTGAAAAAGAGAATGTGCACTGCTCCAGCATTCACTTTGCATATCAAAGGAATAAAGTATACTATTTATGTGGATGCATCATACGTCGGGCTTGGATGCGTCTTGATGTAAGAAGGAAAGTGATTGTGTATGGGTCGAGGCAATTGAAGGTTCACAACAAGAATTACCCTATGCATGATTTGGAGTTTGCGGCAGTAATTTATGCCCTGAAGCTTTAGAGACCCTTGTTGTATGGCGCATTGTGCACGATTTATACAGACCACAAGAGTTTGAAGTATGTATTCACTCAGCAGGAGCTAAATTTGCGCCATGTAGGTGGTTGGAGTATGCCATAGACTATGAGGTTGATATCCTTTATCATCCGGGCAAAGCAAATGTGGTAGATGACGCCTTGTGTAGGAACACCGCACAAATCTTTAATCTTTCGGTGAAATCTTTGGTGGAGGAGTTTTTACTAATGAATATAACTGTTTGGAGTAGTGACTCACCGAGTAGCTTGGAAGTTGCAGAGCCTTCATGGATTACGCTTACATGGCTACATTAGAAGGACAATCTCTATTTAGATCATATCTGTAGTAGAACTGAAAAAGGGGAATTACCATACTATTCAATTAATGGAGTGGGTACTTTGAAGTACCGTGGAAGATATTGTATTTCATCTATTGTCGATATTCAAGCAAGGATTTTCAGTGAGGCGCATGGGTCTAGTGTTGCATATCACCCTGGCTCTACAAAGATGTATAGAGATTTGAAGCAGATTGTTTGGTGGTATGAGATGAAGAACGACATAGCTAAGTTCGTGTCTGAGTACTTCAACTACAAGCGTGTTAAGGCAGATCATAGAAGGCCGGGTGGCAAGTTGACGCCTTTGGATATTCCAAGTTGGAAGTGCGAGAGCATTTCTATGGATTTTATTACTGATTTGCCAAGGTCTCCCCGATGACATGATTATGTGTGGGTAATAGTTGATTGATTGACGAAATGTGGCCACTTTGTTCCTTTCAAGATTAGCTATTCCATGAAGAAGACAGCAGGATTATATTTGGATGAGGTTATAAGAGTACATGGAGTGCCGGTAAGTATTCTTGATTTACGTCATGTTTTTGGAAAAGTTTGCAGGAAGGGTTGTGCACTGACCTATGGTATTCAACTTCTTACCACCCGCAGACTAATGGTCAAACTAAAAGAGTTAATAAAATCTTGGAAGATATGATTTGATGTTACATTATGGACTATGGTGGGGAATAGGACCAGCATCTTCGACTGATGGAATTTGCCTATAATAACAGTTATCAAGAGAGTTTGTAGATGTCCCCCTTTGAGGCTTTGTACGGGAGGCGTTGTTAAACTCCTCTGTTTTGGGTTGAAGTTTGTGATAGACCGCTGTTAGGTCCAAAAGCCTTGGAAGAAATGATTATTTTTATAATGCATATTCGTGATAAGCTTCATGTACCTCAGGAGCGATATGAAAAATATGCGAATCGACGGAGGGTTGATCTGGAGTTTGCAGTTAGGGACATGGTTTTCCTGAGGGTTTCTCAAATTCCAGGTGTTAAGAGATTTGGTAGGAACCACAAGTTGGATCCTAGGTATGTTGGACCTTTCCAGATTGTTGAGCGTATTGAAGTATCATCTTATAAGATCGATTTTCCCGCTACCTTCCCTGTTATTTACGATGTTTTTCATGTGAGCCCGCTACGAAAGTGTGTGCTTTGTGATTGACATGACCTTGACTCGGTTACCCAGTTGCAGCCTAATCTTTCTTATGTTTACAAGCATGTTCATATTTTGGAAACTCAGGATCAGGTGTTGCGGAGAAAGACTATACCCATGGTCAAAGTTCTTTGGTGAAATTAAGACGTCAAGAGCGTGACAAGAGAGTTGGAGTAAGCTATGAGAGAGGCTCATCCGCACCTTTTCTCCTAGTTTCCCTTGGTATGTTTTTTATTTGATAACCTCTGGTTACTTCCTTTTTGTTCTGATTCGATTTGTGTATCAAGTTTCGGGTCGAAACTTCTTTTTAGGGGGAGTGGCTATAACGCCCCTGAATTTTTGATAATTGTTTTGATCCCTGTTGTGATGTAAGGGCATTATGTTGACGCGTAGTTAGCGGGGGCCATTGTTAGTGTGCCATTTGTTTCATCGGAATTAGAGTTTTCGACTTGGGAAGATTTAAGTTATTAATTTTAGCGTGTTTGTGAAGTTTTGTGGCGATCCAGGCTAAATTGGGATCTCGTTAAATGTTATAAGGATTATTGTTGTTTTAATTTCGGGAAATTTTAACCCAATTTTAGTTTATCGGATCCTGATTTTGACTCTGCCGTTGGATTCGTAGCACCGCCATTTAGTTTTGGTGCAAATTTCATCGAAAACCGAGACGTATTAGTAATTCTCGTTGTTTTAGATTTCTTGAAAATTATATTAATGATATAATATATATATATATATATATATATATATATATATATATATGCTTAAAACAAACCCTATTCATCGTCTTCCCAAACTATTGATCTGAAGAAATGGAAGAAGAAGCGAGGAGTCGTACTTTGTGAATTTTTCTGGTCGTCGCTTATTGGAGATCCAGTGCATGAAATCCACGACGGAGCATATATTCGGAAAGCTCTTGCCGTAATCTTTGTAACGACCCCATCCGTTAAATGACGTATAGTAGAAGGTCCGGCCGGGGCCCCACACTATATGCCACAAATAGACGGTGAGGTCACAGGATAATACCAAACCAAACGAGTCCTAACTCAGAGCATTCTAGCGGAAGCTTATTAAGTGCAAGAACTCATACTATTGAATGTCCAATAATATATAAATATCACATTTATATAGATAACCAGGAATGTTTACAAAACCACACCGCACACGGCCTTACGGCCTTACAAGTTACTCTTTACAACACATATAATTTCATACATCGGCACGCAGGCCGGCCACACATGAAATCCAACACTTCGCACGGCCTTCGAGGGCCTACCAGCAGCATGGGCTTTTGCCCGCTCAATCCATCAGCCCGCAACACCTGCATAAGGACGTCCACCCCATGGGTGATAAACAAAGCAACGGTCAGCATTCAGCTGACCAATTATAACGACCCCACCCCTTACCCGGGGCAGTGGTTCCTTCCCTGCATGTATAGCAATTTCAACATATAAAGCACATACACCCAACATCACAAATGCCGGCCTCAATGCCAGGCGCTCCATGCACTCAGGGCACCTTTTATGGTTTGTACTTGGTAGGCGGGCATAAGCCTCCAAACCCTTGTTGAAGACCTCACGCACCCGTCTCACTCAGAGGTACGCACCACACCAAAACCCGTGAGCACTATCAGTCGACCTACCCCCGTAGTGTAACAAGCCTAGGGAATTCGCCCTGCTGCTTTGCTACCAATCGACCGCTCACCCGATCTTAACATTGCCACTTGGTGAAATGGGCATAAGCCTCCAAACCCCTGTTGAAGACCTCTCGCACCCACCCACTCAGAGGTGTTCATCGCCACTTGGTAGAATGGGCATAAGCCTCCAAACCCCTGTTGAAGACCTCACGCACCCACCCACTCAGAGGTGTCCGCACTCCATCAACCAGCTCTTAACAAGCATACAACCAAAGGAGCTATACAAAGCATCCTATACACCAAACACATCGTCCTCACCATCTCCGCAGGCTAAACGATGCATACACGGAGTCTTCTCCGGATCGCAATATAAACATCACCAATCCCGACATACGTCTAGATGGGCTTCACACAGCATGCCTATGCCGTACTACAGACTTCCGGCTCTAGATGCAGACTCAACTGCTGGAATCACTTACGCGTTTCCATCTCTTGATGGAGGATCCCATGCACATGCAAAACAAAGGGCTTCACCTGCCCAAGGAAGAAAGATCGTTACCCTTGACGATCGCTTCGGCGCCATAGAAAACTAGCCGGATGGAAATCACCGCAGCGGCCTTGCCTCCGCAACGCTGCACTCGGCTCTCTATTCGGCTCGACGAAGCTCCACCAGCCTCCTCCTCCTCCTCCTCTAAGCTCTCCTCTCTTTCTTAAGAAGAAAGGCTAAGTGGAATGAGCTTTCAACTCAATCCACGGCCTTAAAGAGGCTGGAAATGCTATGGACCACACGATCCAAATAGAAGGAAACGAACGGCCGAGATCTGCCCAAGAAACCCAATTTTTGCCTGACACGACCTGTGACACGCCCGTGTCACAGGCCGTGTACCCTTAAGCGGCACACGCGGTTTGGAACCGACTGAGCAACACGGGGATCGACACGCCCGTGTCGAACCTGACACGCCCGTGTCATTCTTGAGACACGCCCGTGTCCCCTGATACACGGCACCCAACGGCTCCCAAAACCAGTACACGGGTCGGAACACGGCAGCCGACACGCCCGTGTCCAGCCTGACACGCCCGTGTTCATGGCCGTGTTCACGGCCGTGTACGGCTCTGACCCGAATAGGCCAACTTTGAGATTTAAATCGAACATGCCCTGGGACACGCCCGTGTCCCAGGCCGTGTACCCCCGACACGCCCTGGGACACGCCCGTGTCCCAGGCCGTGTCTACCAGCCTGCTACTCAAAATTGTGTACAAACATATTTTGAGTTCTGGGGTGTTACAACCCTCCTCTCCTTATAGAAATTTCGTCCCGAAATTTAGCACAACGCACAAGTATCAACACAACCACGCTGTTGCGATACAACCCAAAACGATCCAGGTTTAGAGCTCAGAGGCCACAGCTTGGCTCGCCCCATGGAATCGTACCACCACACTGTTTGTCCCAAACAGAAATACATACATACATATATACAACAGACAACAAAATAAAGTGCACACTCCACTTTATTTCGGCTTCTCCGCATCTCGCAGAATCCGTTTAGCGGCCTCCATTAAGTCCAAAGCACGGATTTGCTGTTCTGCTTGATTTGAGCTTTGCGGCTCCTGCATCTCAAGAGTGTATATTCTCGGTTGCGCCCGCGATGCAGACGACTCTGCCACAGCTTTACCCTTCTCGTCATAAGACGCACCTGTCTTTCTTTCACCCTTGGACGCACCATTCCAGCAAAATCGCGCAATATGTCCTGGCCTCCCACAAATGAAACATGTCCGCGGCTCAACCCGTTCTTGCCCAAACGTTGCTCCTGACGCAACATCTGAAGAAGTTTGTTCAGCAGGCCTGAACCGCTTCTTATCACGTTTCCTGAAATCGGACTGCTCTGATGGCGGAACTTTGAAGTCGGACTTTTCCACCGCTACGATCTTCTTCTCCCGCACCCGCTTCAAATCCTTCTCTAGCGCACTAGCGGTATGCACCAATGCTTGGAATCCTTGGTTCACTGAACTCGGGAGAGCCAACCTCAGCTCATCACGCAGCCCTTCATAGAACCTATTTGTCTTCCGCGTCTGGTCCGCAAACGTCGACCCCGCATAACGACCGAGCTTGGTAAACTCATGCAGGTAATCGTCCACGGTCTTATCACCCTGTACCAGACGTTGAAATTCATTTTCCATTGCAATTCTCTGCGCCATTGGCAAATATGTCGCCCAAAACAATCTAGAGAATTCGTCCATCGATATGTCGCCCAGATCTCTACCGCCCAACTGGTGCAACTCGATCTCATCCCACCAAAGCCTCGCCTCTCCTTCCAGGAGGAAAGTGGCTAACGGGACTTTCTGCTCCTCATGAATCCTGAGCGCAGCCAGGATTCTTTTCACTCGAGAGAGCCAATCCTCGGCCTCTGTTGGAGACATTGCCCCGACAAACGTAGGCGGATTAAATTCCATAAAGTGCTTAAGTTGCTCGTCCGCTGCTTGCACAGCAACCGGAACCTCAACATGCTCTTGCCTCGCACCAACCTGCACTGGCGCCATAGCGGGCCTCGCTTGCCCAAAAGGTTGTGCCTGAAGCATAGCAAAGATCATCTCCGCAACTAAGCGCACCGTTTCCGCAGAAGGGGGAGGTGTAGGCACCTCAGGTGGTGCCGCACTCTCATCCGAACGCTGGGGCTCCGACTGCCCAGCTCCACTCCTCGTCACCTATAGGTGAACAAGATAGCATTACTTTCCATGGTAATACGGCAAACTCACCGAATAGACACACACACACACATTCCTAGTGGACATTCTTGAGTTCATTAGCATTACAGCAGGTCGCACAAACACGTGCTCGCCACCCCACAAAAGAATTCGACCACGAATTCGGAAGGGAAGACCGACAAAAGCTGATACCAAAATGTAACGACCCCATCCGTTAAATGACGTATAGTAGAAGGTCCGGCCGGGGCCCCACACTATATGCCACAAACAGACGGTGAGGTCACAGGATAATACCAAACCAAACGAGTCCTAACTCAGAGCATTCTAGCGGAAGCTTATTAAGTGCAAGAACTCATACTATTGAATGTCCACTAATATATAAATATCACATTTATATAGATAACCAGGAATGTTTACAAAACCACACCGCACACGGCCTTACGGCCTTACAAGTTACTCTTTACAACACATATAATTTCATACATCGGCACGCAGGCCGGCCACACATGAAATCCAACACTTCGCACGGCCTTCGAGGGCCTACCAGCAGCATGGGCTTTTGCCCGCTCAATCCATCAGCCCGCAACACCTGCATAAGGACGTCCACCCCATGGGTGATAAACAAAGCAACTGTCAGCATTCAGCTGACCAATTATAACGACCCCACCCCTTACCCGGGGCAGTGGTTCCTTCCCTGCATGTATAGCAATTTCAACATATAAAGCACATACACCCAACATCACAAACGCCGGCCTCAATGCCAGGCGCTCCATGCACTCAGGGCACCTTTTATGGTTTGTACTTGGTAGGCGGGCATAAGCCTCCAAACCCTTATTGAAGACCTCACGCACCCGTCTCACTCAGAGGTACGCACCACACCAAAACCCGTGATCACTATCAGTCAACCTACCCCCGTAGTGTAACAAGCCTAGGGAATTCGCCCTGCTGCTTTGCTACCAATCGACCGCTCACCCGATCTTAACATTGCCACTTGGTGAAATGGGCATAAGCCTCCAAACCCCTGTTGAAGACCTCTCGCACCCACCCACTCAGAGGTGTTCATCGCCACTTGGTAGAATGGGCATAAGCCTCCAAACCCCTGTTGAAGACCTCACGCACCCACCCACTCAGAGGTGTCCGCACTCCATCAACCAGCTCTTAACAAGCATACAACCAAAGGAGCTATACAAAGCATCCTATACACCAAACACATCGTCCTCACCATGTCCGCAGGCTAAACGATGCATACACGGAGTCTTCTCCGGATCGCAATATAAACATCACCAATCCCGACATACGTCTAGATGGGCTTCACACAGCATGCCTATGCCGTACTACAGACTTCCGGCTCTAGATGCAGACTCAACTGCTGGAATCACTTACGCGTTTCCATCTCTTGATGGAGGATCCCATGCACATGCAAAACAAAGGGCTTCACCTGCCCAAGTAAGAAAGATCGTTACCCTTGACGATCGCTTCGGCGCCATAGAAAACTAGCCGGATGGAAATCACCGCAGCGGCCTTGCCTCCGCAACGCTGCACTCGGCTCTCTATTCGGCTCGACGAAGCTCCACCAGCCTCCTCCTCCTCCTCCTCCAAGCTCTCCTCTCTTTCTTAAGAAGAAAGGCTAAGTGGAATGAGCTTTCAACTCAATCCACGGCCTTAAAGAGGCTGGAAATGCTATGGACCACACGATCCAAATAGAAGGAAACGAACGGCCGAGATCTACCCAAGAAACCCAATTTTTGCCTGACACGGCCTGTGACACGCCCGTGTCACAGGCCGTGTACCCTTAAGCAGCACACGCGGTTTGGAACCGACTGAGCAACACGGGGATCGACACGCCCGTGTCGAACCTGACACGCCCGTGTCATTCTTGAGACACGCCCATGTCCCCTGATACACGGCACCCAACGGCTCCCAAAACCAGTACACGGGTCGGAACACGGCAGCCGACACGCCCGTGTCCAGCCTGACACGCCCGTGTTCATGGCCGTGTTCACGGCCGTGTACGGCTCTGACCCGAATAGGCCAACTTTGAGATTTAAATCGAACACGCCCTGGGACACGCCCGTGTCCCAGGCCGTGTACCCCCGACACGCCCTGGGACACGCCCGTGTCCCAGGCCGTGTCTACCAGCCTGCTACTCAAAATTGTGTACAAACATATTTTGAGTTCTGGGGTGTTACAACCCTCCTCTCCTTATAGAAATTTCGTCCCGAAATTTAGCGCAACGCACAAGTATCAACACAACCACGCTGTTGCGATACAACCCAAAACGATCCAGGTTTAGAGCTCAGAGGCCACAGCTTGGCTCGCCCCATGGAATCGTACCACCACACTGTTTGTCCCAAACAGAAATACATACATACATATATACAACAGACAATAAAATAAAGTGCACACTCCACTTTATTTCGGCTTCTCCGCATCTCGCAGAATCCGTTTAGCGGCCTCCATTAAGTCCAAAGCACGGATTTGCTGTTCTGCTTGATTTGAGCTTTGCGGCTCCTACATCTCAAGAGTGTATATTCTCGGTTGCGCCCGCGATGCAGACGACTCTGCCACAGCTTTACCCTTCTCGTCATAAGACGCACCTGTCTTTCTTTCACCCTTGGACGCACCATTCCAGCAAAATCGCGCAATATGTCCTGGCCTCCCACAAATGAAACATGTCCGCGGCTCAACCCGTTCTTGCCCAAACGTTGCTCCTGACGCAACATCTGAAGAAGTTTGTTCAGCAGGCCTGAACCGCTTCTTATCACGTTTCCTGAAATCGGACTGCTCTGATGGCGGAACTTTGAAGTCGGACTTTTCCACCGCTACGATCTTCTTCTCCCGCACCCGCTTCAAATCCTTCTCTAGCGCACTAGCGGTATGCACCAATGCTTGGAATCCTTGGTTCACTGAACTCGGGAGAGCCAACCTCAGCTCATCACGCAGCCCTTCATAGAACCTATTTGTCTTCCGCGCCTGGTCCGCAAACGTCGACCCCGCATAACGACCGAGCTTGGTAAACTCATGCAGGTAATCGTCCACGGTCTTATCACCCTGTACCAGACGTTGAAATTCATTTTCCATTGCAATTCTCTGTGCCATTGGCAAATATGTCGCCCAAAACAATCTAGAGAATTCGTCCATCGATATGTCGCCCAGATCTCTACCGCCCAACTGGTGCAACTCGATCTCATCCCACCAAAGCCTCGCCTCTCCTTCCAGGAGGAAAGTGGCTAATGGGACTTTCTGCTCCTCATGAATCCTGAGCGCAGCCAGGATTCTTTTCACTCGAGAGAGCCAATCCTCGGCCTCTGTTGGAGACGTTGCCCCGACAAACGTAGGCGGATTAAATTCCATAAAGTGCTTAAGTTGCTCGTCCGCTGCTTGCACAGCAACCGGAACCTCAACATGCTCTTGCCTCGCACCAACCTGCACTGGCGCCACAGCGGGCCTCGCTTGCCCAAAAGGTTGTGCCTGAAGCATAGCAAAGATCATCTCCGCAACTAAGCGCACCGTTTCCGCAGAAGGGGGAGGTGTAGGCACCTCAGGTGGTGCCGCACTCTCATCCGAACGCTGGGGCTCCGACTACCCAGCTCCACTCCTCGTCACCTATAGGTGAACAAGATAGCATTACTTTCCATGGTAATACAGCAAACTCACCGAATAGACACACACACACACATTCCTAGTGGACATTCTTGAGTTCATTAGCATTACAGCAGGTCGCACAAACACGTGCTCGCCACCCCACAAAAGAATTCGACCACGATTTCGGAAGGGAAGACCGACAAAAGCTGATACCAAAATGTAACGACCCCATCCGTTAAATGACGTATAGTAGAAGGTCCGGCCGGGGCCCCACACTATATGCCACAAACAGACGGTGAGGTCACAGGATAATACCAAACCAAACGAGTCCTAACTCAGAGCATTCTAGCGGAAGCTTATTAAGTGCAAGAACTCATACTATTGAATGTCCACTAATATATAAATATCACATTTATATAGATAACCAGGAATGTTTACAAAACCACACCGCACACGGCCTTACGGCCTTACAAGTTACTCTTTACAACACATATAATTTCATACATCGGCACGCAGGCCGGCCACACATGAAATCCAACACTTCGCACGGCCTTCGAGGGCCTACCAGCAGCATGGGCTTTTGCCCGCTCAATCCATCAGCCCGCAACACCTGCATAAGGACGTCCACCCCATGGGTGATAAACAAAGCAACCGTCAGCATTCAGCTGACCAATTATAACGACCCCACCCCTTACCCGGGGCAGTGGTTCCTTCCCTGCATGTATAGCAATTTCAACATATAAAGCACATACACCCAACATCACAAACGCCGGCCTCAATGCCAGGCGCTCCATGCACTCAGGGCACCTTTTATGGTTTGTACTTGGTAGGCGGGCATAAGCCTCCAAACCCTTGTTGAAGACCTCACGCACCCGTCTCACTCAGAGGTACGCACCACACCAAAACCCGTGAGCACTATCAGTCGACCTACCCCCGTAGTGTAACAAGCCTAGGGAATTCGCCCTGCTGCTTTGCTACCAATCGACCGCTTACCCGATCTTAACATTGCCACTTGGTGAAATGGGCATAAGCCTCCAAACCCCTGTTGAAGACCTCTCGCACCCACCCACTCAGAGGTGTTCATCGCCACTTGGTAGAATGGGCATAAGCCTCCAAACCCCTGTTGAAGACCTCACGCACCCACCCACTCAGAGGTGTCCGCACTCCATCAACCAGCTCTTAACAAGCATACAACCAAAGGAGCTATACAAAGCATCCTATACACCAAACACATCATCCTCACCATCTCCGCAGGCTAAACGATGCATACACGGAGTCTTCTCCGGATCGCAATATAAACATCACCAATCCCGACATACGTCTAGATGGGCTTCACACAGCATGCCTATGCCGTACTACAGACTTCCGGCTCTAGATGCAGACTCAACTGCTGGAATCACTTACGCGTTTCCATCTCTTGATGGAGGATCCCATGCACATGCAAAACAAAGGGCTTCACCTGCCCAAGGAAGAAAGATCGTTACCCTTGACGATCGCTTCGGCGCCATAGAAAACTAGCCGGATGGAAATCACTGCAGCGGCCTTGCCTCCGCAACGCTGCACTCGGCTCTCTATTCGGCTCGACGAAGCTCCACCAGCCTCCTCCTCCTCCTCCTCCAAGCTCTCCTCTCTTTCTTAAGAAGAAAGGCTAAGTGGAATGAGCTTTCAACTCAATCCACGGCCTTAAAGAGGCTGGAAATGCTATGGACCACACGATCCAAATAGAAGGAAACGAACGGCCGAGATCTGCCCAAGAAACCCAATTTTTGCCTGACACGGCCTGTGACACGCCCGTGTCACAGGCCGTGTACCCTTAAGCGGCACACGCGGTTTGGAACCGACTGAGCAACACGGGGATCGACACGCCCGTGTCGAACCTGACACGCCCGTGTCATTCTTGAGACACGCCCGTGTCCCCTGATACACGGCACCCAACGGCTCCCAAAACCAGTACACGGGTCGGAACACGGCAGCCGACACGCCCGTGTCCAGCCTGACACGCCCGTGTTCATGGCCGTGTTCACGGCCGTGTACGGCTCTGACCCGAATAGGCCAACTTTGAGATTTAAATCGAACACGCCCTGGGACACGCCCGTGTCCCAGGCCGTGTACCCCCGACACGCCCTGGGACACGCCCGTGTCCCAGGCCGTGTCTACCAGCCTGCTACTCAAAATTGTGTACAAACATATTTTGAGTTCTGGGGTGTTACAATCTTCACGTGCACGGTGCGTTTTTCCCATTTCATGGATTTTTTGACATTAGGGTATGTGACCTTAACCGTTGTTTTGTCCGAAAAGTTTCAGAAATCATAGATGAGGGATTCTTATGGCCAATCCTTGCAATGGAGCGCTTTGGAGGCCGTCTTTCAGAAGATTTTGAGGCAAGTGGTGATTTCTCCCTCCCTCTTGTTATTTCCTTTGTTCTTATTTCCTCTCCTTTCTTTCCCTCGTAGAGTATATGAGAAGTGTAGGGTTCAGCCATGTCCGAATCCGTCGAGTAGGGTATAACTTCTACTGAGTCCAAATTCATCGAGTATAATGCATCAATTATAATTCATCTAGTATAGTAGTGTTCGATCTGAGTCCAAGTTAATTTCGTCAGGTAAAATTCGTCGAGTATTCTCTATGAATTCATCGAGTGAAATCATAGAGTGAATCCTGTGAGTTAGAGTCGAATTCGTCGAGTATTCTTGACGAATTCGTCGAGTGTCATCAATGTTTGGTGTTGAGTGTGTTGATTTTGCCAAGTGTATTCGTCAAGTATTCTTTATGAATCTGTCGAGTATCCAGGGAATGCGTCGAGTGTTAATGAGAGGCCAAGTCTTGTTCATCAAGTAATCTCGACGAATTCGTCGAGTAATCTCGGGTTTGCTTGAATTCATAAAGTTGATTTCGTCGAGTTTGTCTTGAATTTATCAAGTATCGTTGAATGTATTAAAATTTAACTGAGTCTTATTTGTCGAGTTTATCCGTCGAACCAAGTCATATTCGTTGATTTAACTGTAAAATCATCGAGTGCTTTCGACGAATTTATGTGGACTTAGAAACTATTCGACGAGTGACCTTCCTATTTGTCGAGTATGCCTTCGATAAATTTTGGGACTTTTCTTTCTATTTGTCGTTAGGGAATTTCTATGCTTAGATTTGGGTTTTATCCGTGTTTTTAAGAGTTTCATTGTGGCCTTTGGGTTGTAGTGGATAAAGGACCACCACCCCATTGCTGGTTTGTGAATCATTACGCCTGGTGGGTTTTTCTTCTCTTTTTATGGGCTGTCGGGTTATGTTGGACATTGTCGCCACCACCACAGTGCCTTTTTGAGATGTTTGGTTTATGGTTTGTGTTGGTCAATGTGGCTACTGACTTAGTACTATTTTTATTAGTGTTAATGATTCACGTGTTTGAGATAATCAATCTCTTTCCTCTTATATACATACATTTGTTCATTTACATAATCTTGCAGATATTATTGAAGCATGGCTTTATACCGCACTTGGTGCACCTTCTCTTACTTAAACCTTATAAATTCTTCATTACTTATTATTTTAGTTTTTATGCTGTGGTTTGACAGCTATTCTGTCTTGGGTTGGTAACCCTTTGACTCCTTTGGTAAATTAACATTTGTCTTTATTACAACTTGTTTATTTCTTGCTGAGGTGTTCTTTCTTTTGAATGCCTCAGGCTCGAAGCAGTAGCGGTCCGAGTAAAAAGAGTTTGTGGTTCTTGGAATGGGCCTAGTAGCTGTAGTTTTCTTCCCTCACCTTCGTGAGGTAGTTCTGTTGTTCTTATTTGAGTTCAGACATATATTTATTCCTGTGGGTTCGTGTTAGGTTGTTAGCGCCCACAGGGAATTGTTGTAGATGATAGACCACATGTTAGCTACTATGCTATTTTACTGTTGTTTGTTGTACTTACTTGCTCTCTGGGATAGTTTTATGTTTGGTTTGCATGTTAGTTACTTTCAAAGTATAAAAAAGATAAATACTTTTACCTTGTATTCATAGCATCTCTTTAAATAAAATAATCACTTTATTTTTAACCAACGTAAAAGCTCTTTTTGTACTTATACTAAATCTAGAGGGATGCATATCATAAATAATGTTGTTGGATCTTCATACTCATATAGGATTATGAATGAAATAAATCAAGTATCTTCTGCTTTATATATATATATATATTCCTGTGGAATAGTTGATCTACTGAGTCGAGGGACACTGCCATAAAACCCGAAATCAAACTATATTTTCATCATAACAAACTTGAGAAATTTCATGAAAAGTGTTAGGAGTAGGTTCTTGCCTGAGCATCTGTAGTTGTACCCTATACGGCGTGGCATCACGAAGCGTATTTTCTCTTACTCTGATACTTTTGTAAATGCTGAGAAAATGCGGGTTGTGACAGGTTATGGCTTATTCCTTCTACTGTCTTGGGATTGGAGAGGCTTACAACTAACTTCCTTTCTATAAACAATCTTATTCTCCAACTCCAATATATTCCAGTCTTCTAATTTTAGGGCACTTGATTGATCTCAAACTTTCTTAAAAGATTCAATCTCAATTACTTGTTCCTTGCATAACACTTTGTTGTCTACCAACGCTTTTAGCAAGATCCCAAATTGATTTATTAGCTCATTATTAGAGCTTGCATTGATGTCCTTTTTGAGCAATCAAAAGAAGAGTTTTCTTGAGTTAGCCTTTCAGCCTTATCAAGTAAGTCTAACTCCCTGGCCTTGAGATAGTTATCTCATTAGCCTGTGACTTACACCCCTTCTTACACCTTTTAAGGGCTTCAAGCAATTCTTTATACTGATCTAATAAATCACCTTTAGATTCATATTTTGAGATTTATTTTACCTCAGTGTTGGTCTCCAGAACATATAGAGGAGCATTAATAGTTACCTCGTTAGAGAGAGTCCACTTGTCCATTGTCTTCTTCATTCATGGCCATTGCAACCATGTATTCTTCTATTGGATCATGTAGCGCCCTTAGAGGGGCGAGGCGTGAATAAGGGTGTTTAAAACATTAAATTAATGAGAATAAAAATTAAAACTTTCTGGTTTTTGTTGCTACCACCGGCGATAGTTATACCGCATAGTGCTATCAATAGAAACATAGATTTAATAACTAAAACCTAGATAAAAATAATTGCCTTTTGATAAATGAGAAATAATATTTTTTTTTCATGGAGAGTAAAGAGTATAAAAACATTGATCCCAATCATGCTTGGGTCGAGGCAATGTTACAAAAATTTTTCCCTTTTTTATACCGACCCTTATCCCCAAGGACCGGTTGGTTCTATCCTATCTATCACAAATATGGCCTCGAACTTCCCCTAGACCTACCCATGATCTAGTCATCAACACATGTGGAGAATTCACGGAATCCCCCCAGGAAACTGATGTCTGCACTAGATGATTTTCTCCCTAAGTCTTGCAAGACATAGTCGTCCCTCCCTACATAGAATTTACAACTTGATAATGATAATAAAAATAAAATACAAATATATTAACTCCCTCAATATATTGGACCCTTGGATGAAGATGTGTGATCAGTCTGTTGTCTGGATCCATAGCTTTCAAGCTCATTGACAAAGTTCTTAACGTAAAGTGGAAGCACTCATAAAATTTTAAGAGTTCTGGTTCTAGTCGTAGCCTATAATTGGTGTCCCTAAATTATGTACTGCATCTTGTGGAAGACTACTCTTTTTATTTGCTCGGGAGCTACCACCTCCAGGTGGAGTTCAGCCTGACGATAGCTACTTTAAGTAGTCTTTTCTTTCTTTGGCAATCTTTCTTTGAGAACTAAATTTTTGGAAACTTTCTTCGTCCAAATTAGGAAACTTTTGATCTATTGAAACAAGCATTTTTAGTTCCTAATTTATCAAAAAATGGACTTTCCATAAGATTATTGCCTGGTTGTAGTAGTGCTGCCTGGCGATAGGTCTTTCATTCCCAAGCAGTTTTCTTCAATGGCTGAGGCTTTCGCTGGCGATAGAGATAGCACCTATGATAACGATACAGCTGGAAGTATCAATAGAACTTTTAAATCTTTGCCTCATTGATTTGTTCTTCTACAGGGTACTTATCCTGTAGTTCTTGCAACTTATAAACACACAACAAACTTAATCAAATACAAATTAGGATTTGTTATTCTCAAACCAAGAGATGTGGAATGCATATTCCAATAAGCTCCCCCTTTTGATAATAACAAATCAATTATGAAGAAATAATGAATAAGAAAAAGTGTTTGTGTTTATAAGTGGTTGATAAGCATTTATAAACATACTCCCCTAGATAGAGACTCCCCTTACTTAGATGCTTCCAAAGTTGTACTCCCCTTACATGTTGTATTTCTTCAAATTCATTCTCCACCTTTTTGGTATTATCAAAAAAGGGTGGGGTAAGTTTTATAGAAATTATATTCTCCCCCTTTATATATATAGAGATGATGCAAAGGATTATTTTTATATGTGTGATAACATGATCGGGGTTTAGAGTAGTTTTGCAGTGAAAGAAAACTTTTGTTAATCAGTTTTGAATGAAAGCATCTTTGATCAATCTTTAGGTAAGAGTTTAAAATAAGTGTTGTAGTTTGAAAAGTGATGTTTTAAAAAAAAAGAATCTGGCCATAGTTGAAGATGACACCACAATGATATAGAAAACTATAAACCAAGAGATGTTATTTTAAACAATATTCCAATGTATGATTTTCATTATCTAAGCAAAATAGCATAAACATTGTAAGGAAATTTGCAAGTCAAACGTATTAGAGACATTGTAGAGATCATACATTGATATCTAATATTATTACTAACACATATAGAGAACATATATAGGTGTGTGTTGGAGTCCAATTCTCATGAGTAGATGTGTTATATAAGATAATGAAGTGTATAAAAATAGTGTTTTTGATTATTCATATCGATGAATAAATTGAAAAGGCAAGACATGTATAGAGAAATATGCTTAACATTTAAATAAATAAATAAATTTACTTCCAAACAAATTCATTACACATAATAGAAAAGTTCAACTTCCATATTACTCTACAACCACAATGCTTATTAAGACTTATCAGGGAACAAAGTAGTGCTTGGGGATCACAGTTATTATTTTTTGAATCTTTCTTTTCTACTTGTGATCCTATGTGCCCAATGTGGTTTTTGCTCTAATTGTTTGCTACAAGACACTTTACAATTCTTATTTCAAGGCACTCAACCTCACAATGCTCATTATGGCTTATTAGGATTGTGGGTAGTTCTTGGTGGAGATTCCTTGCTAATTTTATTTAGAATTTTTGTTTGACTAAGGACTCCGAATTCACATGTTGTGCAAATAATAATAATATATTTTTAAAACCACTTGGACCAAACATAGTGCATGAACAGTAAATTTGCAATACACAAATTCAAGGGTGTGTAGGTAACTTATTCATGTATTTTAAAAAATTAAGATATTTACTCTACACAATTATGCAACTTTAAAATTTGTATCACATGTAGGAGAATCAAAAGTGTGCATGTGAGAAACTCATTATCAAGAATAAAACATTACTCATACTTAAAGGCATGCTAATAATGCTCCTACATAAGTGCACTATACTATTTTTTATGACATGAGAAGATATTTTCCAAGGCATGATAAATCAATACAATGTTTGAAGGTTTTGACAAGAAAATTAAACATTGAATGTAATCAAGAAAGGATAATCAAAATCAACCTTTGATCATTTGTTCCAATAGAACATCAGTTTTTTTATTGTAATTTGTTTTTTATTTTATATAATGTAGAAAAATACAAAGCATATTTTGGGGGTAATTTTTAAATTTTTTAAATTTTGTAGTAGATTTTTGAAAATTGAGAATACAATAAAAATAGATAGTGATTTAAAGAATTTAAAAAACACTAAGCAATTAGTAAAAATATATCCTTAAAAATTGGAAATTTATGCTACCGCCAGTGGTATCACTATCGCCTGTCGGTACTAACAAAAATTTGGTTTTTCTATCAAAAATTACATTTTTCAGGATTTCTTGCATTTGATTTTTCATGATTATGACATTCTAGTATGATGCTCAGCTAATGGTGCAAAGAAATCTAGAAAATGAGTCAAAGGTTGCAGATTTTAATTTTCAATGTCCAAAACCCCTCATTCTAATCTAAACATGGTAAATCTTGCATCAGGAAGAGATTTAGTGAAGATGTACGCAAGTTTTGAGTCAGTTTCTATAAAGTTTACATGAATATGTTCCTTTTTTATATGATCCCTAATGAAGTGATGATGTATGTCTATATGTTTGGCTCTAGAGTGGTGCACATAATTATTTGTTAGATCCTATCATTCCTCGATATAATGTTTGATCTATTGCAATCCCGACCTCATCCTTGCCTAATTTTAACAATGCACTCATTGGTGTATTAGCTTGTTTCAAGTTCTCAAATTCAAAACATTTTAGCATTTCATGAACATACTTGGTTAAGAAAATAATGATTCCATCCTTTCTTTGATAATTTGAAAACCCCAATAATAAGTTAATTCACCAACAAGACTCATTTCAAAAACTTTTTGCATAACTAGATTAACTTCATTATACAAGTCCTCTTTAGTGTCTCCAAAAATAAAATCAACATAAATTTGTAAAATAATAAGATCGTGATTATTGTGCTAAATGAAGAGTGGGGTGTAAGCACTACCCATCTTTATCCGTGCTTTAATAAAAAAAGATGTTAATCGCTCATACCAAGCACGTAGTGACTGTTTTAACCCATAAAGAACATGATTAGGATATGTTTCATTTGTAAAACTAGTGCATTGTTCAACATACACTTCTTCTTTTATTATCCCGTCTAAAAAAACACTTTTTTCATCCATTTGAAATAGTTTAAATCTTTTGAAACTCGCAAAAGCTTGTAAAATTATAATAGATTCTAAGAGAATAATAGGTGCAAATATTTCATCAAAATGTACCCTCTTGATTTAGAAAAAACCTTGTGCTACTAATCTAGCTTTATTTCTAGTAATTCATGAGTCACTATCAAGTTTATTTTTGAAAAATCCATTTTATGCATAGTACTAGATGATTTGATGGCCTTTCTACTAATTTCCATACCTTATTGCATTCAAATTAATTTAATTTCTCATTTATATCTATATACAAAAATTCGTCATTTAAAGCGATAGAAACATTTTTTGGTTCAATTTCAGATACAAAGCATAAGTTTGAAAACATTTCATGTAGCATAGAGCGATTCATTACCCCTTTAGATGTTTCTCTAATTACAAGTTCCCTTGGGTGGTCCTTTGAAAATTTGAGTACACTAGGTGCCACAAACTTATCTTGAACTTCTGCTTCTTCATTATTAGCATCAAGTAGACCATCATCCTCGTGCTCCATAGGTGAAGAGAGTTCATCATCTTTTCCTATCACTGAACTATCGACATGTTGAGCAAACTCATCAAATCTAACATGAATGGTGTTGAGAACGAGCGGTCTATCGGCTCAGACCGGGCGGTCTGGAGGTCTGGTGGTCTGGCGGCTTGTCCCAACAGTTTATTAGCCGGGTTGGAGACCGGGCGGTCTGGCGGTTTGTCTGGCGGTCTGGCGGCTTGAGGATCTTGGCCGGCTGTCTTCCTCTTTGTTGTGGCCATGCGGTTAGTCTAACCGCGCGGCTTGTACGGCTTGTATAGTTTCATGTTCTTGTAATTATTAGTCCCACATTGCTTATTTGTAATCTCTCTTCTCTCCTCCATTCTATAAAAGGAAGGTCATACCTTTGTAATAGTTATCTTTTTGGATAATAAAACTTTCAATTATTCAAAGTTCCGGCTTATTTTTAGTCGTTTGTTCGCTACTTTAACATGGTATCAGAGCCAGGTTCGATTTTCTCCTCCTGATTCTGTGCACCCTCTCTAACCGCGCGACCTGTCCGTGCGGCTTGCCTCTTCTTCTTCTCGCGACTTGTCCTCGCGACTTGTTTCTTCTTCCTGCTTGCGCCCTGTTCACGCGGCTTCTTTCTCGCCTTGTTGTTTCCCTTTATGTGTGCGACCTCTTAGTTCTCCTTTCTTCTCGTCGTGACCTATGCTTAGTCGTCGCGCCCTCCGTACCTTTTGCTCCACTTTTCTTGCCGCCTCGGCCTGTTGTCGTGACTTGTTTGCCCTATTTGCCTCCCAGCGGACTTTTCTCTATTCGCGTAGTGTCTCTTTCTTCTGTTCGCGCGGGCTGTTCTCTACCCGCTCGACTTCTTTCCCTCTGCTTTGTTCTGTGGCTTGGTCGTGGCTTTTCTGGTCACTGGTGTCTATCATCATGACCGTTGCAGATCTCTTTCTCCTAACCGCTGTGATTTCTCTCTGTTCGGGCGGTTTCTTCCTAGTTTTGGAGGCCTCTCTGCCCTTCTTCCTTTGCCTCTCTCTCTCTTAGTCCCCGTGACCTGTCTCTAAGTCATCGCGACCTGTGCTCCTTTGCTTAGCTTCCTCTCTTGTTGCTCTTGCCCCTTGTCGTCGCGACCTGCTTCTAAGTCGCAGCGGCCTATCCTCCTCTGTGTGGTCCCTCCTTTAACCGCTTCTGCTTGATTAGTCGCCGCGACCTCATTTTTTAGTCGCGCGGCCTGTTCTTCTCTCTTCTTTCCCTTTTCCTTGCTCTGTACCTTGGTCGTGGCCCTTCTTGCCGCTGGTGTGCTGTCACCGTGACCACTGCAGTTTTTCTCCCTTCATGGCTTTCACATCCTCCTCAAAGCCGTTCGTCTCGGTGGTCATGTCTTCTGGTAGTGCCCACGTTGTTACTCAAGGAAAATGGCTGATCGACACAGGTGCTACCAATCATATAACCATCAATCTCCAGTGTTTTTCTCTTCTAGAAACACATGATCGGTTATCCCCGGTTATTCTCACTGACGGCTCTTCATCATCGGTCAATGGGACGGGAATGGTTCATGTCACTCCGTCTCTTCGCTTGGCAAATACTCTCTACGTGCCCAAGTTCCCGCGCAACTTATTATCTGTTACCTCTCTATGCAGGCAATTACAGTGTTCTGTCACATTTACTTCTACTTCTTGCTCCTTTCAGGATCCGGACTCCCAACAGACGATTGTTACTGGGACTGAGAGTGGCAGCCTATATTTCCTTGACAATGTTTCCTCTTTATCCACATTCTCCTCCACCTCCACAGATCTTCTATAATGGCATCTCCGACTTGGTCATGCTCCTCCACGTCTTCTTCGTCAACTTCTGCCCCACCTTCCTCCACAAAGTCCTCCCCTCAACTGTGAGGCCTGTCAGCTTGGCAAGCTGTTGGGTATTGTATCCACAATTACCTGGATTTGAAGAAGACTCTAGTCAAGCTAAGATGGATTCACAATGTATTTGACGATCTTCTATAATATTATGCTTGCAGTTAATCCATTCTAAGTACACACCAATGTCAGGGTGCAGTGGGTCAATTTATACTGGTCTGTGCAACGTAATCCCTCGTTGAGCAGATCAGTGTGTTGACTCACGTGTGCTCTCTCTATTGGAGTGTACTTATTTTCAAGTATAGGGTCGAGGCAGATCAAGAGCAGAAGAAGGAGCAAAGATGGGCCAAAGACCAAGTTCATAGGAAGGAAGAGAATAATCATCTAAGTCAAAATCGATGGGAATCACTAAGTGATTCTTGCCGATTCGACGGGAATCATTAATGAATCTCGCCGAATTGTCGAGAATCGGCTGACTGTCCTCCTACAAGAATTCTGCTAACGCAAAATCGACAGGAATCACCAAGTGATTCTCGCCGATTCGTCGAGAATCACCTTGCATTCCCGCCGATTCTCTCCGGCTGACAAGGTTCCCTACTGGAATTCGTCTAAGGCAAATTCGATAGGAATCGTGAGTGATTCCCACCGACTTCGACGGGAATCACCAGTGATTCTCGCCGATTTATCCTTGGGCAAATTTCCCGTTCGCTGGACCGAACAAAGTTTACTGTACACCATTTTGACCGGGACTAGGGCTTCTCCTTGTGGGCCCCACAATGGTCACTTAGGGTTGGCTTCCAGTATATATACTCGCGTATTTGAACATAACAAAGAATCGATTCACGGAAAATCTAAAGTAGCCGACGCGTGCCCTAGCAGATCGCGGAACGTCGCTGATCGCTGTCGCCACTCGCAAGCTAGTCGCCGCCGCTAATCTCAGAGGTTCTTTGATCTTCCGACGATAGTACTGAGTCAATCCTAGTGTCTCACGCTTCTCTCTCGAGATCTCTTGTCTCTCGATTTGTTGAACGAGGATAGTTCTTCGTTCCGAATTGATTGAGACGACTTATTCGATTGAGATCGTTGATAGACCTTGCTTGCTTCATCAAGAAGTTTGGATTCACAAAGCATCCCCGCCGCATTCACTTGCCGCCGCCGATCTTAACAAGATCCTCTCCAAGAGAGTACTTCGGTTGTGGACTCTTCGTCTCTTTCAAGAAAGCTTCAACGAACGAAGAGCGACATCGGATTCTCCACAAGTTTGTTTGTAATTCTTGTACATTCAATTTTTGTTTTATTGTAAAGGAATTTTTATTCCTAAGTTGTAAGGGCTGGGTGCAACCCGTGGTGGAGGAGTAGTTACTCCTTTTTGTTGGAAGGGTTCCTTCCGTAGTGTGAGTATTGGATTTCAATCCGGTTAATGAAGTGACCGAGTCGTCCCATGGTGGGAGATAGGTCGAAGGGGGAGAGTGCACGTACCCAAATCGGGGAACCACTATAAATGCTTGTGTGCTTTTCTATGTTGTGTTTGTTTATTTGTGCAGGTATTTTAAATTCCGCAAAAGACTGCACGACACCTATTCCCCCCCCCCCCAATAGGTGGATTTAGTTCATACTAGATACTTTTAAGTGGTATCAGAGGGAGTTTACTCGTCAATAAGATTAACACCTTGAGTTATATCCTGCTTTTAGTGTCAAGAAGAATACAAGACTCAATCATGGAGCTGTACACTGATGTCTCTCCTCTAAGACTCCCTGCCTGCACAAAAGAGTACTATCCCATCTGGAAAATGAGAGTTCAGTTTCATTTGGAGGCCATTGACCCTCGTGCGTCATTCATTATGGAAGAGGGTCCCTTCATTCCCATGAAGGCTTCTGGTTCTGGAGAAGATCTCCAAATCCCGAAGAGTACCGTAAGGATGTCTGAATCTGAGCTCTCACTATTCAACTTGGACAAGCTGGTACGACAGATCATCTCTGATGTTTGGTCAGGGTCTTATCTTACAAGATTGGATAAGTGCAAGACTACAAAGTCCATGTGGGAAACATTCTCTGACCTCATGGAAGAAAAAAAGGCTGCCGGGATTGAATGCAAGCAAGTGGATGAGGCTTATGTGGGGGTCCTCGTCTCTTATGATGAATGTCAAGAACAACTTCTCAATATCAGGGCTCCGGTATCTCTATCAGAGACTGAAGAAGAGATTGAGGAATGCAGTTGTGATGAAGCTGAAACCTCAGTCTCAGCTGACCACAACTCTAACCCTGATCAACACGATCAGGATCACGTATCTTCCTCTTCCTGCTCTCTTCCTCTTGTATCTCCTGAAGATAGGAGAAGTTTAGAGGGTTGTCCCTCTTTTGATGCTAGGGAAATAGACAGTTTCAATCAAAAGATTGAAACTCTTGATTCCCTTCGTAAGTCCCTTCAGAAGAGCAACTTGCTTGTGGAGAAACAAGCTATGGAGATTGCTCAGTTGAGGACCATGATGGTTCTCCAATTGGAATCCATCAAGGTGAAGGACTCAAAGATCTTGAATCTAGAGTTTTCTCTAGAGACCGAGAAGAGAATAGTATCTAACTTTTCCAAGGTAGATGTTATTAATAGAAAGGGATAAAACGGGTGGATCTCACGAATTATAAAATCGTGGAGAAATGGGGAAACTGTTTTCAGACCCCCTACACCGAGTGGGAAGGGCACACATCATGCCTTCAGGTATGACCATAAGAACAACTATGGTCACTACAAGAATGATCAACCCTCATGTGGAAATACCCATAGTGCAAGTGCTGTTATGGCTACCTATGAGAAAATACATTTGGCTCATCATGAACCTTTTGTATTCACTGCCTCAGCCTCAACACTTTATGAGATTGCAGGAACCAGCTCTCATAGTACCTCTCACCACCCTAGGAAGCAGGGAAAGGGGGTTGGAAAACATGAAGCATGTATCTATGGGGCACCCGGATGTGTGCTGACTGAAAAGAAGGCACCACCTCCCAAGCCTCATGACACTCACCACATGTTCTCCATCCACCCTCCCTCGTGTCCTGGTGGAAAGGGTAAATCTGAGAGCAGAACCTGCTCTGCCCCTGTCAGACCTAAGATCGTGACAAACTCAGTCAGTAGATCTGGTCAGAAAAGGAGATACAATATTCATGAGTGTTGGTGTTGTGGCAAAGTGGGTCACTTTGCCATAGATTGTTGGCACAATCCTTCTGTGCCAAGGGCAAGGGTATGTCCACATCCTTTGGCTAGAGATAGCCTTCCTAACAAAAATCCTGTAGGAAGGCATCCTGTATTTTACGCTGACAAGAACCTAGGACCCAATATATATTGGGTTCCTAAGGTAAGGTAATTCGTTTTTGCAGGATAGTCTAGGTACCCTTGAACATAATGGGACCTAGACAAGAGGTGTTCCAGGAATGCTATGGAACAAGTATATGAGATAAGAGATAATGCTGACTACATTGTCCTACTTGAACTGGATACCTGTTGTACTTCAAATAGAGCATCCGAATGATCAACCTAATGATCCCAAGTACGCACATTCAGTTTCGAAAATTGAATCACATTACATAGAAGTCTATATATATATCCAAACAAATATATAGATTCTCCTTCAATATATAAATATATATATACACACACATCTAATGGAAGGACACGGATGCTAATAACTGTATGATCCTTAGTTTGGAATCTGATAATTTATATATATATATATATATATATATCATTGATAATGTGTGACAGTGGATGTCAATCGGTCCGATGAAACTAAAGGGGCGTGTGCCAGTAGTTGTAACAAAATTTTTACCTTTTGACTCACCAAGAAATAGCCAGTGCTTAATTCTAGGGTTAACCTCCCTTTGACTCGGCTTAGTTATTCTGACCGGGATATTTATTATCCAACATTTAATAAGGCAAAGTTTCGAATTAACAGGAATTCAAATCGACAATTTAAATTTATTAATATAAAAACGGTCAAGAGGAAACCTATCATTCCCAGCAAAAATATCGGATACAACGACTATCTTAGGAAATAAATAGCGCTTATTACGGAAGTCCCGACCGTTCGTATTCTGGAAATAGTGGAAATCCCGTCGCTTGGTGTTCTCATCGACTCCCGATCGCCTCTCGTCGATTGTAGTCCGCCGCTGTCCTCTCTCCGTTGGCTCGGTGTTCCCTTCTTAGGCATCTACTTGACGCAAGTTCTCGCCGATTTACCGACAGCATTCTCGTTCTCGTCGACTCACGCTTCCGTCCCGACGCAAGCCGCTTATTCGACTAGGGCTTCTCTCCGCTCGGCGCAAGGGTAACGACCGTTCCTCATTGAATCACTAGCTTGTTTGTAACTTGTCTAGTTCCTACTAGTTTAGTTCCTAATCTATATATTTAGATAGAGTTAAGTCCCTTGGATGTTACTTGTTTAGGTTTATAATGGCTCCTCGAACCACGGTCGGGCTCCTCACTGGGAGTGAGTTGGTTAGGACTGGATTCACCCATGCTTCTGATGAATTCAGGAACATCATCCTGATGCTCGAGCAAGCCGGGATCTCCTTTATACTCGAGCACCCTTGTAAGGTTCTAGATAAGGAAGTTCTTGAGTTCTATACAACTGCCAAGCTACGTCATGAGGACACCTTGATAAAGTGTAAGATTGCTGGACTAAGAATCAAGATGACTGCTGGAAGACTATCACATCATCTGCAGCTCATAAGCTCAGTACAAAGGGACTACCTGGATGAAAATGATCATGCAAGGACTCTACTATTCTGCGAACTAGCTCGAGGGACCAAGGCCATCAAACGCAAGGACATGAACGAGGAAGGGAAGCTCCTCTCAGATATCATAGGAAAAGTTCTGATCTGCAAACCCGGCTCCCATGATCATATTTCAGGGGATATGTTTAAGATCCTGATGTCTGTGGTGTGCAGGAAGAGATTCAACTGGGGGGGCCATGTTGTTTGAGAAGATTAAATATACTCTACGAACTCCTAACTTTCGGAGAATCATCAGCCTATACCTAAATCAGATGGACGGAGACGGGTTTTATATGAGCAAGGGAGTTCCTCTTCACTACTTAAAGAAGATGGACTCCAGCGTTTTTGATAGATGGGAGAGGAGAATTGGCCAAGGAGGTGGAGCTGAAGCACATGGTGATGAAGAAGACAGAGCTCCGGAGCTTAGAAATCCTTTGGATGAGCCCAGTGAAGTTCCTGATCTGCTGCATGCAGGAACTTAGGGGGAGTCTTTCACCATTCCTTCTGATGCCCTCAGGATGGATGTCTCAGTTTCAGATCAAGCAGACGTCGTTGCTAATATTACCCTGATCGCGAAGGATGCTGTGGATACCCTCTCTATCGATCAGGCTGACGAGGAGGAAGTGGAGGATGACATGGAGGATGCTGCTGCTGATGAGGATGATGTGGAGAATGCGACCACTGATGATGTGAACAATGACCAAGCTGGAAATGAGATGGACATGAGGGAAATTGATGTTGACCTCCCCTCTGTGGAACAGGTTCAGGTAGCAGTTCCTGATGTATCTGGTGTAAACAATTGAGGGGGAGACCTCCCGGCAGGGGATTATGAGTATATATGAAAAAACGACAGAGGCTGCACAAATCCCCCCTCAAGAGACTGTGAATCTACCTATCTCCACTAGTATATCTGCAGATGAAAATCTTGACTCCCAAAGTCCTATCCCCCCCGAGCATGACCAGGCCATTCATCAGGTTCATCCTCTAGGACCTAGCCTAGCGAATCACACTGTAAATATCATTCAAGGTATAGTGGATGAACTGAAGGCCTCTTTTGAACGATATCACAACAAAGTGCTGAAATGAATTAAGCAATCTAAGGATCTGATGCTGGATATGTTGGAACAAAAGTTCGAAGCTAAGTATGCAGTGGCCGACACTACCGTAAATCTTCTAATGCAAGGGCTTAAGAAAAATACAGCTGATCTGGCAGTAGTAAACCAAAATGCACATGTTATGGCCAACAACATCAAATTGTTTGATGCCAACATGGTGACAATCAACGCAAATCAGACATCCCTGCTGAACGAGTTTACTAAGACTGTCAAGAATATAGATGAGTCACTGCATTCTTATGCAAACTCAATAGCTCAAGAAGCCAAAAAGAGGGAGGAGGGATATACAGCTAAGATGGCAGGATTACAACAAATCATAGTCGATAACTTCAAGCAGTCTAATGAGTATGTTTTTGAAAGCTGTCACTGGTTAGTTCAGCAAGACCCTGGTATACAAATTCCGGTTCCTCGTACTAATGAGGTTACTACTGCTGCTGCTGATGAGGTTGAAAGTGCTGAGGAGGTTCCCCTGAGTGAAGCTGATACCAGAAAGGCTGCTAGGGCCACTGCCAGAGTTGCTTACATAGCTATGTTTGATCAAGAGGCCATTGTAAAAAGGAAAAGAAAACTTCAAGAAGGAACTTCCAAAGAAACTCCAGCTGAGAGGAAATCGAGAATGAAGGAAAGTGAAGTCAAGAATGAACGATGGAGTCCCACGTATAGGAGCATCATACTTGACACATTCATACTACATCAGCGGGGAGAGCTTGATAGAAATAAAGTATATAGTCAGTATGAGTGGCAGATGCATAAAGAGTATGAGGCTAAAAGAAACATTTTCTTTAGGTTTAACACTGTGGAACATAAAGCTCCTCCACCCCGGTATTACCCGAAGCCGAAGGAATTCTTTGAGAGGCAAAGCAAGAAGTACATGGCTGAACAACTAAGAGATGCTCAGGCTAAGGAGAGATAGACTTGGAATCCAGATCTGTTTTTATTCTCTATATGCGTGTATATCTCTTCTTGCATTTAAATGAACAACCTTTGGATATATATATATATATATATATATATATATATATATATATATATATATTTGATCACATGTTGATTCAATTGTTGTTTTGAATGCATTTATTATTCTGATTTCTCGTCTCGCATATTATTTATGTATATCCTTCTGGTTGGTGTAATTCATCTTAGCTAGTGGGATTTTGGCTTCTTTAAATAGGGGGAGATTGTTGGGTATTGTATCCATAATTACCTAGATTTGAAGAAGACTCCAGTCAAGCTAAGATGGATTCACAATATATTTGACGATCTTTTATAAAGTTGTGCTTGCAGTTATTCCATGCTAAGTACACACCAATGTCAGGGTGCAGTGGGTCAATATACACGGGTCTGCGCAACGTAATCCCTCGTTAAGCAGATCAGTGTGTTGACTCACGTGTGCTCTCTCTATTGGAGTGTACTTATTTTCAAGTACAGGGTCGAGGCAGATCAAGAGCAGAAGAAAGAGCAAAGATGGGTCAAAGACCAAGTTCATAGGAAGGAAGAGAATAATCGTCTAAGTCAAAATCGACGGGAATCACTAAGTGATTCTCGCCGATTCGACGGGAATCATTAATGAATCTCGCCGAATCGTCGAGAATCAGTCAGTGATTCCCGCCGACTTCATCCGGCTGACTGTCCTCTTACAAGAATTCTGCTAAGGCAGAATCGACGGGAATCACCAAGTGATTCTCGCCGAATCATCAAGAATCTCCTTGCATTCCCGCCGATTCTCTCCGGCTGAAAAGGTTCCCTACTGGAATTTGGCTAAGACAAATTTGACGGGAATCGTGAGTGATTCCCGCCGACTTCGACGGGAATCACCAGCGATTCTCGCTGATTTTGCCTTGGGCAAATTTCCCGTTCGCTGGCCCGAACCAAGTTTGCTGTGCGCCATTTTGACCGAGACTAGGGCTTCTCCTTATGGGCCCCACAACGGTCACTTAGGGTTGGCTTCCAGCATATATACTCGCGTATTTGAACATAACAAAGTATCGATTCACCGAAAATCTTAAGTAGCTGACGCATGCCCTAGAAGATCGTGGAATGTCGTCGATCGCTGTCGCCGCTCGCAAGCTAGTCGTCGCCGCTGATCTCAGAGGCTCTTTGATCTTCCGGCGACAGTACCATGGCAAGCCTAGCGTCTCACGCTTCTCTCTCGAGATCTCTTGTCTCTCGATATGTTGAACGAGGATAGTTCTTCGTTCCAAATCGATTGAGACGACTGATCCGATTGAGATCGTTGGTAGACCTTACTTGCTTCGTCAAAAAGTTTGGATCTACAAAGCATCGCCGCCGCATTCACTTGCCGCCGCCAATCTTGACAAGATCCTCTCCAAGAGAGTACTCCGGTTGTGGACTCTTCGTCTCTTTCAAGAAAGCTTCAACGAACGAAGAGCGACATCGGATTCTCAACAATTTTGTTTGTATTTCTTGTACATTCAATTTTATTTTGTTGTAAAGGAATTTTTATTCCTAAGTTGTAAGGGTTGGGTGCAACCCGTGGTGGAGTAGTGACTCCTTTGGTTGGAAGGGTTCCTTCCGTAGTGTGAGGATTGGATTTCAATCCGGTTGGTGAAGTGACCGAGTCGTCCCTTTGTGGGAGATAGGTCGAAGGGGGAGAGTGGACGTACCCAAATCGGGGAACCACTATAATTTCTTGTGTTCTTTTCTTTGCTGTGTTTGTTTATTTGTGCAGGCATTTTTCCGTAAAAGACTGCACGACACCTATCCCGCCCCCCCAATAGGTGGATTTAGTTAACACTAGATACTTTCACAAGCATCACCGCTCCTCCTTCCCTCCAAAGCACGTTCGTAGATCTACCCGTTCGTTTGATCTCATCCACTCCGATGTTTGGGGTCCTTCTCCTACCCTTACTGTTGGTCAGGGTAGTTCATATTTTTTCACGTTTATTGATGATTTCACTCGCTGTACGTGGGTGTATCTGTTAAAAGATCGCTCTGAATTATTCTCTATATGGACGTCCGTCTATCTCATGATCAAAACTCAGTTGAATGTTTCTATTAAAGTTTTTCGATCTAATAATGCCCAAGAATATCTCAGTCATGACTTTTCTACCTTCTGCATGCAAAATGAGATTATTCATCAAACTAGTTGTGTCTACACTTCACAACAAACTGGTGTGGCAGAATGCAAAAACTGTCACCTCCTCGATGTTGCTCGCTCTTTGATGACCCGGATACATGTTCCTCGCTCCTATTGGGGCTATGCTGTTCTCCTTGCCTGCTACCTTATCAATCGCATTCCCTCCACGGTTCTCCACGGAAAAACCCCATTCAACATTTTGTATCCGGGCAAGGACCCTTTTCCTCTCCCTCTCCAAATCTTTGGGTGCACTGCCTTTGTGCATGGTCCATCTGCCACCCGTGATAAGCTCTCCCCTTGCTCCACCAAATGTGTCTTTCTGGGATACTCCACCACTAAGAAAGGCTATTGTTGCTTTGATCCCGTTCTTCGTAAACAGTTCGTCTCTGCTGACGTCACCTTCTTCGAGAATACCTCCTACTTCTCGGATGACTCATCTCCTCTTCCCCCAACTTCTGATTCTCCTGTTGTTCCCTTCGTTCCCTCGTCTCCTACTATGATCTTCACCCCTACACCGTCTCCGCCTCTCTCTCCCTCTTCTTCGCCACTGTCTCCCTCATCTCCGCTGTCATTACTCTCTACTCCCGGGCCAGCTCTCTCTGCCACAGATGTTCCGGATGCCGAGGGACCTGCAGAACTGGATCTTCCTATAGCTCTTCGCAAAGGGGTGTAGACGTGTACCCTACACCCCCTTGCTGCTGTTGTTTCATATGATCATCTTACCCATTCTCGCGGGGCCTTTGAACTGGCTATCTCTGCCACTTTCACACCCCGCTCCTACCAGGAGGCCCTTGTTATTCCTCATTGGAAGATGGCCATGGATGAGGAAATGGCGACCCTAACTGAGCGGGGTACCTGGACTCTTGTTCAACCCCCTTTGGGCACTGATGTGGTTGGTTGTCGATGGGTATTCGTTGTGAAATTCTGTCCGGACGGCAGTGTGGATCGATACAAGGCCCGCTTTGTAAGACCCCCTTTTTTTTTCTTTTTCAACCACCGGGGTCTTAGGCCCAGAACCGCCGCTTTGCGGTGACACCTTCACGTCCTGAAGGGTCATCACCACAAGGCGCCGATTCTGCCGGCCAATTCGATCACAGAAAAGTAGCACAATTATTGAAGTAAGAACAATGCAGTCCACAATAATAAATCACATGTAAATAAGATAAAATCTCCACGAAGGGAGTGTCCACAGAAATCATCAGAGTACTATAAATACGGGCTTATGCCCGGTACAAAATGTCCTCACTACAAGTCTCTCATGCGGAAGCGAAAACAGAAACTACTCAAGGTCGAGACTCACGGTCCCGGCTGTATGAACTCCGGAGCTAGACTGCCCCATCTCTAGGCGCACCGATCTCTGGGGCTGCTCCTCCATGCTGGGCTCCACGATCCCCTAAATGATGCGGTTCGAAAACCGTTAGTCATAAAGACTAAGCCCTATCATCCCCTACCCCTTCCCCCATGGCTCCTAGGTACCGAGCAGGGAGGAAGAAAGGGAAGGACATGATGGTAGAGATAAATCAAGAAACAGGTGACTGTGGACTTAATCTAGCAAGTTGTATTCGGTGAGCAGTTAATATGATTGTTATAATAGGTCTAGCAATAAGAAAAGCAAATATATGAATTTAAACCTTCACTTATGCGAGAACACATAAGCAAAAGGGATCTTTTGCAAGGCTCCCATCGTATAGAGTGTCCCATACCACTTATACGTTGGGGTGTCGGTTATCAAACAGCAATGGTTGTTATATATTGAAATTAACCTTTGATTTATAAACTTGCCCACACAAGCTTATAGACCAAGGGGTCGTTTTGCAGGTCCTAATGTATAAGCGTCCCATACCACTTATACTTTAGGTGTCAGGGTTAAATGAATCGATTATGCTATGACATGCCAGTGGGTATGATGAAACATGCAAGTGCAACTCACACACCCGACTCTGTGCACACAGACCTTTAGTTACCCCTTTCGGAGCCGTTACCTCCCAGGATACCTCCGTAGTGGCGGACGGAAGCGGTGGGTTGGGCCTCGCCCACCTCAAAACCAGTAAAAGCACCACTGGTCTGACCTATTGTACGCCTCAACGCTTGGTGCACTAAGCGGACGCCTGCATACTCTTGCCGGCTGGCGCACCGGACTTCTGTTGGCGAAGTGCTAATCACCCCGCCGAGTCAACGATAACGGTGTCGGTGCAATCGAACTCCCCGATATCGAAAAACCCACCACCTTAACTTTTTCCTATCTTATGCACATGCAAGTTTATCGTAAACACACAAAACCGAGCCGAAGCTCCCCGGACCAAAACGTCCGTCTCCAAACCAACCGAGCCGAAGCTCCCCGGACCAAAACGTTCGTCTCCAAACCAACCGAGCCGAAGCTCCCCGGACCCAAACGTCCGTTTCCAAATCATCCGAGCCGAAGCTCTCATCAATCTTCCTGTGCCAATAGTGTTTGTGAAAAGTGCAGCCCTAGTTACCTAGTTACTCTTGTCGGTTTGTTATTATAGTTTACGTTAGCCCAGGACTGCCCCCGGTATTCCCCGTGAAGGGCTCTCAAGGGGCACTAGGAACCAAGACGGCGGCATTACGGCCCGAAGTTCCCTTTCGCAAGGCACTTATTGTTATTGGTTGATCTCCCTTAACCCGATTCCCTTCTCATATTTCGTTAGACTATCCTAGGGTGATTTTTAACCTTCCTCTCTTCGGGAAAAGCGATCTTTCGCCAAACCCGAGCACCTCTTAACTCTAGCTATCACCACTTCTCACCACTCTTTATATCTTCATATTGTGATTTCCTCCACATTTCCACCCAGACAAAATGTTTAACTCCAATGACTTCCTCAGATCATGCCCTATTGCATTTCACAAATTGTTATATGCAGACCGACCTAGGCTATATGTCGAACCGGTTATGCAATGATCCATTACTCGTCCAAATGCCCTAAATTATTTACTGGAGATTTACCATGATATAAATGACCTAAGTCCAGAAAATGGAAATTTTCCTAATTTATTTGGCATTTAATTAAATTCCTCGAAAATCCCAAGGGCTACCGGTTTGAACATGAACTACCCTAAGTTCTCTTGCAAGATGTCCAGCAAGTTTATGATAAATACTAAGTTATCTCAATAGGTTAAATCCTAAGTATCATAATTTTTCTATCAATAAAAGGGCATGAAAACTATTTTAGAAATAATCTCTAACTTCTGTTGTTTATGAATCAAGTACAGAAAATATTCTTCCACAAATTATAAATAATTTATGCCATGTAGATGAAGGCCTAAAAATTAGCACTGGCCAAGTTTGATAATTTTCCAGCAAGTATTTTATCCATAATTAATTTTTAAACATAAAAGCCCCTTCTATCATCTGTGAACAAAGTACTAGATTTACTCAACATAAAATTCTATAAAAATCCAGGGATCAATGTTCTACTAGTCAAGATCTAAATCCAGAATTTTAACTGATTATAATTAATTTAAAGCCTCCAAATAATTGAAACAACAAATCGGGCAAATAATCCTTTAACACATGAAGTATAATATTTATCAATCAAAAAATTCCAGGAAAATTATCATAAGTATAAAACATCCTAAAACTCCCTCCTCCCGAGTTTCATAATTTTTGGATTAGATTTAGTGCTTAAAATAACTAAATTACATATTTATCCTAAACCAAAATCTCAACTTCCGAGGTACCTAATTACCTCCAATTCCTTCACTATTTCAACCAAAGGGATTTCATCATATCATCCCCCTCTCCTCCAAATTTCAAGGGCATACAAGAGCTTTTGCTCCCATGTCCTTCACAAACCTCAAACTCCCACCCATTGGATTTGAGCCAATCTCTTAGGGTAAAATCCACCCTAAACCACACCATGTTACCCAAGAGGGTAGACATAGACTCCACAAATCAGTGGCCACAACTTCAGCCTCTTTTGAGGAGATTTGTCCACTCCATTTCCAATGGTACTTTTCCCCAAAGTACCCCTCACCAAGACCTATCTAGGACTTGATACTTCCCTATTCAAAACTCGACCAATTGAGTTGAAATTTTGTACAGATCTTAACATTGATGCCAGGGACCACCACCCAAAATTTGGGGGAGTTTGGACTTAATTTCATCTCCTAATTAATTTTATAGTGTTTATTAAAATTTTACAAAAACTTTAGGCAAAAGTTCTCCCAAAAATTCTCATTTTTGGACAGCCTTTGGATATACATATTATAGATCTCCAGTCCAAATTTCAAGTCATTTGGACATGTTATGAACCGTGGGCAACCATTTCAATTTCAGGTTAGCCTAGGTCTTGATCCCACCAAAATGAGTGTTGTGGTCAAACCACTCACCCAAATTGAATAAAATCAATTTTATATTAAAGTAGACCCAGAGGGATACAACTTTTGTGACTGGTCATTTTTCCTAATTCGGCCTCTAAGTGCCTCGTTTTGCAGCCTCAAAATACACTAATCCAAGTATATTTTGCCTTATAAAATTATTTACATAAGTTATATATTATAAACCGTTTTTACTATTCATCTTCTACAGAACCCGAAAACCAGAACACAGGAAGCCATTTTTCCTGTAACATTTCCGTGATCCGTCGCCGGCCGTCTGGTCACTTCCCTGGCCAACCACCACCACCACCACCTCCGTTGAGGCGACGGCTATCGGTCGGCGGTGGTTTGGCCGCCGGAGGTGGCGGTTTCCGGCGAACTCAAAATACCTTTTTCATGGTTTTCCATAAAAACGAGGGATGAGTCCGGCTCCGTTGAGCGCGAACTTCCTTTCTAAGAATCCTAAGATCTACCCATGAAAGAGAAAGAGCAGAGGAGGACCTTGTTCGCGGTTTGAAGGCGAGAAGAACGACGGGGTGCCATGGCGCGGTGGTGGCGTTGCTGAACTTCTCCTACAGCAAGAACAAGGATCTGATCCGATTACTTGAGCGTGTAACCTTCTCCTCTTGCCCCAAGTGGGCTTTTATAAGTCAGAAAGTGGGGAGGTGAAAAGTTAAAGCCGTAATGGCCATGAAGGCTCCTCTTAATAGCCTTTCGATTACTATGAAGGGATAGGAAACGGTGGGAGATGAACATGTGTGTCCAGTTGGCGGTTTCCTATTGGACCAACAGTTCCTCCTTTATTATATAATTATAGAAGGAAAAATGGCCTGTAATTACTCCTGGTGTAACTTCCCACACCAGCATTTATTTCCACGCGTGTTAGAATAATTTCGGCCCTGAACCGTCGTTTCGGCCAATGTCACGGGCGTGACACATAGGTCACGGGCGTGATAGGCCCGGATAGCCAATTCTGGGTTCGACGATCATCGAACTGAGATCGACGATCGTCGATGGATGGTCACGGGCGTGACACCTTGGGTCACGGGCGTGACAGGCTCGGGTGGTTAGTTATGGGTCGACGATCGTCGATCCCATATTGACGGTCGTCGAATGGTGGTCATGCCCTAGGTCACGGGCGTGACACCCTTTGTCACGGGCATGACAGGCCCGAACGGCAATTTTGAGGTCGACGATCGTCGAACTGGGATCGACGGTCGTCGAAGGCTGGTCACACCCTAGGTCACGGGCGTGACACTTAGGTCACGGGCGTGACAGGCCCGAGCTCAATTTCGACGATCGTTTTACGGGGATCGACGCTCGTCGAAGGAGTCACGCCCCTTGTTCACGGGGGTGACAGCTTGGTCACGGGCGTGACATGCCCAGGCTGCACGGTCGACGATCGTCTCACGGAGATCGACGATCGTCGAAGGAGTCACGCCCTTAGTCACGGGCGTGACACCTTTGTCACGGGCGTGACATGCCCAGGAAGCACGTTCGACGATCGTCTCGTGGAGATCGACGATCGTCGAAGTAGTCACGCCCAAGTCACGGGCGTGACGGGTCGGTCACGGGCGTGACCAACCCGTGACCCGAAATATTGATCGCTTTATTTCAATTTTATGTGCTTCCTGGGGTTCTGTCATGACCAACTGACTCCTAGGGGTCTAGCCGGAAATGGGATGTTACAAATCCCAATAAACAAAACAAAAATTTCGTCCCTGAAATTGAGGTTGAGCCTACGGGGATTTCTATCAGAATAAATTAAACTTGTAACATCCCATACGATATTTCTATCAGGTTTAGGCGACTATTCGTTTGATAAACGAAGACAATCTCCCCAATAAACAAAAGATTAGCCCCTACCTTTCTGATTGAGTGCGCATGCCTAGGTCCTGAATTTTCCTTATCTAATCTTATCTGTCCAAAACAAGAAGGCAATCTATAGAATACTGAGAGGTGATGAGATATACCTGACTAAACAACTCCGGGTATCTTTGCCTCATCAGATCCTGCGGTTCCCAGGTGTGCTCCTCCTGACCGTGGTTTCTCCACAGAACCTTGACTAAGGGGATCTTTTTGCGGCGCAAGATCCGTACTCCTTTGTCGTCGATCCGAACCGGCTCCAAGTGAACCGATCAGTCTGAAGCTACCGGCCCTTCTGTGGTCAAAATCCGCTGTTCCGGGCGTAGTAGAGCCCTTCTCAGCGAAGAAATGTGGAAGACGTCGTGTAGAGCTGCCAGCTCTGGTGGCAACTCTAGCCTGTAGGCTAGGGGTCCGATCCGCTCCAAGATCCGGTAAGGGCCCATATACCTAGGGCTGAGTTTCTTCCTCCGACCGCGCACCCGTGAGACTCCGTGCATGGGCCGGATCTTCAAGAACACTCGATCTCCTACCCAAAACTCCACCTAACGATGTCGGGTGTCATAGTATTTAGCCTGTCTGCTCTGCGCCTCCAACATCCTATCTCTGATCAGTCTCACCTGAGCCTCGGTGTCTTCAACAAAATCCGATCCCAACACCTTCGGATCCTCGTCTTGAACCCAAGAAAGCGGGGTTCTACATTTTCTTCCATACAAGGCTTCATAAGGGGCCATCCTGATGCTGGACTGGTATCTATTATTATAGGAGAACTCGACCAACGGTAATATCTTCTCCCACGGCTCCCCTCGGTCCAGTATACACAGCCGTAGTAAGTCCTCCAAGGTCCGGTTGGTACGCTCGGTCTGCCCGTCCGTCTGAGGGTGGAAGGCCGTGCTAAACGTCAACCGGGTACCCAAATATGCCTGCACTGACCGCCACTCCCTGGATGTAAACCGTCCATCGCGGTCCGACACTATCATCCGGGGCACGCCATGATATCAGATATATTACTCCACGAACTTCCGCTCCAGCACTCCCATCGAGTCATCCTTCCTGATCGGTACAAAGCGGGCCACCTTCGTCAGCCGATCGACAATCACCCAAATCGAGTCGTTCCCCGTCCGAGACCGGGGAAGACCATGTATAAAATCCATCGCTATATCGTCAAACTTCCACTCCGGCACCGGGAGTGGCTGCAACAATCCTGCGGGGTTCCTGCACTCCGCCTTCACCAACTGACACGCCTCGCAATGGGTCACGAAGTACGTAATGTCCTTCTTCATGCTCGGCCAAAACATCGTCTTCTTCAGATCAGCGGTCATCTTTGTGATCCCCGGGTGCACAGAGTACCGGCTGCAATGCGCCTCCATCATAATATCCTCTCGGATCTGGCCACCTGCGGGTATATATACTCTGCCTCTGAAATGTAGCAATCCATCTCTCAGGGAATAATCTCCTGTCGAACCTTCCTCCAAAGCTCGGAACATCGGTTCTGCCCAGGCATCTGTCCTTTGTCCGTCCCGAATGCGATCCCGAATATCGTCTATGGCCACCATCGACGTCAGATACTCCCTATACAGCTCTGGATCATCCTCGGACACTAGGGATATCTGCATATCTCTGAATGACCGGACTAGCTCCATGGACATAACTTGGGGCCCAGCTTCGGAAGTGCCACATTCCCTAAACTAGGTCCGAGGGAACCCAAGCCAATACTAATTTGCCCAATAAACAAAAGTTTAGCCCCCAATAAACAAAAGATAAGCCCCTACCTATCTTGGTCTAAGCATCTTTTATATTACCATGTTATCTCCGTCCCAGTTGGGTGCACAATCCCTAGGGCATCAATCTTCGACTTAGGGTTCCAACCTGAAACTTGTTGATATACTTCATACATAAAACTCTCTGAGTCACATTTATGACAACCTTATCCCGGTCAAAATGTTCCTAATCCCAAATGGGTATCTTCCGAACTTGAATTCCTATCCGACCCTCGGTGTTTGTCTTGGTGGTTGTCTCCGAGTAATCTTATTACCGGTACGAGGGTTAAGACTACTTGTCTTCTACCATTCTAATAATGGATTATTGGTCAGTTCCAATAGATTGAGTAATCCTTGTGAGGGACACCAGAGTTTATGTCTTAGGTATCCATTCACCTATTAAACTCCTCCTTTAATCTCTTTAGGTATTTCCTTACCTAACCAAATTCATACTTAAGGTCTGTTTTGGACTAGGGCACAGTATAAGTTGTCGGGTTAGTCACGTATCCTAGCAGTTGAGTCTAACCTATTGACTAGAGAATTACAAGAAGAGATCTTTGTAACCGGAGATGCTCCCTGCTGGGGACAGAGTTTGTCGCAGGCTACAAAGAAGAATTCCAATTGTTAGCTAATGTACAAATGGAATGGATGGAAAGTGGACAATTTATATGTGATCACCATATGGGCACACTACTGCTTCCGCTGCTTAGTTTGTCCCCAAACTAAACTCGCGCGGGGGTGACCCAGGGTTTGTGGACTGCTACTTTCTTCTGATCGATGTTTGCCTCTGATACCACTTGTAAGACCCCCTTTTTTTTTCTTTTTCAACCACCGGGGTCTTAGGCCCAGAACCGCCGCTTTGCGGTGACACCTTCACGTCCTGAAGGGTCATCACCACAAGGCGCCGATTCTGCCGGCCAATTCGATCACAGAAAAGTAGCACAATTATTGAAGTAAGAACAATGCAGTCCACAATAATAAATCACATGTAAATAAGATAAAATCTCCACGAAGGGAGTGTCCACAGAAATCATCAGAGTACTATAAATGCGGGCTTATGCCCGGTACAAAATGTCCTCACTACAAGTCTCTCTTGCGGAAGCGAAAACAGAAACTACTCAAGGTCGAGACTCACGGTCCCGGCTATATGAACTCCGGAGCTAGACTGCCCCATCTCTAGGCGCACCGATCTCTGGGGCTGCTCCTCCATGCTGGGTTCCACGATCCCCTAAATGATGCGGTTCGAAAACCATTAGTCATAAAGACTAAGCCCTATCATCCCCTACCCCTTCCCCCATGGCTCCTAGGTACCGAGCGGGGAGGAAGAAAGGGAAGGACATGATGGTAGAGATAAATCAAGAAACAGGTGACTGTGGACTTAATCTAGCAAGTTGTATTCGGTGAGCAGTTAATATGATTGTTATAATAGGTCTAGCAATAAGAAAAGCAAATATATGAATTTAAACCTACACTTATGCGAGAACACATAAGCAAAAGGGATCTTTTGCAAGGCTCCCATCGTATAGAGTGTCCCATACCACTTATACGTTGGGGTGTCGGTTATCAAACAGCAATGGTTGTTATATATTAAAATTAACCTTTGATTTATAAACTTGCCCACACAAGCTTATAGACCAAGGGGTCGTTTTGCAGGTCCTAATGTATAAGCGTCCCATACCACTTATACTTTAGGTGTCAGGGTTAAATAAATCGATTATGCTATGACATGCCAGTGGGTATGATGAAGCATGCAAGTGCAACTCACACACCCGACTCTATGCACACAGACCTTTAGTTCCCCCTTTCGGAGCCGTTACCTCCCAGGATACCTCCGTAGTGGCGGACGGAAGCGGTGGGTTGGGCCTCGCCCACCTCAAAACCAGTAAAAGCACCACTGGTCTGACCTATCGTACGCCTCAACGCTTGGTGCACTAAGCGGACGCCTGCGTACTCTTGCCGGCTGGTGCACCAGACTTCTGTTGGCGAAGTGCTAATCACCCCGCCGAGTCAACGATAACGGTGTCGGTGCAATCGAACTCCCCGATATCGAAAAACCAACCACCTTAACTTTTTCCTATCTTATGCACATGCAAGTTTATCGTAAACACACAAAACCGAGCCGAAGCTCCCCGGACCAAAACGTCCGTCTCCAAACCAACCGAGCCGAAGCTCCCCGGACCAAAACGTTCGTCTCCAAACCAACCGAGCCGAAGCTCCCCGAACCCAAACGTCCGTTTCCAAATCACCTGAGCCGAAGCTCTCATCAATCTTCCTGTGCAAACAGTGTTTGTGAAAAGTGCAGCCCTAGTTACCTAGTTACTCTTGTCGGTTTGTTATTACAGTTTACGTTAGCCCAGGACTGCCCCCGGTATTCCCCGTGAAGGGCTCTCAAGGGGCACTAGGAACCAAGACGGCGGCATTACGGCCCGAAGTTCCATTTCGCAAGGCACTTATTGTTATTGGTTGATCTCCCTTAACCCGATTCCCTTCTCATATTTCGTTAGACTATCCTAGGGTGATTTTTAACCTTCCTCTCTTCGGGAAAAGCGATCTTTCGCCAAACCCGAGCACCTCTTAACTCTAGCTATCACCACTTCTCACCACTCTTTATATCTTCATATTGTGATTTCCTCCACATTTCCACCCAGACAAAATGTTTAACTCCAATGACTTCCTCAGATCATGCCCTATTGCATTTCACAAATTGCTATATGCAGACCGACCTAGGCTATATGTCGAACCGGTTATGCAATGATCCATTACTCATCCAAATGCCCTAAATTATTTACTGGAGACTTACCATGATATAAATGACCTAAGTCCAGAAAATGGAAATTTTCCTAATTTATTTGGCATTTAATTAAATTCCTCGAAAATCCTAAGGGCTACCGGTTTGAACATGAACTACCCTAAGTTCTCTTGCAAGATGTCCAGCAAATTTATGATAAATACTAGGTTATCTCAATAGGTTAAATCCTAAGTATCATAATTTTTCTATCATTAAAAGGGCATGAAAACTATTTTAGAAATAATCTATAACTTCTGTTGTTTATGAATCAAGTACAGAAAATATTCTTCCAAAAATTATAAATAATTTATGCCATGTAGATGAAGGCCTAAAAATTAGCACTGGCCAAGTTTGATAATTTTCCAGCAAGTATTTTATCCATAATTAATTTTTAAACATAAAAGCCCTTTCTATCATCTGTGAACAAAGTACTAGATTTACTCAACATAAAATTCTATAAAAATCCAGGGATCAATGTTCTACTAGTCAAGATCTAAATCCAGAATTTTAACTGATTATAATTAATTTAAAGCCTCCAAATAATTGAAACAATAAATCAGGCAAATAATCCTTTAACACATGAAGTATAATATTTATCAATTATAAAATTCCAGGAAAATTATCATAAGTATAAAACATCCTAAAACTCCCTCCTCCCGAGTTTCATAATTTGTGGATTAGATTTAGTGCTTAAAATAACTAAATTACGTATTTATCCTAAACCAAAATCTCAACTTCCGAGGTACCTAATTACCTCCAATTCCTTCACTATTTCAACCAGAGGGATTTCATCATATCATCCCCCTCTCCTCCAAATTTCAAGGGCATACAAGAGCTTTTGCTCCCATGTCCTTCACAAACCTCAAACTCCCACCCATTGGATTTGAGCCAATCTCTTAGGGTAAAATCCACCCTAAACCACACCATGTTACCCAAGAGGGTAGACATAGACTCCACAAATCAGTGGCCACAACTTCAGCCTCTTTTGAGGAGATTTGTCCACTCCATTTCCAATGGTACTTTTCCCCAAAGTACCCCTCACCAAGACCTATCTATGACTTGATACTTCCCTATTCAAAACTCGACCAATTGAGTTGAAATTTTGTACAGATCTTAACATTGATGCCAGGGACCTCCACCCAAAATTTGGGGGAGTTTGGACTTAATTTCATCTCCTAATTAATTTTATAGTGTTTATTAAAATTTTACAAAAACATTAGGCAAAAGTTCTCCCAAAAATTCTCATTTTTGGACAGCCTTTGGATATACATATTATAGATCTCCAGTCCAAATTTCAAGTCATTTGGACATGTTATGAACCGTGGGCAACCATTTCAATTTCTGGTTAGCCTAGGTCTTGATCCCACCAAAATGAGTGTTGTGGTCAAACCACTCACCCAAATTGAATAAAATCAATTTTATATTAAAGTAGATCTAGAGGGCTACAACTTTTGTGACTGGTCATTTTTCCTAATTCGGCCTCTAAGTGCCTCATTTTGCAGCCTCAAAATACACTAATCCAAGTATATTTTGCCTTATAAAATTATTTACATAAGTTATATATTATAAACCGTTTTTACTGTTCATCTTCTACAGAACCCGAAAACCAGAACACAGGAAGCCATTTTTCCTGTAACATTTCCGTGATCCGTCGCCGGCCGTCCGGTCACTTCCCTAGCCAGCCACCACCACCACCACCTCCGTTGAGACGACGGCTATCGGTCGGCGGTGGTTTGGCCGCCGGAGGTGGCGGTTTCCGGCGAACTCAAAATACCTTTTTCATGATTTTCCATGAAAACGAGGGATGAGTCCGGCTCCGTTGAGCGCGAAATTCCTTTCTAAGAATCCTAAGATCTACCCATGAAAGAAAAATAGCAGAGGAGGACCTTGTTCGCGGTTTGAAGGCGAGAAGAACGACGGGGTGCCATGGCGCGGTGGTGGCGTTGCTGAACTTCTCCTACAGCAAGAACAAGGATCTGATCCGATTACTTGAGCGTGTAACCTTCTCCTCTTGCCCCAAGTGGGCTTTTATAAGTCAGAAAGTGGGGAGGTGAAAAGGTAAAGCCGTAATGGCCATGAAGGCTCCTCTTAATAGCCTTTCGGTTACTGTGAAGGGATAGGAAACGGTGGGAGATGAACAGGTGTGTCTAGTTGGCGGTTTCCTATTGGACCAACACTTCCTCCTTTATTATATAATTACATAAGGAAAAACGGCCTGTAATTACTCCTGGTGTAACTTCCCACACTAGCATTTATTTCCACGCGTGTTAGAATAATTTCGGCCCTGAACCGTCGTTTTGGCCAATGTCACGGGCGTGACACATAGGTCACTGGCGTGACAGGCCCGGATAGCCAATACTGGGTTCGACGATCGTCGAACTGAGATCGACGATCGTCGATGGATGGTCACGGGCGTGACACCTTGGGTCACGGGCGTGACAGGCTTGGGTGGTTAGTTATGGGTCAACGATCGTCGATTTGAGATCGACGGTCTTCGAATGGTGGTCACGCCCTAGGTCACGGGCGTGACACCCTTTGTCACGGGCATGACAGGCCCGAACGGCAATTTTGAGGTCGACGATCGTCGAACTAGGATCGACGATCGTCGAAGGCTGGTCACGCCCTAGGTCACGGGCGTGACACTTAGGTCACGGGCGTGACAGGCCCGATCTCAATTTCGACGATCGTTTTACGGGGATCGACGCTCGTCGAAGGAGTCACGCCCCTTGGTCACGGGCATGACAGCTTGGTCACGGGCGTGACATGCCCAGGCTGCACGGTCGACGATCGTCTCACAGAGATCGACGATCGTCGAAGGAGTCACGCCCTTAGTCACGGGCGTGACACCTTTGTCACGGGCGTGACATGCCCAGGCAGCACGTTCGACGATCGTCTCGTGGAGATCGACGATCGTCGAAGTAGTCACGCCCAAGTCACGGGCGTGACGGGTCGGTCACGGGCGTGACCAACCCGTGACCCGAAATATTGATCGCTTTATTTCAATTTTATGTGCTTCCTGGGGTTCTGTCACGACCAACTGACTCCTAGGGGTCTAGCCGGAAATGGGATGTTACACGCTTAGTCGCCAAAGGCTTCACTCAGACTTATGGGGTTGATTAATTTGACACATTCTCTCCAGTTGCTCGTCTCAGCACCATTCGAGTTCTTCTCGCTGTGGCTGTCAACAGGGATATGATTGGCCCATTTCTCAGCTGGATGTCAAGAATGCCTTTCTCTATGGTGACCTTCAGGAAGCGGTTTATATGGTGCAACCTCCTAGGTATGTTGCTCAGGGGGATACACGAGTATGTCATCTAAATAAGGCCATCTATGGCCTAAAGCAAAGCCCTCGGGCTTGGTTTGACAAGTTCAGCGGCATTGTTGCAGCCATTGGTTTTGCACGAAGTTCAGCCGATCACTCCTTATTCATTCGCAAAACCTCCTCTGGTATGGTGGTTCTTGCTGTATATGTGGATGATATTCTTCTGACTGGTGACGACCAGGCTAGGGTTGCCCTAACGAAGAAACACCTCCGACAACACCTGGTTACTAAGGATATGGGCTCTCCCAAATACTTTCTGGGGATTGAGATTTCTCGAAAACCCAACTCTTTAGTTCTCTTCCAACGGAAGTATGCTCTTGATTTGCTAAAAGAGCCAGGGTTGACTTGTGCTAAACCTGCCAGATGTCCCATGGCTAGTGGGGAAGACAAAACATGGACAGATGACTCGCCTCCTCTATCTGATTCTTCGAGGTACCGGCGTCTAGTGGGAAACTCATTTATCTCACAGTGACAAGACCCGATATCTCCTATGTTGTAGGCAAGGTTAGCCAATTCATGCAAGCTCCTAGGGAGTGTCATCTACAATCTTCCCTGAGGATATTGGAGTATGTTAAAGCAGCTCCAGGGAAAGGACTGCATTTTCAGAAGAATGGTTATTTGAGGATTGAAGCGTACTCAGATTCAAGATATGTTGATGATAAATGAGACCGCAAGTCAACATCGGATTTTTGCACATTTGTTAGAGGAAATCTTGTGAGCTGAAAGAGCAAGAAACAGTCTGTGGTCTCCAAGTCTAGTGCAGAAGCGGAATATCGTAGTATGGCATCAACCACATGTGAGTTAAAATGGTTACAGGCTCTCATGCTTGACCTAGGGGAGGTCTACAACTCCCCTCTTCCTATGTTCTGCGACAACAAGGCTGCGATATATATTTCCAAAAATCATGTCTTTCATGAGAGAACAAAACACATAGAGGTCGACTGCCACTTTATTCGAGAAGAGATTTTGAAGAAACAGATTTGTACTTCGTTCGTCACTTCTGACAACGAGTTGGCAGATGTCTTCACCAAGCCGTTATCCACTTCTTTATTTCATATTTGCGACAAGCTGGGCATGATTGATATCTATGCTCCAGCTTTAGGGGGAGTGTTGAGACCGAGCGGTCTGTCGGCATAGACCGGGTGGTCTTGAGGTCTGGCGGCTTGTCCCAGAAGTTTGGTAGCCGGGTTGGAGACCGGGCGGTCTGGCGGTTTGTCTGGCGTTCTAGGCGGTCTGGCGGCTTGAGGATCTTGGCCGGCTGTCTTCCTCTTTGTTGTGGCTATGCGGTTAGTCTAACCGCGCGGCTTGTGCGGCTTATGCGGCTTGTATAGTTTCATGTTCTTGTAATTATTAGTCTTACATTGCTTATTGTAATCTCTCTTCTCTCCTCCATTCTATAAAAGGGAGGTCATACCTTTGTAATAGTTATCTTTTTGGATAATAAAACTTTCAATTATTCAAAGTTCCGGCTTGTTTTTAGTGGTTTGTTCGCTACTTTAACAAATGGAATCTTCAACCACTTTTGTTCTTTTATTATAGATTCTGTAAGTTTTACTAGATAAAGAGTATCCAAGAAATATTCCTTCATCAGATTTTTCATCAAATTTTTCTAATGCATCTTTAGTATTCAAGAAAAAGCATTTACATCCAAAAACAAGAAAGTAAGGTATATTAGGTTTCTTTTGATAGTAAAGCTCATAGGGAGTTAGATTAATAATTGGTCGAATTATTACTTAATTGATTTTATAGAACACGATGTTGACAGCTTTGGCCTAGAAAGATCTAGGTAACCCATACTCGGATAACATAGTTTTTACCATTTCTTGGAGAGTTCTATTCTTTCTCACCACCATACCATTTTGTTATGGGGTGCGTGGAGTGGAGAATTTATGCTTAGTTCATAAAGTCATTGCAGAAATTTGTAAATTTTTCATTTTCAAATTCCCCTCCATGATCCGATCGGATGCACTTAAGTTTTTAATCAAGTTCATTTTGAATTCTATTGTACAATTTTGAAAATTCTATAAATGCATCTGATTTGGAGGTAAGAAATAATGTCCAATAAAATCTAGAATAGTCATCTATCAAGACATATGTATATTTTCTACCATAAAGACTAGAGGTGCATATCGGTTTAAATAAGTCCATATGAATTCATTGAAGTGGTCTAATTGTAGAAATCTCATTTTTATTTTTGAAAGATGTTCTTGAGAATTTTCCCTTTTGACATGGTGAGCAAAGTGAAGATAAATTTTCATGAAGAGTTGGTATACCTCTTTGAAAGTGAAGGGATAGATACTACTCTAGAGGGGGGGGGGTGAATAGAGTTATAAAATTTTGCACTAGACAAAACTTAATGGTCTACCCAACTCCCTTGGAGTGAAGTGCGGAATGAAAAGATTATAGATATTGATTTAACCCTATAGCCTAACATGAGTGATGTGCACAAACTCAAGCTAACTGTAATTACAGTTAAGGCTTGGAAAACCTAATCAGCAACTAGCAATCCTAGTTATATCTATTCAAAGCCACAATGCAGGAATTAAACAAGTGAATCCAGACGACACAAGGAAATTTATAGTGGTTCCCCAAACAACTTGGGTACGTCCACTCTTCTACCCACACGGTAGGAATCCACTCAGGTTTTTGATCAGGTGGCCTGCCACCAACGGGATCTGCTTCAGGTAGATCCAGAAACCCTTTAGACTTTTTGTAACACCTCTACCTGTCAAGAAGAATATAATAGAGGGTCCGGCCGGGGCCCCACACCATATTCCACAAACAGGCGGAGACGCTACGAGATAATATCATAACTAACGCATCCTAACACAGAGCATTCTAGCGGAAGCTTCACGGTTGAATTATTGAACTCAAGATAAAGAACATTGTCCACTAACATAGGAATGTATATATACATCAAAAGAGTCTGGCCTTAAGGCCTTACAACAGTTTCTCTTAACAAGAGTGTGGTTTACAGACATCGGCACGCAGGCCGGCCACACATGAACAAAAGAAACAAAACAATGCCTTCGAGGGCAGCAATGCAGCTTTGGGCTTCAGCCCGCTAAGTCCCGCTCGGGCCAGCACCTCCAGTACCTGTAAGAACCAATCCACCAAGCGGTGGCAAACAGGGCAACGGTCAGCATTCAGCTGACCAATTATAACGACCCTGCCCCTGGCACGGGGCAGCGGAATTCCATCCCTGCATAGCAATCATCCAACATGATATATAGCAATTCAAGCAAGACGTGCACGCCCGCACAGTCACATATCACAAACGTCGGCACGACGGCCCGACGCTCCGTGCACTCAGGGCACATTCACACCGTTCAGAGGTCCCAGACATAACGGTGCATTATGAGCATTCTAGTCTGATCGGCTCACAGGCCGTCGACTCTCGCTATGTGATCCTAACAGGGCCTTAAGCACCCAAGGTTAGACAACCATAACGCGGGTACAGTTCCACCTTTCCCGTTGCTCACATCGTCAAACTCACGCCTGGACTGACGCGGGTACAGTTTCACCTTGCCCGTTCCACCATTTCCTAGTTGCAGCCTCACGGCTCAACCTTCCACAAAGTAGCACTCACGGCCACAAGAGAGTCCAACTCTCAACATTTCCTGGACTTCCTCCAGTACTTTATACATCATGCATATAAGCAATAATCACGGAGTCTTCTCTGATATGCAACAAAGCATCACCAATCCAGACCATGTCCAGATGGGCTTCACACAGCATGCCTAGATCCGTACTCCAATTCCGGACTCTAACAAGGGGGACTTCACATATCTACCCCAAGGGACACCACAACCCACCGCACACTCGCGGGGAAGGGTTTTCCCTATGCAATGCAGGAATTAAGGACTTCACACGTCCAAGCAGGAAATCGTTACCCTAGGAGTTCTCTTCGGAGCCATGGAGAGAAATTTGAGACGGATGAAAGCCTTCGCAGCAGCGTTGCCTTCACAAATCCGAACTCGGCTCGCGATTTGGACCACCGTAGCACCACCGGCAGCCGGACTCCACTTCCTCTTCTTCCTCCTTACTCTCACCTCTCTCTTAAACTTTAGAAAGAGAAGATGAAAAGAAGAATGAGCTTTTCTTCCCCCTTTTCCGGCCTTATCAGCCTAGAAATGATCTCCAGCCACAGGATCTTATTTAAAGAAAATGAAGGGCCAAGATCTAACTGAAAATTCCTTTTCTTTTGGCCGACACGGCCTGTGACACGCCCGTGTCACAGGCCGTGTACCCTTAAGCGGCACACGCGGCAGTCGCACCGACTGAAATATTCGAGAACACGGGCATCGACACGCCCGTGTCGAACCTGACACGCTCGTGTCAGTCATGAGACACGCCCGTGTCTCCTGTTACACGGTACTCACCGATCTCCAAAACCAGTACACGGGTAGGGCACACGCCCGTGTCAAACCCAACACGGCCGTGTTCCATGCCGTGTTCACTTCCGTGTTCAAGGCCGTGTACTTCTCTGACTCAAACAGGCCATTTTTCGAATTTAATTGCGCGACACGCCCTGGGACACGCCCGTGTCGGAAGCCGTGTCCCAGGCTCGACGATCGTCGACTATCAAACGTCGACTAGCCTGAACACGCCCTGGGACACGCCCGTGTCTCAGGCCGTGTACACCCGACACGCCCTGGGACACGCCCGTGTCCCAGGCCGTGTTTAACAGCCTCCAACCCAAAATTGTTTGCAAGCATATTTTGAGATTCTTGGGGTGTTACAATCCTCCCCCCCCCTTAATAAAATTTCGTCCCGAAATTTGAAAACAATAGGGAGAAAATAACAAACATTTATATGTTTCTATTACATATACAACGAGCGAACAAGTTACGAAAATAACTCGTGAAACTTGGCTCGCATGGTCTGCTCGCGCTCCCATGTTAGCTCTTCTCGGCCACAATTGTCCCACCGGACTTTGACCATCCCGATCACCTTGTTCCGCAACTATTTCTCGGCTCGATCCTCGATCTGTATAGGCTTCACCTTTGTCATTAGCCCATACTCAACCGGCACTCGATCATTGTCAACTATTTGAGCTGGATCCTTGACTGCTTTGCGTAGCACCGAGATGTGAAACACGTCATGCAATCCACTCAATTCCGTTGAAAGAGTTAACTGATAGGCAGCTTCCCCAACTCGCTCCACCACTTCAAACGGACCAAGGTATCGCGGACTTAGCTTTTTCAACCGCCGAATCTGAGATACGCCTTTGAAGGGCTTAATCTTTAAATAGACCCAGTCACCCACCGCGAACTCCACGTTCCGGTGCTTAGCATTGTAATACTTGGCCTGCCGATCTTGGGCTATTAGGAGCCTCTCTCGAATAGAGCGTATTGTTGAGGTAGCATCCTCGACTTCCTTTTTGCCTAAAAGTTTGGTCTCGCCAGTTTCTGCCCAAGCTAGCGGTGTACGACACTTACGACCATACAGCGCTTCAAATGGGGCCATGCCTATACTCGCTTGATAGCTATTATTATAGGCAAATTCCACCATAACAAGATGTTCTTCCCACTTCTTACCGAAGTCCAGGGCGCACATACGGAGCATATCCTCCATCGTTCTGTTGGTTCGCTCAGTTTGGCCATCCGTTTGCGGGTGAAAGGCCGTACTGAATGCTAACTTCGTGCCCAACATCTGATGAACTAATCTCCAATCCTTCGAGGTAAAGCGCCCATCTCGGTCACTTACGATGCTCCGGGGAACACCGTGCAATCGAACAATCTGCTCCACATAGATCTTTGCCAACGTTTCCACTGAATCGTCCCGCTTGTTTGGTATAAAGTGAGCCACCTTTGTCAACCGGTCTACAATCACCCAGATTGAGTCATGGCCACGCTGAGATCTCGGCAACCCGTGCACGAAATCTATAGAAATATCCTCAAACTTCCATTGTGGAACCGGCAACGACTTCAGGAAACCACTCGGCCATTGACATTCTGCCTTTACCAAAGCACAAGTACGACATTTAGCCACATACGCGGCTATGTCCTTCTTTAAACCAGGCCACCAGAACAGTTTCTTCATGTCCTTGTACATTTTTGTGCTCCCAGGGTGAATTGAGTACTTTGAAAAGTGTGCTTCATATAACAATTCTTCCCGCAATTTACCCGCACTAGGGACGCACAATCGGCCATCTATTCGTAATAAACCATCATCCCAGGAGAACTGATCACCAGATCCCTCCTTTGCATAGCGTTGGAGACTTTCATCCAACTCCGATGCCCGCCGAACCCTGTCAGCAAGGTCATATTGAACCTCCAACCAGCTCACGCATGCTTCAGTCGAAGAATCTCTTTCTACACAAGATATCTCCAGAGCTTCCAACTCCTGGACTAACCGCTCATCATGTATCTGCAACCAATTTGCCCGTACTAGAGTCCGACGACTCAAGGCATCAGCGACCACATTTCCCTTTCCGGGAACATAGTGAATGTCGAAGGTATAATCCCCAAGGAATTCCATCCACCTCCTTTGTCGCATATTCAACTCCTTTTGATCGAGCAGATACTTTAAGCTTTTATGATCTGTATAAATATCCACTTTCACGCCATATAGATAATGCCGCCATAACTTTAGCGAAAAGATCACCACCGCCAACTCCAAATCATGGACGGGGTAATTACGCTCATGCACTTTCAATTGACGTGAACCATAAGCGATCACCTTGCCAAACTGCAGGAGAACGCAGCCTAAGCCGCTTCCTGACGCATCGCTGTATATTTCAAATCCATCTGTACCACATGGCGACGTCAAAACAGGCGCCGTGGTCAAACGACTCTTCAACTCATCAAAAGCTCGTGCGCACTCCGGCGTCCAAACGAACTTCTGATCCTTTCTTGTCAACGTAGTCAGAGGCAAAGCAATCCGGGAGAAGTTCTCCACGAACATTCTATAGTAGCCTGCCAGTCCAAGGAAACTCCTGACTTCGGCCACCGAAGACAATACTGGCCAATCACGAATGGCACTTATCTTAACCGGATCCACCGCTATGCCCTCTCCACTTACCACATGGCCTAGAAAAGCCACCGACGAGAGCCAGAACTCACACTTAGAGTACTTGGCATACAGCTTGTTCCTTCGCAAGGTATGCAATACTAATCGCAAGTTGTTTGCATGATCTTCCTCCGATTGTGAATATACAAGGATATCATCAATAAACACGATCACAAACAAATCCAGGTATTCGCGGAACGTTCGATGCATGAGATCCATGAAGACCGAAGGCGCATTACATAAGCCGAACGGCATCACTGTGAACTCATAATGACCATAGCGTGTGCCAAACGCTGTCTTGGGAATGTCACCTTCCCTAATCCGCAACTGGTAATACCCGGACTTCAAGTCCAACTTCGAATAGACGGTTGAGCCTGCTAGCTGATCGAACAAGTCATCGATCCGAGGAATTGGATACTTGTTTTTCTCCGTCAGCTTGTTTAGTTCGCGATAATCAATACACAGTCGCAAACCACCGTCTTTCTTTTTCACAAAAAGAATAGGCGCGCTCCAAGGTGACATACTTGGGCGTATGTATCCCTGCTCCAACAACTGTTGCAACTGAACTTTCAGTTCGGCCATTTCTTTTGGCGCTACCCGATACGGCGAACGGGCCACGGGTTTTGCACCCGGCACCAGCTCGATAGCGAAGTCAATTTCCCTTTGGGGAGGTAACCCCGGAAGGTCCTTTGGAAACACATCCGCATATTCCGACACAATCGGCACTTCACTCACACTGGCCTTCGACGCCACCGCTTCTATGAGTGTGAAGAACAACTCCGCACCCTTCCGAACTGCCTTAACAACTTGGAGAGCGGATAACAACATCCCACTCATCCCTTGCATACCAATGAACTTGGTCTCTTGTTCGGTATTCTGCCCAAGTGTGACCTCTTTTGAAATGCAATCGATACAGGCACGCTGCTCTGAAAGCCAGTCCATACCAAAGATTATATCAAACTCTTTGATCGGCAATACTAGTGTTTCCACCTTGAACTCCCGACTTCCTATCTTGACCTCAAGACCGCAAGATCGATCCGCGCACATCAAACATCTGTTAGGCAACACACCTTTACACTGTCTGTCTTGGTCCGGATCGGCACCCCGACACGAAAGACAAAGTCCTCAGATAGAAACGAATGTGAAGCACCTGTGTCAAACAGTGCTCGCGCCGGATACTCTCGTATAAGGACAAACCCTATAACATTACAATTAAAACAAGCACAGCACACCAAAAGTAAAAACATTAAAACTTAAGCGCACCTGTGACGACATCCGCCTGCTTAATGGCCTCCTGTTGTCCAAGATTGAAGACCCTGGGCTGCGCGTGCGAGGCAGAAGACTCCACCACAGTCTTCCTCTTCTCCGCATAAGATGCTCCCGTCTTCTTATCACCCTTTGGAGGACCAAATCGGCATTCACGTGCAAAGTGTCCAACCTTCCCGCACGTATAACAAGCACGAGATCCATACCCAGATGTATCTGTCACAGTTGCAGAAGGAGCTTGTACAGAAGACTTAGACTTCTTATTCCATTTCCTTCGGTAGCCAAACTTGTCCGGACGCGGCGGCTTAAACTCTGGCTTCACCACCGCCAAGTTTCCCTTTGCTTGCCCCCATTTCATGTCCGTCTCCAAAGAACGAGCCGTACAGACTAAGGCTTGGAATCCCTGACTCACAGAACTCGAGAGCAAATACCTCAGCTCATCTCGCAGTCCCGCATAAAACCGACTAGTCTTACGCTCTTCTTCGGCGAAGATTGTGCCCGCATATCTTCCCAAACGGGTGAATTCATGCAGGTAGTCATCCACACTTCGATCTCCCTGTGCTAACCGTTGAAACTCCATTTCCATCGATATCCTTTGCTGCACCGGCAGATGTTGTGCTAAGAACAACCGAGAAAATTCGTCCATTGTAATCTCTGCCAATTGCCTACCAGCCAAGTGATGCATTTCAATCTCATCCCACCATAATCGCGTCTCTCCTTCCAGTAGGAAAGTGGCTAACATAACTTTCTGTTCCTCCTCAACCCTGATAGCCCTCATAATCCTCTTGATTCTTGCAAGCCAATCCTCTGCTTGGGCCGGTGTACCCGCCCCATGAAACTGCAGAGGGTTAAAGCTCAAGAATTGCTTCCATTGTTTATCTGCTACCCGTGGATCAACTTCGGCTTCTACCGGTTCTTGCCGTACCCCAGCTTGCGTTGGCACCACTGCAGGACGTGCCTGCCCCGCCTGCTGAGCATTCATCACCGCAAGCACTGTTTCCGTGATGAGACGGACTGTTTCAGCGAATGGAGGAGTTGTGGGCACCTCGGCTGGTGTCGCACTCTCAACAGAACGTTGTGGTTCGGATTGACCCGCAACACTTCTGGTCACCTATATGTGTAAAATACACAGGTTAACGACTAATAAAACCGGCAACTATACAAAAAGAATACACAAGTTCAACAAACAAGTGTATTTTCATTCCTAAGTGGACAATCTTGAGTTCAAATTAAGTGTTATAACGACAGCACTGACACGTGCTCGCCACCTCTCAAAAGAATTTGTCCGCGAATTCGGAAGAGATCGATCAACAAGCTGATACCAAATTGTAACACCTCTACCCGTCAAGAAGAATATAATAGAGGGTCCGGCCGGGGCCCCACACCATATTCCACAAACAGGCGGAGACGCTACGAGATAATATCATAACTAACGCTTCCTAACACAGAGCATTCTAGCGGAAGCTTCACGGTTGAATTATTGAACTCAAGATAAAGAACATTGTCCACTAACATAGGAATGTATATATACATCAAAAGAGTCTGGCCTTAAGGCCTTACAACAGTTTCTCTTAACAAGAGTGTGGTTTACAGACATCGGCACGCAGGCCGGCCACACATGAACAAAAGAAACAAAACAATGCCTTCGAGGGCAGCAATGCAGCTTTGGGCTTCAGCCCGCTAAGTCCCGCTCGGGCCAGCACCTCCAGTACCTGTAAGAACCAATCCACCAAGCGGTGGCAAACAGGGCAACGGTCAGCATTCAGCTGACCAATTATAACGACCCTGCCCCTGGCACGGGGCAGCGGAATTCCATCCCTGCATAGCAATCATCCAACATGATATATAGCAATTCAAGCAAGACGTGCATGCCCGCACAGTCACATATCACAAACGTCGGCACGACAGCCCGACGCTCCGTGCACTCAGGGCACATTCACACCGTTCAGAGGCCCCAGACATAACGGTGCATTATGAGCATTCTAGTCTGATCGGCTCACAGGCCGTCGACTCTCGCTATGTGATCCTAACAGGGCCTTAAGCACCCAAGGTTAGACAACCATAACGCGGGTACAAATCCACCTTTCCCGTTGCTCACATCGTCAGACTCACGCCTGGACTGACGCGGGTACAGTTTCACCTTGCCCGTTCCACCATTTCCTAGTTGCAGCCTCACGGCTCAACCTTCCACAAAGTAGCACTCACGGCCACAAGAGAGTCCAACTCTCAACATTTCCTGGACTTCCTCCAGTACTTTATACATCATGCATATAAGCAATAATCACGGAGTCTTCTCCGATATGCAACCAAGCATCACCAATCCAGACCATGTCCAGATGGGCTTCACACAGCATGCCTAGATCCGTACTCCAATTCCGGACTCTAACAAGGGGGACTTCACATATCTACCCCAAGGGACACCAAAACCCACCGCACACTCGCGGGGAAGGGTTTTCCCTATGCAATGCAGGAATTAAGGACTTCACACGTCCAAGCAGGAAATCGTTACCCTAGGAGTTCGCTTCGGAGCCATGGAGAGAAATTTTAGACGGATGAAAGCCTTCGCAGCAGCGTTGCCTTCGCAAATCCGAACTCGGCTCGCGATTTGGACCACCGTAGCACCACCGGCAGCCGGACTCCACTTCCTCTTCTTCCTCCTTGCTCTCACCTCTCTCTTAAACTTTAGAAAGAGAAGATGAAAAGAAGAATGAGCTTTTCTTCCCCCTTTTCCGGCCTTATCAGCCCAGAAATGATCTCCAGCCACAGGATCTTATTTAAAGAAAATGAAGGGCCAAGATCTAACTGAAAATTCCTTTTCTTTTGGCCGACACGGCCTGTGACACGCCCGTGTCACAGGCCGTGTACCCTTAAGCGGCACACGCGGCAGTCGCACCGACTGAAATATTCGAGAACACGGGCATCGACACGCCCGTGTCGAACCTGACACGCCCGTGTCAGTCATGAGACACGCCTGTGTCTCCTGTTACACGGTACTCACTGATCTCCAAAACCAGTACACGGGTAGGGCACACGCCCGTGTCAAACCCAACACGGCCGTGTTCTATGCCGTGTTCACTGCCGTGTTCAAGGCCGTGTACTTCTCTTACTCAAACAGGCCATTTTTCGAATTTAATTGCGCGACACGCCCTGGGACACGCCCGTGTCGGAGGCCGTGTCCCAGGCTCGATGATCGTCGACTATCAAACGTCGACTAGCCTTAACACGCCCTGGGACACGCCCGTGTCCCAGGCCGTGTACACCCGACACGCCCTGGGACACGCCCGTGTCCCAGGCCGTGTCTAATAGCCTCCAACCCAAAATTGTTTGCAAGCATATTTTGAGATTCTTGGGGTGTTACACTTTTGATCAGGTGTCTAAAAACCAAGCACAGGTTTTTGATCAGGTGCCCTGCCACCAAGGGATACTTTTGAAGGAAGTAATAACCCTGTACAGGAGGGGGAAGAAGGTTAAGATGTCTTCTCTATTTTACAAAGATTAGAGAAGCACAAAAACTTGCACTGAGCTAGAAAGCTCTAAAGAATCAAGGCTCCCCCTGGCTCAAAGATGTCCAGGTGAAGTCTTGCTTCAGTGCAGAAAACTCTTCAGAAAACTCTGAAGGAAAAACTATAAGAAGATAATAAATAATAAGATAAAGATCTTCAAGCAGCTATCTTCTTCTTCTTCTTCTTCAAAAGAACTCTGAGTTTGAACTTCCTGAAAGCAGGAGAACTCAGGTTGAAGAAGAGTAGAAGATCTTAACACTTCTCAGTTAGATGGAAATTGCTGAGAGCAGAAAGACTTGATCTTGATGAAGGCTTGAATGCTTGAAAATATCTGGGTAACTAGTTAACTAGCTTCAATCCTTCTTCAAAGGGTCCTTTATATAGCAGCAACAAGCAACGGCTCTCTTCAGTTTGAATTACTTGTCTTCTTCTGAGACTTGAGACCTGGGCTGTAAATATCAAGAAGACAAAACAATCTCTGCAGCAGAAACATTCTATAAAAGGAATAACCCTTTTTCTAGGAAGCTGCCGGAAGCAATTTGATAATAAAGTACTAAATAAAGTCATATCAGAAACAAACTCTTTATAGCAAAAAGAAGACTTTCCAGTCTAACGGCTATAAAGGGCTGACAGCAGATAAAGTAATTTATAATGTCAGCTAATAAGACAAACAACTTTATCTAAAAAGATTTGACTCAGGCAAAAAGAATAGAGCAGATATTGCCTGGTAATTTTATCATAAAACTCAAAACAACGTGCCAGAAAATGTATTAATTAATTAAATATAATAAATAAATACAAAATATAAAGGCAGACAGAAAGCGTCGAACGACCTTCGGAGATCGTCGACCGACGCACGGAGATCGTCGAACTATCGGACAGATAGTCGAACGATCCAGATAGTCGACCTATCGAAGAAGATAGTCGAACTACCCCGGCAGATAGTCGACCTATCAGAGCAGATAGTCGAACTATCAGATAGTCGATCTATCTGGACAGATAGTCGAACTATCAAGCACAAACAGATAGTCGACCTATCAAGCAAATAGTCGACCTACCTCAGAAAACAGATAGTCGACCTATCAACAGATAGTCGAACTGTCAAAACAGACCAGATAGTCGATCTATCAGCAGATAGTCGAACTATTAGATAGTTGAACTATCAGGACAGATAGTCGAACTATCAAAGACGACAGATAGTCGACCTATCAACAGATAGTCGACCTATCAAAGCGGAACAGATAGTCGACCTATCAACAGATAGTCGAACTATCAGGTAGTCGATCTACCAGGACAGATAGTCGAACTACCACGCCAAGCAGATAGTCGACCTATCAACAGATAGTCGAACTATCAACGCAGACAGAGCGTCGACCAACTGATAGACGATCGTCGATCAGCCGATAGACGATAGTCGAGCGGCGTTCGACTATGGTCGAACGAAAAACTACTTAACCAAATTCTCAATCTGGAAAAGTGAGGACTCTATAGCTAGACTACTAACCATTGACCATAGATAATTCTTGGGTCAAGGAGCACAAAGGAGAGGACTAAACTCAAATCAAACTAGGGTACCAACAATCTCCCCCTATTTGAGTTAAGTCCTTCAAAATCTAAAACATAAAGCTAGCTATAGAACACTATAAATAATACAGGAAATAGATAGCAAATAACTAGCAGATTATCAACCAGATAGATAATAAACAAATATAACACAGCAGTCAATCAAACTATTAAGAATCTACAGAGTCTGGCAAGGGGGCAGAGGAACTAGGAACAAAAGAGATTTTCCTTAGAGGATCATCAGCTTCTTTCTTTGACAGCTTCAAGTCCTGCACACCAATGATCTTCAATTCTGCAGCTCTTGGGACTACTGCTTCAGGATGCTTTTCCATATATTTTGAGGGGTCAAATACATCAGGATTGACCTGGAACTTTTCAAACTCTTTCTTTCTGAAAGCAGACATGGTGGTTAAACCAGTAGTATCTTTTCCTTCTGCTTTTGCTTTTCTTATTTGAGCTGCTCCAACTAGTTCGTGAAAACGAGCCATCCTAAAGTTAGGATCAAGCTCTGGACTTTCATAAACAGGCTCAGGAGGAGCAGCATCGGATTCTTTATCTAGATAAGATATTGGAGCAGACTTAGCAAAAGGTTCTTGCTAGAATTTTTAAAACAAAGTAAACTACTTACCTTTTAAAATAACTTTCTCAGACTGAACTGGTAATGGAGATGGAACTCTTTTCTTTGGAGAAGGAGGAGGGGAAAAGGTTGGTCTTTGAACCACAACCTCCTTCACTTGTTCTTTCACTTCAGCTTCATGCATTTGACTGCCAGAATGAGACTTTCCATGAGAGCTATGAGAGTTTTCCTTGATTTATGCTGAGACGAAGCAGATCTTGCTGATGGAGCAGATTTTCCTGAAGAGGCAGAAGGGTTGGCAGAAAGATTACCAGAAGCTCCTGCACTTGGAGGAGGAGGAGGAGGACCTCTGGGAGTCCATCTTGAACCAGGACTATCATATCTTTTAGATCTTTTCCTCTCTTTCTGCTGGTTCTTAGAGAACCACATCCAATGCTGAAATTCCTTTGACTTAGGGTCAATGCCCTTCAGAATATAATAAGGAGTATCATTGTCTTTACTGGGAGGAGGAGGAGCAGCTTTTCTCTTCTTTTGAACAACTTTCTTTCTCTTTGAATTTTCAGATACATCAGAATCATCCTCATCATCAGAGTGAGATGATGGGGGATTATCATAAGGATCATAGGCTTCAGAAACAGCCTTTTCTTTTAACTTTAGATCTGATTTCTCTCTTTCCTCTTCCATGGCATCCATAGCCAGAAGGGAATCTAAGTCCAACCCTGGTGAATCATCCCAGATAGTTGACTTTTCAATTTGCAGCTCTTTTTCTTTCTCTTTTAGCAAAGACTGTACTCTTAAATTCCAGGCAGCTCTTGCTTGTACTTCTTCCATACTCAGAACAGGAGTGTCATCTTTGATTTCATCTTGATTCTCAGACTCATCTTCTCTATCATCTAAAAATGAATCCAATTCTGGATCTACTTGGATATCAGGAACAACTGGATCAGCTTCAGAAACAACTGCTATGATCTGAGCAGCTAAATCTCCTCTAATAAAATCTGTAGAATTATGAATACAGATCTGCTAAATAAGCAATAATCATTCCTTCAAGGTATTCACTAGCAAGCAAATTAATTGACTCGTCAATAAATCGAATAAGTGAATTACCTTCATACTTGACCATCTCCCATGATTCATCTAGATATGAAGTTATAATACCTTCTAGGAATCGAGCAACTACGGGAGTGGTGAGATCTTCTAGGCAGACTTTTACTGCAATTTCAGATAGCATGATTCCATCAGCTATTTCCTTCTCAGATAACACTGGAACTACTTCTTTTTCAGCTGGAGCAGACTCTTCCAGGGCTGTCATTACAGTATCTATTATAGCTGGAAGGGAGGCAGGAGGTTCTGAGGCATCTTCACAGAACATCTCCCCCTGCCTGATTTCAGTGGAGACTGAAACCAGGCCCCTTGAGGAAGATGGCTCAGCAGATTTTGAAAGAGATTTAATGGTAGCGGTTAAGGTATCAATGGAGGATGCAAGGGGAGCGATTGCCTCTTCAATCATGGTTTTGATTGAAGGGGTAATCAACTCCATAATGCGGGAGATAAGTTCAGGAGTAATCTCAAAAGATGATGGATGTGTAGTGGATGGAGCTACAACAGATATGGTTGTAATGCTGGGATGAAGGATGGTATGGACTGGAGATAGAGCTGGAGAAGGAGCTGGAGAGTTAACAGGAGTGTTAACTGGAGAATGAAAGGGAGACAGAGGAGGAGTAGGAATCCTCTCAGATCCTAACAAATCAAAGCTAGGAGCAGATATCCTAGTCTGATGAGAAGGAATTGGAGATGCTGGAGGGGAAGAAAGAACAACCGTAGTTGTTTCTCTAACAGGAGAAGGGGAACGTCTTACTTCAACTGATGTTGATGGTACTTCAACTGAGGCAGACAACATAGCAGAAGAGGAAGAGGGAAGAGCTGAGCCAGCTTCAACATGGTGAGGAGCGACCGAATCGGTCCTGGTGCTCTCAGATGTTGCTGGAGCAACCCCTGTGAGAGCGGGTTTCACAAAGGTTCTCTTCCATTTGGAGAACAGGTTTGGATCCATTTTCTTGCTTGTGTTTATTGTTGTTGCGGTTGAACTCAGCAGCTTGGGGTACTTTTCCTTCAGGAAGATTCCAATAACCCTTCCGAGGGTAACTTCCTTCTTACCATTCTTTTTCCTTATTAAATCAAACATCACTCCCGCCCAATCTATCCTTTTCCGATTAACAATCGCACACATCAGTGCGAATTGTTGCCTTGTTATATTATCATGAGCAGAGTGCTTACCGAGGAGCACTTTTCCTACCAACTCAGCAAGAAACTTAATCTTGAAAGGGAAATTTACTTTGAGCAGCTTCGTGGGAATGCCCTCTGCATGTCCCAGCTCAACCAACATTCTTCCAAATTCTTGAGCATCTTGCTCATAATCCTCTTCACCATTTATTAAACCAAAAATATCAGTCAGAACGGCCGGAGTTAGGATTACCTCTTCTCCGCCGATGGTACCAGTCATCGAGTCGTCGGTGGAGGACGACGTGAAGGCCCATTCCTTGATCTCTGGGATGTTTATCTTAATTCTTGAAGACATTAACCTCTCGAGTCCTTGATCCCGGCAAAGCTGAAGAACTTCTACGATCCCAACTTCGCAGCTACTGAACGCGTCGAAATTAACACTAAAGCCTGCATCAAACTTCACAACTGCTAGAACTGCTGGAGAGACCGCCATTGATTCGCTGGAGAATCGCTGGAGAAAGCGAGAGAAGGATGGAGAAGACGAAAGAGACGAAGCGGCAGAAAATCGCAAGCGGGAAGGCAGAATGCGAAAAGTCACGCTCCGTCGACGATAAAACAAAAGATCTTTTAACCTAGGTCGACTATCGGCTTTATATTAGACCGAAAATAGTCGATCTATTAAAAAGATACTAGACCCGATAGTCGAACGGTCGTTCGACGATCGGCTCAGAAGCAGAGTAGTCGAGCCATCGTTCAACTATTTTTGGCTTCTCTCAAACAACAAGCTGTCGTCGTTCAGAGATCAACGATGAGCTCGACCTGTTCGACGATGGTCGAACGTCGGTCGACGATCTTCAATCAGACAAACTTTCATCAACCATAGGTCGACGATGGGCTTGACCCGATCGACTATCTTCGAACGTCGTTCGACTATCTTCAAACAAGTTTCAACATTGGCAGATATAGTCACACTTAGTCTCGTCCATTAATCATGCCTAGTTGAACTAAAAAGAATAGATGCTTCTGCTCATCTAAAGGCTTGGTGAATATATCACCTCTCTGAAACTCAGTGGATATGAACTCAAGACAAATCTTGTTCTTTTCCACACAATCTCTCAGGAAATGGTGCCGAATCTCAATGTGCTTTGTTCTAGAGTGGTGCACTGGATTTTGTGCAATTGAAATAGCACTGGTACTATCACACATGATTTTGGTGTTCTTGTGTGAGTAACCATAATCCACAAGCTGGTTTTGAATCCACAGGATCTGTGAACAACAACTAGCAGCAGCTATATATTCAGCCTCTGCAGTTGAAGTTGAGACAGAAGCCTGCTTCTTACAGAACCAAGAGACCAATCTCTCTCCCAGGAACTGGCAAGTTCCTGAGGTGCTCTTCCTGTCAACTCTGCAACCAGCATAATCAGAATCAGAATATCCAATTAATTCAAATTCTGACTCAGCTGGGTACCAAAGTCCTAGATCTGGACATCCCTTCAGGTATCTCAGGATTCTCTTTAGAAGAATCAGATGAGATTCCTTGGGGTTGACCTGGAATCTAGCACAAAGGCATGTAGCAAACATTATATCAGGCCTACTTGTAGTTAGATATAATAGGGAACCAACAATGGCCCTATAATTCTTTTGATCAACTGGCTTGCCGTGATCATCAGAATCAATAACTACATTAGTAGCCATAGGTGTAGGCATTGCTGAAGCATTAGCCATCCCAAATTTCTTTACCAATTCCTTGGCATATTTGGATTGGGAGATGAAGATACCATCAGCATCTTGCTTAACTTGGAGACCAAGAAAGTAAGACAGCACACCCATACTACTCATCTCAAACTTAGAGTGCATCAGGTCAGAGAACCTTTTGCAAAGTTTGGGATCAGTGGAGCCAAATATAATATCATCTACATACACCTGAACTAACAGGATTGTGTCCTTGTGATGCTTGACGAAAAGGGTTCTATCAACTACTCCCCTAGTAAAGTTGTGCTCTAAAAGAAAACTAGCTAAAGTCTCATACCATGCTCTAGGAGCTTGCTTTAGTCCATAAAGAGCTTTCTGTAATTTAAACACATGTGAGGGCTGAGTTGAAGAAACAAACCCTGGTGGTTGTTCAACAAACACCTCTTCCTTAAGCTCACTATTCAGGAATGCACTTTTGACATTCATTTGGAACACCTTAAACTTCATGTAGGCTGCATAGGCCAAGAAGATCCTTATTGCTTCTAGCCTTGCAACAGGAGCAAAGGTTTGGTCATAATCTATACCTTCCTCCTGTCTGTAGCCCTGAGCTACAAGCCTTGCTTTATTCCTTACTATAATTCCATTTGCTTCCAGCTTGTTTCTATACACCCACTTGGTGCCTATGATCAGTTGGCCTTTAGGTCTTGGAACCAAAGTCCAAACTTTACATCTCTCAAACTGATTGAGCTCCTCTTGCATTGCAATGATCCAGTGGGGATCTAGCTCTGCATCTTTAAAGGTGAGGGGCTCAACCTGTGAGAGGAAACAAGCATGCATCACATCCTGTCTTAATTGGTGTCTTGTTTGCACACCAGCTGATATGTCTCCAATCACTTGAGATGTGGGGTGATCTCTAAGTGTGACAATATCAGCAGGTGGGATGTGATCTTCAGCAACAGTTGGGATTAATTCCTCAGGAGGAATTTGATCTACTATTGGTGGTACAACAACAGCTTCAGCAATGTCTTCATCACTGTCTGATTCAGTGAACTGAAGAGTTGATAGTTGAAGAATTTCTTGAGGGGCATCAGGTACCTGCACTGAACTGGAGGAAGGAGAATTTTCTTTCTCCTTGTAAAACATCTGATGCTCATCAAAAGATACATGCACAGATTCTTCTATTTTACAGGTAGATTTGTTATAAACCCTATAAGCTTTGCTTACTTGGGAATATCCAAGCATGATTCCCATTGAAGCTTTTGCTTCAAACTTTCTAATATATTCTTTATTATTATTATGAATATAAACAATACAGCCAAAAACTCTAAAATAATTAATTTTAGGTTTCTTTCCTTTAAGCAACTCATAAGGAGTTTTACACTTAAGCTTGTATATCAAACTTCTATTCAAGACATAATTGGCTGTACTAATAGCTTCTGCCCAATAGGAGAGAGGCATGTTAGCATCTGCCAACAATGTGCTAGCAGCTTCAATGAGTGTTCTATTCTTCCTTTCAACTACCCCATTTTGTTGAGGAGTTCTAGGAGCTGAGAAGCTATGTTTGATACCTTCTCTCTCACAGAATTCTTGCATGAGAAGAGAGTCAAACTCAGTACCATGATCACTTCTGATCAAGGTCACATGAGTAGAGTACTCAGTCTGCACACATAGTAGAAAGTCTGTAAGGGCTTTGAAGTTATCAGACTTAGTTCTCAAAAAGAAAACCCAACTGAACCTAGAGAAGTCATCTACAATTACTAATGTGTAATACTTCCCTCCTAAACTCTGTACATTTATTGGGCCAAAAAGGTCCAAGTGTAATAGATACAAGATTCTAGGAGAATCACTCTTATTTACAGATTTAAAAGAGTTTTTGGTTTGCTTGCCTAGCTGACAAGCCTTGCATAGGCTCTCCTTCTTGTAGGGGCAAGAAGGTAAACCTCTAACAAGGTTGTGCTTAGATAACCTAGATATATTTTTAAAGTTAACATGACTAAGCCTCTTATGCCACAAAGAATTATTATTAATTGTTACTTCATTAAACAGGCAGATTTCAAAATGAGATGAATTGAAATCTACTAAATAGATATTACCTATTCTAATACCTACTAAAACAACATTATTATTTAAAGTAATATTACAAGAAGAGTTAGAAAATGAAACCTGGTAGCCAGCATCACATAGCTGGCTGACTGAAATCAAATTATGCTTCAGTCCATTGACATATGCAACTCTCTTGAAAGTAACTGCTCCAATTGTGATCTTGCCATAGCCTTCTGTCTGGCCACAGCTGGAGTCTCCAAAGATAACCTTTGGGCCGAGCTTAGCTTTGAACTTTGACAGAAGATCTTTATTTCCTGTCATATGCTTAGAGCATCCACTATCCAAATACCACTTATTTTGAGTGATTGGATAGGCCTTCACCTGCAAGACATTTATTTAGACAGTGTGGACCCAGGTAACCTTGGGTCCCTTGTTTTTCACATAAGAAAAACTGGAAATATATGAAAATGCAGGCTGAGGGTGATAACCTAGTGGGTGAGATCTCCTAGGTGGGATTCTCCATGCAGATGATGGGTCAACAAACCTAGGGTTTCTATTTTCATTTAGGTTTCTATGGTACTGATTATGATTTTGAAAATCATGTTGAAATCGTCGATCGACGTTCGACGATGGGCGCTCAGATCGTCGAGCTTCGTTCGACCATTGAGCTTCCGATCGTCGAGCGGCGTTCGACGCTCTTTGCATTTCTTTAAAAAATTTCTTTCTCTTTTCTCTCTTAGCTTTATTTAAAGTTTTATTAACTAGATTTACTTGCTCAGTATTCTTCATTCCACTAGCTGAAATGAAGTTTACTAGAGTTGAAAGATTATTTTTAAGCAGTACTGGGGGTTCACTGGGAGAAGCTCCTAAGCCTAATTTGTCATTACCTGACCTAGTGTTAGTCATACTGGTAATTTCTAACAACTTAAGGCTTCTACCATTAAGTGATTCTTCTAGCCTCTTAGACTTAGCTAACTATATTTTAAGAAATTTAATTTCTTCACTACAAGTAGTGAGATCTTCCTTTAACCTAACATTTTCTGTAGCTATTGATTCTGAGTCAGCTAACCTATTTCTAAGTTCTTTTATTTCCTTTTCAGAGCTAATCAAATCTAAGAATAAAGATTTAAAGTCTAATTTAAATTCTTCTGAAGTAAAATCATAAGAAGAGAGTACCTCATCTTCTGTAGGCATCTCTTCATCAGAATCAGAACTCTCTGCAGCAGAGTGGTTGCTGCAGGCATCTATTGCCATTAGGCAAACTTCTTTTGCCTTCTTCTCTTCCTCATCCTCACTGGAGCTTGATGAGGAGGATTCTTCATCAGAATCACTCCAGGTTTCAGCAATGAAACCTCTCTCCTTCTTCTTGTTTTTGTAGGAGGATGGCTTGGAGTGCTTCCTGTGCTGTTCCTTTTCTTTTCTCTTTTCTTTGTTCTTCTCCTCTGGACACTTTGGCAAGATGTGTCCAGGCTTCCTGCAACCATAACAAATAATTTCTTTAGCTGGAGAGCGATCATACCTTGGTTTGTCTTCATAGCGTGAAGACTTCTTTCTGAACTCCTTTCTCCCCATCTTGAGAAACCTCTTGGCAAACAATGCCATTAGTTCCTCATTAGATTGGCTGCCTTTAGAAGCATCAGCAGCCTTAAGAGCTAGAGATTGCTCTTTTCTTGTTGGAGTGGGGGTCTTTGCTTCAGCTTCTGCTTCCCTTGTCTTCAGCACTTGCTCAAAAGACTTGAGCTTGCCGAGGAGGGCTTCAGTGGAGATCTCATTTGTACTTCTGGCTTCCTTGATGGGCCAGATCCTTAGATCCCATGTGCTAGGGAAGCACATAAGAATCTTATCATTGACCTCTGTCAATGATATGTCCTTGTCAAGGGTCCTCAGCTCATTGATGATTGAGCTGAGCCTGGTGTACATGGCTTCAACTGATTCAGCATCAGTTTTCTTGAAGTTCTCATACTGTGAGATCAGGTTGGACCTTCTGTCCTTCCTTTCATCAGCTGAACCAGCTACAATCTGGTTCAGTGTATCCCACATGGCTTTTGCTGAGGAGCAGTCAGCAACCTTCTAGAATACCTCATCAGACATTATCTGAGCCAGTATGTTCATTGTCTTGGCATCTGCTATTTTGGCCTTCTTGTACTCATCATTGTAATCTGGAGGAGGTACTGTACTCATATCAGATGATGAGGCAGTAGCAGCAGCAGGTGCTCTTGGGGGACCTGACAAAATAGAAGCAAAGATGCTTTCATCAATAAAATTCATATATAATTTGATCCTTGCCTTCCAGATGCCAAACTTAGCTAAGTTGCATGCTGGAGGTCTGGTGCTAGAATAATCCTTGGACTGGGCCATGATAGTGTATATCTATAAGCTTTGGTATCTATCAGGATCTTGTGACTTAGGTGTTAGCCTATTCAGTCAGTCAACCTCCCTCTGATACCAATTGAAAGTGAAGGGATAGATACTACTCTAGAGGGGGGGTGAATAGAGTTATCAAATTTTGCACTAGACAAAACTTAATGGTCTACCCAACTCCCTTGGAGTGAAGTGCGGAATGAAAAGATTATAGATATTGATTTAACCCTATAGCCTAACATGAGTGATGTGCACAAACTCAAGCTAACTGTAATTACAATTAAGGCTTGGAAAACCTAATCAGCAACTAGCAATCCTAGTTATATCTATTCACAGCCACAATGCAGGAATTAAATAAGTGAATCCAGACGACACAAGGAAATTTATAGTGGTTCCCCAAACAACTTATGTACGTCCACTCTTCTACCCACACGGTAGGAATCCACTCAAGTTTTTGATCAGGTGCCCTGCCACCAACAGGATCTGCTTCAGGTAGATCCAGAAACCCTTTAGACTTTTGATCAGGTGTCTAAAAACCAAGCACAGGTTTTTGATCAGGTGCCCTGCCACCAAGGGATACTTTTGAAGGGAGTAATAACCCTGTACAGGAGGGGGAAGAAGGTTAAGATGTCTTCTCTATTTTACAAAGATTAGAGAAGCACAAAAACTTGCACTGAGCTAGAAAGCTCTAAAGAATCAAGGCTCCCCCTGGCTCAAAGATGTCCAGGTGAAGTCTTGCTTCAGTGCAGAAAACTCTTCAGAAAACTCTGAAGGAAAAACTACAAGAAGATAATAAATAATAAGATAAAGATCTTCAAGCAGCTATCTTCTTCTTCTTCTTCTTCAAAAGAACTCTGAGTTTGAACTTCCTGAAAGTAGGAGAACTCAGGTTGAAGAAGAGTAGAAGATCTTAACACTTCTCAGTTAGATGGAAATTGCTGAAAGCAGAAAGACTTGATCTTGATGAAGGCTTGAATGCTTGAAAATATCTGGGTAACTAGTTAACTAGCTTCAATCCTTCTTCAAAGGGTCCTTTATATAGCATCAACAAGCAACGGCTCTCTTCAGTTTGAATTACTTGTCTTCTTCTGAGACTTGAGACCTGGGCTGTAAATATCAAGAAGACAAAACAATCTCTGCAGCAGAAACATTCTATAAAAGGAATAACCCTTTTTCTAGGAAGCTGTAGGAAGCAATTTGATAATAAAGTACTAAATAAAGTCATATCAGAAACAAACTCTTTATAGCAAAAAGAAGACTTTCCAGTCTAATGGCTATAAAGGGCTGACAGCAGATAAAGTAATTTATAATGTCAGCTAATAAGACAAACAACTTTATCTAAAAAGATTTGACTCAGGCAAAAAGAATAGAGCAGATATTGCCTGGTAATTTTATCATAAAACTCAAAACAACGTGCCAGAAAATGTATTAATTAATTAAATATAATAAATAAATACAAAATATAAAGGCAGACAGAAAGCGTCGAACGACCTTCGGAGATCGTCGACCGACGCACGGATATCGTCGAACTATCGGACAGATAGTCGAACGATCCAGATAGTCGACCTATCGAAGAAGATAGTCGAACTACCCCGGCAGATAGTCGACCTATCAGAGCAGATAGTCGAACTATCAGATAGTCGATCTATCTGGACAGATAGTCGAACTATCAAGCACAAACAGATAGTCGACCTATCAAGCAGATAGTCGACCTACCTCAGAAAACAGATAGTCGACCTATCAATAGATAGTCGAACTGTCAAAACAGACCAGATAGTCGATCTATCAACAGATAGTCGAACTATCAGATAGTTGAACTATCAGGACAGATAGTCGAACTATCAAAGACGACAGATAGTCGATCTATCAACAGATAGTCGACCTATCAAAGCGGAACAGATAGTCGACCTATCAACAGATAGTCGAACTATCAGGTAGTCGATCTACCAGGACAGATAGTCGAACTACTACGCCAAGCAGATAGTCGACCTATCAACAGATAGTCGAACTATCAACGCAGACAGAGCGTCGACCAACTGATAGACGATCGTCGATCAGCCGATAGACGATAGTCGAGCGGCGTTCGACTATGGTCGAACGAAAAACTACTTAACCAAATTCTCAATCTGGAAAAGTGAGGACTCTACAGTTAGACTACTAACCATTGACCATAGATAATTCTTGGGTCAAGGAGCACAAAGGAGAGGACTAAACTCAAATCAAACTAGGGTACCAACACTCTTATTAATTTATTTTTAGATAATTTTAAAATCTATTTAGCACTTGAGTGGCCAAGACGTCTATGCCATGGTTTAAGTTCATCATTTTTTGAAATTAAACATTTTATGGTAGTAAGTGAAAGATCCTGAAAAGATATCATATATACATTATGCGATCTAGGTGCAGTGAATATAACAACATTTGATTTTGGATTTACATTTTTGCAAAGATTGGTAGACGATTCAAATAAAATATTTAGATCTTTTTCACACACTTGACAAATAAAAAGTAGATTATTTTTAAGCCTTTTACATACAACACATTTGTGAGAGAAAAAGAATCGTTACCAATTATACCAGATCCCATGATCCTTTCCTTTTCATTATCACCAAATGTCACCATCCCATCATTCCTTTTTGCTAGGCTAGGGAACTTTAATTTATTTCCTATCATGTGTTTAGAGCAACCCGAATACAAGTACCACGTGTCTCTTTTGTCCTTATCCTGCCAACACACCAAAAAAGAAGATAAAAGTAAAGATTTGAATACACAAGTAGTTACTTCCATAGTATAGGTGGAAACTTTAGACACCCAGATTTGCTTTATAGTGCAATGTCCCGATTTCCTGCACCAGGGGAGAAATTAGAATTTTTGCATAGCCTAGGCATAATAAATTTGTACATACAAATTATTGTTAACAATATTGCTTAAAATTTATTTTATCTTTCCATAATGTAAAATCATTGTTAAAAATATCTAACGTGAAAATAAGAAATAAATTGAATTTATATTTCCAAGAATATCATGAAATCAAAAAGAAACATACGACCAATTTAAGAGGATAGTGATACTCAATTTCTATCCAACCAAATAAATTTGTCAAATTGATGATGGAAATACAACAGATGCATAAACAATATACATTTACACATACAAAATGCATGTAGGTGGGTGTTCCTTGTAGCGGCTTGCTGAAGGTGGTAACTATTGGAAGCGAGAAAACAAGAGGCTCACACAAGTAAAGAGCAAACTTAATTATGTCAAGAAGACATTACTATATTAGTTACAAAGCATGACTTAGAAAATTACAACACAACACATCTAAACACTCAAAAGGTATCACCACTATTTGATGATTTCCACAGTGAACTATTATTCCCCAAAACATCCTGTCCGCAAGAAGAATGTCGGTAAGATCAGTCAGCCAAGTGCTGTTCGTAGCTTTGGTGTCCGCAAGGAGCAGTTCACAAGCTTTTGTGCACCCACTACTGGAGCTCGCTAAAGGAGCAATTTGCAACTCCTATTCACACGCTTTTCTAAGCTTGCCGCTACGTTCTGCAAATTTCTATCTGCAGATTTCTTCAAAAAACTTCCATCTGCTCTATTTCTACATCTTTCGCATGCAATATCACGCCTATATATTGGCACAGTTATCAAATAAGAAGACGCCACTTGTCCAGTAATGTTCCGCCACTTTATCTTTTGTCAGATTTTTATGCCATCTACTTTTAAATATGTATATAAAAAACTTATATATATATATATATATATATATATATATATATATACTATCACACACACACATATATAAAGGTCTATCTCATCGTTGACTTCGGTCAACGCCAACCATCCGCTAACAGTAATAATGAAGTGTGGTCACTATACATACGTGCTCGCTATTAGTTTGGTGAGAACTTCTATTGTTCCTCTGCAGCTTCTTACCTCTCTCAGTGATAATCAGGTGTTTATCACTTTGTTAATTCATGTGAATACACATCACAAATCTTTCTTAACAAATATGTCGTCAATTTCTATAATTTTTTTTACAATTTAGTGGCTCAAACTTCTTTCTTTTTTTAGAATTTTATAATTTTCAAAGAGTTTGAATGCACAATTAGTTGTTTGAGTGTTCTGATGAATGGTTGATTTTGGAAAAACAATAGGAAAACATGGGGGAAATTATGGAGAGATTTAACCCAAGGGTTTCGAACGCTGCCACTATGCCAAACGAAGCCTTAATTATCTCCATTTCTTTTTTGTTCTTCAATAATACTATTTCTTTTGGCAAATTTCTATTCTTATCCTTTTTAAGAGTTAAATAAAATAAAACATGTATAATCTTAAGATTTGCATATTTTAATATTCAAAACTGAAATTTGCAACTGTAAAAAAAATAAGAAAACATTGAGAAAGATGACTCTTTTGGAAAAAAAGATGAGCTAAACCTGAGGTAAGATGTAACGACCCCTTCCACCTTTCGTGACTCAATCACTATGCCTTAGGCGGACCGTTACCGGGCTACAGCCCAAACATCCCAACCCCTCTCCAGCCCACGGGCGGGTTGTTGGTGGACACAACCTCCCTTTTATGAGGCAAACTTGATAGTCAAGCGCATACCGCAGGGACTTCTCAGGAGGTCACCCATCCTCAACTGGTGATGGGAAGTGGGAAAACTCCATATTTAAGCGTGCTCGGGCTGCAGTAGTACTGGGATGGGTGACCTCTTAGGAAATCCCCGTGGTGCGCGCTTGACTAACGAGTTTGCCTCATCAAAGGGAGGTTGTGACCACCAACTACCCGCCCATGGGATGGAGAGGAGTTGGGGTGCTTGGGCTGCAGCCCGGTAACAGTCCACCGAAGGACTAGTGATTGAGTCACAAAAGGTGGAAGGGGTCGTTACAATACAAAGTGCAGCTCTATTGGTGATGAGATGTTGGAAAACTCCATAGTTAAGCGTGCTCGGGCTGGAGTAGTACCAGGATGGTTGACCTCCTGGGAAGTCCCCGTGTTGTCCGCTTAACGGGATAGTTTTGCTCATCAAAGGGAGGCTATGGCCACCAACAACCTGCCAGAGTGCAGGATAGGGGCTGGGGTGCTTGGGCTGCAGCCCGGTAATGTCGTCTAGAGTGGAGCCGTGACATTGCCACGTTGGATCGGCTAGGGTCATTACATAAGAACTGACCTATAAAGGTGCTTCTTTCATCTTTCATACAAATGGAAACTAAGCAACAGTTGTGCCATAAAAAGAAGAGTCCTTTCTTTCCTTTCATATCTCTCTGCACAACTTTGCAAAATAAGCAGACCACTACCTTGGCAAACATTTTCCAAAAATAGGCTCGGGCACTTGCCGGAGTCTGTCTCAAGGTTGTTTTGCCTATGTCCTGCACGATCTAGAAGTGTGACCAAACCGTAGGAATTTGGTGTACGAAATAAAGGGGGTAGAGACAATTTTTAGACTTGGAGTTGTGCTAGAGGATTGGGAATAACCAGACTTATAAGTGACTTGTTCAGATGCTTGGTTATTGTTTCTGTTGCTACAGCCAGCGGTAGGTGCTACCGTCGGGCGATAGTGACAAACACCATAACCAAGCATGGATTTTGTATTTCCATGGTGCTATTTTGCTAGGATCATGTCCAACATTTTTTTGACAAATTCCAAATTTTCTATGGCCACTGTTAACTCATTGACTTAGTTTTTTAAGGCGGTGATTTCTCCCTCCAAGGTTCTACACCAACTTGAAAAGTTTTTCTTTTTGAGATCAATTTGAGAGAGAGATGTTCTTAGGACTATCTCTAAGTTCCCCTTTTAATGTTTAAGAGCTTTTACACCAGAGTGAGCCTTGGAGAGGGAATCTTAAAGTTCTTTGAGACTTTCCAATGAATGATCTCATTCTTGGCAAGACAACTTTTCTTTCCATAGTCTTTTTTACTTCTTTAGTTAATTTTTGATTTTTGTTTGAAAAGAATCACGTTTTCTGATTTTAGCAAATCAATTTTTTAAGCTTTTATCAAAAAAATTGCAAATTTTCATATATTTAATGCATAAGTCATTAAAGGAAGAGGGAAGTACCTCAGTATCGCTTTGGATACTGCATTCATCATCAGATGTTTCGTGCTGATCTCCCATAAGGCACATATTTTCCTCTTCTTCATTGCTTGAGTTGGTATTACTTGATTTCTCAGATGAAGAGTAATCCCAAGTTGAAGCTTTTAAAACCTTTTTCTTTTCCTTCCCTTTATGCCGCTTCTCATTTTGCTCTTTCAGGTACTTAGGGCACTGTCTTTTAATATGGCTGGTCTTCCTACAATGGAAGCATTTCGGTGGGGCACGTTCTTCTTCATCATCATTTCCTTTTTCCTTTCTTGTAAATGTTCCTCTTCTTTTTTATGTCCTTGCTGAAGTATTTTTGGAATGACCTTCTGTAACGCCCCGTTTTTTTTTCAGCGATTATTTTTATTCTCGTTTGGCATTACGATGACGTGTTTCCGTGGCTTGAGCCGTGTGTGGAGTATGGTTTAGCTCCTTAGAACTGAGTGTCCTGTTTGGTAGCCTGTTGGCAAGATCTCCCTAGCAAACCGAGTCGTTTTGGTGACCCGGTGTGGCCTCTCGGGGGGATGTTTGTGTTTGGCTTTGTTTGGATGTAACTCGAGTTCTGTTCGTCGAAAGTTAATTTCGACTTCGCCGTTGTGTTCGTAGCATGGGTATTTAGCTACGGTGCGAATTTCGTCGAATTCCGAGGTAATTCGGTTTTCGCGTCGTTTAGGTGCTTTATGTAATTTTGTAATTAATTATATTATTATATATTGATATATATATATATATATAGAATGAAAAGGCATCATCTTCTTCACGTTAATAATCGCCGGTCCTGTACGAGAGAAACGGAGAAACCGCCTACCCTTCCCTTCAGATGCTGATTCCCGGAGCGTTTGTGGACGGAATTCGATTCCGAGAGTGGATTCAGATTGCTCTCGTCAAGACCTTCATTCCTATGGTAAGAAATTTGATTTTCGTGGAGTTTTGGGAGGATTGGAATTTTCGGTTTTGGAGTTTTCCGCCATTAATGGCCGAGTGTTTGTTTTAGGTGTTGCGGCCGTTTTGATCCGTGCGAAGAGGAGGAAAGCAGTCCAAAGCTTCGCTGTGATTTGAGGCAAGTGGTATTCTTGCCCTTGCCAAGTTTTTTTTTCGATTTTACTTGCTGAAATTGAAATCCCGGTTAGCCCAGGTTAGAGGCCTTGTTGTTCTCATTTCTTGCTAACTATAGGGCTTAGTTCTTCCTACTGAACCCCCCCTATTTTGTGATGATTGGAATCCAAATTGTCGGCGTGGAGCCGTTGTTTTCCTTTACTCTGATTGTTGCTCCGGTTCGGGTGTAGCCGAGAGGGAGAGTTAGGAGGGGGTGTGGTTGCCGATTTTCGTTAAGGTATTACTCGAATGATTAGGCATAGTTTGTATAGTAGTGGTGCGCGACGTTGGTAGTTTCCTGCTGCTACTGCAGTTGCGTGAGTCGTGTGCGTGTTTCGGTGTCGTTCGGGAAATTCCAAACGGTGCAGGTTAGCCGCGCACGGTCGTTAACCGTTAGGGCGCACGACCACTGGTCGTGTGCCTCTGTTCGTGCGCATATAACTTTCAGTTTCCAAAGTTCTGTCTCGGAGATCGCACGAGCGCTGGCAAGCAGTGCGCACGACCACTGAACGTGCGTCACTAATCGTGCGCTGACGCTAAGTTTTCTCAGGTTTTCCAGGTTCGCTTCGCACGATCATCAGCCGATGAGTGTATACGACCACTGATCGTGCGTCACTGATCGTGCGCTCTGTATATTTTCTTTTGCTATGCGAATTTAGCTGGTTTCGAGTGCGGGAATTTAGATACTCAAGTGACAGGCAACTACTCGAGTTCTGGATCTTCTGCCTTGGTCATTCGACTATCGTCGAGCTCCGTATTCTTTAGTGGGTTTGTGGGTAGTGGCATTATTTTGGCGGCGAGTGAGGCTAGCTCGCTCAACGCCAAAGTTTAGGTAGGCACTGAGTGGGTTTCACTCAACGCCTAGTCGTGTTGGTTATTTCAACACTCTTCCTTTACCTTGTCTTTCGTTTCCGAGTGGATTTCCAGTTGTATTTCTGGGTTTTCCTTGTCGGCCGTTTTCTTTATTTTCCTAGAGGCCGAATCGTGGGTCGTGGTTAGTAGTGGTGGTTGTAGCTCTTTATGGGGGTGGAGTTGTGTGATATAGCCAAGGCCACCCATGTTTTTTTTTCTTGCTCCAGGTACGGGCTGGGCATGTCGGGTGGAAGATCCCTTGTGTTTTCACATGTTGACCCTCGAGCGTTTGACCTGGACATGGTGGATTGGGGGACTGCGTTTGCCTTCGATCCGGTTCCTCGTTGTTGTTTTTGCTACTATCACTTCCCACAGTTTAGGGTGTTAGAAGTTTCTTCTTTGGTAGTTTGCAACATTCTGGCTCTTGGCAGCCTAGTAGGCCCTGCAGGATGTGGTTCCTGGGCTGGGTCGTTGCTGTTTCTTTGCACGTTGTGCATTTCTTGTGGTCCTGTTTTGGACAGTTGTGACTCTTTCTACTGCATGTTTTTTTTCCAGGTACCTTGTCCCTTTGGTTGACTCTTTCATGCAGTTTTACTTTATTTAGCTTGCTGAGGTATTCTGTTTTCTTTTGGAATACCCCAGGTTCTGAGCCGTAGCCAGTTGGGTGGCTAGTTTGCAATGGTGGTGTTGGTGGTCTCTTGGACTTTGGAGTTCTGTTTACCTTGTTAGTGAGGTTATTTTCAGTACTTTCTTACAGACATACATATATGCCAGTGGGTTCATGTCAGGTTGTTGGCGCTCACTGGTAGTTTTTACCTTTGTACTGGATATATTTACTTATGCTGCTACCGTTTTCTGGAGATAGTCTACTTGCTCTGAGAAGGTTTTATGCTAGGTTGCTAGTTACTTTTAAACTATAATTATTATTATAAATAAAGCTCATGATCAGCACGTTTTATAAAGCGTAATCACTATTTTTCCAAATCACGTATAAAGACCGTTTTCTTATATATTATATAAATTAAATGTAGGGTCTTGCATAGCATGAGTGGTTCTCTTGGGACCCTTGTGTGCTCTTTACGATGTCAAACATAAATAAAGTATTTTTCCGCAGCGTATAAATATAGTTTTTCTTTTGTGGACTAGGTGATCCACTGAGCCGAGGGATACGGTCTCTAAAATATAACTGATTTTCTAATCATTAATCACATGATTTTCTTTCATTAAGTGGGTAGTTGGTTTTGCCTGAGCGTCAGCAGTTATCCCCTGCTTGACGTGGCATCATGACGCGTGTTTTCTCTTACTCTGATAATTCTTAATTCGGAGAAAATGCGGGTTATGACAGTTGGTATCAGAGGGAGGTTTGCTTGACAGGTTTGCTTGACAGGTTTGCTTGTCAGGTTTGCTTGACAAGTTAGTTGAGCAACCTTCCTTGGATGCTTTTAGTGGTTCAGCATCATGTCATTCACTCACCGATATGTCATCAGCACGTCTTGGCAAAAGCACGAACACTACACTCATAGCATAACATGAAGTATACGGGGAATATTATGTAGTATGGGATGCATAATATGTGTTCGTATATGGATCCACCATAGGGCTACATGTGAGGGTTATGTAGTATGGGATGCATAACCTCACCATATGACTGCGACTAGCACGTTTCTTTTTCGTTGCATGGAAATGTTATGTAGTATGGGATGCATAACATTTTCATGCGTACGCCGCTCATAACATGCATTAGGGCCTTTTTTTTAGAATGCATAGCACAATCATGCATATCATATCATTGCGTAAGCACAACGCGCCGAGCTGAAGATTTGCAGGATGACATATGTACACACATGAGTTTTCAAATTAACATAAATTCATGCATCCGATCTAGGCACAAGAGTTAGTAAGGTGGTGGTTAACCATCCTAGGTTAGGGCATATCATCTAATTTTTTGTGAAGAAGATAAACTCTCAGAGCAAGTTTAGCAGCTTTAAGTCTATATTTACATATGTATTGTCTGTACTGGTAATCGGTTCTAGTCGTTGGATTTGGATCTGATTTGCGTTGTAATGATTTTTAGGATGGCTAGGCGTCCTGCGACTCGATCGACTCCCCTGTCTGAGGGTGAATCTTCTGGAGCTCAGAACGATGCGGTGATCGAGAGTCTGCGTCTGAGTAACGAAGCTATGGGCAGGCAGTTGGAGGAGGTGCAAGCCCAGATTCAGTCTTTGGTGGCTGTTGTGGCAGGTCAGGCTCAGGGTGCGCAAGTTCCTGCTGGGGGGTTAGCTGTTCCTCCTCCTCCTACACCCTTGAGACCTCCAGTGGTGGTGCCAGCAGAGATGGCCTTCATCTCGCAGTTTCAGAGGCTGAGCCCTCCCACTTATGATGGGAAGGCAGATTTCATGGTGATAGACGACTAGCTGATCTCCATGGAGGAGATGTTCTCGTACTCAGGGATTTCAGATGACCAGAGGGTGATGTTAGCCACCTATCAGCTCAAAGGGTTGGCTAAGAGTTGGTGGCTGAGAGAGAAGGAGAGCTTGGTAGCCGGATGCTCGTGGGAGATGTTCAAGGAGATGTTGTTGAGGAAGTTCTTACCCTCGGTCGAGCGTGACCGCCTCATGAACAACTTCCTCCATCTGAAGCAAAGGCAACTCACGGTGGGTGAGTATGAGATAGAGTTCAGCAAGTTGAGCCGTTTTGCCCCGGGATTGGTCAGCGTTGAGGCTGATCGAGTTAAGCGATTTCTCGGTGGTTTGAGGAGCGAGGTGCAGCAGTTGACCAGTGCTTATGGGTCAGAGACTTATGCAGGTGTAGTAGAGGCTGCTCTGAAGGTGGAGGCTATTGAGACCGCGAAGAGCAGAGGCCAGCAAATGAGGTTGGACAAGAGGAAGTCGGTGGAGGAGAAGAAACCCCAGGTACCCGGCGCGGCTCCGGGAAAGAGGGGCAAGGTGGAGTGCAGCTTCTGTGGCCGGTCAGGCCACCCTGCCGAGAAATGTTTCAAGAAGGCAGCAGCTCAGAGGAAGGAGCAGGTTCATGCTATTCAGGGTGCTCCTAGGAGAGATGTCTCCTGTTCCGTTTGCAAGCGATCCGGGCATGATGCGGCCCAGTGTTGGTCCAGGGATAGAGTCTGCTATCAGTGTGGGCAGAAGGGTCACATCAAGTCGAGGTGTCCTCTGTTTCAGCCAGCTCTTCCTGCAGTTCCGTTACAGGCTTTACCTCCACCTCAGCGTGTGGACAAGGGAAAAGGGAAGCTGAACGTGATTTCTTCCGAGGAGGCTCAGACTTCGACCCAGGTGATCTCAGGTTAGTTGTTTGTTGTTTTTCTTTCTAGCCTGGTGGTTTAGTTGCTAGATTATTTGCGGTACTGTTGTGCTAGTTCCTTAGCTTTGTGCGCTCCTATAGGGAAATTTAAGGTGAAGAACCGCTGGGCGCATGTTCTGTTTGACTCCGGCGCTACCCACTCGTTCGTGGCTAGAGCCTTTGTGGAGCGTCATCGGTTGTCTCTAGATCGTGTTCGGGATTCCTTCCGTGTCAAGTTTCCCTCTGGTGAATCTGTGTTGTTAGATTTGGGTATTTTGGATTGCCCGGTTTTGTTGGGGGATTTTCTTGCGAAGGCGGACCTGAAGATGATTGATCTAGAGGACTTCGATGTCATTTTGGGCATGGACTGGCTCTCTCGGTATGATGCGGTAATTCAGTGCAAAGGAAAGCGCTTGGACTTCATCAGGGACGACGGTCAGCTCGGCAGCGTGTATGCTGATCCGTGTCAGGATTCTCCTGTTCTCTCTGCGGTATGTGTTCAGAGATTGTTTCTTTCTGATTGTTGTGTTTGTTTAGTCTCAGCGGTTGGAACCGTTGTTAACGTGCCACGCTTGGAGGAGATTCCAATTGTTCGTGGTTTCGCCGATGTTTTTCCTGATGATCTTCCTGGTATCCCTCCTGAGCGGGATGTGGAGTTTGTTATTGATTTGGAGCCGGGTACGCGTCCTATTGCTAAGGCGCCGTACCGGATGGCCCCTCGTGAGTTAGAGGAGTTGCGAATTCAGTTAGATGAGTTGTTGGCTAAAGGTTTTATCAGGCAGAGTTCGTCGCCTTGGGGTGCTCCTGTTTTGTTCGTAAAGAATAAAGATGGGTCGATGCGGCTTTGCATCGACTATAGAGAGTTGAACAAGGTCACTATCAAGAATAGGTACCCTCTGCCGAGGATCGATGATTTATTTGACCAGTTGCGTGGTAGCACGGTGTTCTCCAAGATTGATCTTCATTCGGGCTATCATCAGCTCAGGATCCGTGAGGCAGATATTCCACGGACTGCGTTTAGGTCGAGGCATGGACACTTTGAGTTTTTGGTAATGTCGTTTGGTTTGACCAACGCACCATCAGCTTTCATGGACATGATGAATCGGGTATTCAAGTATTTCCTAGACAAGTTCGTGGTGGTCTTCATTGATGACGTGTTGGTTTATTCTCGCAGTGCTGAGGAGCATGAGCAACATCTGCGCTTGGTACTATCAGAATTGAGGAACCACAAGTTATTCGCCAAGTTGAGCAAGTGTGAATTTTGGTTGCCTCAGGTTTCTTTTCTAGGCCACGTGGTGAACAAGGATGGGATCTCGGTTGACCCAGAAAAGATTGCAGCAGTGATGGATTGGAGTAGGCTGAATACTCCTAAGGAGATCAGAAGTTTCTTAGGGTTGGCTGGCTATTACAGGAGATTCGTGGAGGGTTTCTCTTCTCTAGCCGCACCTTTGACCAAGTTGACTCAGAAGAATGTGGCTTTTGTTTGGAGCGAGAAGTGCGAAGAAGCTTTTCAGGAGTTAAAGAGGAGATTGTGTACTGCTCCCGTTCTGACCCTTCCTACTGAGGGCGTGGATTATGATGTGTATGTGGATGCTTTGCATATAGGTCTGGGATGCGTATTAATGCAGGATGGAAAAGTAATCGCTTATGGGTCAAGGCAGCTGAAGACTCATGAGAAGAATTATCCTACGCATGACCTTGAGTTTGCAGCGGTTATCTATGCGTTGAAGTTGTGGAGGCACTTACATTATGGGGCTCAATGCAAGATTTTTACTGACCATAAGAGCCTGAAGTATGTGTTCACGCAGAAGGAGTTGAATCTGCGTAAGCGGCGGTGGCTTGAGTATGTGGCGGATTATGACGTAGAAATCCAGTATCATCCGGGCAAGGCCAATGTCGTGGCCGACGCCCTGAGCCGAAAGACAAGAAAGATCTTTAACCTCTCCGCCGATCGGTTAGTTGAGGAGTTCCTCCTTATGGATATTTCAGTGGGATGCTGTGGTTTGCAGAGTAGTTTGTCAGTGGCAGAGCCGTCCTGGATTTCTTTGACTAGACTGCATCAGAAGGACGATCCGGATCTGTTGCACCTTTTTACCAGGACAGAGAAGGGAGAGTTGCCAGATTTTGCTATTGATGATGCGGGTACTTTGAAGTACCGCGGCAGGTTTTGCGTTCCCGCTGTTGGGGACATTAGGAGTATGATTTGCAGTGAGGCTCATGGTTCCAGCGTTGCCTACCATCCAGGATCTACGAAGATGTACCGTGACTTAAGGCAAATTGCCTAGTGGTATGGTATGAAAGGAGATATAGCCCGATATGTTGCTGAGTGTCACACTTGCAAGCGTGTGAAGGCCGATCATGGAAGGCCTGGTGGTAAGTTGACCCCGCTAGAGATCCCGACTTGGAAGTGGGAGAGTATATCTATGGACTTCATTACGGGTTTGCCAAAATCCCCGAGGGGATTTGATTCTGTTTGGGTTATAGTGGATAGATTGACGAAGTGTGCTCACTTCGTGCCTTATAAGATTGATTACCCGATGAAGAAGATAGCGGAGTTGTACTTGAATGAAGTCATCCGACTCCACGGTGTGCCGGTTAGCATCATTTCTGATCGAGACTCCCGGTTTACTTCTCGTTTTTGGCAGAGTCTGCAGGAGGGTTTGGGTACGTATCTGAGGTATTCTACTGCGTACCACCCTCAGACCAATGGGCAGACGGAGCGGGTCAATCAGATTGTTGAGGATATGATCCGGTGCTATATTTTAGACCACGGTGAAGCGTGGGATGAGCGTCTGCGACTCATGGAATTTGCTTATAATAACAGTTATCAGGAAAGCTTGCAGATGGCTCCGTTCGAAGCTTTGTATGGGAGGCGCTGTAGGACTCCGTTGTTTTGGGCTGAGGCTGGTGAGAAGCCTTTGTTGGGTCCAGATGCTCTGGAAGAGATGGAAGTCGCCGTGAAGCTTATTCGTGAAAAGCTTCGTTTAGCTCAGGAGAGGTATGAAAAGAACGCCAATCGGCGTAGGTCTGCTTTGGAGTTTTTAGTAAGGGATCATGTATACCTCAAGGTTTCTCCAATGGTTGGTGTGAAGAGATTTGGTAAAAATCGGAAATTGGACCCAAGGTATGTGGGCCCGTTCGAGATTTTGGAGCGGATTGGTGTGTCTGCATATAGATTGGATTTGCCAGCGAACTTCCCTGGTGTTCATAATGTTTTTCATGTTAGCCAATTGCGGAAGTGTGTGCGCAGCAGTGGGCAACTCTTGGATGTTGTGCCCCAGTTGGAGCCCAACCTCTCTTTTGTTGAGGTGCCAGTTTGTATTTTGGATACTCAGGAGCGTGTGCTGCGAAAGAAGTCCATACCGATGGTGAAAGTTCTATGGAAAAATCAGGATTTGGAGAGCGCGACTTGGGAGCTAGAGTCGGCCATGAGGAGGGCGTACCCTCACCTGTTTCACTGATTTGATCGGTATGTTTCCCTTTGTAACTTCTGTTTGTTACTTTTCCTTCGCTAGTAGGAGGGTTGTGCGTAAAGTTTCGGGACGAAACTTTCTTTTAGGGGGAGTGACTGTAACGCCCCGTTTTTTTTTCAGCGATTATTTTTATTCTCGTTTGGCGTTACGATGATGCGTTTCCGTGGCTTGAGCCGTGTGTGGAGTATGGTTTAGCTCCTTAGAACTGAGTGCCCTGTTTGGTAGCCTGTTGGCAAGATCTCCCTAGCAAACCGAGTCGTTTTGGTGACCCGGTGTGGCCTCTCGGGGGGATGTTTGTGTTTGGCTTTGTTTGGGTGTAACTCGAGTTCTGTTCGTCGAAAGTTAATTTCGACTTCGCCGTTGTGTTCATAGCGTGGGTATTTAGCTACGGTGCGAATTTCGTCGAATTCCGAGGTAGTTCGGTTTTCGCGTCGTTTAGGTGCTTTATGTAATTTTGTAATTAATTATATTATTATATATTAATATATATATATATATAGAATGAAAAGGCATCATCTTCTTCACGTTAATAACCGCCGGTCCTGTACGAGAGAAACGGAGAAACCGCCTACCCTTCCCTTCAGACGCCGATTCCCGTAGCGTTTGTGGACGGAATTCGATTCTGAGAGTGGATTCGGATTGCTCTCGTCAAGACCTTCATTCCTACGGTAAGAAATTCGATTTTCGTGGAGTTTTGGGAGGATTGGAATTTTCGGTTTTGGAGTTTTCCGCCATTAATGGTCGAGTGTTTGTTTTAGGTGTTGCGGCCGTTTTGATCCGTGCGAAGAGGAGGAAAGCAGTCCAAAGCTTCGCTGTGATTTGAGGCAAGTGGTATTCTTGCCCTTGCCAAGTTTTTTTTTCAATTTTACTTGCTGAAATTGAAATCCCGGTTAGCTCAGGTTAGAGGCCTTGTTGTTCTCATTTCTTGCTAACTATAGGGCTTAGTTCTTCCTACTGAAACCCACCCTATTTTGTGATGATTGGAATCCAAATTGTCGGCGTGGAGCCGTTGTTTTCCTTTACTCTGATTGTTGCTCTGGTTCGGGTGTAGCCGAGAGGGAGAGTTAGGAGGGGGTGTGGTTGCCGATTTTCGTTAAGGTATTACTCGAATGATTAGGCATAGTTTGTATAGTAGTGGTGCACGACGTTGGTAGTTTCCTGCTGCTACTGCAGTTGCGTGAACCGTGTGCGTGTTCCGGTGTCGTTCGGGAAATTCCAAACGGTGCAGGTTAGCCGCGCACGGTCGTTAACCGTTAGGGCGCACGACCACTGGTCGTGTGCCTCTGTTCGTGCGCATATAACTTTCAGTTTCCAAAGTTCTGTCTCGGAGATCGCACGAGCGCTGACAAGCAGTGCGCACGACCACTGAACGTGCGTCACTGATCATGCGCTGACGCTAAGTTTTCTCAGGTTTTCCAGGTTCGCTTCGCACGATCATCAACCGATGAGTGCGTACGACCACTGATCGTGCGTCACTGATCGTGCGCTCTGTATATTTTCTTTTACTAGGCGAATTTAGCTGGTTTCGAGTGCGGGAATTTAGATACTCAAGTGACAGGCAACTACTCGAGTTCTGGATCTTCTTCCTTGGTCGTTCGACTATCGTCGAGCTCCGTATTCTTTAGTGGGTTTGTGGGTAGTGGCATTATTTTGGCGGCGAGTGAGGCTAGCTCGCTCAACGCCAAAGTTTAGGTAGGCACTGAGTGGGTTTCACTCAACGCCTAGTCGTGTTGGTTATTTCAACACTCTTCCTTTACCTTGTCTTTCGTTTCCGAGTGGATTTCCAGTTGTATTTCTGGGTTTTCCTTGTCGGCCGTTTTCTTTATTTTCCTAGAGGCCGAATCGTGGGTCGTGGTTAGTAGTGGTGGTTGTAGCTCTTTATGGGGGTGGAGTTGTGTGATATAGCCAAGGCCACCCATGTTTTTTTTCTTGCTCTAGGTACGGGCTGGGCATGTCGGGTGGAAGATCCCTTGTGTTTTCACGTGTTGACCCTCGAGCTTTTGACTTGGACATGGTGGATTGGGGGACTGCGTTTGCCTTCGATCCGATTCCTCGTTGTTGTTTTTGCTACTATCACTTCCCACAGTTTAGGGTGTTAGAAGTTTCTTCTTTGGTAGTTTGCAACATTCTGGCTCTTGGCAGCCTAGTAGGCCCTGCAGGATGTGGTTCCTGGGCTGGGTCGTTGCTGTTTCTTTGCACGTTGTGCATTTCTTGTGGTCATATTTTGGACAGTTGTGACTCTTTCTACTGCATGTTTTTTTCTAGGTACCTTGTCCCTTTGGTTGACTCTTTCATGCAGTTTTACTTTGTTTAGCTTGCTGAGGTATTCTGTTTTCTTTTGGAATACCCCAGGTTCTGAGCCGTAGCCAGTTGGGTGGCTAGTTTGCAGTGGTGGTGTTGGTGGTCTCTTGGACTTTGGAGTTCTGTTTACCTTGTTAGTGAGGTTGTTTTCAGTACTATCTTACAGACATACTGTTGGGGTTTCTCGGTAGGGTTGGCACAACACTTTGTGCACGCAGCGGAAAGGAAAAGTACGAGAACAGCCCAAGAGAACTGGATCTGGCCATGATCGTTGTATCAAGAAGTAAACAAAATAACTAGGGAAAAATACCTTAGTGGCGTTGAGTCACAACTCAACGGAGATGCTCCAAGTATTGAGTGCTGTCGGTGGGGAGTTGTACGTGGAATAATATCCACGTCTCTGCAGAAATCCACACGAGCAGGAGAAACCCGAACTGCTCGTCGCACGAACAATCGGGAGGAAGACAGCCGCACCTTTGCAACTCCACGGACTGCTAGGTCCGCGCCAGGAGAGGCAAGAACAACGACTATCGCCGGAGATGGGAGGGTCAGCGGAGCAGACACGGCGGTGGCGGAACACTTCCGTCCGGCGATGTGCGGGATGCGGCGGAACGAGCGATCGGCGGAACTCTTTCCGTCGGGTTCTAATCGGCCGCAAAAAGCACAAGTCACACACGTTTTCCAAAACCCTAAGTATCTATTTATACCAAAGGTATAAATAGACCTAAAGGAATGGCTATCCGCAGACCACACAGCATAGGGTCCCTGGAAGAATTCGGCGAGAATAGGCAAAGGCGTTCGGCGAGAATCATCCGCCAAGTCATCGAGAATCAGGGACGATTCTCGACGAATGGCCTTTAGTCGTCGAGTCATACTTGATAACTCTCTACGATACTCGTCGATCGGCGAGAATCATCAGGCAGATTCGGCGAGAATCAATGGACAGTCCCGACGACTAAGTCTTTGATTCTCGACGAATCTATCAGATTGATTCTCGACTAAACCCCCATAGTCGTCGAGACATTCTCGACGACATTGCCTTGGTCGTCGAGACATTCTCGACGATTTGCCTTGGTCGTCGAGACATTCTCGACGATTTGCCTTGGTCGTCGAGACATTCTCGACGATTTGCCTTGGTCGTCGAGACATTCTCGACGACCTTTCGACTATCCATGCCCTATGAACTTTATTGGCAACAATTGCCTGACCCCATACATAATGGTGATTGGTAACCTTTACCAATACGGTCAATCTTCCAACTCCTCCATAGCTCTTATGTGCGACCCTGCAGACTCATATTGCGTTGGCAGTGAGATTACATGTTTGACAACTTCTAGATCACCATGGTAACTCCAACAGTCTCCCACTTGATCTTGGAAGTATCAAACCATAAACCTCACAAACAATGAGCGGCATCTAGCAATGCATCATTGCTCCCCAAGCAATAAGAGTTTATAACTCATAAGCCTTCATGAACAATGTATCAGCGTTGTCTTTGTCCCTTTGTCCCTTACATCCGGAAAGAACTAGAGGCATGGACCGTGTCACCCTCATAATAGCTCAATCCAAGTTTCCTGATCTAGAATGGACATCCAGAGAATGGTGAGGCCAATATCACATATTGACTCCACCAAGCATGGCCATGCATTTCTCAGTCCAGTTCCATCAAGGGGCCCATGGATGCAACTCCTGTCATATAGGAGGACAAATTCCATATCTGCTCACACACAAACACCCAAATGATTCGTAACGTGCCCAACAACCACCCTTATCATCAACCTTTCTCAAGGAAGACTTTAGATGGCATCAAAGCATGCTCTTCCTCACTTGATGAATGCTGTGACTTCAGGTCAAAGGACCACAACACCATTGTCAGTAGAGACCTACTTGTGACACGATTAGATAACAATCCACAAAGTAGTCTCTGGTTGGGTCTGTCCAGTACGACTTGTTCATTAACAAGTACCCACGTGATGACTTGATATCACAATATCATGACCTGTGAGAACTGGTCATCAGTCAACGCACGTGCTAGTCTTCATGTATCATCATTACCCTTAGATCCTATGATGATACCACGACCAGGGACTTTTAAGAATGAAGCTTCAAATGAATCATAGGCTCTCACATTCAAGTCACGTACTTGATGTCCTATGGAAGCGAACATTCTAAGGGTATTCATTATGTTAACATTTAACTATCATATAGAAAAACCATAATAACGGAATATGCCATTAATTGTAAAAAGAAAATCTAGGTACACAATTCATCATATGAATAAACAATAAACAGCCAACAGAATATATCTTTACATGCAACCCACAAGGCTCCCACTAGACTTGATCATTCAGGTATCGCATACCCATTGATCTAGTATGACCATCATGCTTTCTCTGCGCGAGAGGCTTTGTCAGTGGATCTGCAATATTCTCCTCAGTCGGCACTCTGCAAATGTTCACATCTCCTCGTTCGACAATCTCACGAATAAGATGGAACCGCCGAAGTATGTGCTTGGAGCGCTGATGGGATCTAGGTTCCTTAGATTGTGCAATTGCACCATTGTTATCACAGTAGAGAACTACGAGACCAACAATGCTAGGAACTACATCAAGCTCGCCGATGAATTTCCTAATCCATACAGCCTCCTTCGCTGCATTAGCCGCAGCGATATACTCGGCTTCCGTTGTAGAATCAGCAACTGTCTCTTGCTTGGAACTCTTCCAGCTTACAGCTCCTCCATTCAGGCAAAACACAAACCCTGACTGAGACTTTGAATCGTCCCTATCAGTTTGGAAGCTAGCATCCGTGTAACCACTTACAACGAGCTCTTCCTCTCCACCATACACCAAGAACACATCCTTAGTCCTTCTCAAGTACTTCAGGATATTCTTGACTGCAATCTAGTGACACTCACCGGGGTCTGACTGATACCTGCTAGTCATGCTTAAAGCAAAGGAGACATCGGGTCGAGTACATAACATTGCATACATGATTGATCCAATTGCCGAAGCATATGGAATCAACTTCATGCGGTCCTTATCTTCACAAGATTTTGGACACTGGTCCTTAGAGAGATTCACACCATGAGACATGGGCAAAAATCCTTTCTTGGACTCAAGCATGTTGAACCGCTTCAACACCTTATCGATGTATGTACTCTGGGTCAAACCCAGCAACTTCTTCGATCTATCTCTATAGATCTTAATACCAAGTATATAAGTCGCTTCACCCAAGTCCTTCATAGAAAAGCAGTTCCCTAGGTTGTTCTTAACAACTTTCAGGGTAGGAATGTCATTCCCAATCAACAGTATGTCATCTACATACAGTATCAGGAAGACAACAATGCTCCCACTGATTCGCTTGTAAACACAAGGCTCATCTTCATTCTTGATGAAACCAAACTCTTTGATTTTCTCATCAAAACGAAGATTCCAACTTCGAGAGGCCTGTTTCAGTCCATATATGGACCTATTCAGCTTGCATATCTTAGTGACTTCATTTGGGGATACAAAACCCTCGGGTTGTGCCATGTACACTTCCTCAAGGAGGTTTCCATTAAGGAAAGCTGTTTTGACATCCATCTGCCAGATCTCATAGTCATAATACGCAGCAATAGCAAGCAATATCCTTATGGACTTTACCATGGCAACAGGGGAAAAGGTTTCATCATAGTCAATACCATGAATTTGTCTAAAACCCTTAGCCACCAGTCGCCCTTTGAATGTCTGTACATTCCCATCCATGTCGGTCTTCTTCTTGAAGACCCACTTGCACCCTATGGGTCGTACCCCTTCAGGTGGTTCCACCAAGTTCCAAACTTGGTTTGCATACATGGAGTCCATTTCGGATTTCATAGCCTCAAGCCATTTGTCGGAGTCCGGTCCATTCATAGCCTCTTGGTAGGTTGCTGGTTCATCATCATGATCCATTAGCAACACATTACCTATTTGAGACACGAGAAATCCATATCTCTCAGGCTCAAATCTTGGTCTACCAGATCTACGCAGGACATGTGTTTCTTGAGTAGGTTCTCTAGCTACAACACCTTGTAGTCCTAATTCAGAATCCAATTCTGGTTCATTCACTATTTGTGGTTCTTGAACTTCTTCAAGTTCTACCTTTTCAGTCTTTCTTGATAAGAACTCTTTCTCCAAGAAGACACCGGTCCTTGGGACAAACACCTTGCCCTCGGACGGTAGGTAAAAGTAATATCCTTTCGTTTCCCTAGGATATCCCACCAGATAACATTTATCTGATTTGGGTTCCAGCTTGTCAGGCATTTGACGTCGCACGTATGCCTCACAGCCCCAAATTTTAATAAACGACATACTAGGACGTTTCCCAGTCCATATCTCATATGGTGTCTTCAGAACCGTTTTTGTTGGAACGCGATTCAGTGTCATAACAGCAGTCTCTAAAGCAAAACCCCAAAAGGAAACAGGCAAGTCTGCATGACTCATCATCGAACGTACCATGTCTAACAGAGTACGATTTCTCCTCTCAGACACACCATTGTGCTGTGGTGTTCTAGGTGGAGTGAGCTGTGATATAATACCACACTCTTTCAGATGATCACGGAACTCGTGACTCAGGTATTCTCCACCTCGATCAGATCGGAGTGCTTTAACCCTTTTGCCCAACTGGTTTTCTACTTCATTCTTGAACTCTTTGAACATTTCAAAGGTCTCGGATTTGCACTTCATAAGATACACATATCCGTATCTACTGAAATCATCAGTAAATGTAACGAAGTAGAAATACCCACCTCTAGCCATGGAACTCATGGGTCCGCACACATCACTATGTACAACACTCAAGAGATCCTCAGCCCTCTCAGTATAACCAGTGAAAGGAGCTTTTGTCATTTTGCCTAACAAACAAGATTCACATCGCTCAAATGATTCATAATCAAATGAGTCCAAAAGTCTATCCTTATGGAGCTTGGATATGCGCTTCTCGTTTATATGGCCCAAACGACAATGCTAGAGATACGTAGGGTTTGAGTCATTTGTTCTTAGTCTTTTATTATTTTCTACATTATAGATCATATGGTCTAAGTTCAAAACATAAAGACCATTAAACAGTTGGGCTACAGCATAACAAACATCATTCTTAAATATTGAACAACAGTTGTTCTTAATTATAAAAGAAAATCCAATCATGTCCAGACATGAAATAGATATAATGTTTCTAGTTATGGCCGGAACAAAATAACAATTATCTAGTTCTATTACAAGCCCACTAGGCAAAGAAAGACGGTAAACCCCTACGGCTACAGCAGCAACTCTTGCTCCATTGCCGACACGCAGGTCCACCTCCCCTTTACTCAGCAATCTTCTCCTTTCCAGTTCCTGCACATTTGTACAAATGTGAGAACCACATCTGGTATCCAATACCCAAGATGAAGGAGCAGAAAGGTTTATCTCTATAACATAAATATCTGAAGCGGAAGTCATACCTCCCTTCATTTTCTGCAGACCCTCAATATAAGAAGGACAGTTCCTCCTCCAATGACCAGCCTTGCCACAGTGGTGGCATTTCCCTTCCTTCACTGTGTTTTTCTTCTTCTTCAGTGCAGAAGACTTGGGCTCAAGATGTGACTTAGGTCCCACCTTCGTCTTCTTGAAGCCCTTGCCCTTGCCCTTGCCCTTATGCACCATCAGTATGGGGCTGGTAGGCTTGGCCTTCTTCATATTGATTTCGGCAGTTCTCAACATGCCTAGGAGTTCGGGCAGTGTCTTGTCTATTTCATTCATGTTATAGTTCAAGACAAACTGCTCGTAGCTGTCCGGCAACGATTGCAGGATCAGATCTGTGGCCAACTCTTGACCCAGAGGAAAACCCAGTCTTTCAAGGTTCTCTATATACCCAATCATCTTGAGTACGTGAGTCCCTACTGAGTCCCGAACTCCCATCTTGCACTGAAACAATGCTTTCGTGACGTCGAACCTCTCTTGACGAGCCTGCCCTTGAAACATTTTCTTAAGATGCTCGTCAATCTCCTTGCACCCCATGTTCTCATGTTGCCTTTGGAGTTCAGAGTTCATGGTGGCAAGCATGAGGCATTCGATGTCTAAAGCATCATCGGTATACTTCTTGTAAGCATCCTTATCAGCACGGGAAGAATTCCCGGTCGGCACCTCGGGGGATTCCTCTTCCAAGACATAGAGCTTTCGCTCTTGCCTGAGAACAATTCTCAAGCTCCTGTACCAGTCCATGTAGTTAGTCCCATTGAGCTTATCCTTCTCAAGGATGGCTCTCAGAGACAAAGTGGAGTGTGAACCACTTGTCATGGAATTCTACAAGAATTCATGCAGAATAAAATCAGTACCAAAGTTTCAAAATACAATTTATTTTAATTTGGACTCTAATTAAAACTCCCACTATTTTATTCGAACTAATAGCCCTCACTATCAATTCGGAGAGTTCATGCGAGCTACTCTCTCTTAGTGGACAAGATCCGTATTTCACCAACACAATGAGTCAGCTTTGGCTTTCCTCTCACGATGTAGTTATTTAGGTAGGCAACGTTTGCCAATTGCATCCTCATGCAATTCTTGTATGGTTGGTGAATAACTCTTTATTCGCATCCATCATATGGTGCATGCCAACCCTATGCCTCTAGGCGCTCAAGCTTTGAGGTCACCTAGTTAAGTGGGGCCCGATGTCGACAGTGGGATATCACAATTATCCGCTCGCACCCTTACCAAGATTGATTAATGCACCTTGCTTTGGCAAGCCCACATTTCATCGATCGAGGCAGGAAGAGTGTCATCCATCGGAAGGCATCCGAACACTTAATGTTTGATGAAGGGATTTAAATTTTGATAGTATGTTAACAATTAACCATGATCAACCTTTGATCAATGTGCACATCTAAATAAAATAAAACATTTCTAGAATCCTCATGCATCCCTTATGTGCACAACAAGACACTATCAACATTTGATAGAGCAAAGGGCTAAATCTGAACATATGGACATTTCCAAATATTCAGGTTTACATGCATTGGACAAAGGGAAAAGGCAACTCAAATTAAAGCAGTAGACAAGCTCATCTCTCTTTGTTGGATTCAAAATCCAAAACAAAATTCGAGGGATGGTTACTGCTAAGGAGACAACAACTTCTACAATTAGAAATTGCTACGAAATCCCAGACGTTCCTGGCGGGGTTCCAAGGGGCAGCGCCCCTGGCGGTGGTCCCGCTGACCGATCAGTGGGCGGGGTCAAGGGGCAGAGCCCCTGCGGGGTGCGGGGCAGCGCCCCGACCAAATTTTGCAAAATCACCACCGATTTCCCATGGAAAAATCATCAACAATTGATGTTCCAGGAATAAATCTAGACAATTAGAACACTTCTAAATCCCTAGGTTTACACGTGTTGGAATTCCCTAACTTCCAATACAACAGTCATGGCCGCAACCTCCCTCTGATACCATTGTTGGGGTTTCTCGGTAGGGTTGGCACAACACTTTGTGCACGCAGCGGAAAGGAAAAGTACGAGAACAGCCCAAGAGAACTGGATCTGGCCATGATCGTTGTATCAAGAAGTAAACAAAATAACTAGGGCAAAATACCTTAGTGGCGTTGAGTCACAACTCAACAGAGATGCTCCAAGTATTGAGTGCTGTCGGTGGGGAGTTGTACGTGGAATAATATCCACGTCTCTACAGAAATCCACACGAGCAGGAGAAACCCGAACTGCTCGTCGCACGAACAATCGGGAGGAAGACAGCCGCACCTTTGCAACTCCACGGACTGCTAGGTCTGCGCCAGGAGAGGCAAGAACAACGACTATCGCCGGAGATGGGAGGGTCAGCGGAGCAGACACGGCGGCGGCGGAACACTTCCGTCCGGCGATGTGCGGGATGCGACGGAACGAGCGATCGGCGGAACTGTTTCCGTCGGGTTCTAATCGGCCGTAAAAAGCACAAGTCACACACGTTTTCCAAAACCCTAAGTGTCTATTTATACCAAAGGTATAAATAGACCTAAAGGAATGGCTATCCGCAGACCACACAGCATAGGGTCCCTGGAAGAATTCGGCGAGAATCGGCAAAGGCGTTCGGCGAGAATCATCCGCCAAGTCGTCGAGAATCAGGGACGATTCTCGACGAATGGCCTTTAGTCGTTGAGTCATACTTGATAACTCTCTACGATACTCGTCGATCGGCGAGAATCATCAGGCAGATTCGGCGAGAATTAATGGACAGTCCCGACGACTAAGTCTTTGATTCTCGACAAATCTATCAGATTGATTCTCGACTAAACCCCCTTAGTCGTCGAGACATTCTCGACGACATTGCCTTGGTCGTCGAGACATTCTCGACGATTTGCCTTGGTCGTCGAGACATTCTCGACGATTTTCCTTGGTCGTCGAGACATTCTCGACGATTTGCCTTGGTCGTCGAGACATTCTCGACGATCTTTCGACTATCCATGCCCTATGAACTTTATTGGCAACAATTGCCTGACCCCATACATAATGGTGATTGGTAACCTTTACCAATACGGTCAATCTTCCAACTCCTCCATAGCTCTTATGTGCGACCCTGCAGGCTCATATTGCATTGGCAGTGAGATTACATGTTTGACAACTTCTAGATCACCATGGTAACTCCAACACATACATATATGCCAGTGGGTTCGTGTCAGGTTGTTGGCGCTCACTGGTAGTTTTTACCTTTGTACTGGATATATTTACTTATGCTGCTACCGTTTTCTGGAGATAGTCTACTTGCTCTGAGAAGCTTTTATGCTAGGTTGCTAGTTACTTTTAAACTATAATTATTATTATAAATAAAGCTCATGATCAGCACGTTTTATAAAGCGTAATCACTATTTTTCCAAATCACGTATAAAGACCGTTTTCTTATATATTATATAAATTAAATGTAGGGTCTTGCATAGTATGAGTGGTTCTCTTGGGAGCCTTGTGTGCTCTTTAGGATGTCAAACCTAAATAAAGTATTTTTCCGCAGCGTATAAATATAGTTTTTCTTTTGTGGACTAGGTGATCCACTGAGCCGAGGGATACGGTCTCTAAAATATAACTGATTTTCTAATCATTAATCACATGATTTTCTTTCATTATGTGGGTAGTTGGTTTTGCCTGAGCGTCAACAGTTATCCCCTGCTTGACGTGGCATCATGACGCGTGTTTTCTCTTACTCTGATAATTCTTAATTCGGAGAAAATGCGGGTTGTGACACCTTCTTCTTTCAGTATTCTTCATGAATCTTTTGAAATTCTTCACAAAGAGGCTTTCCTGGTGTTCCTCGCTATCATCTTCATCTTACTTTCTTGACTTGAGTGCCAAGGCATTCTTCTTCGGCTCCTTATTGTATTCTTAATTCTGAATTTGAGTTCCACCTCATGAGTTTTCAGATTCCCAATAAGGCTCTCATTCTAGAGCTGTCTAAGATCGCACAACTCAGATATTGCAGTCACCTTTGGGTTGAACTTCAGTGGGAGTGACCGAAGGGTATTTTGCATGCAGTCACCATTGGAGAAGGTTCTCCCAAGAATTCTTGAGGCATTGCCGATCTTTGTGAATCATGTGTATATTGAGTCCACGTTCTCATCCACCTCCATATGGAATTTTTCAAATTTTGACTCAAGTTTGAATAGCTTTGAGTCTTTAACCTCTGAGGTACCTTCATGAGTTAGTTCTAAGAGATTCCAAAAATCATAAGCTATTTCACAAGCACAAACTATATTAATTCAATTCTATCAAGAGCGCAAAATAAGGCATTCATTGCTTTAGCATAATTTTTACATCATGTTTTATCGTCATCGTCCCACTTATCCCCCAGTTGGTCTATGTTAACTTCTGCAACAATATAAGAAAAATTCGTATAACGAGTTTCTACCATGTTCCAAACCTCGATATTTAATGTCATCAAGAAACATCTTATGCGTTCTCTCACGTAATTTAATTTGTTCCTGTAAATAGTGGTGTTCTACTAATTCCTTGCTCCTCATGAAATGCGAGATCATGGAGCGCCATTATTCCCAGATTTTAAGCTAGTTTGGAATAACATCCCTCTAATACCACTTGTTCGATCGTGTAGCACCCTAAGAGGGGGGGGGGGGTGAATAAGGGCCCTTAAAACTTTAAATTAATGAGAAGAGAAATTTAAACTTTCTGGTTTCTGTTGCTACCGCCAACAATAATGATACTATGTGATCTTGTGGCAGACGTTAGAAGGGGGGGGGGTGAATAAGGTTTGCATCGTTTATAAAAAATTCAAATTATTTAGTTCCAAGGAAATATTAGTTCAGGAAGCAACAACATGGCATTAGGTATCTAACGCACGACGGTATGTCTCTGAACTCATTTTTCTTGGCAGATTCTCTTTTGGAGATCTATGCACTCTTTAGGACAACACAAAATAACAACCACAACAGTACACGCAAGTAGAGAAGCATGAAATGAATTTCATTTCCAAAACTAAAATCAACAATTGCTTTTAAAGATTATAAAGTTGATCTCTGTGACGCCGGAGATCGAAGGCGGTGAATAAAAATAGCTTTTGGGTTTCTATACCAACCGCTCAATGGACCGATTGACTCTCTCCCATTCCCTCCAATAAAGGTCTTCGAGCCGGCTCTTCACCTCCACACAAGGAAGGGTCTTATAGCCCAGCTAGATCACCCGATCTAGACGTCCCTTCCCCTGGATGATTTCTCATAAAATCCTACCCCGGATTCTGACAACCATCTCCGGTTGATTTCCTTCACTACAAGCAAAATAGAGAAAGAGAAAGAATACAATAAAAGTTTAATGGATTTAAAACGAATAAAAAACTCCCTCTTGACGATTCCACCATCGAGCGATCCGCGGTCTGTGCTTGTGATCGTCGTGTTCTTGCAACTGGTCCACTCTTCATAGTCGATGTAGTTCTTGGCTCACCGGAGTTCTTTGTACGCGAATGGGAGGGAGGCGGTCTTTTTTTCCTTTGATGCAGATAATGGAATGGACACGAGAGAGGCGGCCGAACCCTAGGAATCACAGAACTCTGTCTCTTTTAATCTTGGTAAAGAACACAAAAAATGAGGCTCCATTATATAAGTCTTGGTGAAAATATGCTACCACCGGCGTTAAGTCTAGCGCCCGGCGGTATGTTCGTACGCAGGATATTGACAGCTATCCTCCAAATTTGGAAAAATATTCAAAACACATATTTTCCTTTTTCCAATGCTAGCACGGCGTGGTAGGTAGGTAGCCCACCACGGTAGTCCAGCTATCTTGACGCCTCTATCTTAACTCTCTCAATGCCTCTGTCTCAATGAGCGTTGAGTGTGTTACCACGATGCGGTACCATGATAGCGCTTGGCGGTAGTTCTATCATGACTCTCTCGACTCCACTATATCAACGCTCTCAACGTCTTTATCTCAACGAGCATTGAGTGTGTTACCGTGGCGCGGTACCAAGCTAGCGCCTGCATGGTAGGTTCTCTAGAGCCTGGACGAATTAATTCCTCGAGCTAGCGCGAGTGGTAGGACTAGCTCAGTGCGGTAGATTTCCGAGCGCCTTGTCCATTTAATTCAGGCTACTGCCCGTCATTAGCTACTACCGCTCGACAGTAGGTTCCTGAGGAGAGCTCCTTGCATTTCTTGTACCTGTAAACCTGCACACTCTACCAAACACAAGATGTAATCAAATATAACATGGGAGTTGATATTATCAAACTAAGGATATGTGAACCGTCGACTCCAACAATCTTCACCTTTTGATAATATCAAGTCCCGTTCATGAGATATAATAATGAAGTGCATGATACATTATTGGGTACACTGGAAACTAAGTACCAGATTTGGAGATGCCTCCCCTTACTAAATAATATACATCAATTTGTATTTGATGGGATGTTTAAGTTCCAATGTGCATGTTAAGAAATGCAGGAAAATTTATAAGTACAAGTGTCGACACTTGTAAGGAATTGTGTCGACACCTGTAGCAGAAGCTGTGTCGACACCCAGGAATTGTGTCGACACCTGAAGAAGGCTTATGTCGACACAAAGAACTAGTGTCGACACACACTCAAAGCCATCTATCAGCAACAGCTGTACTGAGTCTGAAAGGCTTGTGTCGACACACAGGACTTGTGTCGAAACACACTCAATGACGTCTGGACATACACTCAATGCCGTCTTTCAGCATCAACTATGTCGAGACCAGGAGCAGTTGTGTCGACACACAGGACTTGTGTCGACACACACTCAACGACGTCTGGACATACACTCAACGCCATCTGTCTGCATCAGCTATGTCGAGACGAGGAGCAGTTGTGTCGACACACAGGACTTGTGTCAACACATACAAAAGAAGCTGTGTCGAGAAGCAGAAGAATTACTATATCGACACATTGAGTGCTGTGTCGACATCATCAAGACTTGTGTCGACACTTAGTCTATTTGTGTCGACACATGTAAAGTAGTTTGCTAAGTGTTTTCTGCTGAGATATAAAGTCATTACAGAATCAACTGTCACGGATGTAGACTTGAAAGCTGTCATAAACAACAAGTCTGACACATTTGTCAGAACTGTCAGAAGGTTGTTACAAACCGGATCAGCCGATAATCATTGAGAAACTCTATATAAAGGACTGATCCATGACAACCAAAGCAAGCAATTTAAGCAATTACAGGGGAACAAACCAACACAGATCCAGAGAGAGAACTCAACAACAAGAAAGGGGGGAACCTTTAAGAAGGCAGATCCTGAACAGTCTGCAAGAAATATTCAGATCTAATTCTGAATCTAAGAAGGGAGCTATCTGAAGATCAACTTCTACACCAAGTAAGGATCAACCTCATTTTGTTTAATCAAGAAGCTTTGAAAAAGCTAAGTCAGGTTAGATCTGAAGTATACAGTTTATTCAAGAACTGATCAAGAAGCTCACACCAATTGAGAGTTATTTCTGGGTGAAATTTCTGTACAACTAAATCTTCTTTTTTCTTATAAGATCTTTTATAGATCTGAGTTATAAGCCTATGTTTATAAAGGCTGAGGTAGGGCTGAGAGCTTGAGGTGTAGGACTTGTGAAAGTCTGAGTTGTAAGCCTAGTGATAAAGACTGAGGTAGGGCTATTGCCTGAGGTAGGGTTCTTGGGAAGAATCTGAGGTAGGACTTGTATAAGTCTGAGCTATAGGAACCTATCAGGTTCTGAGTTGTAAGATCTGTGGATTTGAGTTAGTGGAAGGAAGTTGGGATAAATCCAGTTCTCTACTGGATAGGCGAAGGGGGAAAGTAGATGTACCCATAACTTGGGGAACCACTATAAATCTGGTGTACTGCGCTGTGTTGTGAGTGTTATGTCGTGGATAGTATATTCTATGCTGTGATAGATCTAGTTACTTGCCTAAATTTATTAAAGGAAATAGGACCTATTCACCCCCCCTCTAGGTGTCCGATGCTCTTGAAATCAAGTCTTTCAAGTTTCAGAGGGAGGTTACTCAAACATAGAACTAACAGTCTGAGTGAATCTCCAAGGTAATTAACAGATAGCAAAAATTGGTTCAAATGAGAATTAGAAGGAATTTGGATCCATGAAACTGCCCATCTGTGTAAGACCCCCCTTTTTTTTTTCTTTTTCAACCACCGGGGTCTTAGGCCCAGAACCGCCGCTTTGCGGTGACTCCTTCACGTCCTGAAGGATCATCACCACAAGGCGCCGATTCTGCCGGCCAATTCGATCACAGAAAAGTAGCACAATATAACAGTAAGAGCAATGCAGTCCACAATAATAAAATCACATATATATAATAAAGCTCCATGAAGGGAGTGTCCACAGAAACATCAGAGTGCAGCATAATGTAAAACTAGAAATAAGGGCATAAGCCCTGTACATCAGAGTCCTCACTACAAGTCTCTCATGCGGAAGCGAAACAGAAACTACTCAAGGTCGAGACTCACGGTCCCGGCTGTGTGAACTCCGGAGCTAGACTGCCCCATCTCTAGGCGCACCGATCTCTGGGGCTGCTCCTCCATGCTGGGCTCCACGATCCCCTAAATGATGCGGTTCGAAAACCGTTAGTCATAAAGACTAAGCCCTATCATCCCCTACCCCTTCCCCCATGGCTCCTAGGTACCGAGCGGGGAGGAAGGAAGGGAAGGACATGATGGTAGAGATTAAACATGAAATAGATGGCAGCGGAAGCTAATCTAGCAAGTTGTATTAGGTGAGCAGTTAATAAATAATAAATTGTTATAATAGGTGTAGCAGTAAGAAAAGCAATTATATGAATTTAAACCTTCACTTATGCGAGAACACATAAGCAAAAGGGATCTTTTGCAAGGCTCCCATCGTATAGAGTGTCCCATACCACTTATAGGTTGGGGTGTCAGTTATCAAACAGCAATGGTTGTTATATATTGAAATTAACCTTTGATTTATAAACTTGCCCACACAAGCTTATAGACCAAGGGGTCGTTTTGCAGGTCCTAATGTATAAGCGTCCCATACCACTTATACTTTAGGTGTCAGGGTTAAATGAATCGATTATGCTATGACATGCTAGTGGGTATGATGAAACATGCAGTGCAACTCACACACCCGACTCTGTGCACACAGACCTTTAGTTCCCCCTTTCGGAGCCGTTACCTCCCAGGATACCTCCGTAGTGGCAGACGGAAGCGGTGGGTTGGGCCTCGCCCACCTCCAAAACCAGTAAAAGCACCACTGGTCTGACCTATCGTACGCCTCAATGCTTGGTGCACTAAGCGGACGCCTGCGTACTCTTGCCGGCTGGCGCACCGGACTTCAGTTGGCGAAGTGCTAATCACCTCACCGAGTCAACGATATCGGTGTCGGTGCAATCGAACTCCCCGATATCGAAAGACCCACCACCTTAACTTTTCCTATTTTATGCACATGCAAGTTTAATCGTAAGCACATAAAAACCGAGCCGAAGCTCCCCGGACCAAAACGTCCGTCTCCCAACCAACCGAGCCGAAGCTCCCCGGACCATCCCGTCCGTCTCCAAACCAACCGAGCCGAAGCTCCCCGGACCATCCCGTCCATCTCTAAACTAACCGAGCCGAAGCTCTCATCAATCTTCCGGTGCCAACAGTGTTTGTGAAAAGTGCAATCCTAGTTACTAAGTTACTCTTGTCGATTTGTTATTACAGTTTACGTTAGCCCAGGACTGCCCCCGGTATACCCCGTGAAGGGCTCTCAAGGGGCACTAGGAACCAAGACGGCGGCATTACGGCCCGAAGTTCCCTTTCGCAAGACACTTAATATTATTGGTTTATTTCCCTTAACCCATTCCTTTCTCACATTACGATAGACTATCCTAGGGTGATTTTTAAACCTTCCACTCTTCGGGGAAGACGATCTTTCGCCAAACCCGAGCACCTCTTAACTCTAGCTATCACTACTACTCTCTACTCTTCATATTTTCCTATTGTAATTTCCTCCACAAATGTCCACCCAGACAAAATGTTTAACTCCAAAAACTTCCTCAGATCAAGTCCTATTGCATTTCTCAAATTGCTATATGCAGACCGACCTAGGCTATATGACGAACCGGTTATGCAATGATCCATTACTCATCCAAATGCCCTAAATTATTTACTGGAGACTTACCATGACATAAATGACCTAAATCCAGAAAATGGAAATTTTCCTAATTTATTTGGCATTTAATTAAATTCCTCAAAAATCCCAAGGACTACCGGTTTGAACATGAACTACCCTAAGTTCTCATGCAAGATGTCCAGCAAATTTATGATAAATACTAGGTTACCTCAATAGGTTAAATCCTAAGTATCATAATTTTTCAATCATCAAAATGACATGAAAGCTATTTTAGAAATAATCTCTAACTTCTATTGTTTATGAAGCAAGTACAGAAAATATTCTTCCAAAAATTATAAATAATTCACAACATGCAGATAAAGGCCTAAAATTAGCACTGGCCAAGTTTCATAATTTTCCAGCAAGTATTTTATCCATAATTAATTTTTAAACATAAAAGCCCTTTCTATCATCTATGAATAAGGTACTAGATTTACTCAACATACAATTCTATAAAAATCTAGTGATCAATGTGCTACAAATCAAGATCTAAATCCAGAATTTCAACTGATTATAATTAATTTAAAACCTCCAAATAATTGAAACAATAAATCGGGCAATTAATCCGTTAACACACGAAGTATAATATTTATCAATCATAAAATTCCAGGAAAATTATCATAAGTCTAAAACATCCTAAAACTCCCTCCTCCTGAGTTTCACAATTTTTGGATTAGATTTATTGCTTAAAATAACTAAATTACATTTTTATCCTAATCCGACATCTCAACTTTCGAGGTACCTAATTACCTCCAATTCCTTCACTATTTCAACCAGAGGGTTTTCATCATATCATCCCCCTCTCCTCCAAATTTCAAGGGCATACAAGAGCTTTTGCTCCTATGTCCTTCACAAACCTCAAACTCCCACCCGTTGGATTTGAGCCAATCTCTTAGGGTAAAATCCACCCTAAGCCACACCATGTTACCCAAGAGGGTAGACATAGACTCAACAAATCAGTGGCCAACAACTTCAGCCTCTTTTGAGGAGATTTGTCCACTCCATCTCCAATCGTACTTTTCCCCAAAGTACCCCTCACCAAGACCTATCTAGGACTTGATACTTCCCTATTCAAAACTCGACCAATCGAGTTGAAATTTTGTACAGATCTTAATATTGATGCCAGGGACCACCACCCAAAATTTGGGGGAGTTTGGACTTAATTTCATCTCCTAATTAATTTTATATTGTTTATTAAATTTTTACAAAAAATTTAGGCAAAAGTTCTCCAAAAATTCTCATTTTTGGACAGCCTCTCGATATACATATTATAGACCTCCAGTCCAAATTTCAAGTCATTTGGACACGTTATGAACCGTGGGCAACCATTTTAATTTCTGGTTAGCCTAGGTCTTGATCCCACCAAAATGAGTACTGTGTTCAAACCACTCACCCAAATTGAATAAAATCAATTTTAAATTAAAGTAGACCCCGAGGGCTACAACTTTTGTGTCTGATCATTTTTCCTAAAACGGCCTCTACGTGCCTCGTTTCGCAGCCTCAACATATATCCAAATAATCTATTTTTTCATTATGTAATAGATAATAATCTATAAATTATAAAATTATTTCTACTGTTCATCTTCTACATAAACCAAAAAACCAGACACAGAAAAATCATTTTTCCTGTAAGCATTCCGTGATCCGTCGCCGGCCGTTCGGTCACTTCCCTGGCCAGCCACCACCACCACCACCTCCGTTGAGGCGATGGCTAGCGGTCGGCGGTGGTTTGGCCGCCGGAGGTGGCGGTTTCCGGCGAACTCAAAATATCTTTTTCATGGTTTTTCCATGAAAACGTGAGATGGATCCGGCTCCGTTGAGCGCGAACCTCCTTTCTAAGAATCCTAAGATCTACCCATGAAAGAGAAGGAGCAGAGGAGGACCTTGTTCGCGGTTTGAAGGCGAGAAGAACGTCGGGGTGCCATGGTGCGGTGGTGGCGTTTGCTGAACTTCTCCTACAGCAAGAACAAAGGTCTGATCTGATTACTTGAGTGTGTAACCTTCTCCTCTTGTCCAGGTGGGCTTTTATAAATCAGGAAGTGGGAAGGTGAATGGGTAAAACCATTATGGCCATGAAGTTCCCCCCCCCTTAACGTTTCGGTTACAGTGAAGGGATAAGAAACGGTGGAAACTGAACAGATGTGTCCAGCTGGCGGTTTTCTATTGGACCAACTTTTCCTCATTTATTATATAATTATAGAAGGAAAATGGCCGGAAGTTACTCCTGGTGTAACTTCCCACACCAGCATTTATTACCACGCGTGTTGGAATAATTTCGGGCCTGAACCATCGTTTCGGCCAATGTCACGGGCGTGACACATAGGTCACGGGCGTGACAGGCCCGGATAGCCAATTCTGGGTTCGACGATCGTCGAACTGAGATCGACGATCGTCGATGGATGGTCACGGGCGTGACACCTTGGGTCACGGGCGTGACAGTCCCAAACGGCAGATTCTGGGTCGACGATCATCGAATTGAGATCGACGATCGTCGAAGGCTGGTCACGCCCTAGGTCACGGGCGTGTCCTCTAGGTCACGGGCGTGACATGCCCGAACGGCAAATTTCGAGGTCGACGATCGTCGAATTGAGATCGACGATCGTCGAAGGATGGTCACGCCCTAGGTCACGGGCATGAAAATCATGTCACGGGCGTGACATTACCGGGCCGCAAGGTCGGCGATCGTCTCACGGCGATCGACAATCGTCGATGGGGTCACGCCCATAGTCACGGGCGTGACACCTTGGTCACGGGCGTGACATGCCCAGACAGCACGTTCGACGATCGTCTCGTGGAGATCGACGATTGTCGAAGTAGTCACGCCCAGGTCACGGGCGTGACGGGTCGGTCACGGGCATGACCAACCCGTGACCCGAAATATTGATCGCTTTATTTCAATTTTATGTGCTCCCTGGTGTTTTGTCACAACTAACCGACTCCTACGGGTCTAGCCGGAAATGGGATGTTACAATCTGCAGGAAAGAAAGTTTTGGGATATGGAAGGAAAGGGTCAGGTTGTTCATGCAAGCATCTTATCCAAGAATCTATATTACAGTACAAGAAGGTCCATTCATTCCAATGAAGGTATAAGCTCTTGATGCAAATCTGCAAACCCCAAATAGATTTTCTGAAATGACTAAGGATGAGATCATCCTGACAACATTAGACAAGAGAGCACAAAACATTATTGTGAGTGCTATAGATGATGCCACATTTAAGAACTTGGTACATTGCAAAACCTCTAAGGAGATGTGGGACACCTTGATTGTCTACATGGAGGGAACTGAAGAAGTTAGAGAGGATAGGAAATCTATGCTGAATAAAGAATATGAAAGCTTTAGACAAGCCAAGTCTAACAGCATAACAGAATGTTACAAGAAGTTCTTCAAAATACTAAATGAGCTGATGACCTATGGAAGAGTCTTCAGCACATATGAATTGAATGACAGGTTTCTCGAGTTGCTAACCAAGGGCTGGGATACAAAGATATGTACCATCAGAGAGGGGGCCAGGCTTGCTGATAAACCTCCACCCACATTGTTTAGAAAGCTTCTATCTTATGAAATGCAGCTCACAGCAAGAAAGGAGGAAGAGAAAAGCAGCAGGTCTGAGTATAAAGATAAGTCAGTAGCCTTCAACACTGAAGGCACAAGAAAGGGTAGGAGAAAGTCTCCTTCTCCACCCAGAAGAAGTGTTGAGGCAGAAGCAGAGAACCCTGACATCAATACATCAGATAGCCACACCTCTGATTAGGACTTTGCTGCCTTTACAAGGCAGTTTCAGAGGTTTATGAAAAAGAAGGAATAGATAACCAAGCCTTCAATATCCTTTTCCAAGGATGATTATTACAAGAAAAAGAAGACTTCCAAGGAGGACAGGTATGCCTCAAATCCTAGTAAACAAACTAATTCTAAGATTGTTTGTTATTGCTGCAACAGGCCTGAATATGCCATAACTGACTGTCCTGATAAGAGGAAAGAGTCTAAGGACAAGAAGAATCATCAATTAAAAGGCAAGAAGGAGAAATCCTTTGTTGCTCAGAAGCAAAAGAGTTGGACAGACTCTTTATCCTCAGAATCTGGAGAAGAAGACGATGCAGAAGCATATGTTGGGCTGTTCTCTACAGAAGATGATTCTAGGGAATCAGAATTCTTACAAATGTTGGACTCCATAAATAGAGTTGAAGACTATTGATGTAAATGGCTGATGGATCTAACAGAAGATGATTAGTACCAGGATCAGCCTGGTCCAAGTAAGGTATACAGTTCTCTCTCAGCTTCTAATTACTATACTGGATAAGAATTAGATTCATCTGCATCAAGAGGTGTGGATGGTTCTGAATCTGAGGGAGATGTACATCAACTCATTGATGAGTATGGTGGTTTGTTGCAAGCTATGAAGAGGAACAAGTTCCTTGTAAAGAAGCCGGCCAAGGAAATTGAATCCCTTAAGCAGGCTGCATCAGATTCAGCAAAGATGTATGGTTTGAAATTGAATGAGGTTGCCAAACTGAAAAACATAACTTTTATTCAGATGGGAACAATCTCCTTCAAGGAAAATCACATCAAGAATCTGGAGGCAAAACTTCTGAAAGAAAAGGAGTTAGTGGCTAAATTCTCTAAGACAAAGTCTGTCTTGCCCTTAATAGACAATTTCATTTCTCAAAAAGGAAAGACAGGTCTAGGCTTTAAGGGGATAATAAGGGCCACCAATTCTCATAGAAAAGGCAAAGCCCCAGTTCAGCCACTAGCCTCAAAGCCCCCTATCTTCTTCAGGAAAGTGATGCAACCTACAAATAGGTATGATCATGATATTACACATGGTCACTGTGAGTATGGTGATCTCAATGGCAAGGGTATATATGCCAATAGGCCACTCAATAAGCTAACTCATCAGGTTCTTAAGGAATCCTTGGGGTTTGCTGCTCCAGCACCTAAACTTAAAAGGACTGCTGACAACCATGTTGTGAAGTCTATTCCTAAGAGAAGGTACAACAGATTTGAGTGTTGGTGTTGTGGCAAGGTGGGCCACTTTACCATAGATTTTTGGTTCAACACAAGTGTTAAAAACAAGAACAGCTTACCTGTCAGAAACGCTGCAGGAAAGTATGATAGATTTAAAACTAACAAGAACCTAGGACCCAATAACAATTTGGGTTCTTAGGATAGGTAAATATTTATTTGATGCAGGTGAATCCAAGTTGCCATACCCCTATATGGTACTTGGATAGTGCATGTTCCAGGCACATGACTGGAACAAGAAGAATGTTCAGGGACTATGCACCCATAGAGAATGGACCCAAAGTAATCTTTGGTGGATCTGAAAAAGGAATCATAAAAGGATTTGGTAACATTTCTAGTAATTCTATTACTATCACTCAGGTGGCTTATGTGAAGGGTCTGAAACATAACCTGATTAGCATAAGTTAGCATAGTGATCTAGGTTATGACATCTCTTTCCTCAAAGGGGAGTTCCAAATAAGGAGTTCAAGTGATCATTCTGACTGGCACTAGGAAAGGGAATGTATATTGTCTTAAGCTTGATTATGAGTATAACATCTCACCCATTTGTCTAGTTATAGGTGAGAAAGCATCACAGTGTGTCCAATGGCACAAGAGACTGGCTCATCTGAACATAAGACATCTATTTAGTATGGGGTTAGTGAGGAATGGTCCTCAAGTTAAGTGCATTAAGGAGGGTGTTTGTTCAACTTGCCAAAAAGGCAAATAGACTAAGTCCTCTTTCCAAGTACTTGATATCAACAATTCTATGAGATGTCTATATCTCTTACATATGGATTTGTTTGGTCCTATGCCAGTTCATAGTCTAGGAAGGAAAGTACACACATTAGTTATTGTTGATGAATATTCTAGATTCACATGGGTTTTCTTCTTGAGGCAGAAATCTGAAACCTCTACTCTCTTCCAGAGTTTTGTTAGACAAATTCAGAATGAATTTAATAATTTAGTGGTCAAAATTAGAAGTGACCATAGAACTTAATTTCAGTCTGTGTGTATGACAAAGTTCTGTGAAGAACTTGGGATTCATTAGGAGTTATCCTCACCTAGAACTCCCCAGCAAATTGGAGTTGCTGTAAGGAAGAATAGGACTCTTATTAAGGCAAGTAGAACACTACTTAGTGACACTACTCTCCACGAGTACTTCTGGGCTGAGGCAGTAAATACTGGATGTCATGTACTCAATAGAGCTTCCATTAATAAGAAACATAAGATGACTCCCTATGAGTTTTTGAAAGGCAGAAAACCAGACATTTCCTACTTCAGAATCTTTGGTAGCAAGTGTTATGTCCTAGTTAATGGTAAGCACTACCAAACTAAGTTTGCTGCCAAATTCCTAGAAGGGATATTTCTTGGGTACATAAATAATATTAGGGCATACAGGATTTACAACTTGACTACACAAGTTGTAGAAGAATCTGTCCATGTAGTATTTAATGTGTCTAAGTTGATTAACAGTGAATTGTCTAGCTCTTCAGGTAGTTCTATAGGTTTAAAGGATAACCTGGACAAGATGACTATTAATGAAGAAGCACCTGCTAGGCTGGATGAAGAAAAGGATGTATGTTGTCCAGGGGGAGAACAAGATTCACTAGATGAAGAAGAAAATAGTGAGGTGCATCCGGATGAGGAAAATGAAGAAGGCCAAGAGGTTGGCAGATTTCCTCCAGCAAGAAGACACTTGAAGGATCATCCAGCTCACCAAATCATTGGTGATGCAAGTCAAGGTGTTCTAACCAGGAGCAAGAGCATGAACACAGTTCTATGTTCAAGTTTTCTATCACAGATAGAACCTAAGAAGTTTGAAGAAGCCATGCTAGACACAAACTAGATTGATGCAATGCAGGAAGAGCTGAATCAATTCAAAAGATGTAAAGTCTAGGAACTAGTTCCTAAACTAAAGGATCAACATGTTACTGGAACCAAGTGGATCTACAGAAATAAACTTGATGAGAATGGCACCATTATCAAGAATAAGGCAAGGCTTGTAGAAAAAGGCTACAAGCAAGAAGAAGGGATTGAATTTGATCAAACCTTTGCCTCATTGACATGGCTTGAAGCTATAAGGTTGTTCTTGGCCTATGCTGCCTTTGAAGGTTTCAAGATATATTAGATGGATGTAAAGTCAACATTTCTGAATGGTGATATAAAAGAGGAAGTCTATGTTGAACAACCCTCGGGTTTTGTAGACTCTCACTATCCTAACTATGTATATAGGCTTAGGAAAGCCCTATATGGTTTGGAACAAGTCCCTAGGGCTTGGTATGAAACCTTGTCTGCTTTTCTTATTGAAAATAAATTCTCTAGAGGAAAGATAGACAAAACTTTATTCTTTAGGGAATCTAAAGGCAAGATCATCCTAGTCCAGATATATATTGATGACATTATCTTTGGATCTACTGAAAACAACCTTTGTAGAAAGTTTGCCAAACTTATGCAAGGGAAGTTTGAAATGAGCAGTATGGGTGAGCTGAAGTTCTTCTTGGGACTTCAAGTTTGACAGACTAATGATGGATTGTCCATATCTCAGTCTAAGTTCACCAAGGAGTTGATTAATAAATATGAAATGGACTCAGCCTCCACCATGAAAACTCCAATGGGAACAAGTATGCCTATAGGCAAAAATGAGGCAGAGAAACCTGTTGATGAGTCTTTGTATAGAGGGATAATTGGCTCCCTACTCTACTTGACTGCTAGTAGACCTGACATTATGTATGCAATATGTGTCTGTGCTAGGTACCAAGTATGCCCAAAGGAATCTCATTACACTGCTGTCAAGAGAATTTTGAGATATCTTAACGACACAACTAATCTAGGTCTTTGGTATCCTAAGAATAGAGATTTCTTACTAACAGGCTTCTCAGATATAGACTTTGCAGGATGCAAAGAAGACAGGAAAAGTACCACAGGAACTTGTCAATTCCTAGGTGGAAGGCTGGTGTCATGGAGCAGCAAGAAGCAAACAAGTGTAGCTATCTCAACTGCAAAATCAGAATATATAGCTGCAGACAGCTACTGTGCACAGTTGATGTGGATAAAGCATCAACTTGAAGACTATGACATCAAGGTAAGTAGAATTCCACTATTTTGTGATTCTACTAGTGCTATTTTTATTTCTAATAACCCTATTTCACACAGTAGAACTAAGCATATAGAAATTAAGTTTCATTTCATCAGAGAACATGTGGAGAAGGAAGATATTAGTCTAGAATTTGTGAACACAAATAATCAAATTGCTGATATTTTTACAAAACCTTTGGATGAAATTAAATTCAATTATTTTAAATTTGAATTAGGTATGTTGAACCTAGACTAGGTAAGCACAAGCTTTCCTAAGTAGAATATGTAAGCACTAAATTTTTCAAGAAATTTGGGTAAGTAAAAAAGTTTGGGTCGACACAAGCAAATTGTGTCGACACTCTCAGTATGTTGTGTCAACACAGAAATAGTATTTGTGTCGATACAAGAATTGGTGTCGATACACTCTGTCGAGACTTAACTAACCCGTGTCGACACTGAAACTAGTATGTTGACACATATACGTGTCGAATAAAAATAGGTTTTGTTGAGATCCAAGTCTTTTTATGTCGACACATGTAAAATTTTGTCGAGTAGTATTATTACTAAGTAAGGCGTGTTTTTTTACCTACCCTATACAAGTACACTATAAATAGAAGAAGACAAAATCTGGTCGACTACGCCTTCAGAATTCTTGACTCTAGACCTTGTGTCGACATAGATATTCTCTTTTTTTTCTCTTCTTTCTCTCTCTCTCTCTCTCGTCAATGGCGCCACACTAGGACGACAAGGTGAATGAAGGATACGAGCTGGTTCGCGGGGGATTTGAGACTGCTTCTCAGGACATCAAGGGTGTGATTACCCTAATTTCCGAAAGTGGTTTGGAGTTTTTAGTCTCTGAACCTATAAGAATTTTGAAGAAGGAAGTTCTTGAATTCTACTCGTCTGCTAAGGTGAATTATGAAGGAAAGAAGATCAAAGCCACAGTCCAGGATTCAAGAGTGAAACTCTCACTTAAGACGATCAAGTAGTCGCTTCAACTTCCCCGAGTTAAAGAAGATGATGACATTGTTCCATCTATGATAAAGGATGCACTAAATTTGTGTGGATTGAATCCAAATACCGAGGTAGGATCATCAATTACAAGGAAGGGGATGAATTCCCAAGGTAAGTTTCTTTCAAAAATCATAGGCAAGGTGATTCTCGGCAAGACTGGTGGACATGATAGGATATCTGCCTTCATGTTCGACCTAATGACCAGAGTCATATTCAATGTAAAAGCAGACTGGTCATCAGTAGTGTTTGACAAGATCCAAGAAGGAATTAAGAAGCCAAATCAGGATAGAATCCTAAGCTTGTGTTTAGCTTCAACTATCCCAGATATTATGAATCAACTACCAGGATCCATGATCAATCATATGAGGAGGATGGACATGAGAATTCTATCCAGGTGGGATAGAGTCTTGACCAAAGATGTTTCTACTCCACAGAAACAGTTCAAGAAGGATAGGAAGAAGAAAGCAATTATTCAGGAAGCAGAATCCTCTAGTGATTCTTAGAAGAAGTAGTCTTCAGTTCAGATGAAGACCAACAGGTAAAAGAAGCCCAAGCTCAAGTTGAGAGCAGTCAGCAACCAGAGCATCAGATGGCCTCCACTCCAGGGGGAGAGAACACTGAATTAACAGTACAAGACACTGAATAACCTAAGCTACCTGCCCAAGGGGGAGGCAATGCTAAAGCTTTTCTGGAGAGTGAGTATGCTGCTGATTCAGTGATGGACATTGTATAAGACATAATCAAAGAAGCACTGATCACTGCTAAGAATGAAGCACCAGATGTGTAGATGACAAATACAGTTCAAGATGAGCGAGTGAGCATTTCTTGTATAAATAAAGGCCTGGATAAAGATCAGGATGTCCAGGAAGAACCTTTTGCTTCTCAAGCTACCATTAATCCTCCTATTCAGATGCAGCAGGAGGTAAGTTTGGAAGAACTATTCCCTGATTTCTCTACAGCAAGGACTGAGGGGGAGAAACAACAAGTAGAAAAGGAACTACCAGGAACTGAGGGGGAGGAGCTACTAGATGCCCAAAGTAGTAAAGCTACTGTAGATATAGAAAGCTCATCTTAATCTTTTGATGATGATGAAGCCTCCATGGCTAAAAAAAGAAAAATGGATTCTCTGAGGAAAAGAAGTACAGGCTATAAGAAAACCTTACAAATAGTCACTCCACCACCTGCTCAAGGCATGGATTTCACTTCACTACTGGTCCAACTGCAAGTCAAGTTGGATGAGCAAAGGCAGTCTTTGGAGAAATATGTGGATGAGTCAAATAAAGAACTGCAGTTTCAATTGGCTCAAGACATTAAATCCATCAGATTTAAAGTCAATCTTAATAAGAAAGAGATGACAGATTTCTTCCACAAGGGAGGTAATGTTGTAGTATATTTGGCTGAGCAACAACTGCTGATAAAGACTGAAGTTGAGGACATTGCAATCAAGCAAGGATATATTTTAGAAAATCAATTCAGGTCAAATGAAAATCTCAAAGACTCACATGAAGAAATTCTCAAAAAACTAGGAAGTATTTCTACTAATTTGAAAACAGAAGTATCCAAGCAAATACAAGCATATCTAGCTGCTGTCCATACAGCCATTGAAGTTCTTAAAAGACTATTTCAGATTACCTGACTAAATTCAAAGCCTACTACTAAGAAGGTGCAGAATATCTAGCTGATCAAGTAAGGTTTCAAAAGAATGATTTGAGGGATCATATAGCTAGAGAATTCATAAAAGGGGAGAGAATATTAGTCAAATCCAGCTCTGATCATGCAAAATGGTTATCTAATACCATTTAAGGTACACTTGGATTTCCACCCCTATGTGAGGATGATAAAATAATTGAGTCTGGTGTTCAACCTGCCTACATTAAAGGGGATCAGCCAGAGGTTGCACAGGTCATTTTTCCTCCAGCTGATTTTGACATAGTCCAGCAAGAAGTTAAACATATGTAAAGCCCTCCATAGGAGGCACAAAATATTAATATTGAAAAGGTGGAAATGTCAGAAGCTGCAAAGGAAGTTCAGAGGGAGGCACAACTTTCTAAGAAAAGGTTTAGAGAATAGGCCGAATTGAAGCCTAATTTTTAGCAGTAGAGTACTCCCTCCAGGAACATTATTTTAACTGCTTGGAAAGCTGTGAAGGACAAGACATATGATAGAGGCAAATGGTACTCTGAGTAAGAGTGGAATAAGTATCAGGCATGGCAAGAGGCTATACTTCAGTATAGGAGGAGTGCTAAAGCTGGGAAGTTACTTGCTGACTTTATTGATCCTAGCAAGTACTTTCCAAAGCCTTTTCACTATTTTGAAAGGCAAAGGATCAAGTATAAAGAACTGAAGAAGAAAGACCTGAAAGTAAAGAAACCAGCTGATGATACTGAACCTAATGTGCTGGCAAAGATCACTTCTGGAAAAGGAATAGTAATCAAGGAGCCTAGTCTATCTTAGGATAAATAGGCTAATATGTAGAACAATGTAATCTTTTGATTTTTGTTCTTTAAAGAAATAAGTAAACCTAAACAATTTTCTGATTAATGAATGACATCATTTTCAGTATTCAGTTTAGCTATTGTCTATGCTTATATGTTACCCTGTAGTGAAATATATGAACATTTATTTTTCCTTTGATTTATTATGTGTGGTGTATATCTTTGACTAAGGGTTATGACTTCTCCAAATAGAGGGAGATTGTTGGGTACACTAGAAACTATGTACCAGATTTGGAGAAGCCTCCCCTTACTCAATAATATACATCATTTTGTATTTGATTGGATGTTTAAGTTCCAATGTGCAGGTTAAGAAATGCAGGAAAATTTTTAAGTACAAGTGTCGATACTTGTAAGGAATTGTGTCAACACCTGAAGCAAAAGCTGTGTCGACACCTAGGAATTATGTCGACACCTGAAGAAGGCTTGTGTCGACACACAGTACTTGTGTCGACACACAGGACTTGTGTTGACACACACTCAATGCCATCTATCAGCAACAGCTGTACTGAGTCTGAAAGGCATGTGTCGACACACAAGACTTGTGTCGACACACACTCAACGACGTCTGGACATACACTCAACACCATCTGTCAGCATCAGCTATGTAGAGACCAGAACAGTTGTGTCGACACAAAGGACTTGTGTCGACACACACTCAACGGTATCTAGACATACACTCAACGCCATCTGTCTACATCAGCTATGTCGAGACGAGGAGCAGTTGTGTCGACACACATGACTTGTGTAGACACATACAACAGAAGCTGTGTCGATAAGTAGAAGAATGACTATGTCCACATATTGAGTGCTGTGTAGACATCATCAAGACTTGTATCGACACTTAGTCTATTTGTGTCGACCCATGTGAAGTAGTTTGTTGAGTGTTTCCTGCTGAGATATAAATTCATTGCAGAATCAACTGTCATAGCTGTAGACATGACAGCTGTCATAAACAACAAGTCTGACACCTTTGTTAGAATTGTCAGAAGGTTGTTACAAACCGGCTCAGTCGGTAATCAATGAGAAACTCTATATAAAGGATTGATTCATGACAACCAAAGCAAGCAATTTAAGCAATTACAGGGGAACAAACCAACACAGATCTAGAGAGAGAACTTAATAACAACAAAGGGGGGAACCCTTAAGAAGGAAAATCCTGAACAATCTGCAATAAAGATTCAGATCTAATTCTGAATCTAAGAAAGGGGATGTCTGAAGATCAACTTCTACACCAAGTCAGGATCAACCTCATTTTGTTTAATCAAGAAGCTTTGAAAAAGCTAAGTCAGGTTGGATTTGAAGTATACAATTTATTCAAGAACTGATCAAGAACCTCACACCAATTGAGAGTTATTTCTGGGTGAAATTTCTGTACAAATAAATCTTCTTTTCCCTTGTAAGATCTTTTATAGATCTGAGTTGTAAGCCTGTGTTTATAAAGGCTGAGGTAGGGCTGAGAGCCTGAGGTGTAGGACTTGTGAAAGTCTAAGTTGTAAGGCTGGTGATAAAGGCTGAGGTAGGGTTGTTGCCTAAGGTAGGGTTTTTGGGAAGAATCTGAGGTAGGACTTGTATAAGTCTGAGCTATAGGAACCTATCAGGTTCTTAGTTGTAAGATCTGTGGATCTTAGTTAGTGGAAGGAAGGTTGGATGAATCTAGTTCTCTACTAGATAGACAAAGGGGGAAAGTGGATGTACCCATAACTTGGGGAACCACTATAAATCTGGTGTACTGTGCTGTGCTGTGTATGTTATGCTATGGATAGTATATTCTATTCTATGATAAATCTAGTTACTTTCCTAAATTTATTAAAGGAAATTAGAACCTATTCACCCCCCTCTATGTGTCTAGGCTCTTGAAATCAAGTCTTTCATACATCATATATATAAGAGATAGTCTTAAAAGCTCAAGTTTCAGGTTCTATATAAATCCCCTACACACACGCTCTCCCTATATATGTGTTCTACATGCTCCCCCTATCTATGTTCACATAGTGAACTAAGCTCCCCCTACATGTTATCTACACTTTCCCATGACTCATGAAATACATCTATTCTCCCCCTTTGATATTATCGAAAGGGGATGGGGAAGACCATAAACAAACATACACATGCACGGGAGAAATGAAATACAATATATAATGAGCGTGAAAAAGAAAGTAAACAGTGTACGTTATTGAAAGTGAAACAAGAGGCGAAACAATAGGGGTGACCAAACATGAAATCTGAAAATATTAAGCATAGAGGTCACGCAGATGAGTGCAGTATATAGAAATAGTTTTAAAATAATCGGTCTGAGTTACAAAAGATTGGACAACACAAGTAGACTAAGGACATAACGATGTAGAGTACAATCCTGTAAGAGTTATATAATGAATACAGAAGAACATTGTACAAGTCATAAATCAAAATCATGTGCTCGAACTTGCATGCTATATATATATATAATGGCGTGTCAGTCCAATTCTTATGCATGGAAGCATTAGATAGAGCAATGACGTATGAACGCGTAGCATCAAAAGACAAACACTAAGTAGAGTGAACATTCATTACATGGTTTATCTCAGTAAGTAAAAATGCTATCGTGAGAGAAATAAGGTGAAAATTCATGTCTTGGTGCTATCTACGAGATATCAAGACTAGAACTAGGGGACATAAGCTTAAGGTACTAGTCTATGCATAAGATCGAAATCGTTTTTTTACCAAGGTGCTCATTCTCATAATGCTCATAAAGACTTATCAGGAGGAGTGAGTAGTGCTTGGGGGATATCTTTGACTCAAGGCTTGATAATAATCATTGTTTGTTATTTATACTCATTGAGATATCACATTCAAAAAATTATTGTGTTTAGATTTCATGGACCCCAAATCAATCGAAATCTACCCACATAAATTGATACAGTTTAACTTGTATATACAGGACTTGACCACTAGAGATTTGCCCCAAAATTATACCTTTTATATAAATGCATATGTATCGTGACATTGATTTTTCAAGTTATTCCTTACGTGATTTACATAATATCACGAGTTATAACATGTAAGCATATACATTCTACAAGAGTGCTCTGTCTAGGGATGTGTGAATAGTGTAACATCATTTGCTATCTAAATCCTCACACATACCTAGATGCATATTCAACGAACACTAACATATCTACTCGCACTCACTAGGTAAGCACCTATAGATTCGACACATCATGGCATATGTAGACAGTGTTCACAGGGATTACCATACCTAAGTCCAATATTGTATGTAATCGTTATGCTCTAAGTTCTAGCCAAGTGTCTCCTAAGAGTGATCACTCCACTATTTTTTTGTTATTTTCGATTTTATAAATTTTTTTTAATTTTTTGATATAACAAAAATTAATATCACATTCAAGACAGAATAAACAAACAAAGATGTTTCAAAAGGAATACTTAAACACATCCAAACAAAAGGTACACTAAAAGAAAGTACACCAAATAGGTAGTATAATAAAAAAAGAGGGCATCACAATAGAATAGTAGGTAGGGTATTGAAAAACATGAGAATGAGACATGAAATACTGTTTGTACTATGCATATGAACCAGTAAGAGGATGCTCACGACACAAATGACCCAAAAGTATGTCAGCACCCTAGCCCTATACTAAGAGATTGGTGGGCATGAGGAGCTGCACAAATGCCATTGGGTGGGTTGTTAATCCCATGTGCATATAGATGAACCCACTCTAACTAACACTCTTTCCTCCCAGCGTCACACAAGGACCCACTGGAACCCTCCCCGGTTAAGGACAAGATGTGGTTTACAGGTTAGCATTTCTACAACACACACACCAACGCCCCCGCTATTGTGACATGCAACATAGTGAAACTTGTGTTATTGCTTATGTTAACAAATAGTTAGATACTGTGGCTGATAGTCAGGAAATCGTACGAAAAAGAATACTACCGCCGGCGGTATAGTTCCTCACTTTCACTCACTTGATCTCTAAAGTTCAGATCCAGTTCTGCCTATAGTTTTTCTTTGGTGCTTCCTCCTACAGTTTAAGGTAGTCTCCTCTTCTTTTGTTCTTATAATTTCTAGTAGATTTCGAGTCATTTTGTACATTATCCGTGATAGTTCACGATGATTTTCATATGTGATTTGTAGATTTTCTCCACGGATCATGGCCTTTGTTTTTCACGGATCTCTCTTTTATAGGCTTGGATCTCACTCCCTTAACATTTTTAAGTGAATAATTTTCTTAAAAATGAATGTTTTGTGAGATCCGGAATTGAATCCTAATCTTGGAAGATTTCAACCGTTTTTATGTTTGATTTGTGATTTTCCTTCATGGATCTCGTTTGTTTCATATATCAACTTTACATGAGCTTAGATCTCTCTCCCATACATGTTTTTGAGTGGAAATCAAGAAAAAATTGGGTTTTGGGGAGATCCGATGGAAGAAGATGGGTTGCAGTCTGTCACACTACCGCATGACGGTAACATATTACCGCTCCGTGGTAGGATCCAGAATCGGATTTTTCCCCCTTTTTTCATTTTTCTGACTAAAAAATTTCATGGTGGTTTTTTTTCATGTTATGGCTTCATCAAGCTCCCAACCCCCTTGCCACAGTTTCTCAAAATTCTCTTGAGTGCCTACCTCGACCTTTCCTGCGATAGATGAGGCATTTGTGAGTGTGTCGATGATCATCGATATTGATTTTCGCCATGCTCATATTTATGAGTATTTGGAGAATTCGGGCATGCTCTCTATGATCTCTTCTGGTGCTCCATTTTCCTCGGTCCTCACTCAGGAGTTCTACAATAATCTCAGAGATCCCCCTCACACGCAACTGGGTGGAGGTGCGCAATCCTATATCTGGACAGAAATAGTGACAGTTCTCCACTCAGATCTCGAGAGGAAATATGTCTGGATGCCCAACCCTCCATGCCTTGACATCGTGGAGTCTTTCAGAACCAGCCAGAATTAGAGATATATAAACGAGGTTCTCTAAAGTGTGGTGGGGTATTAATATCTCATCACTGCGGTGGATATATTCACTTCCGATGCCCGCATCATCCAGGATGTCCTACGTCACTCTCTAATGTTCAAGGCCGGATGCACCAAGAAAGTCACGTCCCAACTCTCAATGGTAACCTACTGTATCCTTGCTGAGAAAGCCTTCAGTGTCTCGGATATCATCCTCTCCATAATGCGCTATACCTATCGCCTCAAATTCCATGACTGCTAGCAAATGAACACACTTCCTTTATGCGGTGTGGTCTAGAGCATCCTGATGGAGAAGTACACGACCATCGACTGGTCGGCATACCCTATAGATAGTTCCCCTCAGATCTACAAGGTGGGTGAGATCCCTACTTCCTCATGAGCTCGCCAACCTACAGTACAACCTCCATTACACCGTACAGGGTCCCTCAGAGAAACAAGCAAGGACATCTACAACATGGTAGAGGACCAGGGTTGGGAGATCAAGCAAATGGCGAAAGAAGTAATGGGAATGAAGAATGAAAGTGAGGATAGATACAACTCTAGAGGGGGGGGGGGTGAATAGAGTATTCAAAAATTATGACACCCTACTCAACTCCCTTAGAGTTAATTTGCGAAATGAGTTTATAGATATTTGAAACCCTAGAGCCTAACACAAAGTGTAGTGCACAGAAGAAAGCTAACTGTAATTACAGTTGAGCTTTGGTCCTATCACAGCAACAAGCAATCCTAGTTATTTCTACTCACAGCCACAGTGCAATAATTAAATGAAGCAACACAGACGACACAAGAAGTTTATAGTGGTTCCCTCTAAATAGGTACGTCCACTCTTCTACCACCCTGGTAGGAATCCACTACAGGTTTTTGTTCAGGTGCCCTGCCACCAACTGATCTGCTTCAGGTAGATCAAGTAGACCCTTTAAGCTTTTGATCAGGAGCTCAAAATCCAACACAGGTTTTTGATCAGGTGCCCTGCAACCAAGGTTCACTTTTAAAGGGAGTAATAACCCTTTATACAGGAGGTTGAGAGAGGGTTAAAGAGTCTTATCTATTGTTAAAACAATATTAGAGAAACAAGTGGATTGCACAGAGCTAGAAAGCTCTAAAGAATCAAGGCTCCCCCTGACTTAGTGATATCCAAGAAGAAGTATTGCTTCAGGGTGCAGGAACACTTCTGAACTTGTGACAGAGAGCTGTCTTGAAGTTCTTGAAGGAGCAGCTTGAAGAAGACTCTTGATTTGTAATGGATGTTCTTCTTCAACAGCTTTCTTTCTTCTTCTTCTTCTTCTTGAGACACTGAGTGAATGTTCCTTGTAGCAAGATGAACTCAGGATTGAAGAAGGTTGATCTTCTCTATTGGATGTAACAATATCTGAGAGTTGTATCACTTTTAATCTGTATATCAATATCTGTGTTGACTTGTATATATTGTATATATTTTCTTCTTTCAAAAGAAGCTCTTTATATATGTGCCTTTGTAACGGCTCTAATCTTTGTTTGAATTTTGTCTTCTTTTGAGATCTTCGATCTGGGCTGCAAGTAGCACAAAACAAAACATATCCTGCAGACAGACATGCTATAAAGGGATAACGCTTTCTAAGAAGCTGTAAATCCAATCTGATAAAAGGAGTACTAAAGAAAGTCACATCATACTAAACTCTTTACGGCCAGAGAAGATTTTGTGTCTAACGGCTATAAAGGACAGCATGGCAGAATAAAGCAAAAAAGATATTTCAACTAATAAGACAAAAAAAAACTTTGTCAGATAAAGCTTGACTTATGCACAAAGGATGGGGCAAAGATTGACTTGAGATGTATGCACAAAATCAATGAAATAATCTTTAATAAAATATGCTAAATAAACAGGAAATAAATCAAAGAATGGAAGGAGTACAAAATTACTAAAGGCAGACAGAAAAACGTCGAACGACCCTCGGAGATCGTCAAACGAGCCAAAGAGATCGTCGACCTATCAGAACAGATAGTCGAACGACACAGATAGTCGAACTATCAAAGCATATAGTCGAGCTATCAAAAAGATAGTCGAACCATCAAACAGATGGTTGAACTATCAACACAGAGCAGATAGTCGAACTATCAGAGCAGATAGTCGAGCTATCAGATAGTTGAACTATCCAAGCAGATAGTCGAACTATCGAACAAAACAGATAGTCGAACTATCAAAACAGATAGTCGAGCTATCAGATAGTTTAACTATCCAAGCAGATAGTCGAACAATTAAACAAAACAGATAGTCGAACTATCAAACAGATAGTCGAGCTATCAGATAGTTGAACGATCCAAGCAGATAGTCGAACTATCAAACAAAACAGATAGTCGAACTATCAAACAGATAGTCGAGCTATCAGATAGTTGAACTATCCAAGAAGATAGTCGAACTATTAAACAAAACAGATAGTCGAACTATCAAATAGATAGTCGAGCTATCAGATAGTTGAACTATCCAAGCAGATAGTCGAACTATCAAACAAAACAAATAGTCGAACTATCAAACAGATAGTCGAGCTATCAGATAGTTGAACTATCAAGGCAGATAGTCGAACTATCAAGAAATCTGTCTGGTCAAAAGAAGTCGAGCAGGGTTCGACGATCGACGAGGCAGATACCACAGATCGTCGAGCTAATAAGAGTTGAACTAACTCAGAGATAGATGATCTGCTGACAGATGATAGTCGACCAGCTGATAGACGATCGTCGAACAATTGATAGACGATAGTCGAGCGGCGTTCGACCATAGTCGAACCAAAAATAACTTAACCAAATTTTCATCTGGATAAGTGACAACTCTACAACTAGAGCAATCTAACTAAACAACTATCCTTTGACCATAGATAAATCTTGGGTCAAGAAACTAAATGAGAAGACTGAACTCAAATCCAAACTAGGGTACCAACAATCTCCCCCTATTTGGGTTAAGTCTCTCAAAACAAAACAAACAAAACAAACTACTGGAAATAAATATAATTCAGGAAAAGAAACACCTAAGCAGCAAATAGCATTAATCAAGCAGACAAATAAACAGCTGTCAATCAATGAAACTAAAGCAGCATCAAAATCTGATTTTGATACAGAGGAACCAGGAAGAAAAGAAATTTTTCTGAAAGGATCTAAAGCTTCCTTCTTTGATATCTTTAAATCTTGTTCTCCAATAATTCTAGATTCTCCTGCTCTTGGTACTACTGCTTCTGGGTGCTTTTCCATATATTTAGAATGATCAAAAACCTCAGGTCTAACTTGGAATTTGTCTAGCTCCTTCTTTCTAAATTTAGACATAGTAGTTAAGCCTGTAATATCTTTTCCTTCAGCTTTGGCCTTTCTGATTTGAGCTGATCCAACTAGTTCAAGAAATCTAGCCATCCTGAAATCAGGATTAAGCTCTTGACTTTCATATTCATTTTCACTAGTTGAATCTAAAGGTTTTACAGTTTTGAATTTTGTAGATAGTTCCAGCAAACTTGCAGCTGGCTCTTTATTTTCTTGAATAACTAAAGAAGCTGGAGGAGCAAACTCAGCATATTTTTTACTTGATTTTTCAGAGAAAATAACTCTTTTACCTTTTGAATCAGTTTTCTTTGTTTGAGCTGGCCTTGTGGAAGATATGCTTTTGGTTTCTTTTGAAGGTTATGTTTTTCTCTTTGGAGAAGGAGGAGGATAAAAAGTTGGCTTCTGATATACTACCTCCTTTACTTGCTCTCTTGTATCAGCATCTTGTCTTTGATATCCAAATTGAGATATGCTTTGATATCCTGTATTGCTTCTTCTTTGATGAGCTTGAGACGGAGTGAATCTAGCAAAAGAGGCTGATGGATTGGCAGAAATATTTCTAGATGCTCCTGCACTTGGAGGTGGAGGAGGAGGACCTCTAGGGGTCCACTTTGGAGCTAGACTATCATATCTTTTACTTTTCTTTCGCTGCTTTTGCTGATTTTTGGATAATCCCATCCAATGTTGATATTCTTTGGATTTGGGATCTATCCCTTTCAGTATATAATATGGAATGTCATGATCAGGATTGGGAGGAGGAGGAGCAGTAGCTTTCCTTTTCCTTTTAGCTGCTTTCATCTTCTTGGACTCTTCTGAATAATCAGAGTCATCCTCATCCTCAGAATGAGATGATGGAGGTTGATCATAAGGATCAAAAGCCTCTTGCTCAGCTTTTTCTTTGTCTTTTAATGCAGCTTTCTCTTTCTCTTCTTCTAAGGCATCCTGTGCCAGAAGAGTATCTAGATCTAGTCCTAGGGTGTCATCCCAGACTGTAGATTTTTCTTCTTGAACATCTGAAACTGTTTCTTTCTCAACTGCAACTGTCTTGAGGACCAGTTCATCATGCACAGCTGTCTGAGCTGGAGGAGAAGATACAGGATCTTGAATGGCAGGTTCTTGCACTGGTTCTGGAGCTGGTTCTAGAGCTGGTTGTTAAGCAGGTTCTTGAGCAGCTTGAACTTCTTCCACTAGATCTTTAGTATCAGGAACACAGATTTGCTAAATGGAATTGAAACATCCCTTCTAGGTATTCACAGACTAGCATGTCAGTTAACATGTCAAGGAATTGAGTAAATGAATTACCTTCCGGATTTTCTCCAGAATTTCCTAACTCCCACAAGTCATCTAGAAAGGAGGTAATGACTCCTTATAAGAATAGAGCAACTATGGGAGTAGAAGCTTCTCCAAGGCACACTTTGAATGCAAATTCTGCTTCCATTATGATATCGGAAGGCCTCTAAACTGGTGCTGGTTCTGCAGATGATGTTGCAATGTCAACTGGAACTGCTGTTACTTCTTGAATCTCAACTTGGAGCTCTGCTGGAAGAGAAACAAGGGGCAGTCCTGAGGCATCTTCCTCGAACATCTCCCCCTGCCTGATTTCAGTAGACACTGAAGTCAGGCCCCTAATTGAAGAGGGCTCAGCAGACTTAGAGAGGGCTAAGATGGAGGATGTTAGGGTAGAGATGGAAGAAACGAGAGGGGAAATTGCTTCTTCAATTATGATTTTGATTGAAGGAGTAATTAGCTCCAATAAGTTTGAAATGAAGGCTTGTGTGATTTCAAATGATGGTGGGGGAATCACAGTAGATGGATGATCATCAGGGATGGTGTTCTCCTAATGAGATGGAGTGTGAATTGGTGATTGATGGGTGGATGCAGGAAGATCAATATGATCTGAATGAGGAATTGGTGACTGAGGCAGAGTAGGGAGAGTCTCAGAAGTTAATAAATCAAAACTAGGATGAGAGATCCTAGCAAGATGTGAAGAGAGTGGAGATGCTAGTGGTGATGCATGGAGAATAGTGGAGGAATCAAGAAGAAGAGAGACAGTGGATGTAGATGGTAATGCAGAAGTAGATGGCACTTCAGTAGAAGTGGTTGGTAATGTAGAAGAAGTAGATAGCAATGCAGAAGAAGAAGTAATGGGGGGAATGGAGGAGCCTTCTTCATGTAGGTTGGGAGTGACTGATACAGTCCTGGTGCTCTCAGATACAACAGGAGCTACCCCAGCTGGAGAAGGCTTCTGAATGCTCCTTTTCCACTCAACAAACAAAGTAGGATCCATTTTCTTACTGGCATTGATAGAAGTAGCAACTGTGCCCAACAGTTGAGGGTATTTCTCTCTTAAGAAAATTCCTATCACCCTTCCAAGGGTTACTTCCTTTTTACTATTCTTCTTTCTTATCAAATCAAACAATATTCCTGCCCAATCTATCTCTTTCTTGCTGATAGTCGTGCTCATCAAGGCAAACTGTTGCCTGGTTATATTATCATGAGCTGAGTGCTTGCCCAAAAGCACTTTTCCAACCAGTTCAGCCAAAAACTTAATCCTCAACGGGAAGTCCACTTTCAGCAGCTTTGTAGGGATGCCCTCAGCATGACCTAGCTCGACGAGCATCCGTCCATATTATTGAATATCTTGGTCATATTCTTCCTGACCATTCAACAATCCAAAAATTTCAGTCAGAACGGTGGGATTCAGAATTACCTCTTCTCCGCCTATTGTCCCGATCGCTGGAAGACGAAGAATAAACCCATTATTTGATTTCTAGGATGTAGATCTTGATCCTGGTAGACATCATCTTTTCCAAACCTTGGTCCTTGTAGAGCCGGAGCATCTCTAAAATCTCCGCATCGCATACGCTGAACGAATCGAAATCTACACTGAACCCGGCGTCAAATTTCATCGCAGTCAGGAAAGCTGGAGCAACTGCCATTGATTTGGTTGGAGAGGATGACGAAGACGAAACGGCAGAAGGCGCGGGGCAGAGCTCAAGCAGAAAGACGGAATACGAAAATACGAGCTCTGTCGACTACTAAAAAGACGATCTCTTAACCTAGGTTGACCATCGGTTTTATATTAAAACAGCAATCGTCGATCTATTTTAACAGATCCTGGAGACGATAGTCGAACGGTCATTCGACGATCGTTTCCTGAAGCAGAGTAGTCGATCAATCGTTCGACTATTTCTGTCTTCACAAACAAACAAGCCGTCGTCACCCATAAGTCGACGATAGGCTCGACCTGTTCGACTATCGACGAACGTCGTTCAACGATCTTCAACCAGATTTAAAAAAGGCAGAAGTCACACTTAGTCTTTTCCATTAATCATGCCTAGTTGAACCAAAAAGAACAAATGCTTCTGTTCATCTAAGGGCTTGGTGAAAATATCAGCTCTCTGAAGGTTAGTGGATATGAACTCAAGGCTGATCTTATTCTTTTTCACACAATCTCTCAGGAAATGGTGTCTGATCTCAATGTGCATGGTTCTAGAGTGGTGCACAGGATTTTGAACAATGGAGATAGCACTGGTACTGTCACACATGATTTTTGTGTTCTTGTGTGTGTACCCATAATCCAAAAGCTGGTTTTGAATCCACAGGATCTGTGAACAATAACTAGCAGCTGCTATATATTCATCCTCTGCAGTTGAAGTTGAGACAGAAGTCTGTTTCTTACAAAACCAAGAGACTAATCTCTCTCCCAGGAACTGACAAGTTCCTGAGGTACTTTTCCTGTCAACTCTACAACCAGCATAGTCAGAATCAGAGTATCCAATTAACTCAAATTCTGATTCAGCTGGGTACCATAGTCCTAAATTTGGATAACCCTTCAGGTATCTCAAAATTCTCTTGAGAAGAATCAAATGAGATTCCTTGGGGTTGACCTGGAATCTAGCACATAGGCATGTGACAAACATTATATCTGGTCTACTTGCAGTTAAATATAATAGGGAACCAACAATGGCCCTATAGTTTTTCTGATCAACTAGCTTACCCTGATCATCAGAATCTATAGCTACATTAGTAGCTATAGGTGTATGCATTGCTGAAGCATCAGCCATCCCAAACTTTTGCTTTCTTGTATGCATCATTGTAATCTGGAGGTGGCACTGCACTGAGATTTGTAGATGTTATAGCAGTGGCTGCAGCAGGTGGTGTGGGTGGCCCTGTCAAAATGGAAGAAAAAATATCTTCTTCAATAGAATTCATATATAACTTGATTCTTGCCTTCCAGATGCTAAACTTTGCTAAGTTTCAAACTGGAGGTCTGGTGCTGGAATAATCCTTGTACTGGGCCATGAAGTGAATATCTATAAGCTTGGTATCTATCAGGATCTTGTGACTCAGGTGTTAGCCTGTACAGTCAGACAACCTCCCTCTAATACCAATTGAAAGTGAGGATAGATACAACTCTAGAGGGGGGGGGGGGTGAATAGAGTATTCAAAAATTATGATACCCTACTCAACTCCCTTAGAGTTAATTTGCGGAATGAGTTTATAGATATTTGAAACCCTACAGCCTAACACAAAGTGTAGTGCACAAAAGAAAGCTAACTGTAATTACAGTTGAGCTTTGGTCCTATCACAGCAACTAGCAATACTAGTTATTTCTACTCACAGCCATAGTGCAATAATTAAATGAAGCAACACAAATGACACAAGAAGTTTATAGTGGTTCCCTCTAAATAGGTGCGTCCACTCTTCTACCACGCTGGTAGGAATCCACTACAGGTTTTTGTTCAGGTGCCCTGCCACCAACTGATCTGCTTCAGGTAGATCAAGTAGACCCTTTGAGCTTTTGATCAGGAGCTCAAAATCCAACACAGGTTTTTGATCAGGTGCCCTGTCACCTAGGTTCACTTTTGAAGGGAGTAATAACCCTTTATACAGGAGGTTGAGAGAGGGTTAGAGGGTCTTCTCTATTGTTAAAATAATATTAGAGAAGCAAGTGGATTGCACAGAGCTAGAAAGCTCTAAAGAATCAAGGCTCCCCCTAGCTTAGTGATATCTAGGAAGAAGTCTTGCTTCAGGGTGCAGGAACTCTTCTGAACTTGTGACAGAGAGCTGTCTTGAAGTTCTTGAAGGAGCAGCTTGAAGAAGACTCTTGATTTGTAATGGATGTTCTTCTTCAACAGCTTTTCTTTCTTCTTCTTCTTCTTGAGACACTGAGTGAATGTTCCTTGCAGCAGGATGAACTCAGGATTGAAGAAGAGAGAGATGAAGAAGGTTGTTCTCCTCAGTTGGATGTAATAATATCTAAGAGTTGTATCTCTTTTAATCTGTATATCAATATCTATGTCGACTTGTATATCTTTTATATATTGTATATATTTTCTTCTTTAAAAAGAAGCTCTTTATATATGGGCCTTTGTAACGGCTCTAATCTTTGTTTGAATTTTGTCTTCTTCGGAGATCTTTGATCTGGGTTGCAAGTAGCACAAAACAAAACATATCCTGCAGACAGACATGCTATAAAAGGATAACGCTTTCTAAGAAGCTGCAAATCCAATCTGATAAAAGGAGTACTAAAGAAAGTCACATTAGACTAAACTCTTTATGGCCAGAGAAGACTTTTGTGTCTAACGGCTATAAAGGATAGCATGGCAGAATAAAGCAAAAAGATATTTCAACTAATAAGACAAAAAAACTTTGTCAGATAAAGCTTGACTTATGCACAAAGGATGGGGAAAAAATTGCCTTGCTAAATAAACAGGAAATAAATCAAAGAACGGAAGGAGAACAAAATTACTAAAGGCAGACAGAAAAACGTCGAATAACCCTCGGAGATCGTCGAACGAGCCACAGAGATCGTCGACCTATCAAAACAGATAGTCGAACGACACAGATAGTCGAACTATCAAAGCAGATAGTCGAGCTATCAAAAAGATAGTCGAACCATCAAACAGATGGTCGACCTATCAACACAGAGCAGATAGTCGAACTATCAGAGCAGATAGTCGAGTTATCAGATAGTTGAACTATCCAAGCAGATAGTCGAACTATCGAACAAAAAAGATAGTCGAACTATCAAACAAATAGTCGAGCAATCAGATAGTTGATCTATCCAAGCAGATAGTCGAACTATCAAACAAAACAGATAGTCGAACTATCAAACAGATAGTCGAGCTATCAGATAGTTGAACTATCCAAGCAGATAGTCGAACTATCAAACAAAACAGATATTCGAACTATCAAACAGATAGTCGAGCTATCAGATAGTTGAACTATCCAAGCAGATAGTCGAACTATCAAACAAAACAGATAGTTGAAGTATTAAACAGATAGTCAAGCTATCAGATAGTTGAACTATCAAGGCAGATAGTCGAACTATAGAGAAATCTGTCTGGTCAAAAGAAGTCGAGCGGGGTTCGACAATCGACGAGGAAAATACCACAGATCGTCGAGCTAACAAGAGTTCAACTAACTCAGAGATAGACGATCTGCTGAAAGACGATAGTCGACCAGCTGATAGACGATCGTCGAACAATTGATAGACGATAGTCGAGCAGCGTTCGACCATAGTCGAACCAAAGGTAACTTAACCAAATTTTCATCTGGATAAGTGACAACTCTACAACTAGAGCAATCTAACTAAACAAATATCCTTTGACCATAGATAAATCTTGGGTCAAGAAACTAAATGAGAAGACTGAACTCAAATCCAAACTAGGGTACCAACAAAGAAGATGCTCAAGAAGATAATGAGCAAGTTCAACATATTTCCTTCTTCTTAAGAGGAGTAGCTTTCTTAGTTTTATTGATATATTTCATTCTGTAATAAAGCAGGTTGAACTATCTTGCCATTGGTTAATATCAGTTATGGAATTAACTTTATTTTTATTGATTGGATTATTGTCAACACCTCTGTTTATCATGACTATTATTGTTCTTCATATTCTCGTGAGACTATCTATCATGCTAGTTCAAAGAATAGAATAGAGGCAAACAAAAAAAATTTACTACGATAAACTTATTTACGAAAATAGGAAAAGAAAGAAGGAAAATAAGATAACCTAGTTGGCATATTGTGAAGTAAGATATCGTGTAGTTCTTTTGGAACTTACTTCACGCAGATTGTGGATGCTAATAGACAAGAGATTTAGGTATCCAAAAGGATCCAGAGGTGACGTTTCCTTTGGGTACCCACACACAGCATGATATACTGTGGGGAGGTGATGATGAATGGATCCTTTTGAGTGGAATGTGTGCTATATTCTGAATGATGGGTCTCCATTCATATTTTGATTTAACATTATTCTTATGTTGCAAATTTTCATTTAGATTTCTATGGGTCTTTCTATGATGATCTTCAATTGAATAATATTGCATTGGAGGTTTACATATATTGCAATTGTTCTTCAAGTTAACATTATTATGCTTAATATAGGGACTTATAAAGTAGTAGTTTTTAGAAGGGAATTTACGTTCATTCGATTTGAAGAAGGGAGTAATTTGTTTTTGTAGGTAGAGGTGATTTGTATGTTTAGGAGCTTCACCTGCTTGAGTTAGAGGTTTTCGACTCCCATTGATTGACTCAGTTATTATATGACCATTCATATTCAACTTGCATTCAGGGTTTCCTTGAAACTTAGGAGTTGTGTGTGTGAGCTTTTCAACATAATTTCCTTAAGAACGTTGATTTTTGCAATTAATTCTTTGTTTTTTATTTTGAGATTATGTCTAGCTCTAATGTACGCATTTATGCTATTCTTAAGAGTGGAGATGACTTATTTAATATGGGCTTCATACTTACTCCTGAATTCGTCAAACGTCTCATCCATCTCCTTAGTCTCATTTTTATAATCATTGCATCTAGCACAATCTCCTTTTAACAAATATTCTTCTAGAAAGAGTTTCTCAGTTTGTTCTTTTGCATAGAGATGCTCTTTTTTGCAAACTTTATGTGTTTTATTTGATTTATTACAATCTATATAAGGTATAGAGTTGTTATCTAAAGAACACACTGGAGAATTAGGCACGACAGTAGTAGATTCTACGTTTACACTAGCTCTTATGTGGTTGTTTTCTAAATGTAGTTTTGAGTTAATACTTTTCAGTTTCCTAATTCTACGTCTAGCAACATCAAGCATATTCAGTGTAAAAGTAGAATTGCATACAAGAGCAAAGTTTAACTTTCTTACAGTGCTCTTAGATGGGGGAAAGATTTGAGCATTGCGTTTCTTTGCTTTCACTGTGAGTTGACTCATCCATAGTTGAGATTACAACTTCCATCTCTAGTGATATAATTGCCATGTCTTTCTCCAAGAGCAGATCTCCATCTAGTTCTTTACATGGATCCATGAGAAATTACTCAGTCTCATCAATTGTAGAAAGAGGACTATAAGTGGACTCAAGACATTTCCATATAACATATGCAGTGGGCAGGATGTAGATGAGTTTAAAGATTTCCTGACCAAGTCCACAAAATAAACTATTCAAAGCTTTAGCGTCTATATGACATTCATGCTAAGTTAAGTTATTTGGCGGCTTGATATACGTTATGTTCCACATTTCTATATCTAGACTTATAAGAAAGTTTCTCATCAATACTTTCCATCCTTCATAGTTTTTGCCTAAAAATAATGGTGGTGCTAGAGATTTTTCAGTGTATAACCATTCATCCCACTTGTTGATTCGAGATCAGGGTTAGCCATTATTCCTAATGGTGAAACAATTTTTTAGAATAACCTCCCTCTGATACCACTTATTGGATCGTGTTGCCAACCTTACAGGGGTGGGGGGGGGGGTGAAAAGGTTTGCATCATTTAACAAAAATTTGAGTTATTTCATTCTAAGGAAAAACTAGTTCAGGAAGCTACCGCGTGGCGTTAGGTATCTAACGCGCTGCGGTATGTCTCTGAACACATTTTTCTGGGCAGATTCTCCCTTGGAGATTTATGCACTCTTCAAAACAACACAAACGAACAACCTCATCAGTACACACAAGTATAGAAGCAGGAAATGAATTTCATTGCCAAAACCTAAATCAACAATTGTTTTTAAAGATTATAAAACTTGATCTCTGTGACGTCGGAGATCGAAGGCGGTGAATAAAAAATAGCTTTTGTTTTCTATACTAACCCGCTCCACGGACTGGTTGGCTCTCTCCCTTTCCCTCCAAGAAAGGTCTTCGAGTCAGCTCTTCACTTCCATGTAAGGAAGGGTCTTAGAGCCCCCCTAGATCACCCAATCTAGACGTCCCTTCCTCGGGACGATTTCTTACGGAATCCTACCCCAGATTTCGACGACCCTCCCCGGTCGATTTCCTTCACTACAATAAAAATAGAGAAAGAAAAAGAATACAATAAAAGTTTAAAGGATTTAAAATGATTAAAAATCTCCCACTTGACGATTCCTCCGTCGAGCAATCCAAGACCAGTGCTTGAGATCTTCGTGTGCTTGCAACTGGTCGACTCTTCATAGTCGATGTAGTTCTTGGCCCGCCGGAGTTCTACGTGCTCGAACGGGTGGGAGGAGGTATTCTTTTTCTTCGACGAAGACGATAGAACGTACACGAGAGAGGCGGCCGAACCCTAAGAATCACAGAAATCTGTCTTTTTCGTCTTGGTAAGGAACACAAAAAACGAGGTGCCTTTATATACGTCTTTGTGAAAATAGGCTACCGTCGGCAGTAAGTCTAGCGCCCTGTGGTAGGTTCACATTCTTGATGTTGACAGCAATCCTCCAAATTTGGAAAAATATTCAAAACGAATATTTTTCTTTTTTCAATGCTAGCGTGGCGCGGTAGATAGGTAGTGCCCCGTGGTAGGCCAGCTATCTCGATGCTCTCGATGCCTCTTTCTCAATGCTCTCAAAGCCTCTATCTTAATGAGCATTGAGTGTGTTACCGCGTTGCGGTACCAAGCTAGTGCCTGGAGGTAGTTCTGTCTCGACGCTCTCTATGCCTCTGTATCAACGGGCATTGAGTGTGTTACCGAGACATGGTACCAAGCTAGCGCCTGCGCGGTAGGATCCCGAGAGCCTGGATGAATTAATTCCTCGAGCTAGTGCAAGCGATAGAACTAGCGTGGCATGGTAGATTCCCGAGCGCCTTGTCCTTTTAATTCAGGCTACCGCCCGATGTTAGCTATTGTCGCTCGATGGTAGGTTCCTGAGGAGAGCTCCTTGTATTTCATGGACCTGTAAACCTGCACACTCTACCAAACACAAGATGTAATCAAATACGACATGGGAGTTGATATTATCAAACTAAGGATATGTGAATCGTCGGATCCAACAGATACTGCCTAGCACTATCAACAGAAACTTAGATTTAACCATTAAAACTCATATTAAAAACAATTTCCTTTTGATAAATGAGAAAGCAATTGCCTTTTGATGAAGGTATTTTTGGTTCAATTTTGACAGGACCACTTATGCCTTATAGGAAGGATGTACAAGGAAATGTTAATGTAGAACCAGTACCAAGATGTGAGTGGACAGATGAAAAAAAGAGAATAAAAGACTAGGATGCTAAAGCAATGAACATACTAGTCTCAATAATATCAAATGATGTGTATCAGAATGTTGTAAAATGTCAATCAGCTAAAGAAATATGGGAATCACTATTAATAAATGTTGATGGAAATTCTAATGAGAGAATGATAGAAGATCACACTTAATTTCTTAACATGAATTTTTTCTAAAAGAAAGCTGATAAATCTGTAGATGAAATGAATGATAAATTTAACATGATTATAGATACGCTGAAAGGTTTGAATAATGATATATCTCTTAATGAGATAAATTACAAATTACTCATGTTCTTTACAAGTACATGACATTCAAAGATTTAGGCTATCAGAGAAGCAAGGTGCCACAAAGAGATTACAATAGTTGCCCTGTTAGGAAAGCTTAAATCATATGAACAACTCCTGAAAAGTATAGCTAAAAAAAGCAAAGTAGAATGTCACTACACCTAGAGACAAATTTTTTGCTTTTAAAGTCACTAATGATGAACTATCTGTATCAAAATAAGAGTTGTTCAATCTTCTGGCAAGGAGATTAAGAAAATGGTTCAAGACTGAAAGCTCTAGAAGAAGAGATAGGAATGTGGATAATCCAAAGTTTGACAAAACTCCTAATAAAGAGATAATTTACTTTTTATGCAGAAAGCTTGGACATATAGTAACTGAATATCCAGAACAACAAAAGGATAAAAAAAAAATAGATCAAAAGAAATATCTGAAGAGAAAGAATAAGAAAAATAGGAAAGGATTTATAGCAGAAACCTAGAGTGATAACAGTTCTAAGTCAAGCTCATCAAGTTGAGAAGAAGTTGATGTAGAAGAAACTTGCTTGATGACATTAGAAACTAACTCAGATACTAAAGAAAATCAGGTAAATTATTTTCCTGATATTGCTTTTTCATTAGAAGAATTTAAGTTATGCTTTAAAGAATTTTGTAAGGATCAGTTAGATGTAGAAAGAGAAATTAAAAATTTGATAAAATAAATAGAGTTGATTAAGAATTATTTATGTGATAAAGAACAAACTAAATAAGAAAATTTGTTTGAAATTGAGGTAGAAAACTGAAGAATCAAGTTACAGACTTAACAATAGAAAACACCTTATTGAAGGAAGAGTTATCAAAGGCAAAAGTCTTTTAAGACTCTCTAAATGGAAGGAGTCAACAACTTAAGAATATTATAGAAAAACTTAAGAAAAGGTTTAATCATTTAGGATTAGGAGTCAATCTACACAAGATAGTAACAATTAACAATACACCTATACGAAAAAATCATGTATCATTCGCTAAAGCAAAGGGAATATAACCTAATATAGATAATAGTAATGATTCAGAAAGGGTAACAAGATTAAATTATAAGGATAAATTCAAAGGAAAAGGTATTGTGGGTAAATAACTATTAGTAAACAATAAACAAAGATTAGTAGTTTTAATAAATCAGGAGCTTGCGTCAACTTCATATGGACACAACACATGTGAAATGTTGACTTCAAATCAATGCATTTAAAAAGTTACGTCGACCTCAACTCGATGCATTTAAAAAGTTACGTCGACCTCAACTCGATGCATATCCCTAGATAATAATTTTTCTTCTCCATATTACTCTATAAATGATGTTTGCAATAAATGTTTTTACTAAGGGATATAAAACTAGAAGTTGTTAGTTTAATATACCAACACATTTTAATCCCAAGCGGTAATATTAAGGGTCATCATATACTTTCATCACTTCTTATAAAAAAAAGAAAAGAAGTAATAGGTCCAAGGTAACCTGGATCCCAATTGATGTTTTATTTCACGTGATGGAAAAGGAATGTCCTTATACAAACCAGCTATGGTATTGTGACAGTGGTTGTTCCAGTTATACGACTAGACATAATGAATTACTAGATAATTTCAAGGCCAAAAATAGCCCAAAGGTAATTTTTGGTGATTCCAAATATGGTCAAACCAAAGATTATGGAATGATCAAAATTAGAGGTATCACTTTCTCTAAAGTAGCTTATGCTAAAGGACATCAACATAACATAATTAGTATCAATCAGCTGTGTGATATAAAATATAAAGTTGTATTAACACAAAACATATGTCAAATAGTTAACTCCATAACTAATATTGTAATATTTTCTAGTTTTATAAAAAGTAATATCTATGTAGTTGATTTCAGCTCAACCAAAAATGAAGTACGTCTATTTAATGCTGAATTAGATATGAATAAGCTTTGGCATAAGAGGCTTGGTCATGTTAATCATAAGACCATAGCTAAGCTTGCGAAGGTTTATTTTGTAAGAGGCTTACCAAATGATAAGTATACAAAACTTAATCATTATAAAGCATGTTATTAGGGTAAACAAGTCAAATCATCATTCAAACCAATTGGTAAAAATGATTCCCCAAGAATTTTATATCTACTGCATATAGATTTATTTGGTCCTCTTACCACCCAGAGTTTAGGAGGTAAGTCTTATACTTTGGTTATAGTGGATGCTTTCTCAAGATTTAGCTGGGTGTTCTTCCTAAAAGCAAAGTCTAAAACCTTTTTAATCCTCTCAAGATTCAACAACCATATTCAGTCTGAGTTTAATACTAAAGTATCTTTGATTAGAATTGATCCTGGCATAGAGTTTGAAAATTAATTGATTTGTAGATTCGGTAAGGATGAAGAAGTTAGAAGAAGCTTTTCTTCCCCTAGAACTCCTCAATAAAATGGAGTGGCTGAAAGAAAAAAAATAGAACACTTATTGAATCTAGAAGAACCTTATTTGTAGAGTAAAATCTGTTTAGGTCCTTTTGGGCTGAAGCACTAAAAACTATTAATTATGTTCTCAATAAAAGATTCATTTACAAAACCAAGTTAAAGACTCCTTATGAACTCTTATAAGGTAAAACACCTATAGTCTCTTATTTTAGAATATTTTGGTGTGCTTGTTACATTCTTAATAATAGAATGTTGAAACTGAAATTTGGCATCGGTGGAGTCCGAACCCTTGGGGAAGGGGTGGTCGCACACTTACTTTGCCAACCTAGCTTTGCTGACCGAAGACTTAGAACTTAGAACTAACTCAAGGCTTTAGCACGGAGGTCCCACCACACACCCGCAAGATTGATGAGTCTGATATTTATAGTGTTTTTCGGACTCATCTGGGCTAGTTTTATCGCACTTTCACTTCACTTTTAGTATGTTATCGATTATATTTCATTTATTCTACTTATCACGCTTAGTGCATTATTTTGGCCCAAGGGTGTGCAATTGCATATTCTTTTGTTGGGGGTATGCACATGGTGCTCCCCGTTATCTCTCTTTTTGTTGTTGTTTGCATTTGTTGCTGGGAGCTGGTGCTCTAGTTGGTTATTTTGCTATGCAGGTAGTCAGAACGTCCAGAATGCTATTTCCAGGATCTGTGTAAAACGCACGGTCGTGCGAATTTATTCGCGCACGGTTTCAGTGCAATTGTGCATTTCACACAATCATTCCGGTGACTTCTATTTCTACTCATGTGTTTTGTTCCCGCATGGTTTTGGCCAAACAGTGCGAGAGGGAATCGCACAGTATGCACATTTTTCTCTGCTTTCCTGCATTCTGGGGTAAATCGTGTGTTTCCTTCACGCACGGGCAAACGTGCCAGTAAAACACACGGTTCCCCTGTTTCCCTTGATTTCCTGCGTTCTGTGTTTACCCGTGCGATTTCCTTCATGCACATGCGGAATCGCCCGTGCACGAGTAAAACGCACGGGTCAACGCTTCTTCTCCCGCCATCAAGATCTGTAAGTTAATAACGCACAGTTAGCGCACGGTCATGCGTGGGACTGTGCGTGACCATTTTTCTGATCTTTTTTTTATTGAAAGCCTAGATTTCAGCCATTATGAGGAGCTTCGCTCCAACCATTTCCCCCGTATTTCTAGGGCGAGACTCCGCCATTTTATAAAGGAGAGGAGATCCAGGCAAGCATTCAATGCCAAATCCAAGCCCGAGCTTTCTCTCGGCCTCCTCCTTCATCCGAGAGCTTCAAGAAGGAGTTTTAACCTAGCTTTCTCCACCAAGCTAGGAGAAGTTTGTGTTATCTTCTTCCGCATCGTGACACGAAGAAGACGGGTCCATTAGGAGTCAGTGACAACCTCCTCTACCCTTGACGCAGTTAAGGACCGAGCTTGGACGCGGATTGACAAACCGGCGATTCCAACCGTGAACCCTTGGCGAGACTTCGGATCCGGTCGATTTCACACACTTTTCCTCTCTTGTTGTTGTAGCTTATTTAAACTCTTTGTATGTGATGAAGTATTCTAATGGTAAAATACATTTATCTGTAATCATGTCTATGTGATTGTATGTTTGCATTATTTAATTGAGGTGCACCATTTTCCATCCATCACCCATCCACCCTTGCCGCACTAGCAATTGCTAGTGGCGTGCATTACGAAGAGGTGCTCTCGACCCTCATTCTGCAAGCCTACTCACGCATTAGCCTAGTGATTCGGTGCATAGCAGCCCGACTAGTCTTCCATCCCACCTAGCGAAGAATCGTATAGAGGCATTGCATAGGAGTAGTTGCTAGAGTTTTATTTTCTTTTTTTACAAATATCAAAACCCCCCATTCATAACTCTGACCTAGGGACTTCCATCTCAAGTCATACTCAAAATTAACTCCACCTTACTGTGTTCCCTCGAGATCGATACTTGGGAAAATTCGCCCGTTTTATATTACTTGTGCGACCGGTACACTCACCGTTCAAACACATCAAGTTTTTAGCGCCGTTACCGGGGAACACAGTTGTATGAGTTTTTGGAGAGGGAGATAGGAGATAGAAGCCCTTTTTCATCAATTCATTCCATGTTTTATTTTTCTTTGCTTTAGTTTTTAGATTTGGTTGCTTATTTTTCTTTGTTCCTTTTCTAGTTTTGATTTTTCAGCAGCAGGTATTCCTTTTTATTTATCTGCTAGTGTGTAGTTAATTATTTGCTTAGAAAATTCTGTTGGTGAATTATTTGTGGTTGCACCTTGTATTCTTATATGAATATCCGTTGTCGATGGTGCGGGTATTGTACGCATGGTAGTGATGAGTGCCCCACTAAAGATTGGGAGCATAATTCTCGTGGTTCTGTATATGGAACACCGTCTTCCTATGGTACTTCATACACCCAACCCAGGTCTTATGGTCACTCCTCTTCTACGCATTCACCTTTTTCTTATTCCTCTCTGGTTTCACCTAGACCGAGGAGTAATGGAAAACGGTGTTTGTGTTGTCGTAGCACCGACCACATGTTGAAAGATTGTGCAGAATTTCACCGCCAGTTGGAGGAGGATGATTAACCGGGTATCTGATTCACTCTATCACCCTCTCAAATGGCTGCTCCTTCTTCTGATGATATATTCGCAGTACCACCTTGTCTATGGGGGACTGCTGCGGATATACCGATCAGAATTTATACTTCTCGGTGTGACGACATTGCGGTGTCGTCTCTCCACATGCCCTCTTCCCCTCTTGTTGATTCATCCCCGGAGGAACCTGCACATATTTTCACTGATGTTGTTGTTCCTCCGCTTTCTTTGATAGAATAATCTACTCCTATTTCTTGTGAGTCAGTTGATGATGTTATGCCTGATTGTGATTCAGAGTCTGAGGTTGCGTCATGGTGTGATGAGGATATTATTCTCATTAATGGAGAGTATTATATCTTGGAACATAATGACGCACCGAGGTGTGTTGATGAGGAGATCCTTTCTCATGAGGATGTTTCTTCTTTCTTGTTAGATGAGGAGATCCAAACCACCACCGAGGATCTCGTGCTTTCAGATTCCCATCGTCATGACATATATGATGTCGACAGTGATCATTGTTTGGAGCCTGCTGGGAGTGAGACCGGGACCACTCCCCCTATTGTTGATTATTTTAGTTCTTCAACTTCTTTATTTCTTAACCCCCCTTCTTTATCTGATCCCGTGAGGGTTGAGCCTTCGCAGGTGCCTCAGGAGGAATTGGAGCTTTCTGCTCCAGTCATCGATGATAGCGTCCTCTTTTGCGAGGAGGTTGATTCCTCCTCTGTTAAGGAAGCTCCATTGATTGCTTTCTCCTCCTGTTGTTTCCCTGATGCTGATGATACCTTGCAGGGCAAGGATTTTCTGTGTGATTTTAGTGAGGACCAGGCCTCCTCATCTTACATTCTGTTTCCTCTACTTGCAGTTTGCAAGTATTATTATTTAGGTAGAGGGGTCTCTGTTCTATCTCTGTATCTGTACCCGTTACCGACACGGATATTAGGACAGTTGCCTGTTCATATTTTATTTCATAGGCCCATTAGCTAGAACTGTATGTTAGTCGAATAAGTCGTGCTGGGATGACAATAACCCCAGTACTTATCTTTCATTTTCTGTATTTTTTTTATGTCTAGAATAGTTTTAGTATTATTTTGTATTTTGTATATTTTTCTTTTGTTTTTGCGGAGCTCACCCCTGCAGGTATTCATGGAAATTATGTATTGGCAGGGTTGTGATTCTTCATATGGCGGGACTGCTTCTATTTTCAAGCGTCTTCTGGTATGCTCACTGGTTGAGCATTGGGTAACTTCTCTCCTAGCTTTCTGTTTTGATTTTCACCATTATATCATTATGTTGTGCTGCTTAAACTATGTTTGGGGAGAGCTATTATTATTTACCTTTTGCACGCGCACATTTCATGTGCATACTAGAAGCCTTTGTAGTAGTATTTTGTTTAAGTTCATTGCATCACACACCACTGCACCCACATGAGTGTGTGCTTAGCTGTTAGCGTGCTGCAAGTTAAACTCGTATCTTTGTTAGATTTGAGAAAATTATGGTGCGGGCTTAGGATTGTGAGATGGAGTAAAATGTTGACCTTGCTGTGCTTCTAGTCAACTACGCTCGTCTCGTGTAGAAATTTTAATAGAATAAATTTTTCTGTATGCTTATAGTTTTATATTTTTCTATTTGCGTAAATATTTTTTATTCTACTCAAAAATTAGTGAATTCGGTGTGAATCAAACTGTAGAGTAGGAATGTGTGTAGTCATCACCAGACTCATTTTGCTCGAGTCGGGAGGATCGATCATCAATCTCGGTGGCTAAGAACTTTCCCTAAGCTACTCTTGAAGCATTGGTACATAGTTAGTCAAGCATGTCTGTGATGTAGGCCGTCATTTGTTTAGTTTGAGCCTTGTACCATTCTGGACGTCTATCCGTTGTTATCCCCGTTGAGCCTATCCCTTCCTTTGTAAACCCTGCGCCTATCTACCAAAGCCTTATAGCCTCACCTTCTCGCACATCCGGATGTGAACGCTCGGTTAGTTTGTTTTATTGTTTATTGTCATTTGTATCCGTTCTGTTGGGCAGTCATGTGGTGTTAGTGCATCTTGTGGTGTTGCCGTATTTTGTATTTGGTTTCGGCTATTTAGATAAAAAGAAAAGAAAAAAAAAGTAAATGAAATAAATTTTACCAATTAGGAATAAAAGAAATAAAATATGTATTGCTGTTAAGTTGTGAAATATTTTGGTTTTGTGTTCGTGGTGGGTGTGCATGCACTGTAAAAAAAATCTAAGTCTTGTGGTGCACCGCGCATGTTTTTCATGTTTATAGCTGTGAGTGTTTTCGGGCGGTCTCATTTTGGATGTGCGTGTCCATTTTGTTTACCTCTATTTATCTCACCGTTACCCAAGCCCCATCATTTTCTTAAATTCCTACGGATTTGCGCTTGAGTCTAACTAGTGCCGTGGAGAGAATGTGAACTGGCAAGTGTATGGTCCCCGACATTGGTGGATTCCTTTAAAGGTGATCTTGAGCCCCGATCATTGGCAAAGCTCACCTTAGTGGTCTGCCTACTTTCTTCCTATGCGTGACCGGTTGATTCACCGTGATTCCATTTTTGAGTAGTAATAAAATTTTGATACGCATTGTGAAAAATATAAACTATATATTCTGCATACTTAGAAATTTTCTCTATTGTATTTTGACGCACGTGAGCATGCGACTTCGCATGGTACTCTGTTTTTCAATTTCTTTGTTAGCTAGTAATTTTCCCTATCTACATAGATTAAGTTTGCTCGGGACGCGCAAACAGTTAAGTTTGGGGGTGTGATGTGTCTGATATCTATAGTGTTTTTCGTACTCATCTGGGCAAGTTTTATCGCACTTGCACTTCACTTTTACTATGTTATTGATGATATTTCATTTATTCTACTTATCACGCTTAGTGCAATATTTTGGCCCAAGGGTGTGCAATTGCACATTCTTTTGTTGGGGGTATGCACATGGTGCTCCCCGTTATCTTTCTTTTTGTTTTTGTTTGTATTTAGTTGCAGAGAGCTGGTGCTTTAGTTGGTTATTTTGCTATGTAGGTAGTCGGAATGTCCAGAATACTATTTCCAGCTTCTGTGTAAAACGCACGGTCGTGCGTTCGTGCACAATTTCAGTGCAATCATGCATTTCACACAGCAATTCCGGGGACATCTGTTTCTACCCGTGCGTTTTGTTCCCGCACGGTTTCGACCAAACCGTGCGAGAAGGAATCGCATGGTCTGCACATTTTTCTTTGCTTTCCACCATTCTGGGGTAAATCGTGCGTTTCCTTCACGCACGGGCAAACACGTCCGTGTGCGAGTAAAACACACGGTTCCCCTATTTCCCTTGATTTCCTGCGCTCTGTGTTTACCCGTGCGATTTCCTTCATGCACGGGCATAATCTCCCATGCGCAAGTAAAATGCACGGGTCAACGCTTCTTCTCTCGCGATCAAGATCTGTTAGTTAATAACGCACGGTTAGGGCATGGTCATGCGCGGGACCGTGCGTGACCATTTTTCTAATCTTTTTCTATTTAAAGCGTAGATTTCAGTCATTGTGAGGAGCTTCATTCCAACCACTTCCCTCCGCATTTCTAGGGCGAGACTCCGCCGTTTCATCAAGGAGAGGAGATCCGGGCAAGCATTCAACACCAAATCCAAGCCGGAGCTTCTTCTCGGCCTCCTCCTTCATCCTAGGGCTTCAAGAAGGTGTTTTAACCTAGCTTTCTCCTCCAAGCTAGGAGAAGTTTGTGCCATCTTCTTCTGCATCGTGACATAAAGAAGACGGGTCCATTGGGAGTGAGTGACAACCTCCTCTACCCCGGGCGCAGTTGAGGACCGAGATTTGATGCGGATTGACAACCCGAAGATTCCAACCGTGAACCCTTTGCGATACTTCGGATCCGGTCAATTTCGCACACTATTCCTCTCTTGTTGTTGTAGCTTAGTTAAACTCTTTGTATGTAATGAAGTATTCTTATTGTAAAATACGTTTATGTGTAATCATGTCTATGTGATTGTTTGTTTGCATTATTTACTTGAGGTGCGCCATTTTCCATCCATCACCCATCCACACTTGTCGCACTAGAAATTGCTAGTGGCGTGCGTTGTGAAGAGGTGCTCTCGACCCTCATTCGGCAAGCCTACTCGCCCATCCGCCTAGCGATTCGGTGCATAGCGTCCCGACTAGTTTTCTATCCCACCTAGCGAAGCATCGCATAGCGGCGTTGCATAGGAGTAGTTGCCATAGTTTTTTTTTCTTTTTCCGCAAATTTCAAACCCCCCCATTCATAACTCCGACCTAAGGACTTCCATCTCAAGTCCTCCTCGAAATTAACTCCACCTTACTGTGTTTCCTCGAGATCGATACTTGGGAAAATTCACCCATTTAATATTACTTGTACGACCAGTACACTTGCCGTTCATACGCATCAAAGATCTTAGAGCGCTTCCCCTCCTTTGACAAGTGCTGAGTTAAGGGTACCTCAGAAAGCGCTGTAAGACGAGAGTGAGAGAATTAAAAAGCTTGCCTTCTGAGGTACACCCTTGGGCCTATTTATAGTTTTTACAACCTGGCCTGCAAATATCGTAACACCGTTGTTCTGAATAGTTATATGCAACCAAAAGTGGTCTGTCAATAGCAAAACTTTGCTATTCTGGAAGGCTATATGAAACCCCTGCAATGACATCTAGGTAATTTTACCTCCGGACCCCACTGGGTGGGTGGCCCATGAAGGCGCCACTCGCCTTATGGGGCGAGTGCTGGGTAAGCCAGGCACTTATCTCTATTGCACCCTATTATGGGTAAATGCGAGATCTAAGGCCACTCGCATGTCATGGGTGAGACCCCTTTTGTCTTCTACGGGCGAGAACCTCTCCGCCTACTGTGGGAGAGAACCCTTCTGCCCCTTGGGCGAAAGCTATTCGGGAAGGGTCCTTCTCGCCTCCCTGAGCCAGGATCAGAATACAACGATAGAAGTCACCTCACTCAATGCCAAGGAACTAAAGGCGTTGACAGAACCAGCTTCACTCAATGCCAAGGGCAGTAGATGTTGTCAGAACAAGCTTCACTTAATGCCTGGCGAAAGGCATTGATAGAACAAGCTTCACTCAACGCCTGGCGGAAGGCGTTGACAGAATTAGCTTCACTCAATGTCAAGGGTAGAAGGCATTGACAATGCAAGCTTCACTAGATTCCAAGGGACTTAAGGCGTCGATAATGCAAGCTTCACTCAACACCTGTTAGAAGGGATTGACAGAACAAGATTAACTCAATGCCAAGGGCAGAAGGCATCTAACAGATCAAGCTTCACTCAACGACTGGCAGAGGGGATATGCTCGACGAACAATAGAAGGGTCTCGCTCGACGTCTTGAGCCTTGTCACCTCTGAAGATCCCGCAAAGCAATGATCCTAGAGGGGGACCCACTCATCGAATACAGGGTTGTACACAATCCCCGCTCTTTACAATCTTCTGTGAAGGTCAGAAAGAATCATACAACCCATGGTTTTTAATGAGTGCTTGCTGACCTAGAATGGAATCTTTTGTGGGTCCCTCCATGGTTCTATAAATACCACCAGATGACCCTTGAGTTGATGTCCATGTTCATCCTTGAATAGCACTCTAATCCCTCTCCCTTTCGCCATTATGTACAAACGACTGTCTGAGCAACCCCTCTCACAGGAGTTGATAGACTGTCTGGCAGCAGAACAGGAGAAGGCAAGTGTTGGGTATTGTATCCACAATAACCCTTATTTGAAGAAGGGTCTAGTCAAGCTAAGATGAATTGAGGTTATATTTGATATATCTCTTTAGTTATGTACTTATAGGTTTATAATGCCAAGTACACACCAATGTCAGGTTATAGTGAGTCGATAAACACAGGACTGTACAATATAATCCCTCATTGTGCATGCCAATGTGTTGACATACGTGTAATCTCTCTATTAGGGTATACTTCTATCCCATGTACAAGAGAAGGATCCAGAAAGGCCAAAGACCAGGAGCCAGAAATGTAGAATTTTACCTAAGTAAAATTCGGCGAGTATGGTTAAGCATACACGAAGAATTCGTCGAGTATCATCGTTGATACACGCCGAATTCGTCGAGTATACTTACCAATACTCGTCGAATTCGCCATATATACTTAGGGTAAAGTAGTTGGACAAGTGAAAAATCTATCAAGTAAAATTCGACATGTATCGTTGTGCATACTCGTCGAATTCGTCGAATGTATCTAACGATACTTGCCGAATTCATCGAATATGCTAAGTGATACACGCCGAATTCGTCGAGTCTAGTCGACACTACTTCTTTAGATTTTTCCATGTCTAATTCGTCGAATATAAAAGCGTTGAGTGCATTGAGTTTACTCGACAATATTTGACGAAATGCCACCTATTGTGTTGAGTGAGCTAAAGCGTTGAGTATAATGGTATTGAGAGCGTCGAGTTTGTTGACCGATACTCGATGAATTCGTCGAGTATGCCAGGTGATACTCGACGAATTCGTCGTAGTCACCACCCAACCTGTGATGTTTTGTCAAGTCTTTTTCGTCGTATATCACGATGTATTCGACGTATCATTATGATACTCGTCGTTACTCGATGAATTTGACTTAGGACATTTTTCCGAAAATTTCTTCCTCCTGTCACGGGTTCGGTCGGCCGTGTACAATGATTTTTGGGTTTCATTTTTAGAAATCTTTCATAGCCGTTTCATTTCGAATCCCTCTATAAATACCTAGAGTAATTTTGAAATGACAACGGATCTTGAAAACCTATTTTCTCGACTCAATATTCACATTTTCCCTAAATAGCAATCGTCGGTCGAACTCTCCTGTTTTCGCGAAACTCTTCTGATCGGCCGTGACAACGAGCAATATTCTTCGATAATGACTTCTTTGACTGGATCGCTTCCTCGTTCATGATCTGATTTACTATAGTCCTCATTGGTTGAAGATTCAGGATCCAAATTTCAAGATCCAAAGATTTCAAGTTTTTTTTAGTTCTCCAATATTCAACTTCCAACCTTCAAAGAACGTCGGATCAAAATTGGAATCTTGTGTTGTATTGTAATTTCTTTTTGAATATTGTAGGAGATATTTCTCCGAGGTTGTATCCAAATATGCTCCATGTCTGTCATCCCAGAGGCCAGCCAATCTTCCCTCTCGGCCAAGAAGTGCACAAATGATTCAGTGAAACTTGGCAGAGGAAGAAAAGACCTCTCTAACACTGACTCTCGTTCGCAAGAACCCTGCCGTTCTTGCAGGGGTACTTCATTTGCCTCTGGTATAACCCTTCGAAGCTTCTTTAACTTCGAATTCTAGGCCCCATCGCAGATGGTTTTGCTGGATAATGAAGTGGCTGTTCTGCTAGTGAATGTCGATACCCTCCTACACTCTGAAGGGAGCAGCAGCTGGCCCCGGAGACGGCCCTCCACGTCACCCGGACTGAGACTGCAACCACTTCAGGTAACATTAATAGTTACCTTTTCGCATTTTTAAGTCGGATACCTTCTCGCTAACACCTTTTATTTATAGCTCCCTTTGGAAGTACGGGTCAGGTCAGCCTAGCGCCCTTGACCCCGGTTGCCAAGATCCTTAAAGAACCGGCATTGGGCCCTTCTCCATCAAGGGAATGGATCTAGTAGGACCCTTCCCTCAGGCCAGTGGGTAGAGGAGATTCTTTCTCGTCATGATCGATTATTTTTCTAAGTGGTTGGAGGTGAAGGAACTAGCCAAGGTGACTTCCCAGGTAATCAGAAACTTTGTGTGGGGGAGAACATCTGCCGACATGGATTGCCTCAGGAAATTATCACAGATAATGGGCCATAGTTTCCCATCGATGAGTTTATCAGCTTTTGTGGCCAACTTGGGCTTGATCTCAGGTTCGTGTCGGTCCATCATCCCAGGAGCAACGGGCAGGTGGAGGCAGAAAACAAGATCATCGTGAACCTCTTAAAGAAAAAGGTGGAGAACTTGAAGGGAAGTTGGGTGGAGCAACTTCCTTTAGTCCTCTGGGCCCTGAGGTCCACCACTAACATAGCCACCAAAAAAACCCCCTTCAAGCTCTCTCACGGCTGTGAAGCTATGCTTCTAATCGAGTTCGAGGTCCAGACACCGCGGGTGGTGGAAGTAAGGGAAGGCAGGGAAGAATGAAGGGTTAAGAATGAGGATGAGCTATGACTCCCCTTGGAACTGATAGAGGAGCTCAAGGATATGGCCACTGTCAGGCAAGAAGAAACCAAGCAACAGATGGCCAAGTACTTTGACAAACATGTTAAAGTCAAATAGTTTGCGAAAGGGGACTTAGTCTTGAAAAAGGTGGATGTAGTAGGGAGATCAGCTGCCGTGGGAAAGCATAACTCGAACTGGGAGGGACCATTTATTGTCAGAGAAGCATTGAGGTCAGGGGGGTACCTCCTCCGGAATGTGGAGGGAGAGACCCTAAGTCACACCTGGAGTGGTGAAGACTTGAAGCGTTTCTACCCTTGAGCCGTGTAAGTGATGTACATTTTCTAATAAAGCTTCTTGATATTCCGATTGTCTTTTGCAATGATTCATATGAGCGAGTGAAGAGTTCACATAATAGTCCCCGAGCAAATCCCACTGCCAGGATCCCACTAGCTAGCAGGGTTGGAAGTCACTCGAGAGAATCTCCCAGACCCCGAGAAGATCCCGCTGCTAGGTTCCCACTAGTTGGCAAGGCTGAATGTCACTCAAGAGCATCTCCCAAACCCTGAGCAGATCCCACTGCTAGGATCCCACTAGATAGCAGGGAAGGATGCCACTCAAGAGCGTCTCCCAGACCCCGACCAGATACTGCTGCCAGGCTCCCACTAGCTGGAAGGGCTGGATGTAACTAGAGAACGTCTTCTAGACCCCAAGGAGATCCTACTGCCAGGCTCCCTCTAGCTGACATGGCTGGATGTCACTCGAGAGCATCTCCTAGACCCTTAGCTGATCCCGCTGTCAGGCTGCCACTAGATGGTAGGGCTGGATGTCACTCGAGAGCATCTCCTAGACCCTGAGAAGATCCCGCTACTAGGCTCCCACTAGCTAACAGGGATGAATGTCACTCGAGACCATCTCCTAGACCCTGAGTAGATCCCGCTGCCTGGCTCCCACTAGCTGGCAGGGCTAGATATAACTCGAGAGCATCACCTAAACCCCGAAAAGATCCTAATAACATGCTCCAACTAGCTAGCAGGGCTGGATGCACCTTGAGAGCTTCTCCCAGACCCCGAGCCGATCCCTTTGCCAGCTCCCACTAGCTGGCAGGGCTGAATGTCACTCGAGAGTGTCTCGTAGACCCCGAGGAGATCCCGCTGCCTAACTCCCACTAGCTGGTCGGGGAAGATGTCACTCGAGAGTGTCTCCCAAACCCCGGGTAGATCCCGCTGCTAGGATCCCACTAGCTGGCAGGGCTGGACGTCACTTGAGAGCATCTACCATACCCCGAGAAAGTCCCACTGCCAGGCTCTTACTAGCTTGCAGGGATGGATGTCACTTGAGAGCGTCTCCTTTTCGATTGATGCTCATCGCCCGCCGTCAGGCTCTCATATAACTGATTGGGCCAGTAGTAGCGCCCGGTGGTTGGGAAAAGAAATATGTTTGATCAATGCTCGCCTTACATTATTAGGCTCTCACCTAGATGAAGAGGCTGTTGGTCCCTCGGTAGACGTTGAAGGCTTCGAAGAGTTGCTCCAAGAAAGGTCATTGTGAAAGCATATTCCTCTCGACCCAGTTCTCAGCATAGCTCTCTCAGCATACCGCACATTGTGGCCCTCTCAGCATAACACTTTTTAGAGCCCTCCCAGTATGTATCTCAGCATAGTCATTGCAGTGTATCGTGAGAATGGGTTGCGAGTAGCGCTTCAGTCATCACCTAAGAGCCTAAGGCATGCGTGATTGCGCGAAAGAGTGCATGCAGGGATATAGGTGAAAGGTATAAAGAAATCAATCAGAGAAACTAAGAATAAACACAGCAGGACCAAAAATGATCTTGTATATATATAAAAAAGAAAAGTAAAGTTACACATGGGTATCGCCCATTATATGTGTCAAAAAATATATATACAAGTACAAAACAAAAATGGGTTCCCAGAAGGCCTTCAAGTTGAACTACTAGACTTCTCGCCGGAGGACTCCACGCCTAGGATTGCATCCCAATCGTCCTCGCCCTGCTAGTTGTCCTTTCCCTCGGGAACGTCGATAGGGCTGAATAGCCACGACAGGACGCTTCATGCCATCAGCCTTTCACCCTTCTCATTCAGCAACCCAATGCCCTGCAACACCTTGATGGTGTGCTTGGATGCCCCCTGAGCATTCTCCTGCATAATCACCTCGATTTTATAGTTTTTGTATTGGTGACGTTTAACCTTCTCGCCCAAGGGCGGCGGGAGAAGGGTCTCTACCAGGCGCTTGTTCTCCGTCTTTATCCTAACAATCTTTTGTTATTGGCTGGCCAACTGTGCATAGAGCTTCTCGGCATTTGTAGAGTCCTTACAATATTAAGAGAGTTAGCCGGGAAGGGAGATACTATGAAAAGCTAGCGAGAAATCAGCTTAACTTTTGTGCCAGTCTGCTGGTGAGAAATGCCTCGGCGGCAACCTGCTTCTCCTAGAGGGAAACTGCCTTGGCCTCGGCGAGTGCCCGGGACTTTTGAACCTCATTTAGCTTTCGTTCAGTGTAAATGCTCCGGCGGGAGGCCATATGTGCAAGATCTAAGGCGCGGAGCTGGGCTCGTGCAGTCTCGTGCGTAAGGGCCCGGGTGGACTCCTTATCGTAGAGGCTGGTGTCTTCCCTGCTGTACAGCCCGAAGGTGAGTGCATAGGCATCTCTGCTTGTAGTGTCTTGCTCTATCCAGGTCGACAGGAGCATCGAGATGGAAATGCGGTTAGCCCCGGGGTCCCATTAGAGGAGAAGCTGGCCGGTCTCATCCAGATGCCTCTCGCCTTGCCCAAAATTCGGATTCCCTTGTCCTGTGCAGGTTTCTTGAACTTCTTGGAGGGAGCTGGGGGAGGAGCATCTGGCTTCCGCTTTTGGGTACTCGGCTGAAACGAGGTGCCCGACTTGTCTCGGTAAGACAAGGCCGCCAATTACGCGAGTGCCAAGTCGTGGGTGAGAGTCTCAGATTCACCGTAGGGCTGGCGGACGTGAATCGCTCGCTCACCTGCACGAGACAAAGTTCACTTTCATAGGTGTTAGTAAAAAATAACAAAATAGGCTAGAGGCTACCTTCCACGGTGGGAATGGGTTGGAGGTTGTCTACGTCCTGCCTCAAGAAGTTATCGTCGAAGTTCTTGGTCCCGTAAGAAGGTGATGAGGGCGGCCTCACACCTCCCAAGTATGGGAGGTTGATAGGTCACCTCGTCATATTGCATTGGCGAGAGGGGTATGTTGTCGAAACTCCCGGAAACAAACACAAATTTCTGGGCCCAGTTGTGATTTTTTTAGAGAGGCTTATGGTCTTGATCGTTTGGCTCGAGAAGAAGACAATCCCACCCTTTTACCTAAAATTGTAGAGCTTCAGGAATACCAGAAGCTTGAACTCAATCCTTTCCGCATGCACGTAGCATGATAAAGCTACTAGGAGCACAACGGAATTTGGGTTGAGCTATGTCGGAACAACACCAAAGTAGTGGAAGGTCTGCTACATTTCTGGCCATAGAGGATGGCGAAACCCCACCTCAAAATGTTCCAAGGAAATTGCCACTTCCCCTTTTGGCAAGAAATTCATCTTATCATCACTTTCCGGACGACGCGTGACGTAGTCTAGCGGTATGTAGTGTCCCACCGCCAAGATATATTCCTCCTCTGTCACATTACAGGGGAGGAAGTCGTTGTCTAGGAAGCCTTGCATTCATTTGGCTTTGCCATCAGTCTCGCCCGACATCTTCCTAAGGGTGGAGAGCTCTGGTTTGCGTAGGAGGCGAGAGCTTTGGGAAGCAAGCGCGTGGAGGGGAGACAAAGGCTAGGGATGTAATGGATAAAATGTGGTTGGTGGCCTAGCCTATTTATAGAAAATTTCGGCAATCATAACATTTTACTGAAGATGACGCGGTTCGGATATCATTTAATAATCAAATCCGACGCCTTGTAATCCACCCGGCCTTGCTTCTGCTCTTTACCTGCGAATGGAGAAAAGCTTCCAAGTAGTTTTTGGGTAAGCGAAAGGCATAACGCAGATTAAAATTGTAAAAAACTAGCGCACTCGACGCAAATGCATTAAAAGCTAGCCATAGCAGGTCAATTACCCAAAGGGGCTACTCGCTAGGCGAGGGTTGAATGTAAATGTTCTTCTTCTTATTATTATTATAAACTAGGTGAAAAGCCAAAAGGGATAGAGGCGAAAACCTTCTCTCCTAGTATTGAATCCATTGCTAGCGGCCTTAACCTCGCCTACCGGACCACGGGGGCACTCGTGGGTAGTGCTAGGCACTCACGACCATCAGCTCCTGATTGACCAGGCATATTTGGTCCCGAGCCCACGAGATATTCTTCCCGGGAGAGGTCTCCGTGCATCCGCCGCCTTGCTGCTCCATTTCCCCAACCAAGTGTGAGTAGTCTCGCTCAAGGACCACTAACCGCCGCTCTATCACCGCCTCGAACACATCTACCCTATAAGAGTCATCTCGTTCCATCTAGATCATCTTGGCTAACACCTCCACTGTCCGGTCCTTGAGTGTATCGGCATCCCCGGTATCCCCAAAGAAGGTAGTGAGATCACTGGGGGACGGTGGGGGTGAGAACTCCTTGTCTCAGCCTCAGGAGCCCTGGCCAAAGTATCCTAATAGCCTAGCAAGAAGCTTCGGTCAGTACGAGAATGTCCAAATGAAAAGGGAATATCAACAATTTGTTTACCTAGAGTTGGGATGGAGCTCCCTCTTGGAGCTTGGCGAGAAGGTCAGGGTCTTCCCTCAAAGAGTCCAGTGTATAGGTTGTGGCGAGTTTTTCCCCGTCCCGGGCGGGTCGGTGTTTGTGCGGGCAGGTGGGTATCGGCAAGAGGGAGAATTTCCAAAGCTTTCATAGTCGATGGGCTAGAACCCAATGCCAGTTCTTTAGGGATCTCGACAACTGGGGTCTAGGGCGCTAGGCTGACCCGACCCATACTTCCAAAGGGAGCTACAAAGAAAAGGTGTTAACAAGAAGGTATCTGGCTTAAAAATATGAAAAGGTAACTATCAATCTTACTTGGAGTGTTACAGTCTCATTCCGGATGACTTGGAGGGCCATCTCCGGGGTCGCTGCTCGGTCCCTTCAAAGTGCAGGAGGGTCTCGACATTCTCCGGCGGAACAGTCACTTCACTTTCTGGCAAAACCATCTGTAAAGGGGCCTAGAATTCCAAGTCGAAGAAGCTTTAAAGGGTTATACTAGAGGCAAATGATGTACTTCCACAAGAACGGCAGGGTTCATGTGACCGGGAGTCGGTGTCGGAGAGGCATTTTTTTTCGCCTACAGGTTTCGCCCAATATTTTTTTCCCTTCTTGGATGATAGGGAAGATCGGCTGGCCTCCTGGATGACAGCCACAGAGTGTATTTGGAGGCCATGGAGCTGGCCTTCTCCAATGCCGCTGTGAGATGTTCTATCAGCTTCTTTGAGAGGGGTCACTCGGAGAGTCGTTTGTACATAATGGCGAAAGGGCGAGAGCTCAGAGGGCGATTGAAGGACAAACAGGGACATCAACTCCAGGGTTGCCCTGTGGTATTTATAGAACTATAGAGGGACCCACAAAGATTCCATTCTAGGTCAGCAAGCACTCAACAAATACCTGTTGTTGGATGATTCTTTCTGACCTTCGCGGAAGCTCGCAAAGAGTAGGGATTGTGTATAATCCCGTATTCGATGAGTGGGTCCCCCTTTAGGATGAGTGCTTTGCGAGATCTTTTGAGGCGAGGGGGCTCAAGATGCCGAGTGAGACCCTTCTAGTGTTTGTGGAGCAGGCCCCTTTTCTGTCAAGCATTGAGTGAAGATTGCTTTGTCAAATGCCTTCTTACCTTGGCATTGAGTGAAGCTTGTTTTGTCAATGCCTTCCGCTAGGCATTGAGTGAAGCTTGCACTATAGATGCCTTCAGTCCCTTGGAGTTGAGTGAAGCTTGTACTATCAACGCCTCTTATCCTTGTCATTGTGTGAAGCATGCTCTGTCTACTCCTTCTGTCAGGCATTAAGTGAAGCTTATTCTATCAACGCCTTCCGCTAGGAATTAAGTGAAGCTTGTTCTGCCAACACCTTCCGCCCTTGGCATTGAGTGAAGCTTGTTATATCAACGCATTATGTTCCTTGGCATTGAGTGAGGCAAGTATTGTCGACGCCTTCTTATCCTAGCTTAGGGAGGCGAGAAGGACCATTCCTGAATAGCTTTTTCCCAGGGGGCAGAAGGGTTCTCACCCATAGTAGGAGGAGAAATTCTTAACCATAGAAGACAGAAGGGGTCTTGCCCATGATAAGCGAGTGGCCTTAGATCTTGCATTTACCTATAATGGGGTTCCGTGGAGGCGAGTGCCTTACTTACCTTGCACTCGCACCTTTAGGCATGTGGCACCTTCATGGGCCACTTGCCTAGTGGGGTCCGGAGGTAAAATTACCTGGATGCACTTGCAGGGGCTGCATATAGCCTTCCAAAGCAGTGGAGTTTGGCTGTTGGCATATCACTTTTGGCTGCATATAACCATTCAGAACAACATAGTTATGTTATTTGCAGGCCAGGTTGTGAAAACTATAAATAGGCCCAAGGGGGGTACCTAGAGCTTTTCAATTCTCTCACTCTCATCTTATAACTCTTTCTGAGGTACCCTTAGCTCAGCACTTGGATAAGGAGAGGAAGCGCTCCAAGATCTTCCAGGTGTGTGGTGGGACCTTCATGCTGAAGCCTTGGGTTAGTTCTAAGTTCTAAGTCTTTGGTCATCCAGCTTACTTGGTAAAGTAAGTGTGCGATCACCCCTTCCCCAAAGGTTCAGACTCCACAAAAGCCAAATTTTGTTTTCAATATGGAAAAATCTATCTTGCCAAATTTGACAAGAAATTTGATGTTGGAATATTCTTAGGATATTGTTTATCAAGTAAATCTTATATGTGTTATAATAATAGGAGCCTTAGAATTGTGGAATCAATGCATGTAGTATTTCATGAAACTCATTCTTTTTCCAGGGAAACTTCCACAAAAAATCTTTTGTAGGAATAGATTCCTTTAAATGATGAGTTTAAAGATTTAAAGATTGATAATAATACAGAAAACTCATCTGAGAAGCTTAGATGATGATGTACCAGTTGAAGGAATATTTAGTCCATAGTTATCACTAAACAAATTAATGAGCGAGTGGCTGATTTTTAACATACAAAATAAATTGTACAATAATAAGGAGATATTCATTAAACAGATCAAGAGAGATCAATTCTCAGGAATCATTCATCAACCAAAGGAATTGGCGATGTGAATCAATGAGGAAAACTAGAAAGTAATTATCAATAGATGTCATATTGTAGTGCTTTCTTTCATAGTATGAACCCAAGAAATTTGAATAAGTAGATAATGATCCACATTTGATTGTTGCTAATCAAGAGGAGATTGCATAATTTGAAAGAAATAATGTTTGGACATTACTAGAGAGACCAAAGAATTACCCAATTATTGGAACTAAGTGGGTGTTCATTAATAAAATGGATTCTAATGGATTGATGGTAAGAAATGAAGCTAGACTTGTTGCTCAAGGTTATAGACAAGAAGAAGAAATTGACTATAATTAAACATTTGCAAAAGTAGCCAGGACAAAAGCAATCTGATTATTTATAGCTTATACAGCATATAAAAAAATCAAAGTATACCAAATGGATGTTAAAAATGTTTTCCTTAATGGAACTCTTCAAGAAGAAGTCTATATTGAACAACCACCAGGTTTTATCAATCTAACTTACCCATCATATAATTATAAACTAAATAAAACACTATATGGTTTAAAGGAAGCTCTAAGAGCTTGGTATGTGACCTTGTCCAATTTTTTCTTAGATCACTCTTTCACAAGAGAAAAGGTGGATAAAACACTTTTCACAAAAACACATAAGGAAAAGTTGCTATTTGTCCAAATTTTTGTGGATGATATTATTTTTGGATCAACAAACTTTGGTCTTTACAAAAGGTTTGCTGACTTAATGCAATCAAGGTTTGAAATGAGTAATATGGGAGAATTATCTTTCTTCCTTAGACTAAGAGTGAAGCAAAGTGGTGAAGGAATTTTTATATCACAATCTAAGTATATAAAGGAATTAATAATGAAATTTTGTATAGAAACTGCTTCCGTTATTAAAACACATATGGATACTAATGTTGTTCTAGATAAAGATATATCTGGTAAACATGTTTATCAGAAAACATATAGAGCATTCATTTGTCCTCTTCTTTATCTTACATATAGTAGGTCAGATATAATGTTTACCACATGTGTTTGTGTAAGATTTTAGGTAGATCCTAAGGAATCTCATCTTAGTTTAGTAAAAAGAATTTTAAGATATCTTAAGGGTACACTTGAGGTGAGATTATGGTATCCAGCAGAATCAGAGTTTGAATTATATGGATATTTTGATGCTTAATATGTTAGATGAAGATTGGATAGGAAAAGTACCTCAAGAACATGTTAATTCTTAGGTGCTAGACTGATATATTAGTTTAGTAAAAATCAAACATCAGTCTCCACTTTTATAGTTGAAGCTGAGTATATTGCAGCTATAAGTTATTGTTCATAAATATTATGGACGCAAAATCAATTGCTTGATTATAATTTAAATTTTACTAATTCAATAATATTTTGTGATAGCTCAAGGGCTATCTCAATTACCTCAAATCTTATCTTGCACAGCAGGACAAAGCATATAAAAATAAGACATCAGTTTCTTAGCGATAATGTGGAAAAAGGAAAAATTTCCCTATAATATGTGCCTTCTAAAAATTAGAGGGCTAATATTTTCACAAAGCCTTTTAATGAAATCAAGTAAAAAGATTTTATTAATGTTTTGGGCATGCTTGATAATACTCTGTAAATGATTTTATCACTAACATAACCTGCAATTTTCATTAAATATATTGTTGGGAAAACCTGCAATAGACATAAAAAATCTATGTCTACTTGACGTAATGTTGATAACAAGTTAATAGAATGTCGATATCTATTCAATGCAACGTCTAGAGACGGTGTCTATGAAGAGTTTTTGATCTTATCGACACAACGTCTAGAGATGGTGCCCATAAAGAGTTTTGGATCTTGTCGACGCAATGTTGACATAACTCAATACATTTGCCAACTATGATATTTTCATAATATGTCAAAAAGAAGTCAACGTCATGTTGACTAGGGAAATATTTATGCCATAATTTCTCAATGTTTTATCTATTTATATAGACTTCATTATTTACTCCAAACTCATCATCTTCCCTGCTCTATTTTTCCTATATTTGCATTCTTTCATGTTCTTTGTAACTTGTATAGATACTCTGATCATAATTACAATCAAATAGATTCAATGTTGACTGATAAGGAAGTAGTGGATGCTCTTGTTAAAACCCTAACGGTACTAGTTATTGAATTTACCAAGGAATTCTGGATTTACAAAGAGGAGTGCAATGGTAAACTTATCACCCTTCAAAATCGAATAAATGAACTATCATGTTTTGTACAAATTCTTGATCAATATGTTGATCAAAGGATACTCCCTGTCGAAGTCTTTAAATCATTTTTTTGAGATTTAAAGAGGGAGGAGAAAAGTCATGGTACAGTTGGCAGGATTCAAAAATGCTTTTGAACTTGCAATGTTGATATCAGAGAAATATCAAAAAGTCTGAATGAGGACATGGTTTTAGATATGAATTGTGATGATACAAATAAAGAAACTTTAAGAAAGATTGAGTGTGGGCATGGTTCAAGATATAAAGATACTGCCTTGAATTTAGAATCAGAAATGATTCAGATGCCTGTTGAATAGGAGGAGGATTCTGAAATGATTCAAATGTATGTTGAATTCAGATGCCTATTACACACGGGGAGATTCTATTAGTCTTAATGCTAGATATTGAAGGTCAAAAAAATGTCAAAAAGTGTCAAAAGACATTGCACTAGAGAATGCTTTTGATTTAATAAGAGAAAGTTGAATTTAAAACATCTGAAGATGATTTAGCTGATAAGAAAATGATTTTTTTGGAAAAATTACAAGCTAAGGGATTATGGAAGAGAATGTTTTTGAATTATCAATCACTCTTCCAAAAAAAATCTTTGATCATATTGAATATGCCAAGAAGTATCTAACTGCTCAGGTTTTGGACACTACTGGACATTTCTATAAAAGAATCAAAGATTTGGATTATGATTATGATGAATATATTCTCTATGAAATATGTAAACATGGAATAATATGATTTATAAAGGCCTCAACTACTAAAGTACCTAAAACTGAAGAAAAGTCAAAAGATACTTTTCTTGACAATCTATTATAGTCTATCAATGAGCTATCTATAAAACTTTTAAGCAATGGACATACACTCAACTCTGCCTCACATAATGTAGAGGCAGAAGTTCAAAATCTCTTTAACGTTTATCAGGATATACAGAGTCATCCAAAAAAGGCAAGAAGGTTTCATTTTGAATTGTTGAAAAGATGTCAAAGAAATTGTTCGCAGTATTTACAACATTTCTTGCTGGAAAGAATAAGTAACATTGCATTTGACACAAGAGTTTTATGGTATATTAAGTTTCCTCTCTTATTTATGTCCTTTTCAATTTGATCTGTGTCCATTACATATTGTATGCAAGTCAAAAAAATTTAATCCTACTGATTTGTCTTTATAAAATCACCTTCAAAATTATGTAACATTTGTTAAGCTAAATAAGGGAGATTGTTGGGAAAACCCCTTAAGATTTACCTTAACAAATAACTTTAAGTTATTTTACATCTTTTGTTTATTACTCATGATGTATAGAGAGGGTAATATGATCTTAGAAGTACTAGGATATCATTAGTGTAAAGGACATGACAAAGACACACTGAATTTAAGAGAAAAGTTAGGAAATTCCAACATGCACCGACTAGAATTTGATTCAACTTCGATGTTAAATCAACTCTACTTAGAGTATAAGTCAGAGTAATGAAATATGATAAGTTGGCGTTAAGTAAAGGATTAAATCGATGTATACATCAATGTGGTGTATATTTAATGTTGATTACAAAACAAATATGATAGATTGTTTGAATGAAGATAGAACTCGATGCAACTTCCATATGAACTCTACGTTACATTTAATAGTTTTATGAATGAAAATTGTTTTGAGGATTAAATCAGGATTAATTCAAGGAAGTTATAAATTGAATTACAATTTCTTAGAGACATTAGATACTCAGCCAGACATATATATATATATATATATATATATATATACACACACAAGATGAATTAAACAACAATCACTTCAATGATCATCACATAAAAATTAGATCGTGATTTTTGAAGAATGATTTTGATAGAGATGGATATGAAGATTATCATCTACAATTGAAGTTCTTCCTTGAATCAGTCGACCTTCATTTTTGTTCTTGAATCTACAAAGAGAATAAGTTCTTCTTCTCAAGGGATTATCAATTATTGCATCAGATTAAATCAAGATTAAAGAATTATCTGGATTAAGTGCTTATAATCCTTGTGATTTTCCTATTCAAGGATTCATTAGAGTTCCATATATCAATTCACAAAGTGCCAAATAGTCTTCAGGATTATGCGGAGAGGACTCATCAAGAAGATTACTAAATCTTCAAATCTTCTTTTATTTTTAGTTTTATTAACATTTTTAGTTTGTGAAAAAAGTTTTGAGAATCCATCTTTAAAGGATTCAGTTAGAGGTTCTGAGTTTCCTTGTGAAAAGACTCGGACTGTATTAGTTTAAGATTTCCTTATAAAAAATGTGGTGATTGGTTCTAAGGGTCTCATTATCAAAAGACTTAAGTAATGTGATAGTGAATTCCTATCATGGGGGTAGAAGAGTAGATGTACCTAGATTTTAGAACCATTATATTTTTTGTGTCTTCTGTGTTTGTGCATTATTCTCCGATTCCTTATTTGTTCTTCTGTGATTTTATTTGTCCATTCTTAATTTTTGTTGATAGCTTGTGCAAATGTAAATTCAGTAAATTACATAGTTAATTATGAAATAAATTTTAATATCTATTCATCACCCTCTAGAGAAATCTCCGAGGAATTAGTCAATTATTCTCCAATTTCAACCTAGTACCTTGAGAGCCCATCATTGGGTAGCCCTTGGGAACTCCAAGAGTTAAACAAATATTTATGTTTTTATTTTATTAAAAAAATACAAAAAAATGGAAAAACTTTAAAAAACATATTTAAATGAAGTTTCTAATAAAATAAATTTGTAATATTAAATTCCTCCATACTTCATTTTAAAAAACTATTTTTAATTATTAGTTTTATTTTTAGTTTTTTAAGAGTTTTCTTTTTATGTATTTTATATTTTACATATGCCTCTTCAAAATGTATTAGTTTTAATTTTAAATGAATTTGACTTAATAAATTTTTTATAATCTTGAATAGTTTAGAGTATGTTTTAGTTTTATTTTCTCTCCTTAAAATATCATAATTAAAATTTGTAGAAATTGTGCTTAAAATCATTAGATTTTTCTTATATTAATTTTAGCTTATGGATTCTTAATATTGATCAAAATTATTTTCTATGCTCTAGAAATATATTTGTCTTTAGAACTTTATTGCCTTTAAACCCTAGCCTTTACCCTACCTTTTATTATACCCTTTTTTGGCATTAAAAAGTTAAAAGATCTTATGTCATAGAATAAGAGGATAAAATTCGTCATTCCTAAACATATACAACCAAATTAGTAAAAAATTATATGGCATGGAGATTGGAGGATAAAATTCATCTCTCCTAAACATATTCTTTTGGGATATTTAAAAGAAGAAGAAAATTTAAAAAAACATGGAAGTGAGAGGATACAATTTATCATTTCCTAACTTCTTCTGTGCAAATTTTACCTCCTTTAGCAAATATTATTTGCTTATCCAAGGTCTATTTGAGAGAGTTTAGTTAATATTTTGTAATTTTCTAAAAAGTTTCTTATGAAGTTTAAAATTTCTATAATTTTAATCTTGGATTATTTTGATTAATTCAATGTAAGTTTTATTATGGAGGTTTAGATAGAGAATCATTAAACTAATATTTATTCTACTCATTTCAATTTATGAATTTTGAGTTATTTCTTATGAGTCTAAATTCAATTTTTAACTTATTTTTATTTTAGTCGTGTATTATTTAGAGTAGATAATTATGAGTAAATCTCTTTGGGAATGTTCTATGAATTCTTCTCATACTTATGAATTAGTTTTGATTTAGAATAGTAAAATCTTAAGTTTTGGGGTATTTGATAATACATTATTTATCATTATTTTACTATAGTATTTTATGAATAATTAAATATATTATATTTATTTTTATCCTAATAATTGTCTAATTTACTTTCTTTTGCATTTTCAGGTAGATTTAGGCTGAAAATAGAAATTTGAAGCTCATAGTCATGTCTAAGAGAATTGTTGGAGATTTTCTACAAAAACCCCAACCATACACACCTAGGTCATGGTCATGACTTGGGGGTGTGATATAGTTCATGAGCATGACTCCTCTCCTATACTACAGATCGAGCATCCACATTATTTAAAGTTACACGCCCCATGTCATGTGCGTGACAAGGGGGCATGAACTCCCGAACATGGGCATGACTCAGCACGATAAAGCCTTCAAAGTAAGTAGTTTACACCACCAGCAGTTTAAGCTTACACGCCAATGGTCACGTGCATGACCATGGGACATGAACTCTCTTACAACTACCAAATTTACTCATGTTCATGCCATTTCCAACCATTGCTGACCTAGTCAAGAAACGCCCTAGGTCATGGGCTTAACCAAGGAGGGTCTACCGCTGATTTACTTAATTTTCTCCCAATGTTCTTAGGATTTTAAAGATGGTGGTTCTGTACCTTCCATGACTTAGGTCATGAGCATGACCTTGGGGAGACTACAACTGATTTACTTGATTTTGGCAATTTTTCTCCCAACATTCTCGGGCTTTCTAGATAGCAGTTCCGTACCTTACACGCCCTAGGTCACGGGCGCGACCTAGGGGCGTGACTTTCTTATTTTTCACCTATAAATTATAAATACAACCAAGATAATGGGGATCTAGACCATGCTTCGATTGGGATTATTTTTAGTTCTTTTTCATGCATTTATATATTGTAATTTTTTCTTGTATATCGCACACTTTCAATTCCTATTTTAACTTTACTTTCACGCAATTATACTCTAAATTTAGTTTTTATAAAAGTGTTATTTTCATTTCAATTATGCGTATCTAAATTTATTTTGTTTGATTGGATAAACTGTTAAGCATTTCATTCTGTAATCTCACTTTCATAGATTTTGATTTAGAAAATTACAATTCACCTTTTATTTTATTATATAGGTTTCATATTTCCAGTGTATGAAAATCAAGTTATGATCTGTATTCTAGTTGATCAAGAGATCTGTGATTACGAGTAGATCGCTTATTGGTGGAATGAGTTGCATGCACTCATCGAGAGAGGGTGATATAAATCTTCTGAATTAGAGCCAAATCCAATAGTGGGGATCACCGCCTAAAGCAATCTTATGTTTTTTTGTCTAGCCTCGGGGTCTTAATCGATCAACCTAAGGTTAGTTGGTAGTTATCTAGAGAGAGGTTCTATCATGATTTTGGAACCTCTACGGTCGAATTATTCTCGATCCTTTATTATGAATTTCAGGTTTACAATTTTTTTTACTTAAAAAGAATTGTCGATCAAATGTTCTTTTCTTTGTTACTCTTTATTATTTTTTTCTTGAAATTATATATAATGATTCTCTAATAAAACAATATTAATTTTACGTGAGTAAAAATAATCAGCAAACCCGGAAAAATACGACACTTTATTTTTTATTTTTAAAATAATCTATACTATGAAAGAAAGGTGCTCTTGCCTATAGTTAGTAGAATTTGGAGATATTATTTATCCAATTTTTTTCTATAAGTAACCTTAAGCCTAATACTACATTAGCCAAGCATTTTAATTGTACCTATAACATCAACAACTTACAAACATGAAATACAAGATGTATTTATTTTAATCTCAGGGGATTCTTTAAATCTAGAATCTTGTGGTCAATATTCCTAATAGGTGGTACAGGTACCGGTGAGGCAAGTATGAAATAACGGGGAAAGCCTAGTGCTGAGATGGCCCTCGAAAGCCATGTTTTGTTTATAACTTTCATGTATTATTGACCTGCGTGCTGATGTATGTAAATCATGTAATTATATTTAGGGAAAAATATGTAAGGCCTTAAGGCCAATATACTACCTATGTTTGAAATTCCCAGTATTATGGACATTAATATTGTTATAAATAAAATGCTTCTACTGGCATTCAATCTTTGATGTGCATAGTGTAGTTTATGATTCTTATTACATAATACTTTGCTTGTGCGCTTTATATGTCATTGGATCCTAGCCGGGCCTATTATTATATGTTTTGGACAGGCGTGATGTTGTAGACAATATATCTGTTATAACCTTAGCCAAAAATACATTTTTTTCTACAAAATTCCAAACAACTAGAAATCAAGTTACACTACACCACATATCTCATTTCAATGGGCAAAATCACTCTATAGTACTTTGAAATAATAAAAAAAAGATTGCAGATTTTCTTACAAATCCCCCTTCCAGCACACACTTTTAAAGATCTAATAATAAAAATGAAAGTCAAGGACTTCCATGATTATATGGAGGTTTTGGCACATACTTATGACTGCCCTATAGAATATGTCAACACTAAAAATAACATTATTCAGTAGTCAATCCAAGAAAAATTCAAGATGTAAAGTCAAAAGGGGATCACCAAGACGGGAAAATAGAAGATCTTAAAGTTTCTATGTATCCACTAAAAGCTCCTATCTTCCAAAGAGTTCAAGTCCCAGAGCTTGATTAATTTAATATTGCAATTTGTGTTTTCCCACTTTTCCCCTCCCACTCTCCGTCATATATATATCCATAGTTTGTTAGTCATGAGGTGGAGGAAAAATTGTAATGATAAGAGCAAAGAAATGTCTGTTGGGGCTGCGGTCCGGAATCGCCCCCGGGTTGCGGCGCTATGCGGTAATGGCTTAACTGGCTTCCCTGTCCCCGGTCAAAATCTTGATATAAAGATTAGTATGCGCCTTTGACCTTCAGGCCGGTCTTTTGGTGCAGTTGGTAGCGCTAAGTCCTCTCAATTGGTGGAGATGCAGGGTACGGGTTCGAAACCCCGGGGTCGTTTCCGGGGGGGGGGGATTGTTGGGGCTGCGGTCCGGAATCGCCCCCGCATTGCGGCGCTATGCGGTAATGTCTTAACTGGCTGCCCCGTCCCCGGTCAAAATCTTGATATAAAGATTAGTATGCGCCTTTGACCTTCAGGCCGGTCTTTTGGTGCAGTTGGTAGCGCTAAGTCCTCTCAATGTCTGTGTTGTAGTGTCCCTTTCTTGTGACGTGAAGCTTAGTAGTACCATTTTTCTTTCCCCCTCCTCTCATCCTAATTCTTTTATTTTCCGACAAAAAACAATTTAAATTTTTTTACTCATATAGTAATGTATTCTTATTAACGTAAATAAAATTTGTAGAGCAATTTTGTTAAATAACCTAATATCCTCCTACATACAATTTGGAATTAATCAAAAGCAAACACAATGGTTGCTAAGAAAATTTATGCCATTAAGTGACTAAAATATATACTAAAGCCCATTGCAATCACATAAACACTGATAAAAAATATGTCTTAACAAAACATGAATAAATTTTTGCAAATAATCATGGAGAAAATAAAAAAGAATTAAAGGAACTTACCAAGCTACTTTAAAAGCTATCTTCTCTGTTAGCATCCTCCTCCCTTTTCCCCTAAAATCACAAACATAAAATAAATTAAATAGGCAAATCTGTTAAAATAACTGAAGAAGATGACAAAATTTGGTGTTATGAACAAAATAACTAGTTTGACTAAATTAAACAGAACTAATTCTCTTGATTACTAGAAAACAAGCTTTATGTAAAAAAAATGAACCACATAATGACCAAAAATTCAATAAACTACTGGTCCAAAATAAAAATCTGGAATTACGAAGCTTTTAAAAAAATAGTTTGCAACAGTTCATGGAAAAGGAGAGCTCAATGATTACTATGCAAGAAAGAAATAATGAAAATCAAAAAGGGAAAATCGGGAATTCAAAGTAGCTTGCCTACACATGTATTATTTAGGCCGATGGGACGAAATAGAAAGATGAAAGTGGCTAACCTGCCATTAGTAGATTGGAAAATAATTAAAAAGAAGAGTCTCCTACTAGAGAGAATAAAGAAAAGAATCTCTGATCCTCACTTCTCAGGATGACGTTTGCCAAAAAGACACCCTCTGAAAAGGTGAGAGTATTAGGGCTTGCATACAGAGGGTACAGATTAAGAGAAGCTTGGATCCACATTAGCAAAAAAAATGTAAATACAAAAACTAAATACTTCATGAAGGAGGGAAGGAGAGTATTAGGGCTATGGTTTGAACATTCAAGCTTTTTTCAAACCATATCAACAAAATTCTTGATCACATTCTAAATTCTAAATTTAACAAAAGTTGTCGCACAAGTATTAAAATTTCAGAGGAGACAACTAGTCACATTTGTTGAGAATACCCTGAGCAAATTAGCAATTCTAAAATTTGTTACGTACAAAAAAATAATTCTCTTAGAAGGAAAATTATAAGTTTAGTTTTTGTCATCAATAAGTCCATGAAATTAATATGATCTTGAGGTGGATGTTCAGGTAAAAGTCATTATTCTGAATTAATTTGTTCAACCTATTAGCATAGAATGATTAGCTCTCCTCTTAGCATGATAAAAAAATTAGTAAATAATATTTTTTTTAAAAAAAAATTCCAACTTCCTTTTTCGCATATCACCAAATTTTTATTTTTTTCATTCTTTCTATCCCTTTTTTGGGGCGCCATTTTTTTGCAACAAGTATTTTGTTTTTTTTATTTCTCATGTTGTGAATGTTAAGGATGATCGACCGGGTGTAATCTTCATGGCCATTTGTTGCTTTAATGCATATCACCACTTATATCTCTTACCTCTCGAATTTTTTCATTATCTCTTTTACTGCGGAGCTTCGCTGTTGGCATACCACTTTAGTTGGCGTATAGTAAAACCAAAATGCAGGAATTCCTCTATTTGCAGGACATGGTTAGAAAACTATAAATAGACCAAAAGGGTGCCTTTGGAGATGATCTGATTCTTTGGCTTCTTCCTTCTCTAGTTGATTTGGTTGGCTTCCAGTACCCTCCAAGGTGCCCAACTCAGTATTTCCAAGGGAGGGGAATCTCTATTCAATCTTCCCGGTGTGTAGCGGGACCTTCACACAGTAGCTCAGGGTCTATTCCTAGTTCTAAGTCACCGGTCAGGCATTTTTACTATGGAGAATTAGGTGCGGGCTACCCCCTTTGGGTCAAAACTCTTCTTGAATCCAGGTTATGGTTCCAACATTTTTGATGTGGCGAGCGTGAACCGTAGCCTGCATAGTAAAGTCTTCAGTTAAGAACCATGGATGGAGGTGAAGGATAAGGAGCTGACCAGGGCAACCTACCTCCTTCGGCGGGAGGGGTCACAGTTGGGATGTCTGAAGTTTTCAAGAGAGAGGTCTTGCAAACCTTACATCACACATTCACCATAAGGGGCAATTGTTTGATGCCTTTCATTCCAGTGGTCGCATACCTTTCATTCTAGTGGTCGCATCCAAACTTCTAGGCAAGCATTCCCCTAGTCAACGGCCTGGGAAAGAGGTAGCAGTCAAGTGGGTGAGCGAGACCTTACCGGGAGAGAGTTATTCCCCAACCCGATTAGTGCTGGAAGGTCAAGCAAGCTAACATTGCAAGACCAGCTGACTCACCCTATAGTGGAGGGGGGAGTCTCTTTAATGAGCAGATCATCTCGACCCCAGTTACAGAGGTTTTTTAGGACATAAAATTTCCTACTACACTGGCAGAGATGATCCAGTTCAACACGTCTAGTGATTCAAAGATGTAGTTACCAACTGGTAAATGTCGAACGCCTTCTAGTTTCGACTCTGCCATCACTTTTAAGGAAATGTAAAGGGACTGTTTCTACCAGCTTCCCTCCAATTCGAGGAATTGATGGAGAGGGTGGCATAGGAACTTGAGTGAGAGTAAGTAAATCCAACATTCAACAAATATTTGTCTAGATTGGTATGGGATGAGTTTAGAGAGTAGGGAGGAAGCAAGCAGTAGGAGGTGGGGAGGAGAGATAAGCCCAGAGGGCAAGGATTCTTGGGATACCAGTAGGGATTAGGTCATTAGGAACAAAACAACTGGCTAGCCTGGAGCCGAAAGGAGGGCCCGTCTAGGCAAGGGGAGAGAATATCAGGGAGGATGAAACTTTCCTGGAGGGGAAGGGCAGTTAAACCCCCAAGGATGGAGACGAGTCCAGAGGCCTCTCCTACTTCATCGCCAATAGGAAATAGCTATCATAAGAGGAAGTGGACAAGGGAGAGGGAGGAGAAGAGAAGTTCTGGTAAAGGGAGAAGGAGGTGGGGGTAGCAATGCCATATTGTTACTACCATAAAAACGAAGGCCATACAATGGAAACTTGCTCGGAGTTCTTGGAAGTAAGGAGGGAGAGAGGCCCAGTGCAACAATTGTAGTTTTAGTAATTGTGGTTTGTGGAGGTTATAGTAGTAGAAAAAGAGGAGGATAGGTGTGAAGATCAGGCCGACGTGGATACCGGAGGGGGGATAAGGGTGATCCATAGGGGAGTGGGGATAGAGGCCACCCACAAAAAGTGCTTCCAATTGATGTTCAGAAGGAGCATCGCTTCAACCTCCCAGACTTCGCCCTAGATTAGAAGATTACGTTCTCATTAAAAGACAAGCCAGACTATGTGGACCTATTCTGTAACGCCTTGGTGATCTAAATGGTTATAGAAAACTTCATTGTCTCTTGAATCTTGGTTGACAATGAGATCTCGGTGAACATTATCTTCAAAAAGGCCTTCGATGAGATGAAGGTGAAAGTGCGGAGGCTGTTGGCTTCAGATGGGCTGCTATTGGGTTTTCCAGAGAGAGGAAGGAGGTAGAGGGTGGAGTTGGACTAAATATGATATTGGGGGATGTAGAGGAACTACAAGTTCTTCATTATTGAAGAAACAAGTGGTTACAATGCCATCTTTGGGTGTCCCTTTATCGGTGCTTTCTACTGCATCCCTTAATTGTTACACTAATGTCTAAAGTTCAATAGTAAATTAGTTTAGGTCTTAATCTGGGGAGACCCGAGGGTGGCGAGGTAGTGTTATGTCACAGCCATCAACAAAATCTCTTGGATGGTAGAAGCCGAGGAAGTGGAGAAGGTGATGGAAGAGTGGGTAAAGCTGTGTGAAGTGATGGGAGTAGAGGGGAAAGTGGAGGAGGAAGAGATCCTCGCCCACAGTGGGGGGATGTAGAGTGATTAGGGGGAGCAATCTTGGTTGGAGATGGCAAAGTTGGTAGTGGACAGATAAGTTCTTTCCTTGGAAAGGAGTACAAAGAAGGTGAAGATCATCAAAGTTCTAAGCTTGGAAGACCAGGAAAGGGTCCTGGGGTGCGTCTAAGGAATGTGTACGTCTTCGCGTGGAGCACTGCCAACATGCTTGATATTGATATGGATGTGGAGTGCCATTTCCTCAACCTCTACCTAGGGACCTGTCCATTATGCTATATGCAAAGGACCATCGCAGACAAGCTGGAGGAGCCTATCCGAGAGGATGTAGAGAAGCTGCTGAAGCCAAGTTTTTTATTGGAGATCCAGTATCTGTGTTGGGTCTCCAATATGGTAATGATAAAGAAGGGGGATAGTAGATGGAAGATGTGTGTCGACTTATTCTTTCAAATAAAGTTTGTGTTAAAGATTATTAGCCTTTGCAAAGAATCGACACGCTCGTAGACTTAGACTGTCGATTTTTTTGTGATGAGTTTTTTGGATGTCTTTAAAGGTTATTATTAGATCAGGATGCATCTACTGGATGTTAAAGATTTCCCCTTCATCACGAGAGATGGTTGTTAATATTATAAGATGATGCCCTTCGGGCTAAGGAATGCGGGGGCGATATACAAAAGGATGATGGACCGATTTTCCTGAAGCAGAGGGGAAGGAACTTGGAGGTATATGTGGATGATCTAATGGTAAAGATCAAGGAAGTGAGCTCTCTCCTCGGGGATCTGGAGGAAACCTTTGCCCCTCTAGAAAGTTTAAGATGAGGTTGAGTCCACAAAAGTGCATTTTCAGAGCCAGCAAGGGGAAGTTCATGGGCCATCTCCTCACCCCTATGGGAGTAGAATCCAACCCGGATAAGGTGAGGGTGATACTAGAGTTGGCGTCACCCCAGAATACCAAGGAGGTTTAGTACCTGACAAGAAAGCTTGTAGAGTTGAGCATGTTCTTCTCTTGTGCAGGGGAAAAGTTTTCCCCTTTCTTCAAAGTGTTGCGGGGCAATCCAAAGTTTGAGTGGCCAAAAGAGTATAAGGAGGCTTTCCAAGATCTGAAGGATCAACTCGCCAAGGCCCACTACTTCAGGAGCCAAAGGAGGGGAAAAATCTGTCTCTGTATCTCAGGATGGGGACAGAGGTTCTAAGCTCCGTCCTTGTATAGGAAGAAGGAAAGAGGAAGCTGTAAATCTATTATGTTAGAAAGGTACTGAAGAAGGTGGAGTCCAGATACTCGATACTGGAGAAGCTGGAATTCATACTGGTCATCTCGGCCAGGAAGCTAAGGACTTACTTTCAAGCACACTTAATCCGCGTGGTGACCAACCGCCCTCTCCGCAATATCCTTGAGGGAGTGGAGCACTCAGGAAGTCTTGCAATATGGTTAGTGGAGCAGAGTGAATTCAACATTTTGTTTGTCCACCACTTGTCGGTGAAGGCCTAGGTTGGGGAAAATTTCTTAACCGATTATGTGGTCTAGGTGGAGGATGTGGGATCTTCTCAATGGGTCACCTAGAAGATACTGGTAGATACAACTTCTAGGAGGCACTCGTTGGGTGGGGTAGTGATACTAGAGAGCCCACATAGGATGAAGATAAAGGAAGCTATAGTGGTACACTTCCCCATCACTAACAACAAGGCAAAATATGAGGTTGTGATCGTGGTGTTATATTTGGACAAGGAGCTAGGGGTGCAATACGTAGAGGTGCTAACAAACTCAATCGTGGTGGCTTCCCAAATTTAGGGAGAATTTGAGGCAAGGGAAAGCATGCTCCAATGATATTTAGTAAAGGTGATGGGACTCATCAGGGTGTTCCAGATATTCTCCATTTAACATGTATCATGAGAAGAGAGTTCTCTCGCTGATTGATCGACAAAGTTTTGACCCCAGGAAGGAGGGACCATGGCAGATTTTTTCCAACCACCCATTAAAGTAGGGGAGTTAATGGAGATAGATCAGCATCTATCGTGGATGGACCCCTTTATGACTTTCTTGACCATGGGAAAATTTCTGAAGGAGGCCCAGAATAAAAGGAGTTTCAGAAAAAAAGTCAGCATATTACCTGTTACAAGGGGGATTTGTATCGATAGACCCTTTTGGGGCTTTTGGCACAATGTGTGTTGGAAGAAAAGTTCCCAAAGGTCATGTGGGAGATACACTCCAAGGAATGCGACAGTCACTCCAGGATTAGAACCCTAAAAGGGAGGGTATTACAGTAGGGGTACTTCTGGCCCTCCATGAAAAGAGATGTGGTAGAATTTGTGAAATGGTGTCATAAGTGCCAGCTATTCGCACCAATCCAGCTATTACTAGCCCAGAGGCTTAGGAGTATTGGGGGCACCATAGCCCTTTGCAAATTGGAGAATGGACTTGATGAGACCTTTTCCTCAAGCAAGTGGGTAGAGGAGGTTCCTCCTAGTCATGATTGATTACTTCTCAAAATAGTTAGAGGTCAAGGGGCTAGACAAGGTGACATACTAGGTAATCTGTAACTTCATGTGGGGGGAGATTATCTGTCTATATGGATTACCCTTGGCGATTGTCACAGACAACGGACCACAATTCACAAGTGAAGAGTTTGTTAGCTTTAGTGGCCAGCTGAGGATTGTTCTCAAATTCGCCTCGGTCCACCACCCTAGGAGCAATGAGTTGATGGAGACAGCAAACAAGATTATTGTGAACTTGTTGACTTAAAAGGTGGAAAACCTGAGTGAGAATTGGGTGGAGCAGCTCCCCTCGGTCCTTTGGGCCCTAAGAACCACACCCAACGCGGCCACAGTAGAGACCCCCTTCAAGCTTTCTCATGTCTTTGAGGTAATGTTACTAGTAGAAATTCAAAGTTTTTTCAGCACAGGCAGTGTCCGCAGTAGAAGGAGACGATGAGTGGAAGGTAGAAAATGAATCATCTTCCTGGTGGAGAAAATCTGCGATCTAACTGATGTTCGACAAGAATAGGTCAAGCTTTAGATGGATAGGTATTTTGATAAGCACATCTGGGAGAAGAAGTTTTTAATAGGAGACTTGGTACTATAGAAGGTCGTCACGGTAGGGAGGTCGGTGGTGGTCGGGAAGCTTAATCTTAATTAGTAGGGCTCCAACATAGTAGAGGAGTCCTTAAAGTTAGGGAGATACCACATCCAAAATGTGGAAGGTGTCCCCACCTTCGACGCACATGGAATGGAGATGACTTAAAGCATTTTTACCATTGAGTCGTAATAATAAAAATTAGATTCTCAATATCCTTCCTTATGACACATAATCTTTATTATGCGATATAGTAAGATGTGAGGTATAGATGGCCCCGAGCAGACCCACCTACCAGGCTCTCACTAGTTTGAAGTTTGGAAGGCTGACTTGGTGGCAGGTTGAAAGAAACATGTGTGGTATTTATGGCCCCAAGCAAAACAGCTGACCATGCTTTTACTAGCTGGTAGGTCTGAAGTCTCACTCAGTGGCAGGTTAAAAGAAATATGTGTGGTATGGATGGCCCCAAGCATACCCATTGACAAGCCTTTCACTAGCTGGTAGGTCCGAAGGCTTACTTAGTGGCATGTTGAAAGAAAGATGTGTGGTAATTATGGCCATGAGCAGAGCCGCTGACCAGGCTGTCACTAGATTGTAGGTATGAAGGCTCACTCAGTGGCAGGTTAAAAGAAAGATGTATGGAATAGATGGCCCTGAGAAGACCCGTTGACCATGCTCACACTAGTTGGAAGATCTGAAGGCACAATTGGTGGCAGGTTAAAAGAAAAATGTGTGGTATTTATATCCCTGAGTAGACTCACTGACCAGGCTCTCACTTGTTGGTAGGTCTAAAGGTTCACTCTATGGTAGGTTGAAAGAAATATGTGTTATTTTTGGTCCCGAACAGACCCGCTGACCGGGATCTCACTAGCTAACATGTATGAAAGCTCATCGGTAGCAGGTTGAAAGAAAGATGTGTAGTATTGATGGCCCTGAGAAGACCCACTTACCAGGATCTCACTAGTTGGCATAACCGTTGTCTTACTCGGTGGCAGGTTGAAAAGAATGGTATTGTGATAATGATAGACCTTAGGAGATCCTGGTGACCAGACTTTCCTTAGCTGACTTGACGAGAGGACACTCGGGGATAGATGATGCACTAATGACAAGTGCATTTGTTGCTCAAGTAATATAAAATATGGGAGTAACTCCCCAAGTATCAATCTCAGAGGAACTCAGGTTGGGGAGCGGGATTCTATTGTTTGAAAAACTTAATATAAAGATTTTTAATTAAATAGGATCTTTGGGTTAATTTAGAAAAATAAAGAAACATTAATTACAATAATGCTGGTCGCAAGCATAGCTTTTCAAGATGGACAGAGATTATGCATTCCACGATGCACTTTTTCAGTAGGTGGATGGACGAGAAGGCTAGCAGAGGGAATGGATAAAAAAGGCAGAATGAGGGACGTATGTACCTCGTCACAAAGCATACCACTAGCAATTGCTAGCACGACCACGCTCACATTGGGCGAATGGAAATGCCATAGTGGAGGTGCTCCTAACTTGCACAAACCACAAGAATATTTCACATAGACATGAAATTTACAACAAAACATTTAGGGTTTAGCAAACATCCACACATATAATTGAGGAATTAATAGTAAAACTACAATAAAATGAAGGGTGTGATTACAACCAAAGGGCAGAGAATCGTTAGAGGTTTGCAGAAAGAATCAAGGGTTATTAAGCCATGTACGTGTTCGAGATCCAACTGCCGTCTGGGGTATGGAAGAGTTGTCATCTTCTTCTATATTACCCATCTTCTTCGTCAACTTGTCTTCGACCATGATCTTGCTGGAGAAATTCACTAGGGAAGCGAGAGATAACTCAAAATCATATTTGGGAGCAAGTGATCGATAGAGGAGGCCAAGAGGATCTCCTAGCCTTTGATCTTCAAGAGGATATGACAAGAGGGCCTCACAAAGGTGGGTGGTAATAAAGCAGCAAAAATGGGTAAATGGATCTCTATTATGTGGGAAAAATGGAGAGTTTTTGGAATAGGGCAAATTCCTGTGCTTAAATTGTAAACAATCAGAAAAAATGGGCATGCAATGTCGAATGCAAGACAATTCATTCATCGTATGATAATAACCATGTAAGAATCGCCTAGCCTAATACAGAGGCCTTATGAATTTTATCACACACGTGTAAAACATACCGTGCGAAAATAAATCACACGGTTAGTGACAGATCTCATAAAATCAGACAAAACAAGCAGATCCTACATTTTCCATCACGCATAGTTGAATCCAACCATGCATGAAGAAAATGCATGAGAAATAATTACCAAATTTTAGACAAAAATGTGAGGTCGTAAGATTTGGTCATGCACGGGAAAAATAGCTGGTGCACTAGCAAATAGAACGGCTTGGGACAGATCACCAAAAAAAAGATTTGTATGCATCGCACTGATCGTACATTAAGAAAAATTCACGACCGTCTTATTGCTATAGGAAATAACCCGAGCAGCATACGAGCTTTGCCAACCTACACAACAAAAAATAAAGCTAAAAACACACCACCACCACCAACAAAACACAAGAAAAAGAGTGGGGTGCACCAAGTGCTTACCCCCAATAATGCAGCGTGTAATTATACACAATAACGAGCCTAACTAGTGGACTAAGCGTGAAAGTGTGTACAAGTGAAATACAAACAAATAAAAACAAATATTGCAGTGCACATGAGTGAAGTCTAGCACAGATGAGCTCGAAAAACCATTTAAATATCAGACTTATTACACTCCTAGACTTAACCATTTGCTCTTCCAGAGTAAATCAACTCTTAGCGGAAAGGAAAAAGATTACCTGGCATAGTAACTATAATTGCAGTGTACCATGTGAAGTTGCATACTCATGCTCACAGAAAAGAAGTAGAAGAAATTTTTAACTATACATATTGTCTGTAAATTTCTAAAAGCGTATTTATGTATTATCTGTACTCAAAACTTGAATCACAGTGAATCATTCGGTCACGCGTAGGAAGAAAGTAGATTGAATGATAAGGTGAGTATTGCCAAATACCGGGGCTCGAGACAACCTCCAAGGAAATCCATCAATATTGGTGACCATAAGCTCGCCCATTGACTCTCTCTCCATGGCACTGGTTTGTCTCAATGCGCGAACAGGTGAGACTTTAGTTATATAATGGGGATTGGGTTCAGGTAAGGTATACAATGATAAATATGAGGGCTACACATCTAACCTAGATGAGCTAGCACAAAACACTATCCTCACGGCTCAATAACACCCGAGTGCACCACACCCCCAGACTTAGAATTGACTTTATGGGCGTGTGCACCACCTACTCCAACAAAATTTCACAAATAAAATTTTCAATTAAACTTTCCTTTTACCCCTTTTTTGCTTTACACTTTTATTATAATTTTCATTTCTAATAATAATTTTTTTCATAATAATTTTTTTTTCAACACATTTCCAATAAGTCACATCCACATATCTACAACATAATCACCACATCAACACCCCAATTATGAAAATGAAATACATTAAAGCTCAAATTTGGGTGTGCGAATAGGATTAGCTATTTGGATTTGATGAGATGAAAGTGGAGCTGAATTAAAGGATGGGTTGGCGCAATATGGTTTAATGAGGATCGAATAATAGGAATGGGCATAAAGGATCAAGCAATCCAAAATGATGGCCTACATCACACTCGAGTGCTTGACTAACCATATAGCCATGCTTCAAGAGTAGCTTGAAGAAAGTTCTTAACCACTAAGAAAGACAATCCTTCCTCCTGAGTCGAGCAATACAAAGTTAATGAACGTCTACACACATTCCTTATCTATCTTTTGATTCACACCGGATTCACCAATTTTTAGTAGAGTACAAAAAATTCTATGTGAGACATGAGTACTCGACTAGGAGCATTACTGGAGTCAACATTTTACTCCACCTCACAATCTTAAGCCAATACTATAATTTTTCAAATCACGCACAAAAGATGAGCATGCTCGCAATGTGCTAAGAATTAAGCACGCACTCGTGTGGGTGTTGTGGTGTGTGGTGAATATGAACATGAAAATATAAAAATGATAAAAAAAGCGCACTTCTAGTATGTTGTGTAATGTTCATGTGCACAGGTAATAATGTAATAGCTCTCTCCCCCAGACTTAATATTAACAACACGAGCTAATGATAAACATTAAGAATAAAAGAAAGAGTTGAGGAAGAGATTACCCATGCTAAGAAATGAGCATACCAGAAGATAGGTACTAAATTTTGAAGAAGATCCATGCCTTTGCAAAAATATAGCCACACCTATGAAAAAGAACTTGGCATAGTAGTAGTGATATAAAAAGTATAGTTTTAGATAAAACATAGAATAGAAACTTGGGTTGTCTCCCAAAAGCCCTTTTGTTTATTGTCCTTAAGGTGGACCAAATACCTGTATTAACAGTAAAATAATAAAGTTATTAGCCATTTCAACAACTACTACTAAATAAAGAAACAAAACTAATTAAACAAGAGGATCATAATTGATCAATCACAGAAAAAGTAAAAATAACACGGAGAACCACAAAGAATTAGTTGTATGCCGACTTGTCGTAGTTCTCCCCCACTATACGAGATGGGCAGGAGGTGAAAGCATTAGATCACAAAGGAGATTTACTTTCCTTGCCTCTAGCTTCTTTTGGAAATGATGTTTCATATTCTCTATGTTTGAGAATATAAAATCCCCGGTTATATTTGATCATGTTGAATGTTGATAGAGTGTGCAGGTTGTCAGGCGCAAGAAACAGAGAAGGCTCATATGGATGCTACTGCCAGGCGCTAGCACAAACGCACCGCGCTAGCCCATCGACGAACATCGAGAGAAGAAGCGTCGAGACCCTCGGCTACTGCTAGGCGTTAGTACTACCACAAGCGCCAACACGCTGATTCAATTGGACCAAGCACTTTGGATTATTTCGGCGCTAGCTCTACCATACCGCGCTAGGTCTTCGATGAGTTTCAAAGGCAGAAATGTCGAGCTCAGCGCTACCGCCAGGCGACAGGATTACCGCAGGCGCTAAATTAATGATTTATTCGATCCTAGCGCTCTGGGAGATTTCAACGGTAGCACCTACCACGTAGCGCTAGCCTTGTCAAACGGATCTTGCCTTTTCAGGAATGTCGTATCCTTTGTTACCACGCGACGGTAGGCCCTACCTCGCGGCGCTAGCTCAAATGAAAAGGCAAAAGATCGTTTCGAATACTATTTTCCAGTTTTGGAGGACAACTGGCACAACAAGCGACCGAAACTACCGCAGGCGGTAGTCTTACCTCCGGCAGTAACTTGTTTTCATGAAGACGTATAAAAGCCACTGCGTTTCTTGTTGTCATGACGGCTCCAAGATGAATTTTGATGAAGGGTTTCTGAACTCCAGATTTCGGCCGCCTCCTTGCGCCCGTCTCCACTTGTCTTCGTCAAAGTTGAAGGAAGCCTTATCCCTCCCCGTTCATGAACGAAGAACTCAGGTGATCCAGAATCTTCATCGACCACAGACAACTGACCGGTTGCTAGCCAACGAAGATCTCAAGCACCGGCCGTAGATCGCATACCGGAGAAGTCCTCAAGAGGGAGAACTTCATTTTCTTATCATCTTTACTTTTAATCTTTGTACTCTTTTTCTATTTTCTGTTTAGTTTTCGGTGAGGAAAATAGACTGGGGAGGGTCGTCGGAATTCGGGAAGGATTCCATGGTAAATTATCCTGGGATTTGGGACGTCTAGATCGGAGGATCTAGAGGGGCTCTTGTACCCTCCCTTGTGTAGAGGTGAAGAGTGGGCTATAAGACCCATCCTTTTATGGAGGTGAAGAGTGGGCTTGAACTCCTTTCATGGAGGGAAAGGGTGAGAGCCAACCGGTCATAGTTTGGTCGGTATATAAACCAAAAGAATCTTTATTCTCTTCATATCTGATCTTTGATGCCATGAAGATAAAGTTTTGATGTATACTCATCTTGTACTGTTTTTCATTATTGATTTAATGCAATGAAATTCTTTTCTCTGTGATTGTTTTGGTGTGTGAAATTTTTAAATTCAATAAATGTTCGCAAACCTTATTCACCCCCCCCCCCTCTAAGGTTGGCCACTAGATCCAACAAGTGGTATAGAGGGAGGTTACTTACAATAGGCTTAATAACCTGAAGTAAGATGGCAAACACTGTGCACGCTTTCACTAAGGGACAAGGTTTGAGTCATCCTCCACTCTTTATGGGGATTGAATATAGTCACTGGAGGACAAGGATGAAAATTTTTCTGATGACTCAAAGCATGGATGTAAGGGCCATTGTAGAGACAAAGTACACTGCTCCCGTTGTCACGGTTGGTGATACCGTCATCGAAAAACCACGAGATAAGTGGGATGAAGCAGATAAGTTAAGATGTAGTAATAATGCCAAGGACATAATTGCTTTATTCTGCGCCTTGGACAAAACTAGATTCAATAGAATCTGCAACTGTGAAACTGCTTATGATATATGACGACTGCTAGAGCTTACTCATGAAGGTACATCACAGGTTAAGGAGTCGAAGCTGTTCCGACTCGAATCTGAATATGAACAGTTCCAGATGGAGATCGATGAGGATGTGGATAGCATGTACACACGTTTCACCAAGATCGTCAACGCTTCAAAGTATCTCGGAAAGAAGTTTCCAAACAGTGATCTGGTGAGGAAGATCCTGCGATCTTTGCCTCCACGCTTCAATCCTAAGGTGACTGCGATGGCTGTGTCTCATGAAATCAGCACCCTGGAGATAGAGAGCCTCATCGGAAACTTCAAAATACTAGAGGTGGAACTGAAGATTCAAACAGAGGAATATACCAAGGATATGAAGAAGAAGGGACTAGCACTGAAGGCAGTACATGAAAGAAAAGCTGTGGAAGATTCTGAGGAGGATGAGGAGGAAAGTCTCTATGTCTGGGAGTTCAAGAATTCATGAAGAACCCAAAAAATAGGGATCGATCAAGAAATTTTTGAAGAAAGGAGCTGGAGAAGGCAGGAGGTGGAACAAGCTAGGGAAAGAGACAGAGAGAGACGATGAGAAGTCCCAGCCTGAATGCTATCACTGCCACAAACCTGGACACCTGAAGAGAGACTGCACGAGACTTCAGAAGGAAGATAAGGGGAAAGAAAGCCGATACAAAGGAAATAAGAAGGTACTTAAGGCGCTTACTTGGGATGAGAATGGATCTGACAATTCAAGCACCTAAGATTCAGGGAGTGATGATGAGGCAAATCTGTGCTTCATGGGAAAGAGAAAAGAAGAATCTGATGATGAATCTAGTGTCTAGAGCGACACTGAGGTAACCCCACCTACGTACTCTTAACTTCTTCAAATTTATAAAAATTTAGTTGATAAATTAGAAAACACGATTTCTGCAAAAAAGGCCTTAAGAGCCGAAAATAAGAAAATAAAAAAGGATTTAGAAAAAATTAAAAAATGAAGTAATTAGAACCGACAAAGAAAAGATCGAGTGTGTAGAGTGTTCTCACTTGATGACAATGATCGAAGATCAAAAGGAAAGTCTCTCCAAGTCGTCAGTGAGAACAACTAGTCTCATAAATGAAAAGAATGTCTTGGAGAAGAGACTCCAGTTATCTATTGCGAAGGTAGAGGAAGGCAAGAAACAATTTCTAATTGTTGTGTGATGCTTGTGACTGAGAACATTGCCTTAAAGGCAAAGATCCAAGATCTTGACTGCACTATCCAAAAGTTTGGAGTAGGCCAAAAATAATTAAATATGCTGTTGGGTGCGCAGTGTCATGGATCTGGGAAATTTGGACTATGATATGGAGGTCCAACATCACAACCAAGGGGAAATTGTTAATTTTCTTAGTTTAAGCCCAACGCTCATAAACCGAAAGATAAGCTGAAAAATTATGGAGGGCTACCTCCTTCCTCAAGCAAGAGCTCAAGCAACGTGATAAAAGCAGCATCCACTGCTTACATCTCGTGTGCATACTTTCATAAGTTTGTTCACACATCTAGCTCATGCCTAAGGAAAGGTGCCACAAAAAATTCGCAAGTCTGGCTACCAAAGTCTTCTACCTATGTTATGGGTAGGACAACTTGGGTAACAAGAACTTTACCCTCATCTTCTTCTTAGGTATGTTGGCAGGCTAAGGATACGAAGAATGTGTGGTACTTGGACTCTTTGAAAGTGAGGGGATAAGTTGTAAACTACTCTAGAGGGGGGGTGAATAGAGTATTCAAATTTTATGAATAACTAGTCAGCTCCCATGGAGTTTATTTGCGGAATAAATAATCTGATACTTGAACCCTAAGAGCCTAACACAGTGAAGTCCACAAGTGAGAGAGTTAACTGAAATTTCAGATTAACTATAAGCCTATCACAGCAACTAGCAATCCTAGGTAGTTCTATCACAGCCACAGAATAAATAATTAAACAAAAACAGCCAGAGACACAGGATATATAGTGGTTCCCTCTTAATAGGTACTCCACTCTTCTACCACCCTGGTAGGAATCCACTGCAGGTTTTTGCTAAGGTGCCCTACCACCAATGATCTGATTCAGGTAGATCAAACAGACCCTTTGAGCTTTTGATAAGGATGCTCAACCACAGGTTGTTGATAAGGTGCCCTGTCACCAATGTTCACTTTTGAAGAGGTGTGAAAACTCTTTTACAAATGGGTTGAGAGGGTTAGATTGTCTTCTCTGTTGTTAATACAGATTAGAGAAGACTTGTGGATTCTCTAAAGAATCAAAGTCTCCCCCTGGCTCATTGAAAGTCCAGGGAAAGCCTTTGCTTCAAGATGAAGGAGTTTCAGATATACTGAAACTAAATCCTCAGAGATCTGTAGACTGATTTTTATCAGGTCTTCAGATTCTGGAGCACGTGAAGCAGATCTGGAGCTCTTTCTGAAGTCTTGAAAACTCTAAGCAGATGCTTAGGAGACTTGAGAATGAAAGAAATTGCTCTGGGCTTATGCTTCAGGAAAACTTTTCTTCTTTTGATTGTGAGATGGTGAAGAGTTGCTCTGAAGATGCTTGAGTGAGTCCAGCACAAAAAAAAATCTCTCTGTGTTTGTAACTTGTTATTTTTCTGAGAAAAAAAATCTCTCTTAAATATATCTTCTCATTTATCTTTTGGAAAGGCTCTATTGATTTGAATTCTCGAGCCCTGCAACAGATTATCTCAAAATAGAATATAGCAATAAGAATAGAATGACCTATTAGCTCTCTGTCAGTCCCAATAAGGAAATAAATGAATAAAAAAAATCTCAGCATAAAGACTTATCGTTCTTGGAAATAGCATACACCGCCAACGGCTAGAATACAGCCTGGCACTATATTTTGTATAATAAGACAAAAATGCTTTATTAAAATACGAAATCCCGTAATTTATGCTTAACATATTTGGTAAGTAATTCATTTGAATTTAAGCCATAAATTAGCAAAAACTTTCTTCAGAAAATCTTTCTAACCACACGCTAAAACACATGGAAATAAACCAAGGAATAAAATAAGTGCAAATTGATAAAGGCAGACAGAGATCGTCGAACAGGGGTTCGATGATCGTCGACCTGGCTAATAGATCGTCGACTAAAAGCAGAAATCTGTCGAAACAGAAATCGTCGAACGGCAATCGTCGACCAGCTCAAGATATCGTCGACTAAAGCAGAAAATCTGTTAACACAGAAATCGTCGAACATCTCATGATGTCGACGACTAAGGCAGAGATCTGTCGAGACAGAAATCGTGAAGCAAGACCACGATCGTCGAACTGCTGATAGCAGATCGTCGACCAACCTCCAGAGCATAATAAGCTTGCTTTGAGATCGTCGACCATCGGTCGACGATAATTGTCTTGACTTCAACGATTCTATAGCCCTGCTATCGTCGACCACTGATCGACGATCGCGAGGCCTCGTTCGACGATGGTCGAACGAAAAAAAACTTAAACCAAAAATTCATTCTACAATTTCTAATCTAAACTTTAGGTCAGATATAAACTACCCTAGGGAGACTAATCAAAGTCAAAACATGATCATATATAGTTATATGGATCAAGAGGGGCTGGAAAGGGATTACATAAGCCAAATCACATCTAGGGTACCAACAATCTCCCCCTATTTGGGTTATGTTGTCCAATCCGATCTAAAAAGTAATGCACACAATAACAAAAGAAGAAATTAACCAAAAATTTAAATCACAGGCAATCCACAGGAAAACATAAAACCATAAATCAGCAGAACTAAAGTATCAAGCAGATTTATCAGAGGTTTTAGCATCAGATGATTTCTTGGGGATTACAGCTGGTTTGAAGATAATTTCTCTGTTTGGATTTGCTGCTTGTCTTTTGGATAGCATTAGATCGTGTTCACCAATAATTTTCTTTTCAGCATAGCTTGGTAGAACTGCAGCAGGGTGCAACCTCATGTATTCTTCAGTATTGAAAATTTCAGAGTTTACTTGAATTTTGCTGAGTTCCTTTTCTCTGAATTCAGACATAGTTGTATATGCTGTAGGGTCTAGTCCTTGAGCTTTGGCTCTCTCCATCATGCTTAGTGCAATAGATTCCTTAAATCTTGCCATAGAGGCAATTCTTTCAGATTCAGTCATATCTGATGGAGAGGATGGTCTGTCAGTATCAGCTTGAGCTGCAATCTCCATGTTCCTTTGAAGAGCTGTGGCTATTTTGCTTGAGTCAGAAGGAATTTGTGCAGCCTTCTTAGGATTAGTTTCAGCATATAGAGATCTTGGAGGAGCAAGTTCAATGAACTTCTTGTGGGATTTCTCTGAATAGACCACTCTTTTTCCTTTTGTTTCAATTGTCTCAGAAGCAGCAGGTTTCCTTGATGAGGAGGATGGACCTCTCCTGGGAGGAGAAGGTTTCCATTCTGGAACTTTCTTTTTAGGAGAAGGAGGAAGAGAGAAAGTAGGTTGCTGAAAAGTCATCTCCTTTATTTGTTCCATGAGAACATTTTCATTTCTTTTTCTTCCTTGTCCTGATACATCTTGGCCTCCCTGGCTTTGGTTACTCCTTCTCTGGTAGGACTGAATGATGTTAGAGCTGGCTGATCTTGCAGATGGGGCAGAAGAGAGACTTCCAGAGGCTCCAGCACCAGGAGGTGGAGGAGGACCTCTGGGGGGGAATTTCTGAATAGGAGTGTCATATCTTTTTGATCTCTTCTTATCTCTTGTCTGATTCTTTGAGAGCCTCATCCAGGGTCGAAATTCTTTGCTCTTGGGATCAATTCCCTTCAGAATGAAATAGGGAACATCCTTGTCTGGATTGGCAGTAGGAGGAGCAGATGCTTTCCTTTTCTTGGATACAGCCTTTTTCTTTTTCTGGGAGCTATCAGAATCCTCAGAGTCATCATCGTCAGAGGAGTGAGATGAGGTTCTGCCAGCATAATCATCAAAGTCTAGGTTTGAGATATCCTTGGCAGCTATAGCATGTTCAGCCTTCTGCTTTTCTCTATCTTCTCTTTCTCTTACTTCCTCAATGGCATCTTGCTCAAGGAGGGCATCAAGATCAACATTTGGAGTGCTCTTCCAGAGTTCTGATTTAGGATACAAGTCAGGAACTATCCTGGGGACCAGTTCTGCAGTGGAAGGAATGGATAGAGGATAGGTAAGGATAGGAGGAGAAAAGATGACAATATCTGCAGGGGCAGATGCTTTTTCTAGAGAGATGGCTAGGGAATCCAGATGATAATTAGCCAACCCTTCAATGTACTCAGAGGCAATATTCTCAGCCACAAAGGCTATAAATTGTTCTAGGTTTAGAGTACCTGAGCTTGATTCCTTTTCAGTCATCTTGGAGGCTTTTTCTGGTAAATCTAGCACAGCCTCAGCTTCTTCAGCAGCAGCAGCAGCAGCAGCAGTGTTGATTGTGCCTGCATATAAAGAAAGATAGGTTAACAACCAAGTGGGAATAAAATATTCCCCCCAAGGTGAACAGCAACAGGTAATTGATAGAGTTACCTGAAGATCTACACAGGATACCACTTTGCATCTAGGAAGGAGGTTATAATTCCTTCTAGATGTTTAGCGACATCAGGGATAGACACTTCTGCAAGGCACACGAGGAGTGCTATACAGGAAAAGAAGAGAGAGTCCCTGATCAAGGGGTCATCAAGGTACTCAGGTCTATAAGAGACCATTTTCTCTTGAAAAGAAGGAACAAGAGGAGTAGATGTGAGTGAGGACTCACATCTAGGTTAAGATAGGATTCCAAATCTTCAATGGAATTTGCAGCATCATCTTGCAATACTGATGCAGGATCATCAGCAGCTGAGATGAGATAGGAAGGAATAAGAAATTAACTCCAAGTTGGAGTGAATTAATTAGAATCTTAAATAACATTATACCATCAGATTGAGCAGCAACATTCTCAAATTGTTGAACCACTACTTCTGAATCAGTAGCGTTCAATGGAGATTTTTCACCAATGTCCATGGGGACTTCTTCATTATCTTTCTCAGAGATTTCTTCATCAGAAGCTTGATTCACTAGGGAGTGAATGTCCTTGTTAGATAAAGATATCAATTTAAAGTCCTGATTATAACCTTTAGAGGAAGTGATTTACCTTCTGGTTGCTCTAGATCTTTCATTAGAGACTCTTTCTCTGGAAACTCTTGATGTTCTTCTACAATTGCTGTAAGGGGAAGAGAAGAGTTGTCCTGAAGGGCCAAGGCATCACCTGAGACCACTTCAACAGACATCTCCCCCTGCATGACTTCAGTGGGGACTGGAGTCATGCATCTTACTGAAGAGGGCTCAGCAGAGGGTGGAAATGATTTGATGGCTTCAGTAAGGGCTTTGATGGATGCAATGAGAGGGGCATTGGCAGCCTCAATCATTTTTTGTATGGATGGAGTGATGAGCTCTACAATTTGTGCAAGCAATTCAGGAGTTATTTGAAATGCTGAGGATGTAGAGGTGGATGGAATGGAAGCAGTATGATCTACCACATGATCAAATGAATCATGTGGAGATGGGTGAACATCAGCATGAGTGTGGGATTCATGTTGAGATAAGTGTGTGAGGATGGTAGCAGTGACCATGTCAACACTGGCTGCGGCTGCCAGATGTTGTGGTATGGGTGACTGGGGTGGAGATGCATGTAAGATGGAAGATGCATGTTGTGGTGGCACTGCAGATTGTGTGGAGGGTAATGTAGGAGATGAGGATGCAGGGGTAAAGAGGGAGGATGAAGGGATTGCTGAGCCTTCCCCAGCAAGCTGGAGAGTGGCTGAATCAGCCCTTGTGTCTGATGGAGGGTTAGGATCAACCCTGGCTGACTTCTTGATAACTCTCTGAGATTTCTTGAACAGAGAGGAGTCCAACCTCTTGCTGGCGTTGACTGCGGAGGGTGCAGAAATAAGCAGCAGGGGTGCTTTCACATATAGAAACACACCCAACACCCTGGCAAGGTTTACTTCTTTCTGATTGTTCTTTCTCCTTATTAGTTCAAACAGAACTTTTCCCCAGGCAATCTGCGTCTTATTCACCAACACTGACATTAAGGCAAATTGTTGCCTGTTGATGTTGTCGTGAGCAGAATGTTTTCCCAAAACGACCTTGCCCACCAGGTCTGCCAGAAACTTATACTCTGGAGCCAGATTTATCTTTAGCAGCTTAGCTGGAATACCCTCAGCATGGCCCATCACAGTTAGCATGCGGCCATATTCTTCTGCAGTTTGCTCATAGTCCTCAGCACCGGTTGGCAGACCAAACAACTCAGTCAGAACTTCAGGAGTCAGGATGACCTCCTCTCCATTTATCTTTCCAGTCATCGCTTCGTCGCTGGAGGACGAGGTATATACCCATTCTCGAATCTCTGGTATATGAATCTTTGGTGAGAATGACATAAATTTCTTTAGCCCTTGATCTTCACACAGCTGCAGAATGTCTTGAATGGGTTGATCACATCGGCTGAAAGAATCGAAGTCGACACAGAAGCCAGTGTCGAACTTCATTCCGAAGAGAACTGCAGAAGGAATCGCCATTAGATTGAAGAGAGAATGACGAATCGAGATGCAAGGCAGGGGAGAAGAGAATCACGCGGGATTAGAGTTCGAGAGTGAATTCTAAGCCAGAAGATAGAATATGAAAAGACGGAGCGGAAGGACAACGATCTCCAGACCTAAATCGACTATCAGATATAAATCTGCGATCGTCGATCCCGGAATAAAATCGGTCGTCGAACAATGACCGACGATAGTCAATGTTTGACTAATCGTTAAATATCGACCGACTACAAGCAGTCACCACGATCGTCGATCAATATATGTTGGTCGATGATTTTCCACATAGCGCAGAAAATCTGTCGTCGACCACTGGTCGACGATAGATACCTAAGGAGAGATCGTTGACCAGTTGATCGACGATTTCTGCCTTACTACCGAACGAGCTGTCGTCGACCGTTGGTCGACGATAGTTCTGACCTGGTCGAAGATCGTCGAGCAGTCGTTCGACGATTTTAGACAGAAAACAAAACTAACCAAATTTTCACTACTCTGAACCATTAATCATACCAAGCTGGTTCAGGAAGAACAAATGCCTTTGTTCATCAAGGGGCTTAGTGAAAATATCTCCTCTCTGCAGGTCTGTGGATATAAATTCCATTGCTATCTTGTTCTTTTCCACATTATCTCTTAGAAAATGATGTCTAATCTCAATGTGCTTGGTCCTGGAATGGTGCACAGGATTTTGAGCAATTGATATTGCACTAGTACTGTCACACAGAATTTTTGTTTTTGAGTGTGTATACCCATAATCCACTAACTGATTTTGAATCCACAGGATCTGTGAACAACAACTAGCTGCTGCAATATATTCAGCCTCAGCAGTTGAAGTAGACACAGATGCCTCTTTCTTACAAAACCAAGAGACAAGTCTCTCTCCCAGGAACTGACAGGTCCCTGAGGTGCTTTTCCTGTCAACTCTACAACCAGCATAATCAGCATCTGAATATCCAATTAATTCAAATCCTGACTCAGCTGGGTACCACAGTCCTAAGTTAGGGCATCCCTTAAGGTATCTCAAGATCCTCTTGAGGAGAGTTAAGTGAGATTCCTTTGGGTTGACCTGAAACCTAGCACATAGGCATGTAGCAAACATTATGTCAGGCCTACTTGCAGTCAAATACAGCAGGGAACCAACAATGGCTCTATAGTTTTTTTGATCAACAGACTTGCCATTGACATCAGAATCAATAACTGCATTTGAGGCCATAGGTGTGCTCATTGATGAAGCATCAGACATTCCAAATCTTTTAACCAGCTCTCTGGCATATTTTGATTGAGAAATGAAGATACCATCAACACACTGTTTCACTTGGAGACCAAGGAAATAGGATAACTCACCCATGCTGCTCATCTCAAACTTGGAGTGCATTAGTTCAGAGAACCTCTTGCATAGTTTGGGATCAGTGGAGCCAAATATAATGTCATCTACATAGATTTGAACTAACAGTTGTGAGTCCTTATGATGTCTAATAAATAGGGTTCTATCTACTACACCTCTCACAAACTTGTGTTCTAGAAGGAAATTTGCTAAGGTCTCATACCAAGCTCTAGGGGCTTGCTTAAGTCCATATAGAGCCTTTTGGAGTTTGAACACATGAGTGGGTAAGGTTGATGAAACAAACCCTGGTGGTTGTTCAACAAACACTTCTTCCTTTAAATCTCCATTGAGGAAGGCACTCTTCACATCCATTTGGAAGACCTTAAATCTTTTATAGGCAGCATAGGCTAGGAAAATCCTAATGGCTTCTAGTCTAGCTACAAGGGCAAAAGTTTGATCATAATCTATGCCTTCCTCCTGTCTATAGCCTTGAGCTACTAGCCTAGCCTTATTCCTAACTACTATGCCTTGGGCATCAAGCTTGTTTCTAAACACCCACTTGGTGCCTATGACCAGTTGGCCTCTTGGTCTTGGAACCAAAGTCCAAACTTTACATCTTTCAAACTGGTTAAGTTCCTCTTGCATGGTTATAATCCAGTGTGGATCAAGCTCAGCATCTTTAATGGTTAGGGGCTCAACCTGAGAAAGGAAACAAGCAAACATCACATCTTTGTTGAGTTGATGTCTTGTCTGGACTCCTACTGAAATGTCTCCAATCACTTGAGATACAGGATGATCTCTAAGTGTGACAAGATTAGTAGGTTCAACAATGATCTGATCTTCAACATGTTCAAGATTTAATTCCTCATGTGGGATTTGATCAACTGTTGGAGCAGGTGCTTTAACTTGTAAAAGTTCTACATCAGATTCAGAATCTGAAGAAGCAACCTGAGGAGTTTGTTGGGGATGATTCTCCTGTGTGAGTCTCAAACCTTCCAAATCCTTACTTACTCCTAGGACTTGCACTGTACTATTAGAGGAAGAGTCCTTCTCCTTATAATACATGACTGTCTCATCAAAAGAGACATGTGCAGACTCTTCTATCTTAAGAGAGGATTTATTGAGGACCCTATAGGCTTTGCTTACTTGAGAGTATCCTAGAAAAACTCCCATTGAAGCTTTTGCCTCAAATTTTCTATGGTATTCTTTGTTATTGTTATGAACAAAAGCAACACAGCCAAATACTCTAAAATAGTCTACTTTAGGTTTCACTTGCTTAAGTAATTCATAGGGAGTCTTACCCTTAAGTTTATGTATCAGACTTCTGTTCAATACATAGTTGGCTGTGCTAACTGCTTCAGCCCAAAAGGACAGAGGCATGTTAGCATCTGCCAACAATGTACTTGCAGCTTCAATTAGGGTTCTGTTTTTCCTTTCAACTACCCCATTTTGTTGAGGAGTTCTAGGAGCAGAGAAGCTATGTTTGATACCTTCCTTCTCACAGAATTCTTGCATAAGAAGAGACTCAAACTCAGTACCATGATCACTTCTGATCAAAGCAATCTGAGTAGAGTACTCACTCTGTATACACTTTAGAAAATCTGTAAGAACCTTGAAGTTATCAGCCTTAGTTCTCAAGAAGAAAACCCAAGTGAACCTAGAGAAGTCATCTACAATTACTAAAGTGTAAGATTTTCCTCCAAGACTCTGTACAACAATAGGACCAAATAAATCCAAATGTAGCAAGTACAGGATCCTGGGAGAATCACTTTTATTAACTGATTTAAAGCTATTTCTTGTTTGCTTACCTAATTGACAAGCTTTGCAAAGGCCTTCCTTCTTGTAGGGGCAAGAAGGTAAGCCTCTTACAAGATTGTATTTAGCCAACCTAGAAATGTTTTTCAAATTTACATGACTAAGTCTCTTATGCCAAAGGGTATTATTACTGGTTACTTCATTAAATAAGCATATTTTAGATTTGGATGAGTTAAAGTCTACAACATAAACATTACCAATTCTAATACCTACTAACACAACAGTATTATTTAAAGCAATATTACAAGCAGTGTCAGTAAACCATACCTTGTACCCAGCATCACACATTTGGCTTACAGAGATTAGATTGTGCTTTAGTCCAGAGACATAAGCAACCTTCTTGAATGTTACAGCTCCTATGGTGAAGCTGCCATACCCTTCAGTCTGTCCACAGCTGGAATCCCCAAATACAACTTTTGGTCCCAGCTTGGCTTTGAACCCTGACAGATTCTTCTTCTTTCCTGTCATATGCTTTGAGCATCCACTATCCAGATATCATTTGTCATGTATGACTGGATAGGTCTTCACCTACAAAGATATCAATTATACATTGTGGACCCAGGTTACCTTGGGTCCAGTATTCTTCACAAAAGAAAAACTAGATATAAAAGATTTTGCAGGCTTAGATTTATATCCTAAAGGGTGTGATCTCCTAGGTGGGATAATCCATTCAGTTAAAGGATTAAACGACCTAGGGTAGTGATTGGGATTTGCAATTCTGGAAGTTTGAAATTTATTTTCCAGCTTAAGTCCAGATCGTCGATCCACGGTCGACGATCGCAAGTCATATCGTCGATCATTTGTAGTAGTGCTTTGTTCTGGATTCCACGATCGTCGATCACTGGTCGATGACTCAAGATGAGATCGTCGATCTCCTGCACCGAAGATATCATACTTGGTGAAGGTGTTCAGCGATCGTCGATAGACGTTCGACGATTGGTTTGACGATCGTCGATTAATGTTCGACGATTTCTGTAAAGCTAGAAATTTTTTCTTCCTGTTCTCTTTCTTAATCTTATTCTGAATTTTCTTGCATTTTTCAATTTCCTCAGTATTCTTTATTCCTGATTCAGAAATAAATTTTACTGGAGTGCTAAATCTCTCCTTTGTGAGGAGGATGGGTTCACTAGATGTAGCACCTAAGCCTAGTTTATCATTACCAACCCTAGTGTTTGCTATACTGGTTATTTCAGATAATTTAAGGCTTCTGCCATTTAATTGTTCTTCTAACCTCTTAGATTTAGCTAGTTCTAATTTTAGGAATGTTACTTCTTCTCTTAATCTTTCTAATTCCTTTTCTAATCTGATTATTTCAGTACCTTCCATGTCTAGTTCCATTACTTTTAATCTAAGTGACTTAATTTCTTTTTCAGATAATAGTAAATCTAAACATAGAGTTTTAAATTTTAATTTGAACTCAGGAGATGAGAAATCAAATGAGTTCATTACCTGGTCTTCCATAGGAAGATCTTCTTCATTGTCTCCTTCTTCTTCAGAATTCTCTGCAGCTGATAAAGAGCTGCAGACATCAATAGCCATGAGGCAGACCTCCTTGGCTTTCTTCTCTTCTTCTTCTTCTGAATCACTGGAGCTAGAGGAGCAGGTATCCTCTTCTGTTTCACTCCAGGTAGCAGCCACAAATCCCTTGTCCTTCTTCTTGTATTTGTGTGAGGAGGACTTGGAGTGGTGCTTCCTGTACTCTTTCTCATGTTTCTTCTCCTTGTGTTTCTTCTCTGGACAATCTGGAGCAATATGTCCAGGCTTGCTGCAAACATAACAGATGATTTCTTTAGATGGAGTTTTGTCATACCTTGGTTTGTCCTCATACTTGGAGAACTTCTTTCTAAGGTCTCTTCTTCCCATGTTGAAGAACCTTTTGGCAATGAGTGCCAGTAACTCCTCATTTGATTGACTTCCTTCAGAAGTCTCAGCAGCCTTAAGAGCTAGAGAATGCTCTTTCTTTGTAGGTGTGGGAGTTTTTACTTCAATTGCAGCAGCTCTGCTCTTTAAAGTTTGCTCATATGACTTGAGCTTTCCCAACAGAGCTTCTGTGGAGAGTTCCACAGTGTTTCTTCCATCCTTGATGGGCCATATCCTTGAGTCCCAAGAGATGGGAAGGCACATCAGGATCTTGTCATTGACTTCTAACAAAGTTATCTCCTTGTCCAAGGACCTCAGTTCACTTATTATTGAACTGAGTCTTGTGTACATTGTGTCAATGTCTTCAGCATCATCCTTCTTGAAATTTTCATACTGAGAAGTGAGGTTGGATCTCCTGTCCTTCCTCTCGTCAGCTGAGCCAGCAACTATGTGGTTGAGGGAATCCCACATAGCTTTGGCTGAGGTACATTCAGCAAGCTTCTGGAATATTTCATCAGACATTGTCTGAGCTAGGATATTCATTGCTTTTGCATCAGCTGCTTTTGCCTTCTTATAAGTTTCATTGTAGTCAGGTGGTGGCACAGCACTGAGATCAGCAGAAGTGGAAGCAGCAGCAGGCCTAGCAGGTGGTCCTGTCAAAATAGAAGAAAAGATATCTTCATCAATAGAATTCATGTATATTCTTATCCTGGCCTTCCATATGCCAAACTTGGACAAGTTGCATACAGGAGGTCTGGTGCTTGAATAATCCTTAGACTGGGCCATGTGTGAAGGTGTTTGTGAATGGTATCAGGAAACAACTTATCACAGGATCTTTTAACTCAGGTGTTAGCCTGTATAAACAGCGAACCTCCCTCTGATACCAATTGAAAGTGAGGGGATAAGTTGTAAACTACTCTAGAGGGGGGGTGAATAGAGTATTCAAATTTTATGAATAACTAGTCAGCTCCCATGGAGTTTATTTGAGGAATAAATAATCTGATACTTGAACCCTAAGAGCCTAACACAGTGAAGTCCACAAGTGAGAGAGTTAACTGAAATTTCAGATTAACTATAAGCCTATCACAGCAACTAGCAATCCTAGGTAGTTCAATCACAGCCACAGAATAAATAATTAAACAAAAACAGCCAGAGACACAGGATATATAGTGGTTCCCTCTTAATAGGTACTCCACTCTTCTACCACCCTGGTAGGAATCCACTGCAGGTTTTTGCTAAGGTGCCCTGCCACCAATGATCTGATTCAGGTAGATCAAACAGACCCTTTGAGCTTTTGATAAGGATGCTCAACCACAGGTTATTGATAAGGTGCCCTGTCACCAATGTTCAATTTTGAAGAGGTGTGAAAACTCTTTTACAAAGGGGTTGAGAGGGTTAGATTGTCTTCTCTGTTGTTAATACAGATTAGAGAAGACTTGTGGATTCTCTAAAGAATCAAAGTCTCCCCCTGGCTCAGTGAAAGTCCAGGGAAAGCCTTTGCTTCAGGATGAAGGAGTTTCAGATATACTGAAACTAAATCCTCAGAGATCTGTAGCTTGATTTTTATCAGGTCTTCAGATTCTGGAGCACGTGAAGCAGATCTGGAGCTCTTTCTGAAGTCTTGAAAACTCTAAGCAGATGCTCAGGAGACTTGAGAATGAAAGAAATTGCTCTGGGCTTATGCTTCAGGAAAACTTTTCTTCTTCTGATTGTGAGATGGTGAAGAGTTGCTCTGAAGATGCTTGAGTGAGTCCAGCACAAAAAAAATCTCTCTGTGTTTGTAAATTGTTATTTTTCTGAGAAAAAAAATCTCTCTTAAATATGTCTTCTCATTTATCTTTTGGAAAGGCTCTATTGATTTGAATTCTCGAGCCCTGCAACAGATTATCTCAAAATAGAATATAGCAATAGGAATAGAATGACCTATTAGCTCTCTGTCAGTCCCAATAAGGAAATAAATGAATAAAAAAAATCTCAGCATAAAGACTTATCGTTCTTGGAAATAGCATACACCGCCAACGGCTAGAATACAGCCTGGCACTATATTTTGTATAATAAGATAAAAATGCTTTATCAAAATACGAAATCCCGTAATTTATGCTTAACATATTTGGTAAGTAATTCATTTGAATTTAAGCCATAAATTAGCAAAAACATTCTTCAGAAAATCTTTCTAACCACACGCTAAAACACTTGGAAATAAACCAAGGAATAAAATAAGTGCAAATTGATAAAGGCAGACAGAAATCGTCGAACAGGGGTTCGATGATCGTCGACCTGGCTAACAGATCGTCGACTAAAAGCAGAAATCTGTCGAAACAGAAATCGTCGAACGGCAATCGTCGACCAGCTCAAGATATCGTCGACTAAAGCAGAAAATCTGTTAACACAGAAATCGTCGAACATCTCATGATGTCGACGACTAAGGCAGAGATCTGTCGAGACAGAAATCGTGAAGCAAGACCACGATCGTCGAACTGCTGATAGCAGATCGTCGACCAACCTCCAGAGCATAATAAGCTTGCTCTGAGATCGTCGACCATCGGTCGACGATAATTTTCTTGACTTTAACGATTCTATAGCCCTGCTATCGTCGACCACTGATCGACGATCGCGAGGCCTCGTTCGACGATGGTCGAACGAAAAAAAACTTAAACCAAAAATTCATTCTACAATTTCTAATCTAAACTTTAGGTCAGATATAAACTACCCTAGGGAGACTAAACAAAGTCAAAACATGATCATATATAGTTATATGGATCAAGAGGGGCTGGAAAGGGATTACATAAGCCAAATCACATCTAGGGTACCAACACTCTTGTTGCTTCAAGCACATGACGGGAGATAAAGACAAGTTCCTTAGCCTAGAAAAGAAGAAGGGTGGCATGGTGACATTTGGAGATAACAACAAAGGAAGGATACTGGGAATCAGCACTATAGGTAATAAGTTATTTTCTATTTCAAATGTTTTGTTTCTGAATGGCTTAAAGCATAATCTTATTTCCTTTTAGACAATTGTGTGATAAAGGTATAGATGTTATATTTGAGTCGTCCTTAAACACGTGCAAACTTATTGATGACAAAACTTCTAGTGTACTGCTCGTAGCTCATAGAAATCATAACGTGTGCACCGTTAGTTTTGATGATATTTATGCATATAATTTGAAATGCCTTGTGACAAAGAATGATGAATTAGATCTTTGGCATAGGAGACTAGAACACATTGGTTGTAAGCTTATTGTTAAACTATCATGAATGAAACTTGTACGAGGCCTCCCCAACTTAAGCGGTAGTTTAAATGTTTTGTGTGCTCCTTGTCAAAAAGGGAAATTCGTTAAAAACTAATTCAAAAGCAAAACTTAGATTTCCACGACTAGAACTCTTGAACTCATATACATGTACTTGTTCGGACCTCTTAGTACATGTAGTCTAGGTGGGAAACGGTATAACTTTGTCATCATAGACGATTTCTCATGCTATTGTTGGACAATTTTGCTTGCGAATAAATCTGACACATTTCATGAATTCTCAAACCTGTGCATGAGACTTCAAACTGAGAAGGACCTCAAAATTAAACGTATCAAATTTGATCATGGAGGAGAGTTTATGAATGAGGACTTCTCAAACTTGTGTGACTCCTTAGGTATTAAGCACGAAATCGCCGCCCCTCGCACTCCACAACAAAATGGGGTTGTTGAAAGGAAGAACCAAACTCTTCAAGAATTAGCTCGCACGATGCTCACAGAGTTTGGTCTACCTCGTTATTTTTGGGCTGAATTAGTCAACACAGCAAGTTATGTGATGATCCGTTTCATGCTTCGCCCACTTTTAAATCAAACTCCCTACGAGATATATTTTAAAAGAAAATCGTCAGTATCATACTTTAGAGTTTTTGGGTGTCCATGCTATATTCTAAACACAATGGACCATCTAGGAAAATTTGACGAAAAATCCGATCTAGGCATCTTTCTAGGATACTCGAGCAAGAGTCGTGCCTATATGATCTACAATAAGAGGACCTTAGTGGTTGAATAATCGGCTCATGTGCATTTCGATGAAAATAATCAAACTTGCGAGCCTAAGGCGAGTGAAGAGGAAGTTGAAAAGAACGTACCAATTAAGAGTAACGGGGAAGACAAAATTGTGGACAGTGAAACACAGATAATAGAATAAGGATATAGGCCTCCTAGTAACTTAACTTTCTCAAAGCAACATCCTCGTAATCTAGTCATAGGAGAGCCATCTCATGGAGTTAGAACCCGGTCCGCCCTTCATGAGTCTTTTTCAAACTTGTGTTTTCTCTCAAATATTGAACCCAAAAATGTCTCGGAAGCCTTAAGAGATGAATCAAGGTTTTTTGTGATGACAGAGGAACTGAGCCAATTGAGCGAAGTAAGGTATGGGTGTTAGTAGAACGTCCGGATAACCATCCAGTCATTTGATTTAAATTGGTTTTCAAAAATAAACTCGATGGTGAATCTAGGATTACTAGAAACAAAGCTTGTTTGGTGGCCAAAGGGTATTCTCAAATAGAGGGTGTGGATTTTGAAGAGTCATTTTCCCCGGTTGCTCATCTTGAGTCCATTCGTATATTTTTAGCATTTGCTAGTTATAAGCAAATTAAATTATTCCAAATGGATGTTAAGAGTGCCTTCCTAAATGGACAAATTAAGGAGGAGGTGTATGTCGAGCAACCACTAGGTTCCATGAATGCAGGTACCCAAATCATGTTTATAGGCTGGTGAAGGCCCTGTACGGATTGAAACAGGCACCCCTTGCTTGGTGCGATAGGCTCACTATCTTTTTCTTAGATCATGGCTTTAGGATGGGTAGTGCGGACACAACTCTTTTTGTTCAAACCAAGAATTCAGATCTTATTATACTTCAAATTTATGTTGATGATATCATTTTCGGGGAAACAAATGAGAAGTTGTGTGAAGAAATTGTCATTTTAATGAAATCTGAATTTGAAATTAGCTTATAGGAGAACTCACCTATTTTCTAGGATTTCAGATTTCTCAACGCCAAGATGAGATTTTTATTAACCAATCAAAATATATTAAAGATATGCTTGTACGTTTTGGGTATGAGAATCTAAAACAAGTCAAAACTCCTATGAGTGCATCTCTTAAATTAGGGAAAGATGAGAGTGGGATTTTTGTTGATCAGTCTATGTTTCGAGGTATGATAGGATCATTGCTATATTTGAGTGCCTCTAGTCCCGACACACTTTTGTGGTAGGGATGTGTACTAGGTATCAAGCCGACCCTAGAGAGTCTCATTTGAAAGCTATAAAACATATCTTTAGGTAACTTATAGGCACACAGAACCTAAAACTTTGGTACCATCATTCTACAGTTTTTTCTCTTCACAGGTACTCTGACTCAAACTATGTCGGATGCTCCCTCAACCGCAAGAGCACAAGCGGTACATGCCATTTCCTACGTCCAGCACTAGTCTCCTGGTCTAGCCACAAACAAAACTCGATTGCTCTATCAACCACTGAGGCCGAGTACATTACTTTAGGAAGCTATTGCGCTCAAGCATTATGGATGTCTCAAACATTAGAAGACTTTGGCCTCACATGTAGGAATGTTACACTTCAATGTGATAATCAGAGTGCCATAAACTTAACATGTAATCCAGTGCACCATTCTCGGTCAAAACATATTGATGTGCGTCATCATTTTATTCGTGATCATATAAAAAAGGAGAATGTGAGTGTAATACCCCAAATATCCCCAAGACAAAATGGAGATTTTGTAGGCTGACACGGCCTGGGACACGGGCATGTCCCAGGGCGTGTCTTGCTCGGGTTGCTCGGGATCGTTTACTCAACAAATTGTTCTCGACAATTGTTGAGGGGGGAGCTGACACGCCCGGCGACACGGGCGTGTCGGGGGGCGTGTCCAGCCAGGTGTCGTGTGTGTTGGCGCGACTTGCAGGCGGCAAGGTCGGGCGGCGTGTCGCTTGACACGGACTGGGACACGGGCGTGTCCCAGGGCGTGTACGGGGCGTGTCCGGGGCGTGTCCATCCTGGGCGTGTCGAGGTGTCGACCTGGCGGTTGGCGGTCGTCAAGCGGCGACACGGCCTGGAACACGAGCGTGTTCCAGGGCGTGTCCAGGCTTGGTCGACGAGCGTGGGGCAGCGGTCGACGTCGACGATAGTCGAGCTTGAGGGACACGGCCATGGACACGGGCGTGTTCCTTGGCCGTGTACTTCTCTAGTCGTTTTGGCAATTGTGTAAGGCCGTGTTACAGGGGTGACACGGGCGTGTCGATTGACTGACACGGGCGTGTCAGGTCCGACACGGGCGTGTCCAAGCCCGTGTTCTGGTATCTTTTGAGTCGGTTGCTAACCGACTGGGGGTACACGGCCTGTGACACGGGCGTGTCATAGGGCGTGTCAGGCCTGTTGAAATGTTTTTCAGAGCAGATCTCGGCCGTTCGTTTCCTTCTATTTGGATCTTGTGGTCCAAAGCCTTTCCAGCTTCTATATGGCCGTGGATTGAGATGGCATCTCATTCTCACTTAGCCATTCTCTTTCTAAAGAGAAGAAAGAGAGGAGAGCTTGGAGGAGGAGGAGGAGGAGCATTCCGGCCGCCGGTGGAGCTTCGTTGGTCCGAATCGAGAGCCGAGTTCAGCGTTGCGGAGGCAATGCCGCTGTGGTGATTTCCATCCGGCTACGCAGAGAATTGTAATGGAAAATGAATTTCAGCGTCTGGTGCAGGGTGATAAGACCGTAGACGATTACCTGCATGTGTTTACCAAACTTGGTCGGTATGCGGGGTCGACATTTGCGGAAGAGGCGCGAAAGACGAATAGGTTCTATGAAGGACTGCGTGATGAGCTGAGGTTGGCTCTCCCGAGTTCAGTGAACCAAGGATTTCAAGCGTTGGTACATACCGCTAGTGCGCTGGAGAAGGATTTGAAGCGGGTGCGGGAGAAGAAGAATGCGGCAGTGGAAAAGTCCGAATTCAAAGTTCCGCAACCAGAGCAATCAGATTTGAGGAAACGTGATAAGAAGCGGTTCAGGCCTGCTGAACAAACTTCGGATGTTGCGTCAGGAGCTACGTTTGAGCAAGGACGGAATGGGCCGCGTGCATGTTTCATTTGTAGGAAGCAAGGGCATATCGCCTGATTTTGCTGGAGTGGTGGTGAGAAAAAGGCAGGTGCGTCCTATGACAAAAAGGGCAAAGCCATGGCAGAATCGTCTGCATCGCGGGCGCAACCTCGAATTTACACTCTTGAGTTGCAGGAGCCGTAAAGTGCAAACCAAGCAGAACAACAAATCCGTGCTTTGGACTTAATGGAAGTCGTGAAACGGATTCTGTGAGATACGGAGAAGCCAAAATAAAGTGAAGTTGCACTTTATTATCTTTTGTAATATTGTATGTATATATCTATGTTTGTGACAAACAGTTGTGGTGGTACGATTCCATGGGGCGAGACAAGCTGCGGCCTCTGAGCTCTAAACTTGGATCGTTTTGGTTTGTATCGCAACAGCGTGGTTGTGTTGATACATGTGTGTTGCGCTAAATTTCGGGGCGAAATTTCTTTAAGGATGGGAGGGTTGTAACACCCCAAATATCCCCAAGACAAAATGGAGATTTTGTAGGCTGACAAGGCCTGGGACACGGGCATGTCCCAGGGCATGTCTTGCTCGGGTTGCTCGGGATCGTTTACTCAACAAATTGTTCTCGACAATTGTTGAGGGGGGGCTGACACGCCCGGCGACACGGGCGTGTCGGGGGGGCGTGTCCAGCCAGGTGTTGTGTGTGTTGGCGCGACTTGCAGGCGGCAAGGTCGGGCGGCGTGTCGCTTGACACGGCCTGGGACATGGGCGTGTCCGGGGCGTGTCCGACACGTGTCCATCCTGGGCGTGTCGAGGTGTCGACCTGGCGGTTGGCGGTCGTCAAGCGGCGACACGGCCTGGAACACGGGCATGTTCCAGGGCGTGTCCAGGCTTGGTCGACGAGCGTGGGGCAGCGGTCGACGTCGACGATAGTCGAGCTTGAGGGACACGGCCATGGACACGGGCGTGTTCCTTGGCCGTGTACTTCTCTGGTCGTTTTGGCAATTGTGTAAGGCCGTGTTACAGGGGTGACACGGGCGTGTCGATTGACTGACACGGGCGTGTCAGGTTCGACACGGGCGTGTCCAAGCCCGTGTTCTGGTATCTTTTGAGTCGGTTGCTAACCGACTGGGGGTACACGGCCTGTGACACGGGCGTGTCACAGGGCGTGTTAGGCCTGTTGAAATGTTTTTCAGAGCAGATCTCGGCCATTCGTTTCCTTCTATTTGGATCTTGTGGTCCAAAGCCTTTCCAGCTTCTATATGGCCGTGGATTGAGATGAAATCTCATTCTCACTTAGCCATTCTCTTTCTAAAGAGAAGAAAGAGAGGAGAGCTTGGAGGAGGAGGAGGAGGAGCATTCTGGCCGCCGGTGGAGCTTCGTTGGTCTGAATCGAGAGCCGAGTTCAGCGTTGCGGAGGCAAGGCCGCTGCGGTGATTTCCATCCGGCTAGTTCTTCCATGGCGCTGAAGCAATCGTCAAGGGTAACGGTCTTTCTTCCTTGGGCAGGTGAAGCCCTTTGTTTATGCAGGTGCATGGGATCCTCCATCAAGAGATGGAAAAGCGTAAGCGATTCCAGCAGTTGAGTCTGCATCTAGAGCCGGAAGTATGTAGTATGGCATAGGCATGCTGTGTGAAGCCCATCCAGACGTATGTCGGGATTGGTGATGTTTATATTGCGAACAGGAGAAGACTCCGTGTATTCATCGTTTAGCCTGCGGAGATGGTGAGGACGATGTGCATGGTGTGAAGGATGCTTTGCATAGCTCCTTTGGTTGCATGCTTGTTAAGAGCTGGTTGTTGGAGTGCGGACACCTCTGAGTGGGTGGGCGTGTGAGGTCTTCAACAGGGGTTTGAAGTCTTATGCCCATTCCACCAAGTGGCGATGTTAAGATCGGATGAGCGGTCGATTGGTAGCAAAGCAGCAGGGCAAATTCCCTAGGCTTGTTACACTACGTGGGTAGGTCGACTGGTAGTGCTCACGGGTTTTGTGAGGTGCGTACCTCTGAGTGAGACGGGTGCGTGAGGTCTTCAACAGGGGTTTGGAGGCTTATGCCCGCCTACCAAGTACAAACCATAAATGTGCCCTGAGTGCACGGAGCGCCTGGCATTGAGGTCGGCGTTTGTGATGTTGTGTGTGTGATATATATATATATATATATATATATATATATATATATATATATATATATATATATATATATTGGTCAGCTGAATGCTGACCGTTGCTTTGTTTATCACCCATGGGGTGGACGTCCATATGCAGGTGTTGCGGGCTGATTGGATTGAGCGGGCAGAAGCCCATGCTGCTGGTAGGCCCTTGAAGGCCGTGCGAAGTATTGTATTTCATGTGTGGCCGGCCTGCGTGCCGATGTATGAAATTATATTGTGTAAAGAGAAACCTGTAAGGCCTTAAGGCCGTGTGCGGTGTATTCGTGTAAACATTCCTGGTATTATATATAAATGTGATTTTTATATAATGTGGACATTCAGTATTTTGAGTTCTATAACTTAACAATCTTCCGCTAGAATGCTCTGAGTTAGGATGCGTGTAGACAGGTTTTTGATACTCTTAAGTGGCTCTCTCGTCTGTCTGTGAAATATGGTGTGGGGCCCCGGCCGAACCCTCTGTTATATTCCATGTGACGAATGGGGGCGTTACAGTGAGTGTCGTCTTTATTGGCACCGATGACCAACTTGCGGACATCCTAACTAAACCACTCCCTAATGCACGTTTTTCTCTACTCCGACTCGAGCTTGGCTTTCTTGACCTCTCATCCTAGTTCTATATGTTTTTTGTTGTTACTCCCTTATGTTTGCATGTTTGATGTTTTTTGTTTGTTATGTGTGTGTGCATGTTGTATCTTTATATTTTGTTTGAACCGTTTTTTTACAAAGAAGTATTAATTTTAAAAAAAATGTGTATTCCTCTCTCAAAAAAACAAAAACCAAAAAAAACTGCTGAAAAAAAATACAATGCATGATTGGGGCTCACATGATTGCAACTTAGACCATAACTCGTACGCACAATGTATGAGTGTAGACGGTTAATCTATCCAAACATTGTTCCTCCGGTCATTGTGGGCTGAATTTATAAGTGCTTAGCTATTGAGTGTGACATTACATGTGCGTGTAAGTTGACTATGCCTCTAGGTATGTGTGAGGATTTAGATAGGGGAATGACTTCACTATACACACATCCCTAAACAGATCACTCATGAAGAAATTATCGATCTACATGCCATAACTCGCTATATTGTATCTTAACGCATTAGAAATATGTTGAATAATCAATGTCACGACACACATATGCTTTATTGAGATTAAAACTGCAGGCCAAATCATAGTGCTAAAGTCTTATGCCTACAAGTTAAATTATATCTACCTATGTGGGTAGATTTCGATTGACTTGGGGTTCCTTGTATTCAAAAGAGATAAATGTGATAGATCAAAAACAAATCAAATATAATATGGTGGCTATAATATCACATGAAAAGGACCCCCAAGCACTACTCACTCCTCCTGATAAGTCTTTTTGAGCATTGTGAGGATGAGCACCTTGGATCAAACAGTCGTTTCAATCTTGTGCATAGACCAAACCTTATGCTTAGTGCCCCTAGTTCAAATCTCGGTATGCCTTAGGTTGATATGTTATGTGATCATTAACTTTATTTCTCTTGGGTTAGTATTTTATCAGATCGAGATAAACATGTAAACTATGATATTTCTAATTAGTGTTTTCTCTCTTTTGATGCTACACGTTCACATGGCATTGCCTTATTTAACGCTTCCAGGCATAAGAATTGTAATGAAACTGCACTATATGTTTTAAGCACAACACATGCTAGCTTTCAATTTACACTCATGACATTTACAAAATTTGTTCAACATGATTTACCTCATAACTCGTCTAGCATTGTAGTCATTCTCATTGTGTGCTTAGTTTAGTCTATGTTGTCCAATTCATTGTGTTGTTATCTATCTTGCTCTATTCTATGACCCGTGCATCTCCAATTTTTTGATTTGCTTTTAGTTTTGGGTCGCCTCTATGCTTATTGTTTCAAAATTTACCGTGTGTGTGCACTATCTTCTTTTTGTCTAAATCATCATCATATCTCCTATTTTTCATCCTGTATGTCGTGTAGCCCTTGAACACCCTTTTGATATTATCAAAGGGGGGAATAAATTGGTACATGAGTTTGGTCATGAGTATGCATCACGGGTTAGGAGAGGTCAAATATAGGGGGAGCATTGTTCAATTGTGTGCATATAGATAGGGGGAGCATCACATAGATAGGGGGAGCATGTCGAATGTGTAGAGCCACATATATAATGCAACATGATGGTAGCTTATAATTCTTATTTTCTACGCGCACTCTATCTCATGTATTATTTATCATGAATGGTATTTGATATTATAAGAAGGGGGAGTTTGTTGAAACCGATGTTTCACATTCCCTGTGTTTGAGAATATCAAATCCCCGGTTTTATTTGATCATGTTGTATGTTGATCGAGTGTGCAGGTTGTCAGTTGTAAGCAACACAGAAGGCTCATATGGATTCTACCGCCAGGCACTAGCACTAATGTGCTGCGCTAGCCCATCGATAAACGTCGAGAGAAGAAGCATCGAGACCCTGGGCTACCGCCAGGCGTTAGTACTACCGCAAGTGCTAATACGCCGATTTATTTGGACCTAGCGCTCTGGATGGTTTCAGCACTAGCTCTACCATGCCGCGCTAGGTCTTCGACAAGTTTCAAAGGCAGAAACATCGAGCTCAGTGCTACCGCTAGGCGACTGGATTATCGGAGGCGGTAACTTAGCGATTTATTCGTTCCTAGCGCTCTGGAAGATCTTAGCGGTAGCACCTACCGCGCGACGCTAGCCTTGTCAAACAAATGTTTCCATTTTAGGAATGTCGCATCATATGTTATCATGCAGCGGTAGGCCCTACCGCGTGGCGCTAGCTCAAATGAAAAGGCAAAAAGATCGTTTCGAAGATAATTTTCAAGTTTTGGAGGACAGCTAGCACAACAAGCATGCGAAACTACCGCAGGCGCTAGTCTTACCGTCGGCGGTATCCTGTTTTCATAAAGACGTATAAAAGCCGATGCGTTTCCTATTGTCACGATGACTCCAAGATGAATTTTTACGAAGGGTTTTTGAACTCCAGATTTCGGCCGCCTCCTTGCGCCCGTCTCCACTTGTCTTCGTCAAAGTTAAAGGAAGACTTCTCCCTCCCATTAATGAATACAGAACTCCGGCAATCCAGAATCTTCATCAACCACTGAGAATCGACTGGTTGCTAGCCAATGAAGATCTCAAGCACCGACTGTAGATCGCACACCGGAGAAGTCGTCAAGAGGGAGAACTTGATTTTCTTATCATCTTTACTTTTAATGTTTGTACTCTTTTTCTATTTTCTATTTAGTTTTTGGTGAGGAAAATTGACCGGAGAGGGTCGTCAGAATCTGGAAAGGATTTCGCGGTAAATCATCCCAGGATTTGGGACGTCTAGATCGGAGGATCTAGCGGGGCTCTAAGACACTCCATTGTGTGGAGGTGAAGAGTGGGCTCTAAGACCCTTCCTTGTGTGGAGGTGAAGAGTGGGTTTGAATGCCTTTCTTGGAGGGAAGGGTGAGAGCCAACCGGTCATAGTTTGGTCGGTATATAAACCAAAAGAATCTTTATTCTCTCCGTCTCTGATGTTTGACGCCATGAAGATCAAGTTTTGATGTATACTCATCTTGTACTACTTTTCATTATTGATTTAATGCAATGAAATTCTTTTCTCTGCGATTGTTTTGGTGTGTGAAAATTTTAAATTCAATAAACATTCGCAAACCTTATTCACCCTCCCCCTCTAAGGTTGGCCACTAGATCAAATAGCTTCCTCCTTCTCACGCCGGAGGGCAGTTGAACGAGCGGTGCGCAATAATATTTCTTCTTTAAGCTTCTCCACAATGGGAGAATGTCATTGAGCACTCGTCCCACGATCAGAAACAATCTTTTTCAACATGGGGCAGACGGGGGCTTCATATCTTCACACTCTGCAGGTGACATATCTGCCTATAGAACCGATTTTAATTATTTACAAAACAAATTAGAATCAATGGCATATTTGAAGAATTCATAGTCAAGTTGCTGCATCAACACACAACTCTACGACATCACCGCCTTCATCGCTTCGATAATCCAACGTATCCTCATTCACTTGCTCAATCGCATCACCCTCCAACTTAGCACTCTCTTCAATCATCACCTTCTTGACATCAAAATTATCATTCTCCACAATTTTTTTCAACTCAAAAATTTCAGACTTGCATTCTAGAATATTCAAAGCCTATTTAGAAACAACATCAGATAAAACCTTGAGGTCCTTGGTTATTGTGGACTAACAACATAGTGTGTTACCTTGGGAGGCAAAGTAACAAAGCCATCTGTAATATGAATAGTATCACCACTCTCTTTCATAAAGGGGACACCCAAAATCGTAATGGAATTGTTCTCTATGGGTCCAAATACTTGAAACTTAGCGACAATCGCAGTGCCTTCCACGATAACTACAACCTCCTTAACATCACCTCCAGATTCCACCACAGACCCGTTGGCGAGGATAAGAGATGTTTGATCATCAATATAAATATCCAAATTAAGCTTTTCAACTAATTGCAAGGCAAGGATGTTATGTGATGACCCAGTGTAGCAAAAATCTATGGTTTCCACATCATTGATCTTGTAGTTAACTATTAAATCGCCCTTTTTGCAAACATTCGACTCTGTCAAGCTCTTCCCCTGCTCAAGAGCATTTTTTGCAGTCGTACTGGGGAGAGCACCCTGAGCATGCTAAGCGAGCACTTGGACCATTTGCCCCACTTGCATCACTAGGTTTCTCATAGAAGTAATTTGGTTGGCCAAATTAGATTGGGCCATCTCCAAGAATTTTTCCATCATTTCCTCAAGTGAGCTTTTTCTCTACACAGGGGCACCTTGGTTATAGCCCGGATGTGGCGGCCTCGATTGGCTTATGGATGCTTGATCATTAAATTGATGTTGGCCCAGTTGCCATCCTTGGCCTACAACATTTTGGTTCCAAGAGAAATTTAGATGATTTCTCAAACCCAGGTTATAAGTATTTGAGAATGGTGCTGAATGATTTTCATTGTTCACAAAATTGATACTATCCTCACCATTCAAATTAGAAAAATCATAAGAAAGTTCACCAGTAGGGCACTCATAAGCATAGTGCATGGGGTTCCTGTAACCTTGGTATGAGATAGCCATCACCTGAGCAGAAGTACAAGCAGGTCTCTTCAGCAGAGCTACATTCTCAAAGGATGATGGTGTCACATCAACTGGTGGAATAGTAGTGTTCACTTAAAACAATCCCCTTATACTTCTTGGGGTGTTTCGACTGTCCGTACAGAATGAGCTGTGGGAAGTAATATCCTACAGGATATGCAATGCATCCTTAAGAGTATGGTTCATCAATGTCCCGCTAGCAGCAACATCGATCATGACACGGTAATTTGTCTCTATAACAAAGTAAAAAATCTCAACTAAGTTCCATGGTTGGAACTAGTGTTGAGGGCAATTCCTAGGAGGTCTATTAACCTCTTCCATGCCTCAGCAAGTCTCTACTTATCATTTTGATAAAAAGTGGCAATTTCTTGCCTCACACTCATAATCTTATCCACTGAATGGAATTTAGCAAGAAATTTGGATGACATCACATCCCATATAGTAGCTGTTGGGTTTCTCTATGAGGATGACACAACACTTGTGCACGCAGCGGAAGGAATAAAACAAGAACAACCCAAAGAGAAATGGATCGGGCCATGAATGTTGAATCATGAAGTTAATACAAAACTAGGCAAAAATTACCTTAGCGGCGTTTAGTCACAACTCATCGGAGATGCTCCAAGCTTCGTGTCCTTGTCAGTGGCGGGTTCTACGTGGAATAACGTCCACATCTCTGAAGAAATCCACACGAGCGGGAGAACCCCGAGCTTCGTCACATGAAGGGTCGGGAAGAAGATCAGCCGCACCTTTTTGCACTTCCCACGGACTACTAGGTCCGCGCCAGGGAAAGCATGACCAGCGACGGTCGCCGGAGAGGAGGTGGTCGGCGGAGCGAACAGCCAGCGACGGAACGTTTCCGTCCGGCGGAGTCGGGATTCGGCGGATCGGTAGAACGGCGGAACGCTTCCGTCAGGTTCTATTCGATAGCAGGAAAAATCGCCTCACATTCCCAAAACCCTAAGTCCCTATTTATACTAAAAGTATAAACAGACCTAAAAGCATCGCTATCCGCAGACCACACAGTGTAGGGTCATCGAATCGTTCGGCGAGAAACAGAGGTTGGATTCGGCGAGAATCACCCGCAGAATCGTCGAGAATAAGGGACGACTCTCGACGAATGGCCTCAGTCGTCGAGTCATACTCGATGACACTCGACGATTCTCGTCAATCGTCGGTCGACAACAATCGTCGAACCCCGGTCGATGATATTCGTCGACCCGCGTTCGACGACAATCGTCGAACGGCGGTCGACGATATTCGTCAACCCGCGTTCGACGACAATCATCGAATGGCGGTCGACGATATTCGTCGATCGGCGGTCGATGATATTCGTCGAACCGCGTTCGACGACAATCGTCGAACGGCGGTCGATGATATTCGTCGACCCTGCTTCAGTCGTCGAGTCATACTCGATGACTCTCATCGACTCAGCCTCAGTCGTCGAGCCATACTCGATGACTCTCGTCGAAACAGCCTTAGTCGTCGACTATCCATTCTCAATGAACTTTCTTGGCAACGATTGCCTTACCCCCATACACTATGGTGATTGGTAACCATTACCAACATAGTCAATCTTCCAACTTATCCACAGCTCTTATGTGCGACCCTGCAGGCTCATATCGCGTTGGCAGTGAGATCACATGTTTGACCACTTATAGATCACCATGGTAACTCCAACAGTCTCCTACTTGATCTTGAAAGTATCAAACCAAAAAACCTCACAAACTTTGAGCGGCATCTAGCAATGCATCACTGCTCCCCAAGCAATAAGAGTTTACAACTCACAAGCCTTTATGACTAATGTTCCAGCGTTGTCTTTGTCCCATTGTCCCTTACATCTGGAAAGAACTAGAGGCATGGACCGTATCACCCTCATAATAGCACAATCCAAGTTTCTTGATCTAGAACGGACTTCCAGAGAATGGTGAGTCCAATATCACATATTGACTCAACAAAGCTTGGCCATGCATTTCTCAGTACAGTTCCATCAAGGGGCCCATGGATGCAACTCATGTCATATAGGAGGACAAATCCCATATCTGCTCACACACAAACACCCAAATGATTCGTAATGTACCCAACAACCACCCTTATCATCAACCTTTCTCAAGGAAGACTTTAGATGACATCAAAGCACGCTCTTCCTCACTTGATGAATGTTGTGACTTCTGGTCAAAGGACTACAACACCATTATCAATTGAGACCTACTCGTGACACGCTTAGATAACAATCCACAAAGTAGTCTAAGGTTGGGTCTGTCCAGTACAACTTGTTCATTAACAAGTACCCACATGATGACTTGATATCACAATATCATGACTTGTGAGAACTGGTCATCAGTCAACGCACGTGCTAGTCTTAAGGCATCATCATCACCCTTAGCTTCTATGATGATACAACGACTAGGGACCTTTTAAGAATGAAGTTTCAAATAAATCATAGGCTCTCACATTCAAGTCACGTACTTGATTTCCTATGGAAGCGAACACTCTAAGGGTATTTATTATGTTACAATTTAACTATCACATAGGAAAATCATAATAAAAGAACTTGCCATTAATTGTAAAAAGAAACATTTGGTAGATAATTCATCATATGAATAAACAATAAACAGCCAACAGAATATATGTTTACATGCAACCCACAAGACTCCCACTAGAGTTGATCACTTAGGTATCGTATACCCATCGATCTAGTATGACCATCATGCTTTCTCTGCGCAAGAGGCTTTGTCAGTGGATCCGCAATATTCTCCTCAGTCGGCACTCTGCAAATGTTCACATCTCCTCGTTCGACAATCTCACGAATTAGATGGAATCGCCGAAGTATGTTCTTGGAGCGCTAATGAGATCTAGGTTCCTTAGATTGTGCAATTGCACCATTGTTATCACAGTAGAGAACTACGGGACCAACAATGTTAGGAACTACATCAAGCTCGCCGATGAATTTCCTAATCCATACAGCCTCCTTCGCTGCGTTAGCAGTAATGATATACTCGGCCTCTGTTGTAGAATCAGCAACTGTCTCTTGCTTGGAACTGTTCCAGCTTAGAGGTCCTCCATTAAGGCAAAACGCAAACCCTGACTAAGACTTTGAATCGTCCCTCTCAGTTTGGAAGCTAGCATCCGTGTAACCACTTACAATGAGCTCTTCCTCTCCACCATACACCAAGAACACATCCTTAGTCCTTCTCAAGTACTTCAGGATATTCTTGACTGCAATCCAGTGACACTCACCGGTGTCACAACCCGCATTTTCTCCGAATTTAGAAATTATCAGAGTATGAGAAAACACGCGTCATGATGCCACGTCGAGCAGGGGATAACTGCTGACGCTCAGGCAAAGCCATCTACTTACTTAATAGAAGAAATTCATGAGTTTAATGATTAGAAAATCAGTTATATTTTAGAGGCCGTATCCCTCGGCTCGGTGGATCATCTAGTCCACAGTTTAAAACTGCATATACGCTATGGAAAAATACTTTATTCAAGTTTATCATCCTAAGGAGTGCATAAGAGTCCCAAGAGAACCACTTATGCCATGCAAGACCCTATATTTAATTTATATAATGTATAAGAAAACGGTCTTGTACGTGATTGGAAAATAGTGATTTAGTTTTATAAAACATGCTGATCATGAGCCTTTTTTTATAATAATAGTTGTAGTTTAAAAATAACTAGCAACCTAACATAAAACCAACCCAGAGCAAGTAGACTATCTCCAGAAAAAGGTAGCAGCAGAAGTAATATATCTAGTACAAGGGTAAAAACTAGCAGTGGGCGCCAACAACCTGACACAAACCTACTGGCACATATGTATGTCTGTAAGGAAAGTACAGAAAAACTACCTCACTAACAAAACAACCGGATCTCCAAAGTCCCAGAGACCACCAGCAACACCACCGCAACCTAGCCACCAAACTGGCTACAGCTCAGAACCTGAGGCATTCCAAAAGAAAACAGAATACCTCAGCAAGTAAAACAAGGTAAAAACTGCATGAAAGAGTCAACCAAGGGGGGAAAAAGTGAAAGAAGAAGGTCAACATGCAGTAGAAAAAGTCACAACTGTCCAAAGTAGGACAACAAGAAAAGCACTACGTGCAAGGAAACAGCAACCACCCAGTCCAGGAACTACATCCTGCAGGGCCTACTAGGCTACCAAGAGCCCAAAGTGCTGCAATCTACAAAGGAAGAAACTTCTAACATCCTAAGCTGTGGGAAATGGTAGTAGTAAAAACAAACAGCATGGATCCGGGTTGGAGGCAAACTCAGTCCCTCAACCACCATTTCCATGCCAACAAGCTCAAGTGTCTACATGCAAAAACACAAGGGACCTTCCACCCCTTGCCCAGCCCGTACCTGGAGCAAGATAGAAGAATAAGGGTAGCCTTGGCTAAATTGCACAACACCTCCCCCATGAAGAGCTTCAACCCACCACTACTAACCACGACCCACGATTCGACCATTAGGAAAGAGAAACATGGCCGACAAAGAAATTACAAAAAGAAATCAAATCGAGGAATTCACTCAGGAACGAGAATCAAGGTAAGGGAAAGTGTTGAAATAACTCAACACGGCTTGGCGTTGAGTGGGACCCACTCAACGCCTAACCAGACCTTGGCGTTGAGTGAGCTAGCCTCACTCAGCGCTAAAACAAGCATGGCGTTGAGTGAAGCTCACTCACTCAACGCCTCCTGCAAGAACAACTCTTGCGTTGAGTGAGCCAACCTCACTCAACGCCAAAACAGCCATGGCGTTGAGTGAGGTACACTCACTCAATGCCCTGGTACTTCGCCAAAAACCGAGAAAGTGGCGTTGAGTGAGCTGGCCTCACTCAACGCCAAAACAGCAATGGCGTTGAGTGAAGCTCACTCACTCAACGCCCTTACACTTAGCCGCAAAAGAGAACTACGGCATTGAGTGAGCCCACCTCACTCAATGCCAAAACAGCAATGGCGTTGAGTGAGGTTCACTCACTCAACGCCCTGGCACAGCTGCCACGAGGAAAACCTGCAGCATTGAGTGAGCTGACCTCACTCAACGCCAAACCAGAAATGGCGTTGAGTGAGGTCAACTTACTCAACGCCAAAGTACTTAGCCTCAGAAAAGGCTATGGCATTGAGTGAGGACACCTCACTCAACGCCAAGGTACTTGGCTGCACAGAGGCGATGGCGTTGAGTGAGGTCGACTCACTCAACGCCGAAACCGAAATAGCATTGAGTGAGGGCGACTCACTCAATGCCAAAATACTTGGCTTCACAGGAAAACCGTGGCGTTGAGTGAGCTTGCCTCACTCTACGCCAAAACGGAAAGGGCGTTGAGTGAGGTCGACTCACTCAACGCCAAAGTACTTAGCCGCTAGAAGGGGCTACGACGTTGAGTGAGTTCACCTCACTCAACGCCCCAGTACTTAGCCAAAAAAACTAACAACTGACCAACTGTGGCGTTGAGTGTATGCACCACACTCAACGCCAAACCCGCAAAGGCTTTGAGTGTGGGCACCACACTCAACGCCAATCCCGGGAAGGCTTTGAGTGTGTGCACCACACTCAACGCCAATCCAGGGAAGGCTTTGAGTGTGTGCACCACAGTCAACGCCAACCCGAGAGCCCAAACTTGGCTTTTCAAAAAAAACAACACAGCAGGCACCCCCTTCTCTCTCTCTCTCGACTTCACCCGCAAGCCACCAAACAGACAACAATCTGGAATTAAATCGGTGGCATTACGCCGGCGGGTTGGGCACCATCAACCCAAAGAAGGGGGCTCAATAGGAGAAACTAAGCCTTAAAAATTCAGCAAGATACAAGATCATCATGGCCTCTACCCTAGGGCTAACCGGGATTTTCAATAATAACAAGAGAACAAGAGAATGGCAAGGGCAAGAACACCACTTGCCTCGATTTCCGGCGAAGCTTGGACGACTTTCCTTCTCCTTTGCTTGGCACTAACAGCAGCAGCACCTAAAACATTCTCCCTAACATTAATGGCGGAAAATCCTCAAAACCGAAATCCCAATCTCACCAAAATTCCACGAAAAACGAATATCTTACCGTCGAAACGAAGATCTAAGAGAGAGCAAGACAACGCCGCTTTTGGAATCGAAATCCGTCCACGAACAAGCCCGGAATCACCGACCGAAGGGGGTACAGGAATAGCGGTTTTCTCTCCGCTTTCCGCGAACAAGAGCAAGCGACGGTTTCGCACAGGAAGAAGAAGGAGAAAGAAGTGGGCCGACACTTCTAGACAAAGCTTTTATACTAAAGCTTGACACACCGTTTCGGCAAAAACCGAAACTAAGCCGGCTATTCTCTTAAAAATAAGAGAATTCAGAAAAAACAAGCCAATACAAGGCTGCCACCTAAGCAGGAAATAATTGCTGAATAAATTCAGCCGCAGGAACCAACGCTGGTTCAAGACAAACTTATACAAATTAATAAAATACATATACTATTAACACACCAAAATGACGCAAAAACCGAATCACCTCGGAATTTGACGAAATTCGCACCGTAGCTAAATACCCACGCTACGAACACAACGGCAAAGTCGAGATTAACTTTCGACGAACAGAACTCGAGCTATACCTATATAAAGCCAAAACACAACCATCCCCCGAGCGGCCACACCGGGTCACCCAAAACGACTCGGCTTGCTAAGGAGATCTTGCCAATAGGCTACAAAATAGGGCACTCAGTTCTAAGGAGCTAAACCACACTCCACAAATGGCACAATATACGGAAACGCGTCATCGTAATGCCAAACGAGAATAAAAATAATCACAGAAAAATCGGGGGCGTTACAGTCACTCCCCCTAAAAGAAAGTTTCGTCCCGAAACTTTCGCACAACACTCCTACTAAAGAAGGAAAAGTAACCAATAGGAGTTACAAGAAGGGAAACATACCGATCAAATCAGCTAAACAGGTGAGGGTAAGCCCTCCTCATGGCCGACTCTAGCTACCAAGTCGCGCTCTCCAAATCCTGATTTTTCCAAAGAACCCTCACCATCGGTATGGACTTTTTTCGCAGCACTCGCTCCTGAGTATCCAAAATATGAACCGGCACCTCAACAAAAGAGAGGTTGGGCTCCAACTGGGGCACAACGTCCAAGACCTGCCCACTGCTGCGCACACACTTCCGCAATTGGCTAACATGAAAAACATTATGAACACCTGAGAAGTTTGCTGGCAAATCCAATCTATAAGCTGACACGCCAATCCTTTCCAAAATCATAAACGGGCCCACATACCTCGGGTCCAATTTACGATTCTTACCAAACCTCTATACACCCACCATTGGGGAAACCTTGAAAAATACAAGGTCCCCTACAGAAAACTCCAAGGCAGACCTACGCCGATTAGCGTTCTTCTCGTACCTCTCCTGAGCTATACGAACCTTCTCTCGAATAATCTTCACGGCGACTTCCATTTCCTCCAGCACATCAGGACCCAACAAAGGCCTCTCACCAGCCTTAGCCCAAAACAACGGAGTCCTACAGCGCCTCCCATACAAGGCTTCGAACGGAGCCATCTGCAAACTTTCCTGATAACTGTTGTTGTAAGAAAATTCCATAAGTCGCAGCCGCTCATCCCACGCTCCGCCGTGGTCTAAAATGTAGCATCGGATCATATCCTCTACAATCTGGTTCACCCGCTCTGTCTGCCCATTGGTCTGTGGGTGGTACGCAGTAGAATACCTCAGATCCGTACCCAAGACCTCCTGCAAACTCTGCCAAAAACGAGAAGTAATCCGGGAGTCTCGATCGGAAATGATGCTAACCGGCACACCGTGGAGTCGGATGACTTCATTCAAGTACAACTCCGCTATCTTCTTCATCGGGCAATCAATCTTATAAGGCACGAAGTGAGCACACTTCGTCAATCTATCCACTATAACCCAAACCGAATCAAATCCCCTCGGGGATTTCGGTAAGCCCGCATTGAAGTCCATAGATATACATTCCCACTTCCAAGTCGAGATCTCTAGCGGAGTCAACTTACCACCAGGCCTTCCATGATCGGCCTTCACACGCTTACAAGTGTGGCACTCAGCAACAAATCGGGCAATATCTCCTTTCATGCCATTCCACCAGGCAATTTGCCTTAAGTCACGGTACATCTTCGTAGATCCTGGATGATAGGCAACGCTGGATCCATGAGCCTCTCTGCAAATCAGACTTCTAATGTTCCCAACAGCGGGGATGCAAAACGTGTTGCGGTACTTCAAAGTACCCGCATCATTGATAGCAAAATCTGGCAACTCTCCCTTCTCTGTCCTGATGAATAAGTGCAGAAGATTTGGATCGTCCTTCTGGTGCAGTGTGGTCAAAGAAATCCAAGACGGCTCTGCCACTTATAAACTACTCTGCAAACCGCAGCATCCCACTATTATATCCATAAGGAGGAACTCCTCCACTAAACGATCGGCGGAGAGGTTAAAGATCTTTCCCGTCTTTCGGCTCAGGGCGTCGGCCACAACATTGGCCTTGCCTGGATGATACTGGATCTCTACATCATAATCGGCCACAAACTCTAGCCACTGCCACTGACGCAGGTTCAACTCCTTCTGCGTGAACACGTACTTCAGGCTCTTATGGTTAGTGAAGATCTTGCACTGAGCCCCATAAAGCAGGTGCCTCCAATACTTCAACGCATAAATTACCGCTGCAAACTCAAGGTCATGCGTAGGATAATTCTTCTCATGAGTCTTCAGTTGCCTTGACCCATAGGAAATCACCTTTCCAACCTGCATTAATACGCATCCCAGACCTACAAGCGAAGCATCCACGTATACATCATAATCCACACCCTCAGTAGGCAGGGTCAGAACGGGAGCAGTGCACAATCTCTTCTTTAGCTCCAGAAAGGCTTCTTCGCACTTCTCGCTCCAAACAAAAGCCACATTCTTCTGAGTCAGCTTGGTCAAAGGTGCAGCTAGGGAAGAGAAACCCTCCACAAACCTCCTGTAGTAGCCAGCCAACCCTAGGAAACTCCTGATCTCCTTAGTGGTATTCGGCCTACTCCAATCCATCACTGCTGCGATCTTTTCTGGGTCGACCGAGATCGCATCCTTGTTCACCACGTGGCCTAGAAATGAGACCTGAGGCAATCAAAATTCGCACTTGCTCAACTTGGCGAATAACTTGTGGTTCCTCAACTCCGATAGAACCAAGCGTAGATGCTGCTCGTGCTCCTCAGCACTGCGAGAATAAACCAACACGTCATCAATGAAGACCACCACGAACTTATCTAAGAAATCCTTGAACACCCGGTTCATCATATCCATGAAGGCTGATGGTGCGTTGGTCAGACCAAACGACATCACCAAAAACTCAAAGTGTCCGTGCCTCGATCTAAACACAGTCCGTGGAATATCTGATGTGTTAAAACGCCGGCTCTTATTTAAGTGTGAAAGTGGAGGTTTTTATTTATAAAAAGAAGAGCGTTTTATTTTGTTAGAAACTGAGTTTTAACGAGAGGGAGGCAAGTGCACCTATCGCGTGTAGTACAGGATATTCCCGTGTGGAGGAATATCGGGGTCGTATTATTCTCGGGGCCGGCTTAGCTATATCTACTCTTTCCCTGAAATACCTATTATTCTACCGAGAATATTTTAGGTTTTATATAAAAAAGGAAAATGGCATAAAAATTAAATAAAAAGCATAATAATAATAAGCATAAAAAGAAAGCAGGAAAAAATGCAGTAAATAAGTGCGGAAGTCCGATGACCAACTTAGCGCGATGCTATCAAAAAGAGAATTGAACTAAAATAACTTTTAATAAAAAGAGATCCTAAATTTCAAATTAATTAAGGCGAAGACTCGGCCGTGGAGGTTCCTTAGATATGAGCTCACCTTGGTCTAGGGATATCGCTCACCTGAACGCTAAGACTATTCGACCGATCGCTAGACCGACGAAGGATTCCTCTTAACGCCCGCATTACGCTGAGAACCCCGCTATTGGGTGGGGAACCCAATCCGGTAGAGTCACGCGCCTCCTCTCTCGAGGGTTAGCGCGGATCTCTCTTTACCCAAGGGTGATCGGTCCATACGTGCGGCCTCTCGGCGTTGCGTATGGATAACGGAAATAGAACCCGTACATCGATATGCGGTCCTACGCGTCGTTAACCCGGGGCCAACCTTAAGAAATTTAATTAAATAGAAAACAGGACCTTTAATTATTTAAAGCCATTTTATCTGTCCCAATGCTCTTCGATATCGAGGGCTAAGGGCGGTTAGCCACTCATCGGAATGGGGACACTTACGCTAGAAAGCGATAAAGAAAACTGTAAAGAAAGCAGTAAGAAAGCAGGAAGAAAGCAGTAAATTGCAAGTCCTACCCAAACGAGTAGGACTGAAGAAAGCAGTAAATGCGAATCCCGGCTCAAATGAGTGGGCGGGGGTAAATTTATACTCATACACACACACACACTCTACAGAAATGAAACACACACACACACACTCTACTTGAAAAGTAAACACACGCACGCACACAAAGTTTTACTCATCAAGTGAGTAGGAAGAAAATTAAAGCAATAAAAGACAAGTCCCACTCAAACGAGTGGGCGGAAAATGAAAGAAGAGCGCCATTTAACTCTTAACGAGTAGGCAGAAATAGATGCATACGCACACACTCTACAGAAATTGAAATAAAGCTGTAAAATCTAACTCATACACGCACGCACTCTACAGAAATAAGAAAAAGCAAAGTGACTGAAAAATTAAAACAACTGCATTTCTACCGCTAAAATGCGGTAGAAATACATAAAAAGTGCAAATAAAAATTAGCCGGACAAAAAGTTTTGAAAATTAAGACGAAAAGCTAAGTGCTCGGAAAATTAAAACGACTGCATTTCTACCGCTAGAATGCTGTAGAAATGCATAAAAAGAGAAAATAAAAATTAAACGGAGCGAAAAGTTTTGCAAATAAACGCAAAATGGAAGTTGGCGAAAAATTAGAACAACTGCATTTCTACCGCTAGAATGCAGTAGAAATGCATAAAAAGTGAAAATAAAAATAAACTAAAGCTAAACGGGTGCGAAAAATGAAAATAAAATGGACATTACAACGGCTAGAAAGTGCGGAAAATCCTAAACTAAGCTAAGTTATAAAAGCTATAATTGAAAACAAATATAAAATGCACAAAAAGGAACGAAAAATCACTTAAGAAAGGCGCTTCCAAATGAACATTCATACTATGTAAAGAGAGAAAAAACTAATATTTCATTTATGAAAAAGCTATTACATGAAAACTAAAGCTAGAAAGCTAAAACAAACTAAGGGAGGGGGGAGAAAATTCTCTTACATAAGCATTAGGATCCATTTGGGCAGCACCTCCCCTAAGTAAAGTGGTCAAAAAAGGAGACAGAATTCTTATACAGCAGCTGCCCTTTTATAGGCAAAATTTCGGGTTGGTCACGCCCTAGGTCACGGGCGTGACAGGGGGGCGTGACAGTACTGTTCATGAGCTGATTGGTGATTTGACTGGAGCTTTGACTTCGGCTGAAAACGTGGCGGTCACGCCCCAGGTCACGAGCGTGACAGGTGTCAGTCACGGGCGTGACTAGGGCGTGACGGGGAGCTGGATCTGGGGATTTGACGCACGCTTTGACTTCGGGGCAGCCCACGTGGCGGACACGGGCGTGACAGGATTTTCACGGGCGTGACAGGGGGGCGTGACCCGGACAGCTGACAGCTCGATGTCGGCAGCGTTGACAGTTTGACTAAGCTTGCGGGTCGCCCTCGACACGGGCGTGACGGGCTTTGACACGGGCGTGACGGGCTCGGGTTAGTTAAATTGCATGTTTTGACTGGCTGATTGTGTTTGAGAGCCTGACACGCCCGTGTCGGGAGGTGACACGGGCGTGACAAGGCCGAAAATTATTTTTTTGGACAATTTCAGAAAAACAAAAAAAGCTAAGTTAGAAATAAAAATTTACAAAAAAGAAACAATTTATTGAACAAAACAAACTAAAAAAGAAGAAAATAAAGTAAAACAACAAAATAAATACACTATAAAATGGGTATATTTACAACTCATCAAATACCCCCATACTTAAGCTTTTGCTATTCCAGAGCAAAAGTTGGAGATGAACCTATAAAGAATTAAAAAGAATCCTAAATTTAATTACCGCTTGATTTAATTGTACGAAAGATCGAAATGAATTTCCGGGGTTTCGGAATTAAATCCTAAATTATGAAAAAGTTATAAATAGAGGAACCGTTTCAAAAAATACTTCTAAATGGAAAAAAGAAAGCGAAAATTATTTTTGTTAGTTTAACAAAAATGGATTTGAATTATCGAAAAAACTTTAGCTAAAAAGAATTTGATAGGAAATAATTCAATTTAAAAATTATGCTCTCAAATAGTTTTAGATTAATTCTAGAATCATGAAAAATGGATAAGTGGATTGGCGGTTATGAAGAGGGCTTTGATTTTTGAGGCGAGGTAATTTTTTCTCGAACCTCCATAATAATTTTTTTGAATAATTAGGAAAATGAAATCTTATTTTCCTAACTAATAATTTTTCTTTCTTTCTTCATAAAAAATAATAAACCCAATGTATATGTATAGGGGTAATGAATTTTATCCTCTTACTCCGTAACATATAATCTTTTTAATTATTGGGTGTCTATGTTTGCGGGACGAAATCTTATCCCCATTGACATAAGATCTTTTGAGGGTGAGTGGAGAATCATACCAAGTAAGGCATGAAAAAAAGGTGGAAGGGATGAATTTCTAAAAGAAAACTAGAGTTTAATAAAAAATTCGAGAGCAACCTTTTTAATTTGGACGTCCCCACGTTTCTAAAAGCATAAGTAGAAATAAAGTAAAATCCATAAATGTTATTTTCTAACATAAAAATGTGCTTTTATTCAAAAAATCAGAAGTGAAAATGAGAAAGACAAGTTCCCTATAATAAGAAAAAGCCATAAAAAATTCTTTAAAATCTTAACCCCAGATATTTAAGTCTATCGAGCTACAATTAATAAACGAATAGTAAATAAAGAATTAATTAAAATTCGCTTATAAATAAACTCGAAACGATTATTTTGGAGAGCAAAGAGGTTAAGAATTAAGGTATTCGAATTATTTATTACAAAATAATTATTTTTTGATTTTTATGAGTTTTTCTAATTTTTTTTCATATTTTGGTGTTTTTAATCATTTTTTTGGAAATTTTTAAAGGTTATGCAAATTTTTTTGAGTTTTTGAGTTATACAGATTTTTTTTTTAATTTTTGGATTTACAGAAATAATTACAAGAAAAGAGAGAGATTTTTTTTTTACAAGATAGGAAAGAGAAGTGGAAATAGACGAAAATATTTACAAAAATATTTACAAAGTAAAAAGGATCGCCCGCGAACAGACTCTTATTTGTGGTTGGTTCGATGAGTCGAACGTCGCGGAGCGATGTTTCATTTTTTTTTTGAATTTTTTTTTTTATTATTATAATTATTATTATTTAAAACATGAATATATTTTTTTTTGAAATTTTTAATTTTTGCAAATTTTTTGGAATTTTTATTAAGTGCTTGAAATAAAAGGACAAAAAATAGGAAACACCCCCATACTTAAGTCCAACATTGTCCCCAATGTTGCACTAAGTATGAGGAACAAGATATTTATATAAAGTAAATATGTAGAAAAAGCAAAAACAAGGGTTTAGAAATCTTCCCTAAACCGCGTTCGGGGAAGCCCGTTAAGAATAACCCTGCAAAAGTTAAAAGAAATAGCAAAAATATAATATAAAAAACGAAAAAGAAAAATTCGGCGAAGATGGTGCGGGTGATAGGGGGCGACAAGTGGGTGTGACTCGGAAGCTAAGGCCTTAGCTAAGAGCGAGCGACCGATATGCGATCCCCTAGCGCTCACAATTGCGAAGCGCGCCGAAACGACAAAATAAATACATAATTAGTGAAATTTTTTATTTTATATATTTTTTCTTAGTTTTTTTTTTTTGAATTTTTAGATAAGTTTATTTCTTTAGTTTTTTTTTTGAAAATAAAAATAAGAAAATAAGAAAATAAGTTAAAAGCAAAATAAAAATGAAAGAGATATATAATTTTTTTTTGAATTTTAAATTTTTTGGATGAAAAGAAAGATAAAAAAAATTCATCATTTTTTTTTAAAGTTTTTTAAGTTTTTTTTTTTTTTTAGTTTTAAAGTTTTAAAGTTTTTAATGTTTTTAAGTTTTTGATTTTTTTTTTTAAGTTTTAAATTTTTCTGAATTTTTTTTGTTTGTTTTAAAGTTTTTTAATTTTTTTTTTGATATATATATATATATATTTTTAAAGTATTTATTATTAATATTAATAATGATATTATTATTATTATTATTAATATAAAATTTTTTGTTTGATCAAAATTATATATATATATATATATATATTAGTAGAAATAAAGGGTAAAATTAATAGGTTTTAGGAATTCAAAATAGTAAGACGATAATTTCCCCGGCAACGGCGCCAAAAACTTGATGCGTTAAAACGCTGGCTCTTATTTAAGTGTGAAAGTGGAGGTTTTTATTTATAAAAAGAAGAGCGTTTTATTTTGTTAGAAATCGAGTTTTAACGAGAGGGAGGCAAGTGCACCTATCGCGTGTAGTACAGGATATTCCCGTGTGGAGGAATATCGGGGTCGTATTGTTCTCGGGGCCGGCTTAGCTATATCTACTCTTTCCCTGAAATACCTATTATTCTACCGAGAATATTTTAGGTTTTATATAAAAAAGGAAAATGGCATAAAAATTAAATAAAAAGCATAATAATAATAAGCATAAAAAGAAAGCAGGAAAAAATGCAGTAAATAAGTGCGGAAGTCCGATGACCAACTTAGCGCGACACTATCAAAAAGAGAATTGAACTAAAATAACTTTTAATAAAAAGAGATCCTAAATTTCAAATTAATTAAGGCGGAGACTCGGTCGTGGAGGTTCCTTAGATATGAGCTCACCTTGGTCTAGGGATATCGTTCACCTGAACGCTAAGACTATTCGACCGATCGCTAGACCGACGAAGGATTCCTCTTAACGCCCGCATTACGCTGAGAACCCCGCTATTGGGTGGGGAACCCAATCCGGTAGAGTCACGCGCCTCCTCTCTCGAGGGTTAGCGCGGATCTCTCTTTACCCAAGGGTGATCGGTCCATACGTACGGCCTCTCGGCGTTGCGTATGGATAATGGAAATAGAACCCGCACATCGATATGCGGTCCTACGCGTCGTTAACCCGGGGCAAACCTTAAGAAATTTAATTAAATAGAGAACATGACCTTTAATTATTTAAAGCCATTTTATCTGTCCCAATGCTCTTCGATATCGAGGGCTAAGGGCGGTTAGCCACTCATCGGAATGGGGACACTTACGCTAGAAAGCGATAAAGAAAACTGTAAAGAAAGCAGTAAGAAAGCAGGAAGAAAGCAGTAAATTGCAAGTCCTACCCAAACGAGTAGGACTGAAGAAAGCAGTAAATGCGAATCCCGGCTCAAATGAGTGGGCGGGGGTAAATTTATACTCATACACACACACACTCTACAGAAATGAAACACACACACACACTCTACTTGAAAAGTAAACACACGCACACACACAAAGTTTTCCTACTCAAGTGAGTAGGAAGAAAATGAAAGCAATAAAAGACAAGTCCCACTCAAACGAGTGGGCAGAAAATGAAAGCAGAGCGCCATTTAACTCTTAACGAGTAGGCGGAAATAGATGCATACGCACACACTCTACAGAAATTGAAATAAAGCTGTAAAATCTAACTCATACACGCACGCACTCTACAGAAATAAGAAAAAGCAAAGTGACTGAAAAATTAAAACAACTGCATTTCTACCGCTAAAATGCGGTAGAAATGCATAAAAAGTGCAAATAAAAATTAACCGGACAAAAAGTTTTGAAAATTAAGACGAAAAGCTAAGTGCTCGGAAAATTAAAACGCCTGCATTTCTACCGCTAGAATGCTGTAGAAATGCATAAAAAGAGAAAATAAAAATTAAACGGAGCGAAAAGTTTTGCAAATAAACGCAAAATGGAAGTTGGCGAAAAATTAGAACAACTGCATTTCTACCGCTAGAATGCGGTAGAAATGCATAAAAAGTGAAAATAAAAATAAACTAAAGCTAAACGGGTGCGAAAAATGAAAATAAAATGGATATTACAACGGCTAGAAAGTGCGAAAAATCCTAAACTAAGCTAAGTTATAAAAGCTATAATTGAAAACAAAGATAAAATGCACAAAAAGGAACGAAAAATCACTTAAGAAAGGCGCTTCCAAATGAACATTCATACTATGTAAAGAGAGAAAAAACTAATATTTCATTTATGAAAAAGCTATTACATGAAAGCTAAAGCTAGAAAGCTAAAACAAACTAAGGGAGGGGGGAGAAAATTCTCTTACATAAGCATTAGGATCCATTTGGGCAGCACTCCCCTAAGTAAAGTGGTCAAAAAAGGAGACAGAATTCTCATACAGCAGCTGCCCTTTTATAGGCAAAATTTCGGGTTGGTCACGCCCTAGGTCACGGGCGTGACAGGGGGGCGTGACAGTACTGTTCATGAGCTGATTGGTGATTTGACTGGAGCTTTGACTTCGGCTGAAAATGTGGCGGTCATGCCCCAGGTCACGGGCGTGACAGGTGTCAGTCACGGGCGTGACTAGGGCGTGACGGGGAGCTGGATCTGGGGATTTGACGCGCGCTTTGACTTCGGGGCAGCCCACGTGGCGGACACGGGCGTGACAGGATTTTCACGGGCGTGACAGGGGGGCGTGACCCGGACAGCTGGCAGCTCGATGTCGGCAGCGTTGACAGTTTGACTAAGCTTGCGGGTCGGCCTCGACACGGGCGTGACGAGCTTTGACACGGGCGTGACGAGCTTTGACACGGGCGTGACAGGCACGGGTCAGTTAAATTGCATGTTTTGACTGGCTGATTGCGTTTGAGAGCCTGACACGCCCGTGTCGGGAGGTGACACGGGCGTGACAAGGCCGAAAATTATTTTTCTGGACAATTTCAGAAAAACAAAAAAAGCTAAGTTAGAAATAAAAATTTACAAAAAAGAAACAATTTATTGAGCAAAACAAACTAAAAAAGAAGAAAATAAAGTAAAACAACAAAATATATACACTATAAAATGGGTATATTTACAACTCATCAATATCCGCCTCACGGATCCTGTGCTGATGATAACCAGAACGAAGATCGATCTTGGAGAACACCGTGCTACCGTGCAACTGGTCAAATAAATCATCGATCCTCGGTAGAGGGTACCTATTCTTGATAGTGACCTTGTTCAACTCCCTATAGTCGATGCAAAGCCGTATTGACCCATCTTTCTTCTTTACAAACAGCACAGGAGCACCCCAAGGCGACGAACTCTGCCTGATAAAACCTTTAGCCAACAGCTCATCCAACTGAATTCGCAACTCCTCTAACTCACGAGGGGCCATCTGGTACGGCGGCTTAGCAATAGGATGCGTACTCGGCTCTAAATCAATCACAAACTCAATATCCCGATCAGGAGGAAGACCAGGAAGATCATCAGGAAAAACATCGGCGAAACCACGAATAATAGGAATCTCCTCCAAGTGTGGTACGCTAACAGCGGTTCCAACCGCCGAGAGTAAACAAGCACAACAACCTGAAAGAAACAACCTCTGAGCACATACCGCAGAGATGACAGGAGAATCCTGACACAGATCAGCATACACGCTGCCGGGCTGACCGTCGTCCCTGATGAAGTCCAAGCGCTTTCCTTTGCACTGAATGACTGCATCATACCTAGACAGCCAATCCATGCCCAAAATGACATCGAAGTCCTCCAGATCAATCATCTTCAGGTCCGTCTTCGCAAGAAAGTCCCCCAACAAAACACGGCAATCCAGTACGCCCAAATCTGACAACACAGATTCACCAGAGGGAAACTTGACACGGAAGGACTCCCGAACACGATCTAAGGTCAACCGATGTCGCTCCACAATGGCTCTAGCCACAAACGAGTGGGTAGCGCCGGAGTCAAACAGAACACGCGCCCAGCGGTTCTTCACCTTAAATTTCCCTGAAATGACCTGAGTCGAGGCTTGAGCCTCCTCGGAAGAGATCACGTTCAGCTTCCCCTTTCCTTTGTCCACACACTGAGGTGGGGGTAATGCCTGCAATGGAACTGCAGGAAGAGCTGGCTGAACCTGAGGACACCTAGTCTTGATGTGACCCTTCTGCCCACACTGAAAGCAGACTCTATCCTTGGACCAACACTGGGCCGCTTCATGCCCGGGTCGCTTGCAAACAGAACAAGAGACATCTTTCCTGGGAGCACTCTGAATCGCATGAACCTGCTCCTTCCTCCGAGCTACTGCCTTCCTGAAACATCTCTCGATAGGGTGGCCTGACTGGCCACAGAAGCTGCACACCACTTTACTCTTCTTCCCCGGAGCCGCACCGGGTACCTGGGGTTTCTTCTCCTCCACTGACTTCCTCTTGTGCTTCCTCATTTGCTGGCCTCTGCTCTTCGCGGTCTCAATAGCCTCCACCTTCAGAGCGGCCTCTACTACACCTGCATAAGTCACTGACCCATAAGCACTGGTCAACTGCTGCACCTCGCTCCTCAAACCACCGAGAAATCGCTTAACTCGATCAGCCTCAACGCTGACCAATCCAGGGGCAAAATGGCTCAACTTGCTGAATTCTATCTCATACTCACCCACCGTGAGTTGCCTTTGCTTCAGATGGAGGAAGTTGTTCATGAGGCGGTCTCGCTCGACCGAGGGTAAGAACTTCCTCAACAGCATCTCCTTGAACACTTCCCAAGAGCATCCAGCTACTAAACTCTCCTTCTCTCTCAGCCACCAACTCTTAGCCAAACCTTTAAGCTTATAGGCGGCTATCATCACCCTCTGATCATCTGCAATCCCTGAGTACAAGAACATCTCCTCCATGGAGATCATCCAATTATCTATGACCATGAAATCCGCCTTCCCGTCGTAAGTGGGAGGGCTCAGCCTCTGAAACTGCGAGATGAAGGCCATCTCTGCTGGCACCACCATTGGAGGTCTCAAGGGTGCAGGAGGAGGAGGAACAACTAACCCCCCCCCCCCCCCCCCCGCAGGGACTTGCACTCCCTGAGCCTGTCCTGCCACAACTGCCACCAAAGACTGAATCTGGGCTCGCACCTCCTCCAACTGCCTACCCATGGAGTCGCTACTCTGACGCAGGCTCTCGATCACCGCATCATTCTGAGCTCTAGATGACTCACCCTCAGACAGGGGAGTCGATCGAGTCGCAGGACGCCTAGCCATCCTCAAATCATAACAACACAAATCAGATCCTAATACAACGACTAGAACCAATAACAAGTACAGACAATACATATATAGATATATACTTAAAGCTGCTAAACTTGCTCTGAGAGTTTATCTTTTTAACAAATATTTGATGTTATGCCCTAACCTAGGATGGTTAACCACCACCTTACTAACTCTTGTGCCTAGATCGGGAATGCATGACTTTTATATTAATTTGAAAACTTATGTGTGTACATATGTCATCCTGCTAGTCTTTAGCTTGGCATGTTGTGCTTATGCAATGTTATGATATGCATGTTTGTGCTATGCATTCTAAAAAGGCCCTAATGCATGTTATGAGCGGCGTACACATGAAAATGTTATGCATCCCATACTACATAACATTCTCATGCAACGAAAAAGAAAACGTGCTAGTCACAGCCATGTGGTGAGGTTATGCATCCCATACTACATAACCCTCACATGTTGCCCCTATGGTGGATCCATATACGAACACATATTATGCATCCCATACTACATAATATGCCCCGTATACTTCATGTTATGCTATGAGTGTAGTGTTCGTGCTTTTGCCAAGACGTGCTGATGATATATCGGTGTGTGAATGACATGATGATGAACTACCAAAACTAAACAAGGAAAGGTTGCCCGACTAACTTGTCAAGCAATCTCCCTCTGATACCAATTGTTCCAACTCACATTTTCTCCGAATTTAGAAATTATCAGAGTATGAGAAAACACATGTCATGATGCCACGTCGAGCAGGGGATAACTGCTGACGCTCAGGCAAAACCATCTACTTACTTATTAGAAGAAATTCATGAGTTTAATGATTAGAAAATCAGTTATATTTTAGAGGCCGTATACCTCGGCTCGGTGGATCATCTTGTCCACAGTTTAAAACTACATATACGCTGCGAAAAAATACTTTATTCAGGTTTATCATCCTAAGGAGTGCATAAGAGTCCCAAGAGAACCACTTATGCTATGCAAGACCCTATATTTAATTTATATAATGTATAAGAAAACGGTCTTGTACGTGATTGGAAAATAGTGATTTAGTTTTATAAAACATGCTGATCATGAGCCTTTTTTTATAATAATAGTTGTAGTTTAAAAATAACTAGCAACCTAATATAAAACCTCCCCAGAGCAAGTAGACTATCTTCAGAAAAAGGTAGCAGCAGAAGTAATATATCTACTACAAGGGTAAAAACTAGCAGTGGGCGCCAACAACCTGAAACGAACCCACTGGCACATATGTATGTCTGTAAGGAAAGTACAGGAAAACTACCTCACTAACAAAACAACCAGATCTCCAAAGTCCCAGAGACCACCAGCAATACCACCGCAACCTAGCCACCAAACTGGCTACAGCTCAGAACCTGAGGCATTCCAAAAGAAAATAGAATAACTCAGCAAGCAAAACAAGGTAAAAACTGTGAAAGAAATGGGATAGATACTACTCTAGAGGGGGGGGGGGGTGAATAGAGTAATCAAAAATTGCACTAGCAAAGTTGACTGTCTACTCAACTCCCTTGGAGTTAATTGCAGAATGAAGGTGATAGATATTTGAGAAGTAACCCTAAAGCCTAACACAAGTGTTGTGAACAAAAGGCAGCCAACTGTAATTACAGTTAAGGCTTGGAATCCTAAACAGCAACTAACAAACCTAATTATAACTAATCACAGCCAACAACACAAGTAATAAATCAAACAACCAGACGACACAAGGGAATTTATAGTGGTTCCCCAAACAACTTGGGTACGTCCACTCTTCTACCAACAAGGTAGGAATCCACTCAGGTTTTTGATCAGGTGCCCTGCCACCAACAAGATCTGCTTCAGGTAGATCCAGAAACCCTTTAGACTTTTGATCAGGTGTCTAAAAACCAACACAGGTATTTGATCAGGTGCCCTGCCACCAAGGTGTACTTTTGAAGGGAGTAATAACCCTTTATAGGAGGGGGAAAGGAGGTTAAAATGTCTTCTCTATTTTACAATAGATTAGAGAAGCACAAGAACTTGCACTGAGCTAGAAAGCTCTAAAGAGTCAAGGCTCCCCCTGGCTAAAAGAACGTCCAGGTGAAGTCTTGCTTCAGTGTAGAAAACACTTCAGAAAATCTGAAGGAAAAAGCTACAAGAAGATAAAGAATATGAAATGAAAATTCTTCTTCAGACAGCTATCTTCTTCTTCTTCTTCTTCAAAAAGCTCTGAGTGAAGATCTTCCTGGAGGCAGGAGAACTCAGGTTGAAGAAGAGTGAAGAGCTAAAACTTCTTCTCAGTTGAATGTGAACAAGCTGAGAGCAGTTGTAAACTGTAAGTTGTAAGCTTGAATGCTGCTGTTAGCTTTTTGTATATCAGAACTAGTTGATTTCTTTCTCCAAAGAATTCTTTATATAGCAGCAGTAGCAACGGTTCTAATTTGAGTTTGAATCTTGTCTTCTACTGAAATCTGCAAGCTGGGCTGCAAATAGCATAAAGCAAGAACAAAAACTGCAGACAGATATCCTATAAAAGGATAAAGCTTTCTAAGAAGCTGTAAGTAACTCTGATAAAATAATACTAGAGAAAGTCACATCAGAAGAAACTCTTTATGGCCAAAGAAGACTTTTTGAGTCTAACGGCTATAAAGGACAGCCTGGCAGATAAAGCAGAAAATATATTTCATTTAATAAGACAAACAACTTTGTCAGAAAAAGATTGGCTCATGCATAAGGAATGGAGCAGATATTACATGGAAATAATATCATAAATTTATTCAAATAATCTTTTATAAAATATGCCAAAATAAATATGAAATAAATTACATCATAGAAGATGACAAAATTACTCAAGACATACAGCAAAACGTCGAACGACCCTCGGAGATCGTCGACCGAAGCACAGAGATCGTCGACCTATCAGACAGATAGTCGAACGATACAGATAGTCGAACTATCATAGAAGATAGTCGAACTACCTCAGCAGATAGTAGACCTATCAGAACAGATAGTCGAGCTATCAGATAGTCGATCTATCAGGACAGATAGTCGAGCTATCAAGCAAAAGAGATAGTCGACCTATCAAACAGATAGTTGAACTATCAAAGAAAATAGATAGTCAACCTATCAACAGATAGTCGAACTATCAAAGAAAACAGATAGTCGACCTATCAACAGATAGTCGAACTATCAGATAGTCGAACTATCCAAGCAGATAGTTGAACTATCAAGAAGGGCAGATAGTCAACCTATCAACAGATAGTCGAACTATCAAAGAGAACAGATAGTCGAGCTATCAAACAGATAGTCGAACTATCAAAGATAACAGATAGTCGACCTATCAAATAGATAGTCGAACTATCAGATAGTTGAACTATCCAAGCAGATAGTTGAACTATCAAGAAGAGCAGATAGTCGACCTATCAACAGATAGTCGAACTATTAAAGAGAACAGATAGTCGACCTATCAACAGATAGTCGAACTATCAAAGAAAACAGATAGTCGACCTATCAAGCAGATAGTCGAGCTATCAGGAAGACGATCGTCGATCGGCTGATCGACGATAGTCGAGCGACGTTCGACTATAGTCGAACCAGAAATTACTTAGCTAGATTTTCATCTGAACAGGCAATTCTACACAACTAGAGAATCTATCCTATTAACTAACCTTTGACCATAGATAAATCTTGGGTCAAGAGACTAAAAGAGAAGACTGAACTCAAATCAAAACTAGGGTACCAACAATCTCCCCCTATTTGAGTTAAGTCTCTCAACAACAAAACACACAAAACTAATTACTGAAAAGTAAATAAAAAGCATGAAGGGAAATAACTAAGCAGATAACATCAATCAATCAGATAAGCAAATAACTGTTAATCAATGAAATTTTTAAGATGCTTCAGAATTAGGTTTAGGTTGAGAAGAACTAGGAAGTAAAGTAATTTTTCTAGAAGGATCTTGAGCTTCTTTTCTCGATAACTTCAGGTCTTGTTCTCCAATGATTTTCGATTCTGACGCTCTTGGGACAACTGCCTCAGGATGCTTTTCCATGTATTTTGAAGGATCAAATACCTCAGGCCTAACCTGGAATTTATCGAGCTCCTTCATTCTGAATTTTGACATAGTGGTTAATCCTGCAGTGTCTTTGCCTTCAGCTTTATCTTTCTTAATTTGAGCTGATCCAACAAGTTCAAGAAAACGAGCCATCCTAAAATCAGGATCAAGCTCTGGGCTTTCATACACATTTTCAGAAGTTGTATCAACAGTTTTCATAGCTTTAAACTTAATAGACATGTCTAGCAGACTTTCAGCTGGTTCTTTATCCGGAATAACTAGATAAGAAGGAGGAGCAAACTAAGCAAATATCTTGCTAGATTTTTCAGAGAAAATAATTCGCTTACCTTTTGAAACAGCCTTCACAGTATGATCTGGCTTTGGAGAGGTTGAGCTCTTGAGTTCTTTGGAAGGAGGAGGAGAAAAAGTTGGTCTTTGATACACTACCTCCTTTACTTGTTCCTTAACATCAACATCAAGTCTTTGATAGCCAAATTGAGTTTTATCTTGATATCCTTGAGAACTTTTCCTTTGTGATGACTGAGATGGGTTGAACCTGTCAGACTGAGTAGCAGAATTTGCAGATAGGTTTCTAGAGGCTCCTGCACTAGGAGGTGGAGGAGGAGGACCTCTAGGAGTCCATCTTGGGACAGGACTATCATACCTCTTTGACTTCTTCCTTTACTTCTGCTGTTTTTTAGAAAATGCCATCCAGTGCTGGAAATCATTTGATTTAGGATCAATTCCTTTCAGGATATAGTAGGGAGTATCATTATCTGGATTTGGAGGAGGAGGAGCCATAGCTTTCCTTTTCTTTTTAGCAGATCTTTTTCTTTTAGACTCATCAGATTCATTAGAATCAATTTCATCCTCAGAATTTGAAGAAATAGGGAGATCATATGGATCAATTGCCTCTTACACAGCTCTTTCCTTTTCTTTTAGGGAAGCTTTTTCTAATTCATCTTCCATAGCATCCTGTGCCAGGAGAGCATCTAAATCCAATCCAGGGGAATCATCCCATACAGTAGACTTTTCAATTTGAGCATCTGAAGCCTTTTCTTGTTGATCAGAAACTGTCATGGTGACCAGTTCTACTTGCACTGCTAGCTGAGCTGGCTGAGCAGCCTCAGAAACTTGAGCAACTCGTTCTGGTTCAGTTTGAACTTCTGTAGCTGGTTGGTGATCAGGCTCTTGAACATCTAATAATTCTTCCATTTTATCTGTAATATTATGAATAAAATTTTGCTAAATGACATCGAATCATTCCTTCCAGGTATTCCCAAACGATCATATCAGTTATCAAGTCTAAAAAGTGAGTAAAAGGGATACCTTCAGAATTGTCCTTTGAGTGTCCTAACTCCCATAATTCATCTAGAAAGGAAGTGATAACTCCTTCTTGGTATAGGGCGACCAGGGGAGTAGAACATTCTTCTAGGCAAACTTTGACAATGAATTCAGACTTCATTAAGGCATCAGAAATTTCTTTTTCAGACAAAGAAGGAGGAGCTGATTCTTCTATTTCTTTCTCTACAACTACAGGAGGATCTGCTGGAGGGGAGGCCAAAGGCAGCTCAGAGGCATCTTCATTAAGCATCTCCCCCTGCCTGATTTCAGTAGATACTGAAACCAGGCCCCTAGATGAAGAGGGCTCAGCAGACTTTGAGAGTGCTTGGATGGCAGCAGTCAAAGAAGAGATGGAGGATGCAAGGGGAGCAATTGCCTCTTTAATCATAATTTTGATCGAAGGAGTAATTAACTCCAAGATGCTAGAAATGAATGCTGGAGTGATTTCAAATGATGAAGGGGGAATCTCAGTGGATGGATGATCAGCAGGAATGGTGTATTCTTGATGAACTGGAGAGTGAACTGGAGATGGAGAGTGAACTGGAGTTGGATGAGTGGATGCAGGATGATCAATGTGATCTGAAGAAGGAATTGGAGAATGAGGAGGAGTAGAAATTTCAGAAACCAATAAATCAAAACTAGGATGAGATATCCTAGCAAGATGAGAGGGTAGAGGAGATGCATGAGGTGATGCATGGAGAATTGTAGATGAATCAGGAAGATGAGAAGCAGAAGGTCGTACTTCAATTAAAGTTAATGGAACTTCAACTGAAGTAGACGGTAATGCAGATGAATAAGATGGAAGGGAGAGATTTGCTGAGCCAGCTTCTTGTAGGAGAGGAGTGACTGAGGTAGTCCTGGTACTCTCAGATGCAGCTGGAGCAACCCCTGATGGAGCGGGCTTCAGAAAAGTCCTTTCCCACTTGGCGAACAAGGTTGGGTCCATCTTCTTGCTGGCGTTGATGGAAGTAGTAGCTGAAACTAACAGATGGGGATATTTCTCCTTCAGAAAAATCCCAAGCACCCTACCTAGGGTGACTTCTTTCTTGCTGTTCTTTTTCCTGATCAAATCAAACAGAACTCCTGCCCAATTAATCTGTTTCTTATTCACAATTGCACACATCAGTGCAAACTGCTGCCTTGTAATATTGTCATGGGCAGAGTGCTTTCCCAGTAGCACTTTTCCGACGAGTTCAGCAAGGAACTTAATCTTAAACGGAAAATTTACTTTAAGCAACTTAGAGGGAATGCCTTCGGCATGTCCCAGCTCTGTCAGCATTCTCCCAAACTCTGGGGTATCTTGCTCGTAATCTTCTTCCCCATTTATCAATCCAAATATTTCAGTTAAAATGGTGGGAGTCAAAGTTACCTCTTCTCCGCCAATTGTTCCGCTCATAGAATCATCATTTGAAGACGAAGTAAATGCCCATTCTTTAATCTCTTGAATGTTTATCTTTATCCTGGAGGACATGAGCTTTTCCAAGCCTTGATCTTTGCATAAGGTGAGAATTTCCATAATTCCGGATTCGCAGCAACTGAAGGAATCGAAATCCACACTGAAGCCTGCATCGAACTTCACCACTGTCAAGAGAGATGGAGAAATTTCCATTGAAGGGGCTGGAGAAGACGAGAAAGAGACGGCGAGGACGAAGCGGCAGAAATCGCAAGACAAAGAGCAAGCAGGAAGACGAAATATGAAAAGACGCTCTCCGTCGATGATAAAAAGAAAGATCTCTTAACCTAGGTCGACCATCGGCTTTATATTAAAACAACGATCGTCGATCTATTTAAAAGATACTGGAGACGATGGTCGAACGATCGTTCGACGATCGGTCCTGAAGCAGAGTAGTCGATCAATCGTTCGACTATTTCTGTCTTCACAAACAGCAAGCTGTCGTCAACCATAGATCGACGATAGGCTCGACCTGTTCGGCTATCTTCGAACGCCGGTCGATGATCTTCAAGCAGATAAGCTATCTTCAACCATAGGTCGACGATAGGCTCGATCCGATCGACTATCTTCGAACGTCGTTCGACGATCTTCAAACAAGTTTCAACAAGGCAGACGTCACACTTAGTCTCTTCCATTAATCATGCCTAGTTGAACCAAAAAGAACAGATGCTTCTGTTCATCTAAGGGCTTGGTGAATATATCACCTCTCTGAAGGTCTGTGGATATGAACTCAAGGCTGATCTTGTTCTTTTCCACACAATCTCTCAGGAAATGGTGCCGGATCTCAAAGTGTTTCGTTCTAGAGTGGTGCACTGGATTTTGTGCAATAGATATAGCACTGGTACTATCACACATGATTTTTGTGTTCTTGTGTGTGTACCCATAATCCAAAAGCTGGTTTTGTATCCACAGGATCTCTGAACAACAACTAGCAGCTGCTATATATTCAGCCTCTGCAGTTGAAGTTGAGACAGAAGCCTACTTCTTACAGAACCAAGAGACCAATCTCTCTCCCAAGAACTGACAAGTTCCCGAGGTACTTTTCCTGTCAACTCGACAACCAGCATAATCAGAATCAGAGTATCCAATTAATTCAAATTCTGATTCAGCTGGGTACCAAAGTCCTAGATTTGGACATCCCTTTAGGTATCTCAAGATTCTCTTGAGAAGAATCAGATGAGATTCCTTGGGGTTGACCTAGAATCTAGCACAAAGGCATGTAGCAAACATTATATCTGGCCTACTTACAGTTAAATACAATAGGGAACCAACAATGCCCCTATAATTCTTTTGATCAACAGGCTTTTCCTGATCATCAGAATCTATAACTACATTAGTAGCCATAGGTGTATGCATTGCTGAAGCATCAGCCATCCCAAACTTCTTTACCAATTCCTTGGCATATTTAGATTGGGAGATGAAGATGCCATCAACATCTTGCTTTACTTGGAGACCAAGAAAGTAAGACAGCTCACCCATACTTCTCATCTCAAACTTAGAATGCATCAAGTTAGAGAACTTTTTGCACAGTTTAGGATCAGTGGAACCAAAAATAATGTCATCCACATACACTTGAACTAACAGGATTGTGTCCTTGTGGTGCTTGACGAAGAGGGTTCTATCAACTACTCCCCTAACAAAGTTATGCTCTAACAGGAAACTAGCTAGAGTCTCATATCAGGCTCTTGGTGCTTGTTTGAGTCCATAAAGAGCTTTTTGCAACTTGAAAACATGTGAGGGCTGAGTTGAAAAAACAAACCCAGGTGGTTGTTCAACAAATACCTCTTCCTTTATCTCACCATTTAGAAAGGCACTTTTGACATCCATCTGAAAAACCTTAAACTTCATATAGGCTGCATAGGCTAAAAAGATCCTTATTGCCTCTATCCTTGCAATAGGAGCAAAGGTTTGGTCATAATCTATACCTTCCTCCTGTCTGTAGCCCTGAGCTACAAGCCTAGCTTTGTTCCTTACAATGATTCCATTTGTATCCAACTTGTTTCTATACACCCACTTGGTGCCTATGATCAGATGGCCTTTAGGTCTTGGAACAAAAGTCCATACTTTACATCTTTCAAACTGATTGAGTTTCTCTTGCATAGCAATGATCCAATGGGGATCTAGCTCAGCATCTTTAATGGTGAGGGGCTCAATCTGTGAAAGGAAACAAGCATGCATCACATCCTATCTTAACTGATGTCTTGTTTGAACACCAGCTGATATGTCTCCAATCACTTGAGATGTAGGATGATCTCTAAGTGTGACAATATCAGTAGGTGGGATGTGATCTTCAGCAATAGTTGGGATAATTCCTCAGGAGGAATTTGATCTACTATTGGTGGAATAACAACAGCTTCTGCTAAGTCTTCATCACTGTCTAATTCAGTGATATGAAGAGTTGATAGATGGAGAATCTCTTGAGTGACATCTTTGCTAGATTCTGGTACCTGCAATGAACTTGAGGAAGGGGAAGTTTCCTTCTCCTTGTAAAACATCTGAGATTCATCAAAGAATACATGCACAGACTCTTCAATTTTAGAAGCTGATTTATTAAATACCCTATAAGCTTTGCTTACTTGGGAATATCCAAGAAAAATTCCCATTGAAGCTTTTGCTTCAAATTTTCTAAGGTATTCTTTATTAGTATTATGAATATAAACTACAAAACCAAATACTCTAAAATATTTTATTTTAGGTTTCTTTCCTTTAAGCAACTCATAAGGAGTTTTACACTTAAGCTTGTGTATCAGACTTCTATTCAAGACATAGTTGGCTGTACTAACAGCTTCTGCCCAATAGGAAAGAGGCATATTAGCATCTGCCAACAATGTGCCTGCAGCTTCAATCAGGGTTCTGTTTTTCCTTTCCACTACCCCATTTTGTTGGGGAGTTCTAGGAGCTGAGAAGCTATGTTTGATACCTTCTCTCTCACAGAATTCTTGCATGAGAAGAGAGTCAAACTCAGTACCATGATCACTTCTGATCAAGGACACATGAGTAGAGTACTCAGTCTGCACACATAATAGAAAATCTATAAGGGCTTTGAAGTTATCAGCCTTAGTTCTCAAAAAGAACACCCAACTGAACCTAGAGAAGTCATCTACAATGACTAGGGTGTAATACTTCCCTCCTAAACTCTGTACATTTATTGGGCCAAATAAGTCCAAATGTAATAAATACGGGATTCTAGGAGAATCACTTTTATTTACTGATTTAAATGAATTCTTGGTTTGCTTGCCTAATTGACAAGCCTTGCATAGGCTCTCCTTCTTGTAGGGGCAAGAAGGTAAACCTCTAACAAGGTTATGTTTAGATAACCTAGATATATTCTTGAGGTTAACATGGCTAAGCCTTTTATTCCATAAGGTATTGTTATTTGTTATTTCATTAAATAAGCAGATTTCAGAGTGAGTTGAGTTAAAATCTACTAAATAAATGTTACCTTGTCTAATACCTACTAACACAACATTATTATTTAAAGTAATATTACAAAGAGAGTTAGAAAATGATACCTGGTATCCAGCATCACATAACTGACTTACTGAAATGAGATTATGCTTCAGTCCAGTTATATAAGCAACTCTCTTGAATGTTACAGCTCCAATTATCATCCTGCCATAGCCTTCAGTTTGACCACAGCTTGAATATCCAAAGATCACCTTTGGGCCAAGCTTGTCCTTGAACCTTGACAGATGTTCTTTATTTCTTGTCATATGCTTGGAACAACCACTATCCAAATACCACTTATTCTAAGTGATAGGATAGGTCTTCACCTGCAAATAAATCAATTAAACATTGTGGACCCAGGTAACCTTGGGTCCCTTGTTTTTCACATAAGAAAAACTGGAAATAAATGAATAAGCAGGTTGAGGGTGATAACCTAACGGGTAAGATCTTCTAGGTGGGATTCTCCATGCAGATGATGGGTCAATGAACCTAGGGTTTCAATTTACATTCGGGTTTCTAAAGTTCTGGTTGAAGTTTTGAAATTCATGTTGAAAACATCGATCGGCGTTCGACGATGGATGCACAGATCGTCGAGCTTCGTTCGACCTCTGAGCATGCGATCGTCGAGCAGCGTTCGACGCTTTTTGTATTTCCTTAAGTTTTTGTTTTCTTTTCTCTCTCTTAGCTTTATTTAAAGCTTTATTAACCTGATTAACTTGCTCAGTGTTTTTTTATTCCACTAGATGAAATAAAATTCACTGGAGTTGAAAGAAGGTTTTTAAGAATGATTGGGGGTTCACTAGAAGAAGCTCTTAAGCCTAATTTGTTATTGCCTGGCCTAGTGTAAGACATGCTGGTTATTTCAAGCAACTTAAGGCTTCTACCATTCAGAGATTCTTCTAACCTTTTGGACTTAGCTAATTCATTCTTAAGGAATTTTATTTCTTCACCAGAATTAGTGAGTTCTGCTATTAACCTAATGTTTTCAATGGAAATTAATTCAGATTCAGCTAGTTTATTTCTAAGCTCTTTTATTTCCTTTTCAGAACTAATTAAATCTAAACATAAAGATTTAAAATCTGATTTAAATTCAGCAGATGTAAAATCATAAGATGACAATATCTCATCTTCTGTTGGCATTTCTTCATCAAAATCTGAACTCTCTGCAGCTGAGTGATTGCTGCAGGCATCAATTGCCATCAGGCAAACTTCCTTTGCCTTCTTTTCTTCCTCATCCTCACTGGAGCTTGAGGAGGAAGATTCCTTATCAGAATCGCTCCAGGTTTCAGCAACAAAACCTCTTTCCTTCTTTTTGTTCTTGTAGGAGGATGGCTTGGAATGCTTCCTGTGCTGATCCTTGTCTTTCCTTTTCTCTTTATTCTTTTCCTCTGGACAATCTGGAAGAATATGTGCAGGCTTCCTGCAACCATAGCAAATTATTTCTTTAGTAGGAGTGCGATCATACCTTGGTTTTTCTTCATATTTTGAAGACTTCTTTCTGAATTCTTTCCTTCCCATCTTGAGAAACCTTTTGGCAAATAATGCCATCAGTTCCTCATTGGACTGGCTTCCTTCAGAAGCATCAGCAGCTTTGAGAGCAAGGGTTTGCTCTTTTCTTGTGGGAGTTGGAGTCTTTGCTTCAGCCTCAGCTTCCCTGGACTTCAGCACTTGCTCAAAGGACTTGAGCTTGCCGAGAAGGGCTTTTGTTGAAATTTCTGTTGTGCTTCTAGCCTCCTTGATAGGACAGATCCTCAGATCCCATGTGCTAGGGAAGCACATAAGAATCTTATCATTGACCTCTGTTAATGAAATATCCTTGTCAAGAGTCCTCAGCTCATTGATGATGGAGCTGAGCCTTGTGTACATTGCTTCAACTGATTCAGCATCAGTTTTCTTGAAATTCTCATACTGGGAGATAAGGTTGGACATTCTGTCCTTCCTTTCATCAGCTAAACCAGCTACAATCTAGTTCAGTGTATCCCACATTGCTTTTGCTGAGGAGCAGTCAGCAACCTTCTAGAATACTTCATCAGACATTGTCTGAGCCAGAATGTTCATTGCCTTAGCATCTGCTATCTTTGCCTTTTTGTATTCATCATTGTAATCTGGAGGAGGCACTGCACTCATATCAGTTGATGATGAAGCAGTAGCTGCAGCAGGTGCTCTTGGTGGTCCTGTCAAAATAGAAGCAAAAATACTCTCATCAATAGAGTTCATATATAACTTAATCCTTGCCTTCCAGATGCTAAACTTAGCTAAGTTGCATGCTGGAGGTCTGGTGCTAGAGTAATCCTTGGACTGGGCCATGATAGTGAAAGTGAATATCAATAATTCTTGGTATCTATCAGGATCTTGTGACTTAGGTGTTAGCCTATACAGTCAGACAACCTCCCTCTGATACCAATTGAAAGAAAAGGGATAGATACTACTCTAGAGCGGGGGTGAATAGAGTAATCAAAAATTGCACTAGCAAAGTTGACTGTCTACTTAACTCCCTTGGAGTTAATTGTGGAATGAAGGTGATAGATATTTGAGAAGTAACCCTAAAGCCTAACATAAGTGTTGTGAACAAAAGGCAGCCAACTGTAATTACAGTTAAGGCTTGGAATCCTAAACAGCAACTAGCAAACCTAGTTATAACTAATCACAGCCAACAACACAAGTAATAAATCAAACAACCAGACGACACAAGGGAATTTATAGTGGTTCCCCAAACAACTTGGGTACGTCCACTCTTCTACCAACAAGGTAGGAGTCCGCTCAGGTTTTTGATCAGGTGCCCTGCCACCAACAAGATCTGCTTCAGGTAGATCCAGAAACCCTTTAGACTTTTGATCAGGTGTCTAAAAACCAACACAGGTTTTTGATCAGGTGCCCTGCCACCAAGGTATACTTTTGAAGGGAGTAATAACCCTTTACAGGAGGGGGAAAGGAGGTTAAAATGTCTTCTCTATTTTACAATAGATTAGAGAAGCACAAGAACTTGCACTGAGCTAGAAAGCTCTAAAGAGTCAAGGCTCCCCCTGGCTAAAAGAACGTCCAGGTGAAGTCTTGCTTCAGTGCAGAAAACACTTCAGAAAATCTGAAGGAAAAAGCTACAAGAAGATAAAGAATATGAAATGAAAATTCTTCTTCAGGCAGCTATCTTCTTCTTCTTCTTCTTCAAAAAGCTCTGAGTGAAGATCTTCCTGGAAGCAGGAGAACTCAGGTTGAAGAAGAGTGAAGAGCTAAAACTTCTTCTCAGTTGAATGTGAACGAGCTGAGAGCAGTTGTAAACTGTAAGTTGTAAGCTTGAATGCTGCTGTTAGCTTTTTGTATATCAAAACTAGTTGATTTCTTTCTCCAAAGAATTCTTTATATAGCAGCAGCAGCAACGGTTCTAATTTGAGTTTAAATCTTGTCTTCTACTGAAATTTGCAAGCTGGGCTGCAAATAGCATAAAGCAAGAACAAAAACTGCAGACAAATATCCTATAAAAGGATAAAGCTTTCTAATAAGCTGTAAGTAACTCTGATAAAATAATACTAGAGAAAGTCACATCAGAAGAGACTCTTTACGGCCAAAGAAGACTTTTTGAGTCTAACGGCTATAAAGGACAGCCTGACAGATAAAGCAGAAAATATATTTCAACTAATTAGACAAACAACTTTGTCAGAAAAAGATTGGCTCATGCATAAGGAATGGAGCAGATATTGCATGGAAATAATATCATAAATTTATTCAAATAATCTTTTATAAAATATGCCAAAATAAATATGAAATAAATCACATCATAGAAGATGACAAAATTACTCAAGACATACAGCAAAACGTCGAACGACCATCAGAGATCGTCGACCGAAGCACAGAGATCGTCGACCTATCAGACAGATAGTCGAACGATACAGATAGTCGAACTATCAAAGAAGATAGTCGAACTACCTCAGCAGATAGTCGACCTATCAGAACAGATAGTCGAGCTATCAGATAGTCGATCTATCAGGACAGATAGTCGATCTATCAAGCAAAACAGATAGTCGACCTATCAAACAGATAGTCGAACAATCAAAGAAAACAGATAGTCGAACTATCAACAGATAGTCGAACTATCAAAGAAAACAGATAGTCGACCTATCAACAGATAGTCGAACTATCAGATAGTCGAACTATCCAAGCAGATAGTCGAACTATCCAAGCAGATAGTTGAACTATCAAGAAGGGCAGATAGTCGACCTATCAACAGATAGTCGAACTATCAAAGAGAACAGATAGTCGACCTATCAAACAGATAGTCGAACTATCAAAGAGAACAGATAGTCGACCTATCAAACAGATAGTCGAACTATCAGATAGTTGAACTATCCAAGCAGATAGTTGAACTATCAAGAAGAGCAGATAGTCGTCCTATCAACAGATAGTCGAACTATCAAAGAGAACAGATAGTCGACCTATCAACAGATAGTCGAACTATCAAAGAAAACAGATAGTCGACCTATCAAGCAGATAGTCGAGCTATCAGGAAGACGATCGTCGATCGGCTGATCGACGATAGTCGAGCGACGTTCGACTATAGTCGAACTAGAAATTACTTAGCCAGATTTTCATCTGGACAGGCAATTCTACACAACTAGAGAATCTATCCTATTAACTAACCTTTGACCATAGATAAATCTTGGGTCAAGAGACTAAAAGAGAAGACTGAACTCAAATCAAAACTAGGGTACCAACAAACTGCATGAAAGAGTCAACCAAGGGGAAAAAGTGAAAGAAAGATGCTCAACATGCAGTAGAAAAAGTCACAACTGTCCAAAGTAGGACAACAAGAAAAGCACTACGTGCAAGGAAACAGCAACCATCCTGTCCAGGAACTACATCCTGAAGGGCCTACTAGGCTACCAAGAGCCCAAAGTGTTGCAATCTACAAAGGAAGAAACTTCTAACATCCTAAGCTGTGGGAAATGGTAGTAGTAAAAACAAACAACATGGATCCGGGTTGGAGGCAAACTTAGTCCCTCAACCACCATTTCCATGCTAACAAGCTCAAGCGTCTATATGCGAAAGCACAAGGGACCTTCCACCCCCTTGCCCAGCCCATACCTGGAGCAAGATATAAGAATAAGGGTAGCCTTGGCTAAATTGCACAACACCTCCCCATGAAGAGCTTCAACCCACCACTACTAACCACGACCCACGATTCGGCCATTAGGAAAGAGAAACATGGCCGACAAGGAAATTACAAAAAGAAATCAAATCGAGGAATTCACTCAGGAACGAGAATCAAGGTAAGGGAAAGTATTGAAATAACTCAACACGGCTTGGCGTTAAGTAGGACCCACTCAATGCCTAACCAGACCTTGGCGTTGAGTGAGCTAGCCTCACTCAGCGCCAAAACAAGCATGGCGTTGAGTGAAGCTCACTCACTCAATGCCTCTTGTAAGAACAACTCTGGCGTTGAGTGAGCCAACCTCACTCAATGCAAAAATAGCCATTGCGTTGAGTGAGGTACACTCACTCAATGCCCTGGTACTTAGCCAAAAACAGAGAAAGTGGCGTTGAGTGAGCTGGCCTCACTCAATGCTAAAACAGCAATGGCGTTGAGTGAAGCTCACTCACTCAACGCCCTTACACTTAGCCGCAAAAGAGAACTACGGCGTTGAGTGAGTCCACCTCACTCAACGCCAACACAACAATGACGTTGAGTGGGGTTCACTCTTTCAACGCTCTAGCACAGCCGCCACGAGGAAAACCTGTGGAGTTGAGTGAGCTGACCTCACTCAACGCCAAACCAGAAATGGCGTTGAGTGAGGTCAACTCACTCAACGCCAAAGTACTTAGCCTTAGAAAAGGCTATGTCATTGAGTGAGGACACCTCACTCAACGCCAAGGTACTTGGATGCACAGAGGCGGTGGCGTTGAGTGAGGTCGACGCACTCAATGCCAAAACCGAAATGGCGTTGAGTGAGGTCGACTCACTCAACCCCAAAACACTTGGCTTCACAAGAAAACCGCGGCGTTGAGTGAGCTTGCCTCACTCAACGCCAAAACAGATATGGCGTTGAGTTAGGTCGACACACTCAACGCCAAAGTACTTAGCCGCTAGTAGGGGCTACGACGTTGAGTGAGTTCACCTCACTCAACGCCCCAGTACTTTGCCAAAAAAAACTAACAACTGACCAGCTGTGGCGTTGAGTGTGTGCACCACACTCAACGCCAAACCCGTAAAGGCTTTGAGTGTGTGCACCATACTCAACGCCAATCCCGGGAAGGCTTTGAGTGTGTGCACCACACTCAACGCCAATCCCGGGAAGGCTTTGAGTGTGTGCACCACACTCAACGCCAACCCGAGAGCCCAAACTTGCTTTTCAAAAAAAAACAACACAGCAGGCACCCCCTTCTCTCTCTCTCTCTCTCGGCTTCACCCGCAAGCCACCAACCAGACAACAATCTGTAGTTAAATCGGCGGCATTACGCCGGCGGGTTGGGCACCATCAACACAAAGAAGGGGGCTCAATAGGAGAAACTAAGCCTTAAAAATTCAGCAAGATACAAGATCATCATGGCCTCTACCCTAGGGCTAACCGGGATTTTCAATAATAACAAGAGAATAAGAGAATGGCAAGGGCAAGAACACCACTTGCCTCGATTTCCGGCGAAGCTTGGACGGCTTTCCCTCTCCTTTTCTTGGCACTGACAGCAGCAGCACCTAAAACATTCTCCCTAACATTAATGGCGGAAAATCCTCAAAACTGAAATCCCAATATCACCAAAATTCCACAAAAAACGAATATCTTACCGTCGAAACGAAGATCTAAGAGAGAGCAAGACAACGCCGCTTTTGGAATCGAAATCCGTCCACGAACAAGCCTGGAATCACCGACCGAAGGGGGGGTACAGGAATAACGATTTTCTCTCTGCTTTCCGCGAACAAGAGCAGGCGACGGTTTCACACAGCAAGAAGAAGGAGAAAGAAGTGGGCCGCCACTTCTAGACAAAGCTTTTATACTAAAGCTTGACACACAGTTTCGGCAAAAACCGAAACTAAGCCGCCTATTCTCTTAAAAATAAGAGAATTCAGAAAAAACAAGCCAATACAAGGCTGCCACCTAAGCAGGAAATAATTGCTGAATAAATTCAGCCGCAGGAACCAACGCTTCAGCCCTTAACCGCTGGTTCAAGACAAACTTATACAAATTTATAAAATACATATACTATTAACACACCAAAATGATGCGAAAACTGAATCACCTCGGAATTCGACGAAATTCGCACCGTAGCTAAATACCCACGCTACGAACACAACGGCGAAGTTGAGATTAACTTTCGACGAACAGAACTCGAGTTATACCCATATAAAGCCAAAACACAACCATCCCCGAGCGGCCTCACCGGGTCACCCAAAACGACTCGGCTTGCTAAGGAGATCTTGCTAATAGGCTACAAAATAGGGCACTAAGTTCTAAGGAGCTAAACCACACTCCACAAATGGCACAAGACACGGAAACGCATCATCGTAACGCCAAACGAGAATAAAAATAATCGCAGAAAAATCGGGGGCATTACAACCGGGGTCTAACTGATACCTACTAGACATACTCAAAGCAAAGGAGATATCGGGTCGAGTACACAACATTGCATACATGATTGATCCAATTGCCGAAGCATATGGAATCAACTTCATGCGGTCCTTATCTTCACAAGATTTTGGAAACTGGTCCTTAGAGAGATTCACACCATAAGACATGGGTAAAAATCCTTTCTTGGACTCAAGCATGTTGAACTGCTTCAACACCTTCTCAATGTATGTACTCTGGGTCAAACCCAGCAACTTCTTTGATCTATCTCTATAGATCTTAATATCGAGTATGTAATTCGCTTCACCCAAGTCCTTCATAGAAAAGCAGTTCCCTAAGTTGTTCTTAACAATTTTCAGGGTAGGAATGTCATTCCCAATTAAAAGTATGTCATCTACATACAATATCAGGAAGACAACAATGCTCCCACTGATTCACTTGTAAACACAAGGCTCATCTTCATTCTTGATGAAACCAAACTCTTTGATTTTCTCATCAAAACGAAGATTCCAACTTCAGGAGGCCTGTTTCAGTCCATAGATGGACTTATTCAGCTTGCATATTTTAGTGGCGTCATTTGGGGATACAAAACCCTCGGGTTGTGTCATGTACACTTCCTCAAGGAGGTTTCCATTAAGGAAAGCCATTTTGACATCCATCTGCCAGATCTCGTAGTCATAATACGCAGTAATTGCAAGCAATATCCTTATGGACTTTACCATGGCAACAGGGGAAAAGGACTCATCATAGTCAATACCATGAATTTGCTTGAAACCCTTAGCCACCAGTCGCCCTTTGAATTTATGTACATTCCCATCCATGTCGGTCTACTTCTTGAAGACCCATTTGTACCCTATGGGTCGTACCCCTTCAGGTGGTTCGACCAAGTTCCAAACTTGGTTTGCATACATGGAGTACATTTCGGATTTCATAGCCTCAAGCCATTTGTCATAGTCCGGTCCATTCATAGCCTCTTGGTAGGTCGCTGGTTCATCATCATGATCCATAAGCAACAAACTAGCTATTTGAGACATGAGAAATCCATATCTCTCAGGCTCAAACCTCGGTCTACCAGATCTACGTAGGACTTGTGTTTCTTGAGCAGGTTCTCTAGATACAACATCTTGTAGTCTTGTCTCAGAATCCAATTCCGGTTCATTCACTACTTGTGGTTCTTGAACTTCTTCAAGTTCTACCTTTTTAGTGTTTCTTGATAAGAACTCTTTCTCCAAGAAGACACCAGTCCTTGCGACAAACACTTTGCCCTCGGACGGTAGGTAAAAGTAATACCCTTTCATTTCCTTAGGATATCCCACCAGATAACATTTATCTGATTTGGGTTCCAGCTTGTCAGGCATTTGACGTCGCACGTATGCCTCACAACCCCAAATTTTAATGAACGACATACTAGGATGCTTCCCAGTCGATATCTCATATGGTGTCTTCAGAACCGTTTTCGTTGGAGCGCGATTCAGTGTCATTACAGCAGTCTCTAAAGCAAAACCCCAAAAGGAAACAGGCAAGTCTGCATGACTCATTATCGAACGTACCATGTCTAACGAAGTACGATTTCTCCTCTCAGACGCACCATTATGTTGTGGTGTTCTAGGTGGAGTGAGCTGTGATACAATACCACACTCTTTCACATGATCACGGAACTCATGACTCAGGTATTCGCCACCTCGATCAGATCGGAGTGCTTTAACCCTTTTTCCCAACTGGTTTTCTACTTCAATTTTGAACTCTTTGAACTTTTCAAAGGTCTCAGATTTGCACTTCATAAGATACACATATCCGTATCTACTGAAATCATCAGTAAATGTAACGAAGTAGAAATACCCACCTCTATCCATGGAGCTCATGGGTCCACATACATCACTATGTACAACACCCAAGAGATCCTCAGCCCTCTCAGTATAACCAGTGAAAGGGGCTTTAGTCATTTTACCTAACAAACAAGATTCGCATCGCTCAAATGATTCATAATCAAATGAGTCCAAAAGTCCATCTTTATGGAGCTTGGATATGTGCTTCTCGTTTATATGGCCCAAACGACAATGCCAGAGATATGCAGGGATGGAATCATTTGTTCTAGTCTTTTATTGTTTTCTACATTATAGATCTGATGGTCCATGTTCAAAACATAAAGACCATTAAACAATTGGGCTACAACATAACAAACATCATTCTTAAATATAGAACAACAGTTGTTCTTAATTATAAAAGAAAATCCAATCATGTCCAAGCATGAAATGGATATAATGTTTCTAGTTATGGACGGAACAAAATAAGAGTTATCTAGTTCTATTACAAGCCCACTGGGCAAAGAAAGACGGTAAACCCCTATGGCTACAGCAGGAACTCTTGCTCCATTGCCGACACGCAGGTCCACCTCCCCTTTACTCAGCAATCTTCTCCTTCCCAGTTCCTGCACATTTGTACAAATGTGAGAACCACATCCGGTATCCAATACCCAAGATGAAGGAGCAGAAAGGTTTATCTCTATAACGAAAATATTTGAAGCGGAAGTCATACCTCCCTTCATTTTTTGCAGACCCTCAATGTATGAAGGACAGTTCCTCCTCCAATCACCATCCTTTCCACAGTGGTGGCATTTCCCTTCCTTCACCGTTCTCTTCTTTTTCATCAGTGCAGAAGACTTGGGCTCGAAATGTGACTTAGGTCCCACCTTCGTCTTCTTAGAGCCCTTGGCCTTTCCCTTGCCCTTATGCACCATCAATATGGGGCTTGTAGGCTTGTCCTTTCATATTGATCTCGGCATTTCTCAACATGCCTAGGAGTTCGGGCAGTGTCTTGTCTATTTCATTCATGTTATAGTTCAAGACAAACTGCTCGTAACTGTCCGGCAACGATTGCAGGATCAGATCTATGGCCAACTCTTGACCTAGAGGAAAACCCAGTTTTTCAAGGTTCTCTATATACCCAATCATCTTGAGTACGTGAGTCCCTACTGAGTCTCGAACTCCCATCTTGCACTGAAACAACGCTTTTGTGACGTCAAACCTCTCTTGACGAGCTTTCCCTTGAAACATTTTCTGAGATGCTCGTCAATCTCCTAGCACCCCATGTTCTCATGTTGCTTCTGAAGCTCAGAGTTCATGGTGGCAAGCATAAGGCATTCGACGTCCAAGGCGTCATCAGTATACTTCTTGTAAGTTTCTTTATCAGTACGGGAAGAATTCCCGGTCGGCACCTCGGGGGCTTCTTCTTCCAAGACATAGAGCTTTCTCTCTTGCCTGAGAACAATTCTCAGGTTCCTGTACCAGTCCATGTAGTTAGTCCCACTGAGCTAATCCTTCTCAAGGATGGCTCTGAGAGACAGTGTGGAGTGTGAACCACTTGCCATGGAATTCTACAAGAATTCATGCAGAATAATATCAATACCAAAATTTCAAAATACAATTTATTTTAATTTGGACTTCAATTAAAACTCCCACTATTTTATTCAAAATAATAGCCCTCACTATCAATTCGGAGAGTTCATGCGAGCTACTCTCTTAGTGGACAAGATACGTATTTCACCAACACAATGAGTCAGCTTTGGATTTCCTCTCACGATGTGGTTATTTTGGTAGGCAACGCTTGCCAATTGCATCCTCATGCAATTCTTGTATGGTTGGTGAATAACTCCTTATTCGCATCCATCATATGGTGCATGCTAACCCTATGCCTCTAGGCACTCAATCTTTGAGGTCACCTAGTAAGCTTGACCCGATGTCGACAGTGGGATATCACAATTATCCGCTCGCACCCTTACCAAGATAGATTAATGCACCTTGCTTTGGCAAGCCTGCACTTCATCGATCGAGGCAAGAAGAGTGTCATCCATCCGAAGGCATCCGAACACATAATATTAGAGGAAGGGATTTTGACTATAGGTTAACAATTAACCACGATCAACAATTGATCAATGCACATCCACATAAGAACAATTCTAAAATCCACATGAATCCCTTATGTGCACAACTTGACATTATCAACATTTGATAGAAAGGAAGGGCTAAATCTTAACATCTGAACTCTTCCAAATCTTCAGATTTACATGCATTGGACAAAAAACAAAGACAACTCAACTTAAAGCAGTAGACAAGCTCGTCTCTTATTGTTGGATGCAAAATCCAAAACAATACACTGGTTTCACTAACCATTCGAGGTACGTTACTGCTAAGGAGACAATAATTTCTAACAATTATAAATAACCACAAAATTCCAGACGTTCCTGGCAGGGTTCCAAGGGGAAGAGCCCCTAACCTGTGGGTTATGGGCCCACCGATCTCCCTTGGAAAAACCATCAACAATTAATGTACCAGGAATAAATCTAGACATTTAGAACACTTCTAAATCCCTAGGTTTACACGCACTAGAATAACCTAACTTCCAAAACAACAATCATGGCCAAAACCTCTCTCTGATACCACTGTTGGGTTTCTCTATGAGGATGGCACAACACTTGTGCACTGATGAGTCCCTATTTTATACCTTATTTTGGACTCATCTAGGCCTTTTTCCTCAGCTTTGCACTATCTTTAAGCGCCATTAGTACTCCTTTTGGTTAGCTACGGCATTCCACGCCCAGTGCACCTTTTAGCCCATTTCTGTGCTTGTGTGCATTTACATTCTTGCTATGATTATTATTGTTTGCTGTGGCTGCCACGATCGATGTCCCGTGCAGTTTTCCTGTAGGTTTGGGGATCGTGAGGGCATTCGGGATAGGCATTTCTCTATTTTTTGGCAAAGGAGTCAGTGGTCGTGCGTTTTTTACCCACGCACGACCATCGACCTCCTGGCGCACGATCACTGATCGTGCGCAGCTCGGACTCATTTGTGAAATCTCTGTCTTGAACCTTCCACACGATCACTTGCCATACCGCGCACGACCACTGCTCGTACGCCGCCGATCGTGCGCAGTCATACCCTTTTTACAAAGTTCTGTCTGGCTATTTCCGCATGATCATCAGCATTGCCTCGCACGATCACTGATCGTGCGCTGCTGATCGTGCGCGACCATTGATTTTCTGATGCAGGTCTACAGGTTGCTCGCGCACGGGCACTAACCTTGGTCGCGCACGACCATTGGTCGTGCGCCAGTGGTCGTGCGCCCTATTTATTCTGCAAGCTATAAAAAGCCCTGTTCCGCGAATTAGGGCACGGGCGTTGTTACGAAACCTCCGCCAGTCCGCCGTTTCGCCCTCCAGTAGTTCCATTCGCCTCCACCTTCATCCCTACCATCGGGAGGACCTTCTCCGACGATTCCAAAGCATTCCGCATCCTCCGGTGATCATCCCGGCCATTGAAGCATTCTTCTCCGAGCTTTCCACCAAGGAAGAAGACGGAGCATACCTAGAAACGGAATTATAGGCCCTCGAGGTGACAGCTCGGTGGTACCGGAAGCCCTCCTCGGACTGCGCTTGGAAGCGGATTGACAACCCGCACCTCCGGCCAACAACCGCAGTGGATCTTCAATCTCGTGGTTTTGCATTTTCTATCTTTTCTTGTTGCATGGAATGTTTATGCTTGTAATGACCATCAATTTCTAGTATTAATTTGATCGTTTGTGTTTCATCTTGCTTATGAGAATTATTCTTTGATGCGCCTCGCTCCATCTCGCTCAACTCCACATGTTCGTTTCACTCATTTTCACTCCGCACTAATAACCTCACTCGCTAGACTTCCGTCCACTGACCAATCGAAGTACGGCATCGCGGCCGCTACATCCATCTTGCCTTGAGAAGCGGTGATTGTGACCCGCATAGTTAACGTTAGTGTAATCGGTCGTAAGACCACCAACCAAAGCCCCTTCTTTTTCTGTTTATTTCAATAACTCTCATAACAATAGTTTTAGAGTCTAAATCGTTCGACGCTAATTGCATTCCTCAAGAGACCGACATCCGGGGATTCATTCCCAACTTTATTACTTGTGCGACCGGTACGCTTGCCGTATTTTACGCGCATCATGCACGCAGCGGAAGAAATAAAACAAGAACAACCCAAAGAGAAATGGATCGGGCCATGAATGTTGAATCAAGAAGTTAATACAAAACTAGGCAAAAATTACATTAGTGGCGTTGAGTCACAACTCAACGGAGATGCTCCAAGCTTCGTGTCCTTGTCGGTGGCGAGTTCTACGTGGAATAACGTCCATGTCTCTGCAGAAATCCACACGAGCGGGAGAACCCCGAGCTTCGTCGCACGAAGGGTCGGGAAGAAGATCAACCACACCTTTTTGCACTTCCCACGGACTGCTAGGTCCGTGCAAGGGAAAGCAAGACCAGCGACGGTCGCCGAAGAGGAGGTGGTCGACAGAGCGAACAGCTGGCGGCGGAACGTTTCCGTTCGGCGGAGTCGGGATTCTGCGTACCGGTAGAACGGCGGAACGCTTCCGTCGGGTTCTATTCGGCTGCAGGAAAAATCACCTCACATTCCCAAAACCCTAAGTCCCTATTTATACTTAAAGTATAAACAGACCTAAAAGCATCGCTATCCGCAGACCACACAGTGTAGCGTCATCAAATCGTTCAGCGAGAAATAGTGGATGGATTTGGCGAGAATCACCCGAAGAATCATCGAGAATCGGGGACGACTCTTGACGAATGGCCTCAGTCGTCGAGTCATACTTGATGACACTCGACGATTCTCGTCGATTGGCGGTCGACGACAATCGTCGAACCCGGTCGATGATATTCGTCGACCACGTTCGACGACAATCGTCGAACGGCGGTCGACGATATTTGTCGATCGGCGGTCGACGATATTCGTCGACCTGCGTTCGACAACAATCGTCGAACGGTGGTCGATGATATTCGTTGACCCTGCTTCAGTCGTCGAGTCATACTCGACGACTCTCATCAACTCAGCCTCAGTCGTCGAGTCATACTCTACGACTCTCGTCGAAACAGCCTTAGTCGTCGACTATCCATTCTCAATGAACTTTCTTGCAACGATTGCCTGACCCCCATACACTATGGTGATTGGTAACCATTACTAACACAGTCGATCTTCCAACTTATCCACAGCTCTTATGTGCGACCCTGCAGGCTCATATAGCGTTGGTAGTGAGATCACATGTTTGACCACTTCTAGATCACCATGGTAACTCCAACAGTACTGCTCCCAATAAAATGGCGTGGATCCATGCCTTAGCTTTATCTTGAAGATAGAAGGGAAATTGTCTTAACTTCATGATATCATCAGAGATACTTGCATACCATATCATCCTGCTAATTTCGAAGAACTCTGCCAAGTGAAGATGGGGGTCTTCACTTGTCATCCCTGAAAATTGGTAATATTGTGGATGATGTTCAAGATTGTCAGATTCATTACAAATTGTTTATTTATAATGGTCTGGCCAATTATAGGGTACACACTTCCAAAAGTATGAGTGGTGTAATCGCGCATCGTCTGGTGTCTTAGACAGATCACATCATGTTCATCAGAATCTTGTCCAGCAAGTGGCACGTCCTCTCCCCTGTGCTCAATCCCATTGATCCAGACACCTTCCATAGCAGCAGCACAGCGGTGTATATATAGTGTCTACTCTATCTCTGGATCAAACTCAACTAAATTATAAGGTACTCGCCCTTGAATACACTCGCAAAAAAAGAAATAGAAATAAAAAAAATAAAACCTTTATAACAGTTTTCTAAACAAAAGATTCTAAAGACTCCTGCATTCCCCGGCAATGGTGCCAAAAACCTGATGTTGTAAATGCAAGTGCAGCAGTCACTCAAGTTATATAAAATGTGTGGGGTACTCCCTAGTATCGATCTCAGAGGAACGCAGATTGTGGCGCACAATTCTTTTATTCAGAAAACTAAATATAATGATTTTTACTGAAATATGGGCTTTGGGTTGATTTAGAAAAACTAAAGAAATATTAACTACACTGATGTGGATTGGAAGACCACTTTGCAAGGTGGATGGAGATTATGCAGATCGTGATACACTTCTTTGGTAGGCAGATGGATAGAAAGGCTAGCAGAGGGAATGGCTCGAAAAGGTGGAATGAGAGTCATAAGCACCTCCTCACAATACACGCCACAAGTATTTGTTATTACGCCTTGCTCATGCCGGGGGGAATGGAAATGTCATAGTAGAGGCGCTCAACACTTGCACAAACCACAAGAATATTTCACAGGCATGAAATGAATAACAAAACATTTAGAGTTTAGCAAACTTCCACACATACAATCGAGGAATTAAGAGTAAAGCTACAACAACATGAAGGGGGTGATATTACATCCAAAGGGAGGAGACTCGTTGATGGTTCATGGTCGAAATCTAGGGTTGTCAAGCCTTATCCGTGATCGGGATCCAACTTTCATCCAGGGTATGAAAGAGCCGTCACCTTCTTATATTACCCGTTCTTCTCCGTCAACTTATCTTTGGCCACAATCTCGCCGGAGAACTTCACTAGGCCAGTAAGAGATGACTCGAAATCACAATTAGGAGCAAGCAATTGATGAGGAGGCCAAGAGGATCTTATAGCCTTTGATCTTTAAGATAAAATGGCCAGAGGGCCTCACAAAGATGGGCGCGATGGAGAGACAAAATGGGGCGAATAGAGCTCTGCGTGCAGAAAATGGGAGAGTTTTTTTTGGAATAGGCGAACTCCTGCGCTTAAATACTAAAGAGTCAGAAAAATGGGCACACATGGTCCCGAATGGCACGACCGTGCGTGAACCAAGAAAATAATCACCATGGAGTATTCACACAACCTAATACAATTGGAGACCATATGATTTTGATCATACACGGACAAAATAGCTCGCGGGAGATCTAATCAGACGTTTAGTAACTGATTTTAGGAAATCAGGCAAAAGATGTAGATCACGCATTTTCCTTCTTCACGGTTGAATCCAACCATGCACAAAGAAAACGCACGGGTAATAATTACATAAAACTTTAAACAAAAGTTCGAAGTCGTGTGATTTGGTCACGTACGGGCAAAATGGCCTATACGCGAGCAAATTAGACGGCCCATGACAGATCACTAGAAATAGAGTTGTAGGAATCAGATGATCACAATGATCGTGCATAAAGAAAAATGCATGACTGTGTGATTCATATAGGAAAGAACCTAAACAACATAGGAGATGTGCCAACCTGTATAATAAAACCAAATCTAGAAATACAACACCAATGTTGTTACCCTAGGTTTTGATTTGAGGTCAGTCTTCTCTTTTAGTCTCTTGACCCAAGATTTATCTATGGTCAAAGGTTAGTTGATAGGATAGATTCTCTAGTTGTGTAGAATTGTCTGTCCAGATGAAAATCTGGCTAAGTAATTTCTGGTTCGACTATGGTCGAACGTCGCTCGACTATCGTCGATCAGCCGATCGACGATCGTCTTCCTGATAGCTCGACTATCTGTTTGATAGGTCGACTATCTGTTCTCGTTGATAGTTCGACTATCTGTTTGATAGGTCGACTATCTGTCTTCTTTGATAGTTCGACTATCTGTCGATAGGTCGAATATCTGCTCTTCTTGATAGTTCAACTATCTGCTTGGATAGTTCAACTATCTGATAGTTCGACTATCTATTGATAGGTCGACTATCTGTTTTCTTTGATAGTTTGACTATCTGTTGATAGGTTGACTATCTGTTTTCTTTGATAGTTCGACTATCTGTTGATAGGTCGACTATCTGTTTTCTTTGATAGTTCGACTATCTGTTGATAGGTCGACTATCTGTTTTCTTTGATAGTTCGACTATCTGTTTGATAGGTCGACTATCTGTTTTGCTTGATAGCTCGACTATCTGTCCTGATAGATCGACTATCTGATAGCTCGACTATCTGTCCTGATAGTTCAACAACTATCTGCTGTGGTAGTTCGACTATCTTCTTTGATAGTTCGACTATCTGTATCGTTCGACTATCTGTCTGATAGGTCGACGATCTCTGTGCTTCGGTCGACGATCTCCGAGGGTCGTTCGACGCTTTGCTGTATGTCTTGAGTAATTTTGTCATCTTCTATGATGTGATTTATTTCATATTTATTTTGGCATATTTTATAAAAGATTATTTGAATAGATTTATGATATTATTTCCATGCAATATCTGCTCCATTCCTTATGCATGAGCCAATCTTTTTCTGACAAAGCTGTTTGTCTTATTAGCTGAGATATGATTTCTGCTTTATCTGCCAGGCTGTCCTTTACAGCCGTTAGACTCAAAAAGTCTTCCTTGGCTGTAAAGAGTCTCTTCTGATGTGACTTTCTCTAGTATTATTTTATCAGAGTTACTTGCAGCTTCTTAGAAAGCTTTATCCTTTTATAGGATATCTGTCTGCAGTTTTTGTTCCTGCTTTATGCTATTTGCAGCCCAGCTTGCAGAGTTCAGTAGAAGACAAGATTCAAACTCAAATTAGAGTCGTTGTTGCTGCTGCTATATAAAGAATTCTTTGGAGAAAGAAATCAACTAGTTCATAGCCGAAAAACTAGTTCACATATACAAAAAGCTAACAGCAGCATTCAAGCTTACAACTTACAGTTTACAACTGCTCTCAGCTCGTTCATATTCAACTGAGAAGAAGTTTTATCTCTTCACTCTTCTTCAACCTGAGTTCTCCTGCTTGCAGAAGATCTTCACTCAGAGCTTTTTGAAGAAGAAGAAGAAGGTAGCTGCCTGAAGAAGAATTTTTAATTCATATTCTTATCTTCTTGTAGCTTTTTCCTTCAAATTTTAAGAAGTGTTTTCTGCACTGAAGCAAGACTTCACCTAGACGTTCTTTTAGCCAGGGGGAGCCTTGACTCTTTAGAGCTTTCTAGCTCAGTGCAAGTTCTTATGCTTCTCTAATCTATTGTAAAATAGAGAAGACATTTTAACCTCCTTTCCCCCTCCTGTAAAGGGTTATTACTCCCTTCAAAAGTATACCTTGGTGGCAGGGCACCTGATCAAAAACCTGTGTTGGTTTTTAGACACCTGATCAAAAGTCTAAAGGGTTTCTGGATCTACCTGAAGCAGATCTTGTTGGTGGCAGGGCACCTGATCAAAAACCTGAGTGGATTCCTACCTTGTTGGTAGAAGAGTGACGTACCCAAGTTGTTTGGGGAACCACTATAAATTCCCTTGTGTCGTCTGGTTGTTTGATTTATTACTTGTGTTGTTGGCTGTGATTAGTCTTAACTAGGTTGCTAGTTGCTGTTTAGGATTCCAAGCCTTAACTGTAATTACAGTTGGCTGCCTTTTGTGCACAACCCTTGTGTTAGGCTTTAGGGTTACTTCTCAAATATCTATAACCTTCATTCCACAATTAACTCCAAGGGAGTTGAGTAGACAGTCAACTTTGCTAGTACAATTTTTGATTACTCTATTCACCCCCCCTCTAAAGTAGTATCTATCCCTTTTCTTTCAATTGGTATCAGAGGGAGGTTGTCTGACTGTATAGGCTAACACCTAAGTCACAAGATCCTGATAGATACCAAAGTTTATAGAAAAATAAAAGGATTACTTAGCACTTCACATACATGGGCCCAGTTCAAGGATTACTTCTATTTTCACCAGAGCACTGCCTAGCTTCATCAAACTGATATGCCAAGTTCAGCAACTCATACAAGAAAGAGCAAACCCTGCTCTCAAAGCTATATACTTCTGAAGGAAGCTCCAATGATGATGAGTATTTTGATGGCTTCATTATGAAGAAAACATATGATCGCACTCCTAGAAATAATTTGCTATGGTAGCCTACACATTCTTCCATGTCCAGAGAAAAAGATATGAGAAAAGCAAGCAAAAACCCAAGCCATCTCCTACAAGAAAAAA